>CM060069.1:28521336-29121336 GCA_030533445.1 Cyprinodon diabolis | reverse complement strand
TGTAGTTCAACATATTTTTCACTGTTTTGAGTAAAAATAAATCTTTTCACATGCCTCAGCAGCCCAGAAAAGTGTGACAAATTCTGCAATAGCCAATTACAAAAGTACCCTGGTTTCCCTGATTGATTTGTATTGTATCCTGAAGGCTTAAGGGTGCATTAAGTAATTAACAACAGTGCTGGAATCCAGGGCTGTGGTGGCCTGTAATGGAAGCAGGTGCCATGGGAACATTTCCACAGTGGGAGGAAGCGGTCCGCTAAATGGACCTCAGATTAACTGTGGACGGCGGAGAGTGTAAGCTTTTGAAAGCCAGAAAGATTAATGCAAAGGGTGAATCATTGATATTGTTAAATTTAGGTGTTTTTAAAATAAAAAATTCAGAAAGTCTAGAGTGATTCTTATTAAAGTAAAATTCCATTTGGGGACCTCAATATGCAGTTTGTAGTAAAGCCAGGGAAGCTGACTCAGAATACTAAATGATTTGACAGATATTAAGAAACACATAGCGAATTATTTAAATTAAGCAAATATTATGTTTCATTTTTGAATAAGAATTACTTTAATTGTTCACAGAGGGAAAAGTCAGAAATGAAAGGGGAATTATTTTTGCTCTGCTCTACTGATTTGCAGAACAGAAAACAATCAAAACTTTGTCCCAAGCTGAGAATTGCCCCCTGATGTCTCCACCGTTCCTGACAACATGCATGAAGGCAGACATGACTTAAAAGATAAGAGGTCATCTTCTAATTGGAAACACAAAGGGATCTGCTGCTGGTAAAATTATCTTTGGGAACAGATGAATCAAAACACAAAAATAGTTTTTATAACTTTCAAAATGTTGAAAGATATTATTATATGTAGATAGGTTACCAGTTACTGGTAATTAGAGAAAATACTTGTCCGGGTTATGAATACGAATTTCTTTATGACTACAGGGTTAATTTACGCCCATTTTTGTCCAGGTCTGTTTCATTAATTTTATTCTTCAAATAATTCTATTGAAGCATGGTTAAAAAGTATGTCTGACTTTCA
The DNA here is from genome assembly GCA_030533445.1 of Cyprinodon diabolis. NCBI lineage: Eukaryota > Metazoa > Chordata > Actinopteri > Cyprinodontiformes > Cyprinodontidae > Cyprinodon > Cyprinodon diabolis. The sequence goes on along the minus strand of CM060069.1, from coordinate 29,120,304 downwards.
TTTGTTTATTTTTAAATGAGTTGTGTTTATTATTAATTATATCAGTTTCAAGTAATTTCTGCAACCATTGTGTTTTTTTTTCTTTTATCAAAGAAGGGGTACATTAATTTTGTGCATGTGATTCAATTCAATTCACAATAAATGTCGCCTTTTAATTCATATCTTAATATATTGAAACGATCTACAAAATGTTGTTCATATCAACATTTTAAATAATTATTTTCCAAGAGACTAATTCAACCATAAGAGGTCCGGTCCCATCTGTGAATCATATAAAGCCCATTTGTAAAAGAAATATCTGTCATAGGAAGCACAAACCATTGCATCCAGCCTTTAACCTACTTTGTATGCTAAGTAGATTTATTTATTTAGTATGTAATTAGTGATATAATTAACAATAATTTACAGCTTGATAGGGATGACATTTTAGGTTTGCTTCCATAAACGATTTTTAAATTGACCAAGAAAGACCAAACCATTGTTTTATCTATCCAAGTCCCTCCATACGCAATAAGAAAAAAACTCAATAAGATGCCCTCCAGGCACACGTACTGCTCTCTACAGTCTACAGTCCTCCTAAACTGCATTGTAACAAGCAGCATCAACTGGATTATGGATTAACTATCAAAGCAGGGGTTGCCATTAACAACAGAGCAGACCCATGTAGATCTGTAATGGTACATAAACAATTACAACTCATATTTACCCATAAATCTCCATTTTGCATCAAAACATTAACTTATTGCATTCAATTATGTATGCAATGTAAACACCTGCTTAAAGGGAAAGCAATACAAACCATGTTTTAGACAAACTCAAAATAAGCACTCCATCTTTAGGATGTCTGCTAATTGTTCATGAACCCTGAGATGAGATCCTCTTGTGACAAGAAGACCCTCAGATCTTCATCCAACAAACACACAAGATCATGCGGGCGTTAACTCTGATGAATTGCATCCACGATGAATCTTAAAGGACCGGTTAGAAAATATTAGAAAACATAGATCCAACAGTTTTAACTCTTTCCTCGCCAAATATTTTTTGTACCTAGCCCTAAGGGTTGCTATGTGCTGTGTACAAAGTCGGCAAGTAGGGCAGCCAGACAGTAACATAAAGCTTTTTGATCAAGTTTCCTGACTTGAAAAAGCGCTATATATATGTACAGGCCATTTACTATTTTACCAGTTATGATATAACATGCAATAAGAAATAAAACAGGGAATGAAGAGATAGTGTGTGTTATTGCAGTTGTTTGCAGTTAACCCTCATTTTCTGCAGTCCTCTTCATTCTCATTATTTAACTGTCAATAGACAAAAGCATTGACATTTCCAATGTTTTACACAATGTTTTACACATTAATATTGCTATTAAAACCATTAATAATGCATTGAGTTAATCGAACCACTGATGGTGTGCCATTTAAAATAAAACTGCAATCACGGCAGTACTATTATTTTATTTACCCACCTTTCCCAAAATGATATCTTTTTCTTCCAGCTAGTGTTTCATTTCTTGATGAGGACATAAATCCGTTTTCAGGTACTTGGGACATTTTTTCTTTTATTAATAATTCATATGTATGGAAAGATTACACTGGTAATTTTTTTTTTTTAGAAAAAAGTGTCATGAAATAAAGAGTTGTTAATAAAAAGCTCTACAGTTCTGTTACATTCTTTTATGGTGTGAAAGGGGAACACCAGCACATTCTATGCCTGCTTCTACAATGGCTGACAACAAAGACAGCAGTATAAAACCTGATGTTTTCTGTAGATATTTTACAGTATCAGAGAGAGACAAAGAAAAGACAGAAGAAGAATGCCAGCTGTCATCAGATATCAGAGAACAATTTAGGATGTAGCTCCGATGGAGCTGCCAGCAAAGCTGACAGTGCCACGCAACAGTGAAAATAGAGCAGCAGGTGGCACATCAGATCTTTAAAGACATCTTAAAAAGACCTCGTTTGTAATTTCTTTCAAGTTTGCAATTTGTAGTGAAACATTTATTTTAATTGGCCATCATTTCCAATTTTTAGCCCTAAAATGTGTTTTTTTATTATTTCTCGTAAGATAGAAAGTTGCCTGCATATGTGAGTATGTGAGAATCAAATAATATTTAAGGAGATAACTTTAAGATATTACCTTCTATGGCAAATGGTTTCCCCACTGTTAAGGTTTTACAGTCAGCATCTATGGAAACCTCATAGTCCAGCAGAGCTTTGTCCATGATGAATGCATCCAGTTTCTGAGGGTCAGCCCTGTAATAAGACAGAGAGAGGACTATAGAGGAGTCACCATCATCCCTTACTCTATTGAATAGCATTGCAGTCACATTTTGTACTGATATGCTAAAGGCCATGGATGTTGTTGCTGAGCGAAAGGTGATGCACAGTTTTTCTGTTAAGAAAATACATTACAATAGCCACTATAATATTACATTTTATATAATATAATAGAATGAAGCAGGTGATCAACAGATGGATCGGCGTGGCTACTGTCGTATTGCAGAGACTGCACTGGTCTGTTCTGTAAAAAAAAAAAAAAAAACTGAGACAAAAGGAAGTGCTCTGGATTTGCTGGTCATTCTGCATTCCTATGCTTTACCTGTGGAAAAAAACTGAGTGATGACCATAAGAATGAGATATCGGAGTCAAACATCTAAAATAAGCTTCCTATGCAGGGTTGCCTGGTATTCCCTCAGAATAAGAAAAAGGGTAAGGAGCCTGGCCATCCTAGTCTTGGCAAGTCTCGACGAGTACAATTAGCCTATTTAATGCAACGCTGCTCAATGCGCATCAGAGGTGAGGTATACATATCTGAATTGAACCTGCACCAGCTGATGGTTGATTTATTTTAAAGAGGTGCCTATTTTAAGAACTATCTTGTCAATTAAAATAATGTAGGAATTTGGGAAGAAGATGAAACAGAAACTAGCAAATGTGTTATAAGTTCTGTGTAGGAATTTTTAAATACTACTTTACGAAAGCATCCTTTTAAGAAGCTATTATAGAGTGAGTTTATTTTCTTCCTTTGCCAGTGGATAGTTTTGTTTTTTAATAATGATAAAAATTCACCAAAGATAAATATTTTTTTCCTTAAATGCCTCAAAGAGCAGCAAGCTGAACACAGAAGGAGTACAACAATGCTCTCTTAACTGCACTTATGAGAAAGCATCTGCAGTGCACTCAATGTGTGTCCAGCATTCATCTACCACAGCAAGCTGTAGTAATTAAACATGAGTGTTGACACAATTTGTGCAAGCACTTCTCAGGGTAAGAGCAAACAGTGGGGCATTATTCTGCAAAGTCTTATCAAAACTAAACATGGAAATTCATAATGCATTCAAGATGTTTAGATATTGCTGCAGGAAGGTAATATATATTTCCTCAAGATGCTCTGATGGTTTTGTCTTTGTGTTTTGTTAAGCATTTAAAAACATTTGGCAGATTTCCTGAACAAACATTCATCAGCTGGTGATATATGTAACTCAAGCAACCTTTAGATTGGTAATATCATCTTTGGACAAATAACTTTTACGATAATATAAGATTATTGAAATTGTTCTGCTACCCTGGAACTATTGCTCTGCCTTGTTTTTCATTTGACTTTGTATGGCATGATAGTAAAATAATGTAAACATTAATCAATTAAAATGCTTAGCAATTCTTATGTTCCTTTCAGATGCACACTAGATGAATCACTAGAAATGACTTTAAAACAAAAACAATTTTGAATTTTAGCTGTTTAAAAAAAAATCTGAATCTGATTTAGGCTTAGAAACAGTGTGAAAATGACTTTGTGACCCTGTTTTGACTAAAACAGGCTTATATTAGCATTGAATACTTCCAGTTAGGGTTGTGAGACGGCATTCGGTATATACTCTAAATCACCAAAATATATTAAGCATACAAATCACAGAAAAATCACTGCGTTGGCAAGTTCAACCAGTTTATATTGATTCTTTACAAATATATTATAAAAGATTAAAAGCTAAAGCTTTTAGCAAGGCCTTCAGAAACAGCAATTTACAATGGTAAAAAAAAGAGGTTTTCAAACTTGCAGTTTTTATTTTTTATTTTTTTATCAAGCATTGGAGATCTTGCTCCATCCCCAACCCACAGGTAGGCAGTTCATTATAGCAAATTGAAATATGTTGCAATTTTAAGCCTCTGCCTTAAAACCAGTTTGCAAGTTACCATACCAACTCTCTGACATGATTGAAAAAATATTTCCTCAAAACATGCTTATGCTAGATTGAAAATAAAACTTGTAATAATGTAAATTATTTTTTTCTGTCAAATTAAAATAACCTTTTATAAATCTAAATTATGAAGAAGATATCTAAAAAATATTATCTTTCTGATGTAATCTTTAAAGAAATGTTATGTTTTTTCATTGGTTTTTTGTTGGGATCTGGAGTTCTGCCACCTGTCTCCAGCAGAGAGCGCTGTGGGTCTCCTGGACTGGAGCCTCCAGCACACCTGGGGATCATCAGCCCATCAGGAGACCTCCTACATAAGCAGCAGCCAGACCTGACTTCTTCGCCGGAGTGTTGACCAGTTTTGGTTAGCGGAACCTGAGCCTCTGTTCTCCTGAAGAATCTCTGTCTTCTCTTGAGAGTAAACTTGATTCTATCCAGCCTTTGTTTTCTCTGCTCACAGGAAAGTCTGACTGAAGCCCTTAGCTCTGGAGGAGCTAGCCAAGAAACCTGCCTGCCTGCCCTTGGAAGCCAAACCTGAAAATAATCAGTCTGGATCCTTCAGCCAGCTCTCAAGGGAGAGCTAGAACATCAAATCAAGGTCTGAACACCTCTAGCCTGAAGCTAGACGCTGCCGCTACTGCTGCTGTGCTCTCTGCTGAATCTACTGACTCTGGACCCAACCAGTTCCCCCTCTCCAAAGATCTGTCTGAACATCATCAAGGTATAAATCTGAATCAACATCAAACAATTCATCACTGCTGTCAGGCTAACCAAACAATCCATCTCTGCAGATACTCTGTGATTCCAGTCCCGGACCAGTACCTGAATCTGCCCTTTATTATTCTGTGTGTTCTCCTCATTCAATAAACTGTTGAACTTTTTATTAGACTCCTTTGGTGTTCTGCATGTGGGTTAAGTCTCTTAGACCCATCATGACATTTTTAAGAGAAAATTAATATACAAATAAGATTTAAAGGCTTGAAAAATTCTGCCTGTCTGAAATAATTCTATACAATTTATTTATTTGGTGACATAAGTTAAATAAATGAACCAACCTTTCAAGTAGGGCTGCAACTAACGATTATTTTAAAAATCGATGAATCGGCCGATTATTTTTTCGATGAATCGGACAAAAAATATTTTTTATACTAACCTCTTTATTCCAAAATAAACATTTTAGACAGAACAAACAAGCACACAAGTACAGGTTGCTAATTAACTGTACTGGTGCAATATGAAAAATGTTTGTGTTAAAACTAGCCAAAATTACATGAGAAATGTAGCTGTACATCCACAAAATATAGGGTACTTTGTTTCATAAAGTGCAAAAAAATACTTTTTTTTTTTTTAAAGCCCCTAAGGGGTTCAAACAACAGGCCCCCCATTTCAACAAATGAGGTTTTTTTTAGACTAGAAGAGTTCTGCCTTTTAAGACAGGAAAGTATAACAGTTAAAGTTGCTACTTGAGAAAATACTTAACCATAGAGATAAAAATAGCCCTGTGATTCAAACTATAAATTGTATTTGGAATAAAAATGAGAGAACTAGGGGTGCTAAAAAACACACCCTCCAAAGACAGATGTTTACATGGGAATGTAAATAAATAAATATAATTAATTGACATATTACTGATCTTGCTGGATTTTATTCTGCTTTACTTCCATAAATTGCAGGATCTTTACTTTATTTTTGCCAGAAGATTTAAACTTTAAAAGCCTTGCCCTCATAATTTGCAAGTTAATTTATTTATAAAGTAAATCTAAACGCTGCTTAAGCTAATTCAAATGAAATTAAAAGTAAAATAAGTAGCCAACCTTATCAGTCTGTAACCTACTAACACGGTAAGGAAAGCATCAGATGAGCTACTTGAGAAACTAACGTTACGTTTCCCCACTTTAAAACGAAACAAACATGGTGGTTCCGTGCCATGTTAATTTGTTTTTACAAAAGTTGCATGTTACGACTTTTTTCACTGTACAAAGCGCAGGCTATTTTAATTATTGTGATCAATTTGCGACGTCAATCCCGGTGCATGCGCGCTTTATTTGCAATCTGGACGCTGAGTGTAAACATCCTGCTGCTCTGACTGCAGCACTGAGAGGGACTCCTGCGGGAGCGGGGGGAGGCGCCCCACGGCAGAGTAGGAATGATACATGCTTTCACGTAAGAGTCTCCAAAAGCCGCCAGTGACACCGTAAAAAGTCGCCAGATTTGTCGCTAGTCGCTTTTTTGAAAAATAGTCGCTGGAGGGGTCTGAAAAGTCTCTGAGTTGGCAACACTGCACCTGCAGCGCTGGCTCGCTCTGCCATATTTTTTCTTCTTCCCCCGCTTCAGTCAAGTGGATGTGATGACGGCGGCGGCAGATGACGCATTAATCGCGCAACACAACTAATCGATGATGAAATTCGTTGCCAACGCTTTTAAAAGTCGATTTTTATCGATTTTATGGATTCGTTGTTGCAGCCCTACTTTCAAGTAAATCAAATTTACTGAAAGTAATGGTATTGCTTATTTTTACAAGTAGGTTTTCCAGCCTAAAGGAGCAATGCTTTTGAATTGGTGTTTTAACACTTTAGACAATGGACATTTTGAAGAACTCAATTTTGAAGATGATTAAGTTTTATAATTTTATAACATATTGTTTTTCAAGATAACACATTTGGTTAGCTTATTGTATGTTTTGTTTTTGACAATGATTATGGAAAACACATCTTAGAATTGTAATACACACATATATTATCTATCTATATATATATATATCTCAATATATATATATATATATATATATATATATATATATATATATATATATATATATCAATATATATATATATATATATATATATATATATATATATATATATATATATATATATATATATATATATATATATATGTATATATTGATATATATTGATATATATATATATAGATATATATATAATGTGTGTGTATTACAATTGTAATGTATATGTATATATGATTTCCCAGCTTTGAAGCTGTTGCTATCTAAGTAGTTTTTCTAAATTGCCAGGACTGGAGCAGGCAAGTCTGTCAGAACTCTGAGTCAGGGTTTATCAGAGGAAAATCTCTCTCTCTCTTTTTTTAAGTATTGAAGTGTATCTTGTTGTGTCATCGAAATTAAAATATTTAACCACCGAGCAAAAATTGGTTGACAATACAGTAAAAAGACAACATGATTTACATCCAAGACACGTCTATATTTGGTTGAAAAGTAAAAGGTGAAAAGCTGTAATTTTCAGATCATTGAAAAGATGTTGAAAACCCAGTTTTCAACATCTTTTAGATGATCTGAGAATGTCTATTATCCATCCGACCAAATACAGCGCAATTTTAAAAAGTATGTAAGTCAGTTAAGTATGTCTGGACTTAATCCAGACTATGAGAGACAGATCAGATTTAGCTTAAAAACCAATTTCTAAATGACGTTTGGTGTTTGTGGCGATGCAGTCTTCTCATGTACAAACATGTGAATGATTTAATAATGGTAGACTTGATAATGTGGCAGGGTGTGACATTGGAAATGTATAAAATTCTTCTTTTTAGAATAACTGGTATTCTGGGCCTACTTGTTGAACAAGCCCGGTGGTAAGCGCTGCCATCTGTAATCCAAGCCATTTCCTCGTCTGAGCACAAATATAATTTCTGTCAAAATCTGTTATCATGTCTCATAGTAATTTAATACATAAACCTTATAAAGTGTTATTTAAAGTGTTTGTTTCGAGTGATCTCGTCTCATGAAAGAATTGGGGAGATAAAGCTTAAAGGTAGATCTTTCCTTTACAGACATGTGGAAATAGATTTTTGCATCCTAACCCTGTATCCCAAGAGGCGGAGGATCTGAGGATGTGGAACTCCTTTCCTCTGTGTTCCACAGAATCCACTAACTCTTCTAAAAGAAACTCAAGAAATTCTTATTTACACATGATTACAATTAATTTGCACTTTTTTGTAATTTATTTTACTTGGGACTTTGGGATTTTTATCATTGAAAGATGCAACATCAATAAACATTTTATTTCTTGTCTGCTTGTGTTTTTTCCAAACTTCCTCACTTCTTGTTGAATATATTTCCAGTTGTGAACTTCTTTCTCTGGTATTGTGGTATTATGTTAGAACTAAAATAAAAAAGGCAGATTAAAATCACTGCGCCTAAACACAATGGATAGTTATGCATCACACATGTATAATTCTTTGATGCCAAATTGTGGTTCTCGAAAGATGACATTAATCCTGTGATGCTCTAATTTGGTTATCTCAGTGTACATTTACTGTATATATACTTTTCATCCTTTCAAATTGTGTCCTTGCCACAGCCTGTGTTGCTGCTGCCTTTTCTCACTTTATTCAGCCATGCTCCACAGGGATGCCTGCTGAATGCTGAAGCAGCTTAGGATGACAGCAGTGGCAGGGTAAAGAGGAGGATGAGTTCTGAATGTGAACAGACATGCTTGTGCTTTAGAATGACAGCAATAGGGTTGAAAATTTTCTATTTTTCTTTCTGTTTTATAAATATTGACATTCCCTCGGCATGCATGCATCTTCAGTTTTATCAAGTTAGACACCGTTTACAGATTTGCAAAAATGACAGAAAGAGATATCTTAACGGGGTTAACACGATGAAAGGTGACATCAGAATATGGATCAGTAAAACCTTGCTTTTATGTGTGTCGGCATGACATATGGTATTTTCTCTTTCTTTGCCTTTGTCTTACTTTAGATTATGTATGCCGTCAGGTGTAGCTGGGACATTGTATCTTCTCATATACTCATGCATCTCAGGGAAACTCTTCTTGACGTAGTCCTCTGCACTGCTTTCTCTTACTGTAGCAAAGCGGAATCCCTGAGAGGGATGGTGCAACTGCGAAGGTGAAGAGAGAAATGAAGATTTCACCTTTTCAATACCTTTGAAATCATTAATAGTTCTTTCAGTTGCAGTCTACAGTTTCTTGTTAGTTTTGGCCTTCACGGTATTCTGATTTATACTTCTGTTTTCCCTTTGGTGAAATTAATAGAATACAAATGTAAGTGGAAAACTAATCACATAGAATGTTTTTTTACCTTTGGATCATGTATTCCTGACAGCTGCTCGTAGGTTTTCTCCCCGACCATGACAGCCGCCAAGTTAGCAGTGTAGGTGGACAGACAGAAAAGACAGAAGATCGCCCAAAGGTTCATCAGTAAACGACCAGTCCAGCACTTTGGGGGCTTGATGGCTACTGTTCTTCCAAAGAGAATAGCATAGCAGACATTTAGGGCTGAGGAAAAAGAGAAGACACGGTTGCGATTGCGTCCACGAGGCGTCATCCCAAAGGGACTGTGCCATTCGTACAGGGTGAGGAAGACAGCAGTGACGTGGAGTGAAACAAAGATGCCTAGCCACATGGACCAATGGAGGGGCCACATGAAGGCACCGATGGGGGCTGCTGTGTCACGGGTACGAACCTAGGCAGGACAAGAAAGAGACAGAAGAAACATTAGAACTGTTTAATCTGAAACATAAAATTATATTATATATACTTTTTTATTTATTTTAGCTATATATTTTTTTGTTTAAAAAAAAAACAATCCTAGCGTTATTTTTAAATATACTACGTTTAAGACCTGTTATGACATGTAATTCTAAAACTTTAAGGCATTTTTTTTCTTTTTTTTTGTAGAGTAGACATTTTTGTTTTGTTTTTGCTTAAGCATTAAATAGACCAAAAGTAGACACAATCCAATTCTAACACCTAAGAGCCATTCATTATGTAGTAATGTAGTAAAGTAAAAGTAAGTAATTTAAAGTAAAGTGTAGTAATTCAAGTGTCAGAGGATTTTCAGATTAGTTACCCCAAAATAAACTATCATGCACTGATATCTGTTTTCATGAAATTAACTTCCTCTTTTTGGAAGATTTGCTTTTTATGCTTCATAATTTTGGGATGCGATCTCAGGTTAATTTTGGCGATTTTTTCATTCTTTCAATATGATGGATTTAGACACATTTTCATGTGGAAATTAAAGGATTATATTGAGATAACACCACTGTGCGGATGTTACAACTTTACATTTCAAAACATCTTGGTCCTAACACTACAGTATTATTGGATATATTATAGGATATTGGGCATGTCTTTATTCCGTTGGGGCAATCATGAAATAGCCCTTCACTTCATTTTATGTCAACAACATGTACATTAGTTTACACAGGCAAAAAAAAAATAAAACATTTAAAGCGTGCTTTAAATCAACAAAAGCACAAAGCAATAATTTAGAAAGAATGCTTTAAAAATGATAATTGTTAAAATTTTAGAGGAAAACAAATCAGTAAATTGTAGTATTCCAGTCGACTGTCAGTCAAACTAAAGCTGCATTTTAAGATTCGCAGTTACATCGTAGGTAAGAACGGAGAATGATCACCACAATCATTATGTCCTCTCTGTTGTTGGGAGAAGCTAAAGTAATTGAAGTAATAGGAACCTCACAAAGCAGAGCACTCACCAGTCCAACCCCGTATAAGGAATTGTATTAGGCTTCAATACATGCTGTAATAAAGCACTGTCATATCGACAGTGACCACCAGAATGCCAAGCAGAAAGAATTTAGGGGAGGCAATGACACACAGTGAAAAACGATGGACCACAAAGTGACTGAAATGAAGAGTAAGGACTATAATCCAACAAGCAATCAAAAAGAAATCAGAGTGAGAGAGGTAGTACTGACCAGAATCCCCAGGCTGGTGGAGAAAAAGGGGGATGTAAAGTCAATGACTTTACTTCTGGCTGAATTAATGCTGAATGATGTCACTGCCAGGTGGGCAGCACCACTTAGTAAATCGCCCACCAATCCTGTCCAACGACCATTCTTGTATCCTCCATACTTCCCATCGCCAACAATATACAGGTCAAATGTGAAGCCAATATCCTCTGCTAGCTTTTCCAGCAGGTCAATGCAGTATCCATAGCAACATTTCTTCAGTTCTGTAGGAACAGATCCATTGTGCCCTGAAAGTTTCTGAAAGAGCCCTTGCAAAACAGATGATTCATTGGTAAGTGGGTCCAAACACAGCTGGCCTGCTGGACACAGCCCATCACCATCAACCTCACGGGTAAAAACGAAAGGGTGCTCCACTAAAGTCACCACTCGCATGTGCAATCGAGCAGAACGACGCCAATCTCCCCCGCCACCAGACCCTTGATGACTTGGCCAGGCACGTTGGTCCATCAGAACTCTCCCTCGACGCCAACGTCCGAGACGAGTCCATGTTGGCTGGCCAAGAGGGTCCAGCTGGAGAGACCAGATGTAGTGATGGGCCTCTGAGATGATATTCTGACTATGGCTTTCTTTGGATATAAAACCACTCTGGCCCTCAAATGATGTGTTGGCAAGGAATCTGAAGAAAATAAAGGAGAAAAGGGAAACAATTATAAGAGATGATGATAAGGAAATATCTTAGGAAAGCTAAAATGTTGTTTTTCTTCTATAATTTTAAACAAATATATCCTATGAAATTCAAACAGATCCCTTTAAGGTACATTTTTGACTTCATTCTGAACCCTTTGTCATTTGTTAAAAGAAAAAAGAACAATAAATGAGGGCAATAAACAAAACAGCATGCATGCAAAAAATCCATATGACCATTTAAACTTTGTATTTCTAAGTGTCTCTTTGCTCTCTTTATGTCTACGTATTAGAGTGTTTTAACTAATAGAACTTCTTATTTTTCAAAGATCCTAACATCCTTTACCTGCTTTATATAAAGGCAACACATACTGTAATACACAATAATTTTCTATGTATTCCTAAAGTGGAATATCTTACAGAATAATAAATGGTGGCAGAATATATTATAAACTGGGAAGCCCAAGTTCCATTGATTTAGGTGTTTTTTTTTGTTTGTTTGTTTTTTGGTAAACAAAAATCTGAAAAGTGTGGTACTTGTTAATAGGACAGACTATTAGGGCCAGACTACGAGAAAAAAAATAATAAATAATTAGAATTCATAAGATTGCAAGTTTACTTTTTATATTACTAGAGTTTGATTAAGATTAAAGAAGTAAAATGATGACTTTACTCTTGCTATATTATGAGAATAAAGTCATCATAGAATAAAGTCGTCAGGTTAGTCCATTCAGAATAAAAATCTTTGAACAATATTTGAGCAGCACAGCCAACTACCAAACAGCAATCTGAGCTGCGTTTTTTGACATAACAAAAATTTGATGCTGATGGGCTAAGAGTTTTTTTTCTTTATTTTTTAAACTGATACGAAGGCATAACTTCTTAAGATTCTAAACAGTCCCCATTTCAATGCAGTGCACGAGTTTTCATTAAATTATATTTACTTGATTCTCATAAATTATGATTTTTATCTGCCAATATTATGATGTTATTTTGGTAATATTTTTAGTTTACTTTGCACTGTTATATCTTTAAACTAGTATTACTATGACTTTGATCTTATGATTATGACTCTATTCTCATAATATTACGACTTTGTAAGGTTGTGTTTTTATTCTTATAATATAACGACTTACGTCTTGTACTTCTACTAGTTTATTCTCATGATATTACAGCAAGTCAAAAACAGAATTCTCTTTAGTCGTATCCTAGTTCTCTGTCATACTTTCACAAAACCTGTGTTTGCCTGAAAAATAACTGATACTAAGCAATTATTTTCAGATATCCCTGATATTTTAAGCAACCTCAGTACAGCTGTTTCCTTTGACAGCATTAGTCAGCAAACAGCATCATAAAGATCTTAAAATATGCTAGACCGGTTGCAGACAAAACAATGTGCCTATGGCAATTAGCTAATGCACTAATTTACAAAAGGGCTCCATAATAACTGGCTTCACTGGTGGAACAAGAAAACTTTCCATCCACTTTCCTTTCCATTTTTCTACAGCCAGGACAATAAAGTAAAATCATGTTTTTAACAGGCTTTTTAATCAACAGATTTTCATAATTAAATGTCCAATTATAAGCCATTTTACAAAAAGAAGCACATCTGGCAATATATCAAAACATGATTGTCTCACCTGTTGACCTAAAAGGATTGATCTCACATTGGAGAAATTTACCTCTGCATTTAACTCACCCCCTTGGGGAGCAGTGGGCTGCCATTGTTGGGCACCCAGGGATCAGTGTGCGGTTAAAGGTCTTGTTCAGAGACCCAGAGTGGCAGCCTTTGTGAGTGGGAAACAAACTCAGAAAATCAAGATTCCACACTCTATGCCTAACCACTAGGCCACCACTCCCCAAGATATTAGTAACTCTGTAAGAGCTACATAGATCCACAGCTCATATAGGACAACCTGTTGATGAATATCATGCCATCTGTAAAGCCAACAAGGAAGCCTTAGCAACACATATTTAAAGTTTGTCAGCAAACATCTTTAAACATGCTGCTAAATCAACTAAAGGATGGTTTAAGCTAAAGCACATTTATGTGTTTAAAAGATCCGAGTGGCTTATTTGATTTATAACCCTGCACAGACAATCTATATATGCAATCTGCCCGAGTTGGAGCAATGCTTCCTGTAACGAGAATAATTGGCATAAATTTGTGCAAAGTTAGGATATGTTTTTCATACCTCAAATACATGTAGCAATATATTTTATCAGAGTGATTAATGCATTCTTTACTTTTCAGATCTCCATTACTTTACAACATGTGAAAACATTTATAATTTTTTTAGCTACTTAAAACTTTCTTAGATCTCTTAGAGATGTGAAAATATACGTATTTCCTTAGAGGTTCTGTGAAAAGCAAAAAGCTATGAGTGTCATATTTATTTAGTGGAACACATTCAAAGAAATAAAAAGGTGATATAAAGATATGTGTTCAACTGATAAGTGCCTTTATCAGGGTTATTATCCAAACACCTTGATACTGATGTGGGATTTGCTCACTAAGTTAATGTTTGTTTTCTACTTTTTATCCAAATATTATTTTAACCATTTAAAATCAGTACCAGAAACTGAACGTTTGTGGCCTAAGTAGCTCAGGAGAATGTTTAAAATGTTTTTTTTTTGTGTGTGCGTGTGTGAGTTTGTGAGCAGGACTGTATAAGACAAATAACGGTTCAGTGGGCAAGCCATCTTTTTACCTGAGCAATGCTGGCTGTCTGAGAGTGTCAGATACCAGAGCAGATGCAAACTAAAGAGAGCAAAAGGCCCAGCCCTGCTCACTGAGTTGTATAAGATTGAGATTGACTGTAAGAAACAAAAAAAAGGAGAACAATCTGGGATGTAGTCTGAGAAGGCTGATGGTCACCTCTCTGACATGCCCTGAGGAGGTAATGATGTAGCTGATGTGACCTACTCCAAAATATCTCCTTTCTTTCACCTTGCTCAAGCAACATGTTGAGTTTTAGACTTTGTTAACAGATGCTAAGGAAACCTGACAACTCCCCTGCTCTGCCTTAAGGACACTTTCTTTGGCCTGTAGATGTGTGGAGAGTCACTTCTATAACTGCACACACTTGAAGTAAGACACCTTTTACACTTCTTGAGGTGAATTGAAATGTTTTCTAAAAAGTCCCACTCTGCTCCAGTTAATGTGTTTTTACTGAAGACATCTGCAACACTTCACAGCATTGAAATGCTGAAACCTGAAGCCCACTATGGCAACAGTGCCAGGGTGTTTCAGCAGACTGGAGGCTTCTTGTATGCATGAAGAAAGAAAAGGCAAAAAATGGAGCGTAACAAAACTCATAGATTAACGCAGACGTCAAAGGCATACAGAGCAGCTGGCCCTGATTCTGGCCGCCCTCACTCAATTATGAATCATCCAATTTTTATTTTACTGAGAACACATGCAGTGTTTAAGCCTGAATTAATTTTTTTTTGTTCCACGAGTAAAAAACAAAAAATACTCTAGTCTGTTATTATAGCTACTGAGGGGCAGAAGTGGGGAAATAATATATTTTTTTGCTTTTTGTTAAACAAAAAAGAGATTCAGTCTTTCTAGCCTACTATATAATATGCACTATTACAGCTCTACCCAACGATTTTATTACAAAGCTTTATTTTGTCAATTCTACATGTAAAACAAATATCACACAGCAAGTGTACACAAATATTCCTATAAATAAACAAGCAACTTGCATCATCCCCTTTTAACTTACTATGTATAATTGAACAGAAAAATAGAAAAGATGAAAAAGTTCTTGAAAATGATCTACGTGTAGGGGTGAAGGTTCCCACGGTAACTGCTAGGTTGCCAGTTTGAACCTCCACTGCCTATTGTTGTGTCCTTGGGCAAGACTCTTTACCTGCATGTTATTTCCTCTGTTTTTTATGCTCTGCTAATCTAAATTAAACTTCAAGAAAATTGTAAAAGCTCTGAAACCCTCAGTAGTTTTCAATCAAGATTAAAAAACACATTTGTTTAGAGCGACCTTGATGTCTGAACACTATTACTTAAATTTCCATTCCAACTTTCATTCAATATTTTATATAGTTTTGTATTTTTTTATTAATTATTTTAAATGTCTTTAATATATGATCATCTAATTTAAATTATTCGCTTTTATTCTCTGTAATTACTGTATGCTGCTTCTATGCAACTGCAATGCATTTCTCTTATTCTTTTTCTCATGTACAACCCTTTAAATTCCCTTGCCACTGATATATACAGTACTATATAAATAAACTTTCCTCTCCTTGCGTTTTTTGTGTCACTTTTACAAAAAAATTAAATACAAATGAATGTATCTTTATATTTTCCAATTTCTGCTTCTTTTAAGCAGATATTTTAGATATTTCTGAAAGAGTCGAACGATACTCTCAAACCTAGGAACACCACTCTAGTCATCAGAAGATGAATGAGGTGGTATCATACAGATGGTCTGTTTTACTTGGACCAGCTTACCACAACCAAAAGCTTGAATATTACAACTTTTAAAGAGTTTATTGTCTTATGTATTAAATATGTATTATCAGGGACACACCGGAGCTGTATTTCAGAATGGAAAAACATGGATAGCCTCAAACATTGGAATAGCTCTTTCCTCGTTTCTCCAGAACCTCTACAGCCGAAAACCTAATCACATTTAAATGAGCTCTGGCATTTCGAATAATAAATATTCAGCAATAATGATCACAGGACATCATTGATGGCTACAAAAAAGGTGCATAAACTAAGACTTTTCAAACTATAGTTGCTCATGATCAAAATTAATAACCTCCATGCTTCAACGTTTAAAAACCTCAGACCAGCACCTCACACTATGTAAAACAATAAATAAACAAGTTATAAAGATTTTCACACAGTTTGCATTGTAAGGAAATAAAACAAAGAAAATTCAAACTTGTCAAGTGAGATCAAGTACTTCTGTAAAAGTAGGACTTTTTTCTTCAGATTTTAAGCTGTTACATCGAGTTCTTTTAATATGGCAATCTTTCTCTTTTGCTTAGCACATTAAAATGCAAATGTAGGTCAAGGTCCAGATACGACCTTGACAGGGTCAAGATTCAGAATGTAGTCTGCCAATTAATATGGTGGACCAGTTCTTCCACATTTAAGAAAAATGAAAATATAAATAAATGCTCCATTATTAAATAAGATTTTTTTTAAATATTTTAAACTGTATAATCTAATTAATGCATATATGTTTATATTTTTTGTGTTCATTTATTCATTATTTGAATTATCTATTAACTTTTCAAATCACTTGGGAAAGTTTCTGTTCTTTATTGCTATTTTTAAATGTCCTTTGTTTTTTAATATGAAGAGAGGTTAAAAACTGTGCTTCATTCACAAACTCCTCCCTTTTTTCCTGTTTTTGACTACAAACAGCCTGAGAATTTTTTTTGTTTGTTTCCTCCCACTCAGATCTACAAGCGTAGTGATGGGTGTAACCAGTGAGATTCAAAGCAGCAGCATATTTTTAGATCAGAATTTAAACTGATCCTTGTTTCAAGGAAGTAAAAACTTTTAGTCATTGTTGCTGAGAGGGGAAAATGGCGCAGAAAGGATTTCAGCTTGACGAAGACAAATATTCCTGTTCAATCTGTTTGGATCTGCTGAAGGATCCAGTGACTATTCCCTGTGGACACAGCTACTGTATGATCTGTATCAAAACCCACTGGGATGAAGAGGAGCGCAAGAAAATGTACAGCTGCCCTCAGTGCAGAGAGAGCTTTAACAACAGACCTGTCTTGAAGAAAAGCACAATCTTAGCAGCTTTAGTGGAGGATCTAAAGAAGACAGGACTCCAAACTGATCTGGCTGATCATCACTTCGCTGGACCAGGAGATGTGCCTTGTGATGTTTGCACCGGGATCAAGCTGAAAGCTGTTAAGTTTTGTTTATCTTGTCCAGCTTCCTACTGTGAGAATCATCTGCAACCTCACTATGATGCTCCACCATTACAGAAGCATAAGTTAGTGGACCCATCTATGAAGCTTGAGGACAGCATCTGCTCTCATGATCAGGACTGTATGTGTTGTCTCTGCATATCCGATGAACATAAAGGCCATAAAAACAATCCATCTGCGGCAGAAATTACTGTGAAGCATAAGAAACTCCAGGTGAGTCTACAGCAAATCCAGCAGAGAATCCACGAGAGGGAGAAAGATATGAAGCTGCTTCATCAGGAGGTGGAAGCCATTAACTTTTCTGCTGATAAAGCAGTGGAGGGCAGTGAGAAGATCTTCACTGAGTTGATCAATCTCACCTGGAAAAGAAGCTGTGACGTACAGCAGCAGATCAGATTCCAACAGCAAACAGAAGTGAGGCGGGTCAAAGAGCTTGAGGAGAAGCTGGAGCAGGAGATCGCCGAGCTAAAGAGGAAAGATGCTGAGCTCAAGCAGCTTTCAAGCACAGATGACAACTGGTTTCTCCACAATTACCCATCACCCCCAGTGTTTAGTGAATCCACACACTCATCCATCAATGTCCGTCCTTTGAGATACTTTAAGGATGTGACAGCAGCCGTGTCAGAGCTCAGAGATAAACTACAGAACATCCTGAGAGACACATGGACAAACATCTCCCAGGTAGTCACTGAAGTTGATGTTTTACTTTCGGATCCAGAACCAAAGACCAGAGCTGAATTCTTAAAATATGCACAAGAAATCACCCTGGATCTACACACTGCAAACAGACATTTGATTTTATCTGAGGGAAACAGAAAAGCAACAGTAATGAAGCAAGAACAGTCTTATTCATATCATCCAGACCGTTTCTCTGCCTGGGTCCAGGTCCTGAGCAGAGAGAGCCTGACTGGACGTTGTTACTGGGAGGTGGAGTGGAGGGGGAAACGAATTGACATAGCAGCCGCATACAAACAAATTGGCAGACTAGGGAACTTAGATGACTGTGAGTTTCGTTCCAACAATAAATCTTGGTCTTTGTATTGTGACAGAAATGGTTACATGTTTTGGCACAACAAAATCAAAACACCAGTTTCAGGTCCTGTTTCTTCCAGAGTAGGAGTGTACCTCGATCATAGAGCAGGTACTCTCTCTTTCTACAGTGTCTCTAAAACAATGACTCTTCTCCACAGAGTCCAGAACACATTCACTAATCCGCTGCATGCTGGAGTTGGATTCTATAAGGACGCAAACTTTGCTATGCTGATGAAACTCAAATAGTCAAAACCGATTTGAGCTCATAGTTCTGTTACTTCTTTACTGTGCTGAGATTACTTTCTTTTTTTTATATAAAAGACTCAGTCTTTATTTCTGTTGTTTTGTTGATATTAGAGGTTGTTCAGGTGTTGCCATCTACTCTTTCTGCCCAAACATGGAGGCCATTATTGCTAAGGAGGATTTATATTTCCAAACGACAGTCAGGGTTTAACTTTTACACATTGTGGAATAATTTAAGTCTAGCCAATAAAATGGTAAAAAAAAAAGATGACATTTAAAGCACAGGAGTCCTGGTGGTATTCTAAGTTGAAGTATGATGCCTGGCTGAATCATATCCTTTTACGTAGCAACCATAAATCAATGTCATGCCCCACATGTTCTTGCGTCATTTGTCACCTAAAAATATTCTGATTCATGTTTAACTTGCCTTTACGAGCCAGAAATGTGCTAAACATTCTACATAACAGTTTCCCTATTACTTCAGATATATGAGAGGTAGGTGTACATGTGTGCGTGTGTGTCGCAGGGAGGGGGGGGGGGATCTGTTTTACCTAAGTTGGATCAAGAACACATATCTCTAGGGAGACATTTGTTTGATTGCATTTTCTATCTTAACAAGCCATCAGGTGGGCAGATAAAAGTGATCTTTAAGGGGTGTGTAACAGAAATTGAGAAAATATCAGTAAGGAATGAAAATTAATTTTGCCAGAATCTTGAATTTCTAACATTTCCACAATAAATCCCAAATGTCGATCATCTGCACGAGGTGTTATGTAATAAGCTTTTAATGCATAGTGGAAACCAGTGAAAGGCTCCAAAGGGAGCGTCCAAA
Organism: Cyprinodon diabolis; assembly: GCA_030533445.1. Taxonomy (NCBI): domain Eukaryota; kingdom Metazoa; phylum Chordata; class Actinopteri; order Cyprinodontiformes; family Cyprinodontidae; genus Cyprinodon; species Cyprinodon diabolis. Next base: position 29,100,670 of record CM060069.1, on the reverse strand, counting down.
TAGGCTTAGAGTAACAAAGCAACTGGAACAGCAAGAATTTCCAGCAAGGACTGGTTCTTTTGTACAAGTAACAACCAATCGCTGCAAATCTAAAAGGTATGCTAAACACTTACCGAAAACAAAACAGCACCTCAGAGAAGCATTATGCTCTGGGGTTACTATTTTTTAGCTGTAAATGGGTTTTTGTCAAGTAGATTAGTAGAGCCCCAAAATTGAATTAAACTAAAGCTTGAATTTTATTTAAAGATATCTACCCTAAAATAAGACAGTTTTGATGAAATAACTAAATATGATCATTTTTAGAGCCCCCAGTTTATTACAAAACATAGCTGTGATGATACTTTTGTTCTTTTTTTTTTGTAAAACAGGGTTTTTAAACTTTTCTTTACCCTATGGAGTTGTTGGACTTTTTTTTATTTTTGGTTTGGTTCTATATTGTATTGATAACTAGGGGAAATGTCATATTAAAACTGAAATAAGTCCTTGAGTCTACCATTATTTTTCTTTACATCATATACCTGGCACTAACAGGGGTAAGTACACTCTCCAGATCTCTCCAGAGTTGTTCTTTGAAGCACCACTTCAAAAAATGTTTAATAAGAAAGAACAATAAAAAAAAGACATAACTCATAAATCACTGCAAAAACTCGGATAGATGAATAACCATATTTTGTTACAGGTCATTTCACTAAACACTATTTCTAGAGGAAAGAAAAAAAAACAATTGAGAGAGAAAATAATAAAGTTCAAAGCTACTAAGCACTGTGGATTTTTTAGACAAATTGACCTGCAGTATTTAATACTTCCACCTGTAAACACTAGTAATAAAGCAGAGATCTTGTTTTATTAAGCAACATCCTGAAATGTGTGGGCCTAATATCCCATTTCAACCTACTAAAATGTCTCCTTTAAATTGTTTTTCCAATGATCATAATTGAGTGCTGACTTTTTGCCCAGGACATCCAGTCCTTAAACACAACATCATTCATAGTTATCAGGCATATAAGAACCCTTTCGAGCAGATGGGTTTGTTGCTATGACTCAGATGCAGAAATACACCTAGAGCAATCATCACTTTAGCTGCTACATACAGCTATTTCTAACCAGAAATGAAAGGTCCATTTCCTTGCATCTGCTTGAAATAAATAAAGCTGTGTTTACATTAAAACCACAAACTTGTGGGGTTAGGAATGTCTGCTGTAATACTGTATCCCTATAAAAAGGTTTTGACAACAGAATTTAAATGTGAGTATTTTATCTGCCTGCCAGCTTATTACAAAACATAACTGCGACAACACTGGGCGAGCCCTTTGTTTTGCTGCTTTTGCTTTGTCTCTTTTCCTCCAGCTTGTTTTTGATCTTTGCAGGATTCAGCTTGTGACCTTGTGGGCCAGTGTAAATAAGGCAGGTTTTCCCACTTTAACAGCTGATCATGTTGACATTATGTCGTCCTATAATTCTCTTCTTGACGACTTAAAATTGAAGCTAAGTTTTATAAAAATTCAAAGTTCTTAAAAAGCAGAAAAAGTCTCAAACAAGGATCAAAAAATTTAGACAGAGGCCGCTGAGTCCAGGTCCAGTGAGTTTATTGCTAAACACTACATATTTACACAGCGCTGGTGAGCCGAAGCTGACAAATGGTGAAACCAGCTCCCTTTTATACATTTCTTATCGGTGGAAAAACCCCCTTCAGAACATATTTCAGTCATTGGTAAAGGTCACATTGATATTTATCTGCAAAACACGGTAACATTCATAGACACATCTCATACTTGTGAGAGCACTCTCTCAGGCCATGCAGAAACTTATGACGGTTTAGTCAAAAACATGTTGAAACTTATCCTTTCCCTACTTTAAGCCATGTCAGTCTGGCCTAGTGTTCCTCTTTGTGTCTCAGTCAAAGCATCACCCCTTCTGGGATCAGTACTGCACATTGTGCCTTGAAAATAACAACTCTATTTATCACAAGTTGTATGGCCAAATTTTGCTGGGCTGGTTAACCTTGATATGTCAAATACTTCATTTTTATGAGGGTGCTTTTTCTTATCACTAAGGGCCTTAATCCTGTGCTTTCCAGCAGATGAGTGTGCTTTTCTTCCTCTTACAGTCAGGTGCAGCAGTTACACACACTCATTGCTCTGTTTTTCTCCTCTTGGCCTACATAAATATATTCATGAACACAATTCTCTTTAATCATTTAAAACTTTTGATTCTTGTTTTATTCTAATCATTTATGACAAATAATACACTACATTTCCCCCCTTTGATCCTAAAAAGGATCAATTTACGTGATTATGCAGGTGATAACTAATCTAAAACACTTTAAATGTGAACTCACCCAAGTGACAAAAGTTTATATATATATTGTGCACACTAAACTAAACGTGAGATTAAATACACACCATATAGTAGAAGTGAGTAATATAAGATGTGGTGGTGTCTGAGTAAATATTAAACTAATAAAATGCAGAAAACAGAATATATAAAAACAAAGAGGGATCCCCCTCTTGGCTCCCTTAAGAGGACCCGTCCTCGTTGCTTACTTTTTTTCTTTTAGCAAGATGTTCTAATTCTGTTTATTATTTCAGCAGAGGAAAATTCCAATGCCCAAGCAGCATCTTGTGTTGCGAAGTCATCGCATCCCCCTCTGCATAGGTGTCAAGACACACCCATAAATAACCAAGAAAAGCCACATCATGCCTGGACTAAGGCAGGCGCGCACGTCATCTAATGGTCAATGACCGTCATTACAACCAACATAGGAGTAACCAAGTGGCACTCTCCTGCACAGTACGTGTACTGTCACATGTAGTATACACAATGATTATGTCACTTATTTTTAACATAGGTATATATAATCAGCAATTATCAGCATTGTCCTTATATCCAGTATGGTGTTGAAGTTGATATTAATAATAATAATGGCCTCCATAATTCTGTCCATAATTCTGCCCTCCGTCCGGGCCCCCCTGGGTATACGGAGCCATACGCTGCAGATCAGCGGTCAGCTGCATCACTTGCTCTTGTAGGTCGATAATGGTCTGCTGTGCATCCCGAAGTTGCTGCCTCAGTTCCAGATTGTCTCGGGTCAGCTGCCGATTCCCAGCCTTTACTTTGCGTTTGTACATGGTGCCGCGCATTCGTTCAAAGGACCGTCGTGGCTCGGGGTGCATCAGACCCTTCATGAATTGGGCATAAAATGTTTTGGTCATAGAGGTGATTTCAGGCTTGAGATCACTGTTGGTGTTGTATGACTCCAGCGGATGAGCCAAGAACTTTGCAACATGATGAGCTTCGGCAAGATCAAGCTTTATGTCATCTGCTATGACCATGAACATAGCCAGTACGCCTGGAATGGGTGGTGGCGGATAATTATATTGGTGGGGTGACGGTGGTCGTCGATCCTCGGGATTCTCAGGGCTGGCAGGGGTGCTGGTTGGGCCGAGATCAATACTGAGGTCCCCTGGTGGCATCGAGATGGACAGTGGCTTCCCAGTAGGTGATGGTGGTTGATCATCAGGCTGCCTGCTGGGTGTCATCATAGGTTGATCCTCAGGCTGCCTGCTGGGTGTCATCATAGGTTTGCTCCAACCCAAAGGTGCACTGCTTGGCCCCTCTGCAGGATCTAGTAGGTACCTGGGAGGAAGATATGGGCATCCTACCCCTAGTGATGGGCCTAACGACGCCAGTGCAGCTCGTAAATTCATTTGGTTTTCTTCATATTCATCATAACTAGCCTCTGCCATGTTCAATAATCTACCTGTGGGGACATAGTATGGCAAATTTAGGCATCATCTGAAGGCATATTATCTCTTATATCTATGGATTATTCAGCATGCAAGTTGCTATATCTACGTGAGTAAGTATATAAGTCATTGTTATGCAAAATATTTATATATATACACTGTTGTTATTAAAGAAATGCACGTACCTGGTGAGGGTGGAAGGTGATCATGGTTATGTTTTATATCTCTTGGTCCAATTGTATCTCTACAACTGGGAACTGACCAGTTACACTTACAACAAGTCTTGAGACCAGTCCCCGAACAAGGGGTATGATGCAACACACAACTATCAATATAATCAGCATTACTGCCCCTAGAATCATTCCTGCTGCCTCAAGATATTTTCCCCTTCCAAGCTTGTGAAACCAATCCCAGAATCCCTTCAGCTGAGTGTTCCAATTAGCCGGGAATAATCTGAAGGGCTGGTAATTTTTTAGCATTATAGCAGGCTATACAATCATCTTTAGGGCGCTTTTTGGCTTTGAACATTGCCTGGACAGAGTACTGAATCCATTGTTGGAACATATTGGTTTCCCAGTGTGCAGTCTTTAATTTGTCTAGATCTCTTTTCTGCCTTTTGTTTACCAATTTTAACATTCTATGCGCTTTCCCTACCGTCATTACCTGCTCTGTTAATGTATTTTGGCATATGTACATTTTGCATCTTACCTCAATGATCACCATCCCATCCTCACGGCAGTCCATGCTTTGTGGAACTCCAAGCCAATGTTTCCCCATTGAGTTACCTAAAATTTCTTCAGACATTACATAATCATATCCTTTGACTTGCACATGCATTAGTGATAAATTTTCTCCATCATTATTATTGATTACCCCTTGGTTAGTAGCTAGTGTTACCATTGCTAGTGCACATGTTTGTGTGTGACGCATTAAATGTGTGTGTGCACTGTTAGTATTAATTTTCATAAGATCCCCCCTTGTTAACCCACAAAGGGTTAATACAACAAGAAGTTAATCAAAGTCTGAAGAAGGCGCATACGGGAGATGCCCAGACGGCGATGGGGTGGGCGGGACCGAGTCGATCGACGGCCCACTTGACGCGGAGGAGGAGGGGGAAAGGGAGGGGATGAGAGGGAAAGATGCAGGTGAGGGATGTTAAGGGGACAGGACTCCACCAGCATCTGATGGGCCAGAAGAAAGAAGTTCGTCCAGTGCCTGAACGACGGATGGATCTGGGTGAGACCCAGAAGAAGTCTCAGTGGCAACAGGATCATCATCATTGCCACCAGAATCAGAAGGCGGATGGGAAGCATAAGAATGAACACTGTCATCCTCAGAGTCCCCTGGCATTGGTGATTGGCGGGCTGCCAAACGTGCCGAACGTCTGTGGACGCCGGACGTGGAGGGGAGTGGGTGCGCATCAGTGCCCGACACCGGTGCAACATCTACAGTCTGTGAGCTAGTGGAGGGGTGCTGCGGAGGGAGACTTGTTGCTGCCCTGTCAGCATGCGCAGAGCCCGTCGGTCCTGGAGCAAGGCCAGGTGGGTCTGGAGGCCGATGCCTGGTGCAGTGGTTTTTATGAAACCAGAAGGGCTTACCTTCAACTTTCAGGGCAGTGGGAGTGGTAAGCACAACTTTAAACGGGCCTTCCCTACGAGGCTCGTTCCACTGACGTCTAAAGACGCGTATGAACACACTGTCACCAACTTGAACGTCCCTGACGTCCACTGGAATGTGTGTCTCGTCTCGGCCGTGAGCTGCTTTCACCTGTTGAAATATAAGCCTGTGAATGCGTGTTAAGGACCTGAGATAGTCCCCCATTTCACGTTCAAGCTGTGCCAAGGAGACCTCCTGCAGCAGGGGTCCACGAACCTGTGGGAGAGGCATTGGTCGACCTGTAAGCATTTCATGGGGAGTAAGATGGGTTATTCGGTTAGTTTGAGAGCGCATTGCCATCAATGCAACAGGCAAGGCGTCCACCCAAGTCAAACGGTTGTTGCTGTCAGCTATTATCTTTGCTATCTTTGATTTCAGCACTCCATTAGCTCGTTCCACGGAGCCCTGTGACTGGGGATGATACACACAACCAAACTTCTGTGTTATGCACAACAGTTTAAACATTTGCTGGATCACCTGTGAAACAAAATGAGGTCCGTTATCAGATGATATTGTATCAGGCATGCCAAATCTGGGAAAAACTTCTTTACACAAAAATCTTGCTGCAGCTTTGTGGTCATTCTTAGCAGTGGGGCATGCCTCCACCCATCTGCTAAACCTACATACAACCACCAACATATATCTCTTTCCCTGAACCCGAGTTATCATGTCAACGTAATCCATCATCAGATGGCGGAAGGGACCGTCTGGCATGGGAATATGTGCTAAGGGCTGTGTGAACATCTTACGCACATTATATTTAGGACAATGCGGACATAAGGCCAGTTCTCTGTCTACCATTGGTGTCATATAAGGTGACCACCAGACTGCCTGTAACTTTTGAATAACTTGGGCTCGTGAACAATGATCAGGTCCATGCATTATTTTAATCGCCGTTGGTAATAAGGACAAAGGTAGTACAAAATGTCCTCGAGAACTATGCCACAATCCATCGTGGGGGTGTGTTAACCGAGCTGCCCCCCTTTGCACCCAGAGACGCTTTTCTGCTTCAGATACGTTATTTTGGGCTTCTATTAAGGAGGCCAAATTAGTAATGGGTTCACACTCAGCTACATGAACCATTGGTCCCTGTACTGCTGAACCTGTGGCTTCTTTAGCTGCCTCATCTGCTAAGTTATTTCCAATGGCAATAGGTGTTTTTGCTGTTTGATGAGCAGCACATTTTACAATAGCTAACGCAGATGGAAGTTGCATAGCTTTAATTAACTATACTACTGCTTGCCCATGTGTCACTGGGGTACCATCTGTTCTAACAAACCCTCGTTGTTTCCAGATGCTAGCGTTTATATGGCATACCCCGTACCCATAAGCACTGTCAGTATAGATTGTCACTCTTTTACCATTAGCCAATTTACATGCTGCTGTTAATGCTTTTATCTCTGCCAATTGGGCAGAGCAAGGTTGATCTAAGCTCATTGATTGTACTTTGGTAAAGGTCCCATCAGGGTTAAGTTGGACTATTCCATATCCCGCTCTATTACCTGTCTCACCTCTGACACATGATCCGTCTACGAACAGTGTCAAATCAGATGGGATTGGATGATTGTATAAGTCCTCTCTTACCTTCATGAAGGTGTCCGTCTCCTGGAGACAATCATGGGGCTCACCTTCTGTGGGCAGTACCATTCTTGTGGCTGGATTAATGGTGGTACAGCGTTGTATTGTTAAGTCAGGTCCTGAAAGCAGAACTTCATAACCTGTTCGACGAGCTTGTGTTATCACAAAACGTGGACTGGTGAGCAGTGCATGTAATTGATGTGATGTGTACAAAATGATAGGGTGGCCCATAGTAATAACTGAGGCCTTTTTGTATGCGAAGGCTGCTGCTGCCAAGCCCTGGTAGCAGGGAGGCAAACCCTCTTCGACACCATCTAATTTTGTGCTGTAATAAGAAATTGGCTGTTTACCTGTTGGGGTGTCTTGCATCAATACTGCACATGCATACCCTTGTCGCTCAGCCACATAGAGATGGAATGGTTTGCCATAATCTGGATTGGCCAGAGCAGGAGCAGTTTGGAGATCTTGTTTCAGCAGCTGGAACGCACCCTCTGCCTCATCTGTCCATTGCAATTGAGCCGACTGGTGTCCTTGACCTGCGGCTTTAATCAGTGCTCTCAGTGGAGCCGTTTTGATGGCATAATCACACACCCACGGTCTGCTGTAACCTGCCATGCCAAGGAAAGACAACATGTGACCAACAGTCCGAGGTTTGGGCATTTGAGTTATGGCTTCCAGTTGGGACGGTGCAATACACCTCTTGTCCCCACTGAGTTGCCTGCCGAGATACTCCACTGTTTGCTGGCAGAATTGCAATTTTTGTTTACTTACTTTGTGTCCTCCTTCTGCCAAAGCAGTCAACACTGTAATGGAGTCACTCTCACACTGCTCTTTAGAAACAGAACAAATCAGAATATCATCAACATACATCAACATTGTAGATGGTATGTCAAGGTGATTTAAGTCATTTGCCAGTACTCGATTGAAAATTGATGGTGAGTGTACAAAACCCTGTGGTAATCGTGAATAAGTGTATTGTTGGCCTTTATAGGTGAATGCAAACAAATACTGAGAATCTGGATGGACCGGTACACTGAAAAATGCTGAGCACAGATCTATCACAGTAAACCATTTGGTACCTGGGGGTATATTACTCAGTAATGTGTGCGGGTCTGGTACCACTGGTATCTCTTCTGCTACAATGGCATTAATTAATCTTAGATCATGGACTAGTCTATAGTCATTACTGTTGGGTTTTCTGATGGGAAAAATTGGCGTGTTACAGGGACTTGCTGTTGGTTTAAGAACTCCTGCTGTTTCTAATCCTGTAATAATAGGCTGTATTCCTTCTACTGCTTCTCTTTTAAGTGGGTATTGTCTTTGGAAGGGCAATTTAGCATTTGGTTTGATGGTGAATTTGATGGGGTCTGCTGATTTCACTAATCCTACATCTGTTTTACTTTTAGACCATACTTGCTCTGGGACCTGTTCTAATAGGGATTCATGTTCTGCTGCCACTGCCATTTGTCTTTTCCCAGGAACTTTAATGTGTTCTGCTATGACTTCATCAGCTTGTGAGAATGAGATCTTAAAGAACAGTCCATCTTTGGATAATTTAATGCAGTCCCATGCTGTGTTGACCCATTCAGTAACTTGCTTGGCTTTTTGAACCATGGGTCCTAAGTCATGTGACTCATACTCGTCTGCAATCATGTGTTTTGCCTTTGTCATAAAACATGGTACAATGGAGAGGGAGAAAGGGTTCTTTGGAGTTCTCATAGTGATTCATTATCAGGGGTCTCCATGTTTCCCACTCTAGTTGGAGGAAGGAAGTTGGTGATGTGAGTTTCAGCCAAAATACTTGGTCTTCTGGTTCATGACTTGTTGTCTGTGGGGTCTTTTGTAGACCCAGTGGCATCATGTAGGCTTCATTGTCGTCTATTGCTTCAAAAGAAATTCCATTCGGGGTACATTTGATTTTAGCATTGAGCTGGCACAGCACATCTCTACCCAGCAGATTTATGGGCGTATCTTCTGAGTAAAGCAGTGGTGCACACACAGTCTTTTCACCTATGATCATGGGAACTGGCTTAGTCATGGGTATTATTTGGGTCTTCCCAGAGAAACCTACTGTTCGAATCTTTGATGCTGAGAGAGGCAGGCCAATTCCACTTTTTCCTATACAGGAGTAGGCCGCTCCTGTATCAATCATGAAGCGATGATGGCTGTCATATATTGTGACATCAATGGTGGGTTCTGTTTGTGGACGTTGGGTTAATACAGGTAGAATAGCCTCTCCATCAGGTTTCTCTGGGCACCCCTATAGCCAGTACGTGTCTTGTCCCGTTCCATAGATGGCTGGTCCCGCAGTAGGGGGCTGGGGTCCCATCCATGGGTTAGTGGGGCAGTCTCTTTGTATGTGTCCAATTTGTCCACATCCCCAGCATTGCATTCTCACTCGCTGTTGTCCCATGTCTGGACCTGCTTGTGGCATCTGCTGGTATTGGCCTTGAGGGGGCCTTCTTGGGGCTCCTTGTGGGCCTCTCCATCTTCCCCGCATAGGTGGCCCCCCTCGTCCCCTTCCGAACGTTGCTTGTTGGGGACCTCCTCCTTGGTTTAGATGCACATAAATAGGAGGGACTGGTTGGGGTTGGGTCTGCTGTGGCAGGGCTCCTCCCACGAGTGGCGCTGCTGGATACTGCATCTGCTGTGTGGGTGGAGGAATAACAGGAGACACTACTGGTGCTTGTACCACTGCCTCCCCTGTTGGTGTACTCTCAGTTGAGGGTGTGGCTGCCACAGTCAGTGCTGCTTGGTGTTTGGGTCTCTCTTTTTCCTTTTTAGCCTTGGACAATTCTCCGATCTGCAGCTGGGTTAACTTGGTGGCCAGCATCTTGCTCTGGTCCTCAAAGGCCCGTTTTTCGGCCCGATGCATGTTCACATAGTGGATAACATGCTCAGAGAACAGAGGCCACTCCATCTTCATGAGTCCCACAACTCCATCCAGTTTGGCTTGTACTTCTTTGGGCATGGCCTCTCTGATGTAGGTTCTGAACAAGGGGCCAGATGTTTTCAGTTCACTCCCATCACTTCCAGTCTCTGTTTTCCATTTCTGTTGGAACCTGTGCAGAAACTGGGCGGGGCTTTCATCATCCTTTAGGCATTCTTGTCTCAGCTTAGTTGGATCACTGCAGGTGGGGTATTTGTTCCTTACGGCTGCCCACACCTTGGGTCTTATTTGGTTGAATGGTATCTTGTCATACTGGTGTGAGGTCATGACCCTTGGAAGCTGGGCTTCGTCAAACACTTCTCTGGCTGCTGAGTGTCCTGCTGTCTTAATCAGCAATGCCTTGATGTCTCCAGCTGCCAGATTGATGCCTCCAGTGATTTCTTCCAGCTTTTCTATCCACCTGTCAGCACCATCTGCCAACGGGGTCAGCCTTCCAGCAAGTGTGATCATGTCCATAAATGACCATGGCACTTGAGGTCTTGAGGTCCTTTAGACAGCAGGGGAGCCATATAGGCCTTTTTTTGATCTGACTCTGTCTTCTGCTGTCGTGCTTGGTACCTGGTCATCATTGAGTGAGGGCCGCTTTTTTCTATTTGCAGGTCAACTTCACATTCAGCTGTGAGTGGCTCCCGTCCTTTGGTCGCTGGTTTGTCTTTCTCCTTTAACTCCTTATGGCATGGGCCTGTTGACAGTGGCATGTCTGAGCCTTCTTCTTCCATTCCATCAGGCAACCAGTCGGTCTCCTCACTCTCTATGAAGACTTCCTCCTCGCTTCTTCTCTCCTCTCCCTCTTTTATTTTAGCTTCTTCAATCAAGGCCTTAGTCCATGGATTTGCCTGATCTGGGGCGTCATTTCGGGCCTGTAGTATGAGCTGCTCTGCTTCCATCCTTTTCTGTTTTTCTAATACTTCCTCAAATTTCTTCAATTTTTCTTTCAAATGCTTTAGTCGTTTCCTTTGTACTTCTTTTTCCAATTTCTCCTCCTTCGCTATGAGTTTTACATATTCTTCCGTCAGCTCCACCACCTCCTGGTTTATTTGTTCCATTAGTTCTGGCGATTCATCCAAGACTAGCTTGGTCACAGGCTCTGAGTGTTTTGCTGATTTTTTCAACGATGACTTGGTCCTGGGTTCTGAGTGGCTTATGGGGCCTCTTTGATATGGTGAATGCCTGCGACGTGCTGGGGGTAGGGAACGACTATGGGGAGCTTTTCTCCTTACTTCTGGGGTTCTCTCCCAATCGTCTTCTCCATCACGGTATTTACACTCTGTCTGTGATGTGTTGTTTATTTCTTCTTCTGTTATTTCTATTTCTTCCTCTTCCTCTTCTAATACTAATTTAAGTTGTCCAGTAATTTTTCCCTTGCTCCCTGATTCTACTACTACTGGGTACAGGCCTGCTATGCTAGGGCGATAGGGTGGTGGCTTATGATCAGTGTAGTCAGGGGCTGTTGGGCTCTTTTGATGTTCAACTTTAAAATATCTCAGGATATCTCTCTGTTCAGCATGTTTCTGTTTCTTATGCAAATGCACTCGGTCACGCCTTTTTTCCTTATTTCTTAATTGTTCTTCAACCTCGTCACAGCATGAAGGATCAAAGCTGCCCTCTTTAGGCCAACGATTTTTTCCAGATGTCATCTTATGCCATTTGGTCATGCATTTTTGAATTTTGCGTTTATTGGATGGGTGTGTCAACATTACCAATTTGGCTGGCGTCAGCCCGTCAGACTGTTGTTTGCTCATATTGATTCCCATGGCTACTAGCAGTCACTCAACCGTCAGGTCCGTGCTTATTCACCAGTCTTTGTAATCCTCAGTTAATTTTTATCTTAACTGGTTCTGCTCTCTTCAATACAGATCGTGTTTATTTTCTTTTAGTTTCTTTCCAGTTAATTTACTTCCTAAATTTAGATCTCTTCAATTTTGAGATAAAATCTTTAATAAAACAAATTTGTAATTTTATTTTGCACTTTCACTAATTTTATACCTTATATATTTTACTTTATGTAGACTATAGTTTGTAATAATATATACTTATAATATCTTTATCTTATAAAGCTTACAATTTTTTCCAATCTTATTTAGGAATTTTGTTATTTTTATTTCATTCTCATAACTCTAGTGTTTTTTGTTTTTTTGTTTTTGTTTTTTCCTTCAGTTATCAATTTTGTTTTCCAATCCTTATTAATTTTCAGGTTATTCTTTTTAACTATATTCTGTACTAATTACTTCTATTAATTTATTATTATATCTTTAATCTTTATTTATTAATATCACCCACCCCTTACTTCCCCTCAGTCACTCAACTCTTTCACTCGACACACTAACAAAGACACACAAGACAAATGATTATATATATTTACAGTGCACTTCCTTTTCCTCACTGTTTCCTACAGTGGCACATACGTTTTTCCCTGCTGCCCCCGGCTACACCCAGATAACTGGAAATGCATAGACGTCCTCCGGTTGGTCGAGCGGTACTATTCTCCGATTATCGCTTAATCGGTAATATTCTGGCTATCCCTTAGCCTGGCTATCGCTTAGCCTCTCAATACCTTTTCCTCACTGTTTCCCTACAGTGGCACAATACCTTTTCCTCACTGTTTCCCTACAGTGGCACAATACCTTTTACCTTAAGACTACTTAAGCCTTCTCGTGGAGCACCCTGACTACCTTAGTCACTGATACCCTCACGTAACACGCGTACACTATTGGTTCCGGATTTTATGGCTTCCACAGACTATGTCAAAACGCTTTGACCAATCTGTCCCTTTACCAATCATCCGCTCAGAACAACACGTGTTAAGCTTAACTTATTTACAAAATAATCCAAACACAAAACAGTTTAACACAAACATTAATAACACCTAAAACATACATTCATACATACACATTCATACGTACCTGGACCCTTCCTCAGCTTAGTCTGCCTTTGGCATATTCTTATATAAATTCTTATAAAATTTGGAAATTACTTTATTAAATTTGGAAAACTAGGTTCTTTTAGAAGAGCTTTGTGACGCCTGACACCCACAAGCAGTCGCCGGAGGCTGGTTCCCCACTAATTTAGAAAATTATAACAAATTAGCTCACCTTTAACCGGTGAATTTCTGGGCCCGTTTGGGGGTTCCACGCCTTCCAGCTGGTGCCTGCAGATCGTCCGACGTCCCCTTTTTGCTTTTCTCCTGGCTGGCTCCGCCAATTATGTCGTCCTATAATTCTCTTCTTGACGACTTAAAATTGAAGCTAAGTTTTATAAAAATTCAAAGTTCTTAAAAAGCAGAAAAAGTCTCAAACAAGGATCAAAAAATTTAGACAGAGGCCGCTGAGTCCAGGTCCAGTGAGTTTATTGCTAAACACTACATATTTACACAGCGCTGGTGAGCCGAAGCTGACAAATGGTGAAACCAGCTCCCTTTTATACATTTCTTATCGGTGGAAAAACCCCCTTCAGAACATATTTCAGTCATTGGTAAAGGTCACATTGATATTTATCTGCAAAACACGGTAACATTCATAGACACATCTCATACTTGTGAGAGCACTCTCTCAGGCCATGCAGAAACTTATGACGGTTTAGTCAAAAACATGTTGAAACTTATCCTTTCCCTACTTTAAGCCATGTCAGTCTGGCCTAGTGTTCCTCTTTGTGTCTCAGTCAAAGCATCACCCCTTCTGGGATCAGTACTGCACATTGTGCCTTGAAAATAACAACTCTATTTATCACAAGTTGTATGGCCAAATTTTGCTGGGCTGGTTAACCTTGATATGTCAAATACTTCATTTTTATGAGGGTGCTTTTTCTTATCACTAAGGGCCTTAATCCTGTGCTTTCCAGCAGATGAGTGTGCTTTTCTTCCTCTTACAGTCAGGTGCAGCAGTTACACACACTCATTGCTCTGTTTTTCTCCTCTTGGCCTACATAAATATATTCATGAACACAATTCTCTTTAATCATTTAAAACTTTTGATTCTTGTTTTATTCTAATCATTTATGACAAATAATACACTACAATATCAACTACAGTATTCCAAAGGAATTTTAGATCTGCTCTCATCTAGCAACCACTACCTTATGCAGCAACACTGCCAACTATGCATAAAGCCAAACCTCACAGCATGTCTCCATCCTGCACCACACCCTCAGCTTCTTTTTCCATCTTGCCATCGGTTTTCAGTGTGTTTTCCTGTTTCAGACAGCTCGGCCCCTTACTGCCAACACAGCACCTGGCTGCTTACTTTACCTTCCCGAAGCTGCTAACTTCCCTTCCACATGCCACTCAGGATAAGCTTCTAAACTACTGCTGAAATCTCCAACAGCTCTTAAAGCCACACAAATAAACATTTTTAGCTATATCTCCTACAAAGCAAGTATAAACATACAGTATACGCATTCTATGACATCTGTTTTTGACATGTATCATACATACTATATACATACATGGAGGTGGGGTATACAGTATTTATTATAGTGAAATGCCATTCCTATCAATTAATCTGTAGCTTTTAATGATATCCTGTTATTCACCTATTACTTCTCTCTATTATAATTAAACAAAGGCTCGATCGCTAAGGAGTCAGTTTGTCTCCTTGAGCATTTTTTAACTCTTTGTAGCTCATTAAAAATGAATCAACTACGGCTCATGTGTCACCAATTATCCAAAAATGAAACCCTTTAAACATGGATGGTAAATTTATAAAAAAACAAAAAAAAACATAATACTTAAAGCATGTGGTTCCGTCCCCTTTTTGGTTTGAATTAAAGTTTTCACGCCCAATACCCCCAGACGCATTTTGACAATTAACCAAAGAAAAGTCAACTGCATTAAATTGCACATGGCTGTAACATAAATCATATCCCGTTTTAATTAGAGGTTTCCTTTTTGGCTTAAAACCCACAAAATAGAACTAGAATGGAATTATGAAAAATATAGAATATTCCAAAATATTGAAGTCCATCCATCCATCCATCCATCCATCCATCCATCCATCCATCCATCCATCCATCCATCCATCCATCCATCCATCCATCCATCCATCCATCCATCCATCCATCCATCCATCCATCCATCCATCCATCCATCCATCCATCCATCCATCCATCCATCCAGCCAGCCAGCCATCCGTCCAACAGTAAGTTTTGACTCAATAAACCATTGAGTTATAAAAAGTTTCTAAACTAGATTGTATGGGATTGAGATAATCAACTTGTGAAAAAATATTAGATGGAGAAATATCATGAAGTAGTTTGATACATCATAGTAGATAGTAAATTATTGGCTGATATAACTATTGGCTGAGAGTAAGTATTTTATTCTAAAGAAAATTAATGTATAGGATTTTGAAAAAAAAAAAATCCCAGAAATGCAGTTATTTTCTTCTGTAGCTCTTTGCTTTAATACCAGGTATCCATGTATGAACTAAGCAAGTCAACTATAGCATTAATGTTCTTAGCTAAGCAAACAGCAACACAAAAGGCTATATGCAATAAAAAAGTAAAGATTAAGATAAAACCACATATACATAAAATATAAAAACTGCAGCCCATGAAGAACTGCATGCTTTATGTTGCATACCCAAATCAATAGCTTCTGAAATGATTTTTCCAGGTTCTGACCTCAACCCTGTTCAGAAATGTGGGCCACCTATAATTACAGACCTCAGTATCACCAACCTGTTTTAATGAGCTCTTTAAAATGTGTCAAGGAGAAACACTTTGACCTTCAAATCTGGAAAAAGAATTTTCCCAAAGTTATTATCTTGTTAATGGCCATAAAACTACAAGTATGCCTCTGACCATTCATAGAGGGAATTCTTCTTTCTAAAAAAAAATTCAGTAATATTGAAATCTTGTATGAGCATGTTATTCCAGTAAAATCCATGTTGACAATTGTCCACTGTCCCTCTTGGTTTAGTTGCTGCACATAATACTAAGTGATGAGGCTTGAAAGAATTTTCCCACAGGACCAAATGAAGGAATGACAAAAGGCCCAACTCTCAGAGTGCTCGGTAAAAGGAACACTGTGATACAGTGATGAGTGATGGTGGAGGAGGGTACTGTAGCTCTAAGATGTGACCGAAATGATGAAGAGTTTATCGACAGCATAATGCAGACGGAAATTAACTTATGGAACGTTGGGCTCATGAGATGAAGACAAGATTATTCCAGTGCCGTTGAACAAAATTAAGAATTATTTTGCAAATAGAGTAAATGCTTCATAAACGCATTTCAAATAATCAGCAGCCTGTGTAGAATAACCAAATAAAGACTTGGTTAGACCATTTACTGAGGTTTTTCTTCCTGTCTCATTTAAAGGCATGCTTGATTGAACTTAAGCCATAACAATCCCTGGTCAGCGTAATGTTATCCATTTCAGATCATCCTTATCCTCACAGTACTTACTGTAGAAAGGAATCATATTACAGCATTCTTACTTCAAAGTACAGTTAAAGTCTCAAACATAAATGAAGCTGTAAGGACTCACTTATTATCTGGAGGGGGGGGGGGGTAATGACACTTCACTCTCTTTAATTAGAAATGTCATTTCAGTCTGATTACTCAAAGTATAATTCATTTTTCCTGCTTGTAACTGTCTTTTCTGTCAGTTCAGACCACTAAGATGGGCAGGGTAATTGACTGAAGAGCGTTTCAGGTACTGTATAATACAATTTTATTTTTAAAATACTGTAAGGCTATTTTTGGTCAACTGCCTTTATATCATTAGGCCAAAAACGTGTTGCAGTTACAGTCCTTTATGTCAAATATGGCATATAAAATGATATAAATTCCCTTTATACAAATGTTTATGTATATTTACACTTTGATGGCTGAAATTTGTCTTGTCTCAATTTCTATGCTTTGCCGAGTAAAATTCTACAAAGAGAGATTTTTAATCTCGATCAGTACTTTACCCAGATAGATATAATAGAAATGAAAACCAATTTCTATAGACAGTGATGTACAACAAATTCACTGGTTACCTTTTTTAGATTAAAGGTCTTAAAAACAGTCCTTGCTTATTTTATTTCACACTGAAATGACAGCATTAAAGAATTTGTGCAGGTTTGTCAGCTACTCATTCACGATGCAAATCTCTTGTTCCGCCATTTTCCAAAGGTTCTCAATTGGATTAGGATCTTGAGTGCACTCAACTCTTAACATATTGAAGATAGCAATTTGAAATGGTTTGAGCTTTGTGACATGGTGCTTTCATCCTTCTAAAAGCAGCTATCAGAAAATTGGCACAATGCAGGCATAAAGGCGTAGATATTATCAGCGGCAAGAGTCAGGTAGGCTGTGGCATTCTCACCATGAGCAGTAGGTAGTAAGACAGGAAATGCCATGAGCCTCACTGTTGATACAAGGAAGGATGGATTCAGACTTCTAAATTAATGCAAGAATCTGACCCTATCGTCTGAACGTTTAGGTTATACTGAGGTGCTCCGCTGCTGCTGCGGCACATCGGCTTCAACATTCAATATGTTGCATGTTAAGGCAAGGTATGTGAATTAGCTGTAATTAGTCCCAATTTAAACTGTTGTCGACTCTCTATCATCTCAAAAATCTGTCGGTAAAGCCTCTGGGATCACTAAGCATTTTAGTTTCAACTTTCATTTGTCACACAGTAGAGATTTCATAATTTTTTGTATTTATTCAGTGTGAACCCTAGAGAGATGGTTTTCCACAACAATATTAGCAGATGAGCATTTTGTAAAAAAAAAAAAAAAAAAGAAATAATAAAACCTTTAGCAGCCTGCCTAGTACTTACAAGCATGACACATTTGATGTAATTAAAATTAAGGTTTCAATTCCCTTCTTCCCCACTCTAATGTGTTATTGGAGGCATAGCCAGTTGTCTTCATGGCTAGATGCTTAAATAAATTCCCATGCAGTAATGTGACTACCTGTGTCTTTTTCTGACTAACTGAACAGCTGCATGATAGTGCATACCTGATAAGGAATATATATGATTATGTTGTATCAGTAATTGAAACATTTCACCAAAAAAAAAACACGAGGCCAACTTGGATTAACCATTATCATCATTATTATTTATGAGCTATTTTTTCATGCATTTCTCATGCATTTATTTTGTATTGCAGCACATAATACTTTAACTGTATTATTAATACCTAATAGAATTTTAACAGTTTTGCGCTGTGATGTATAATTTAGCTTACTGGGCTATTCATTGTGATAATTGTGCTCCATCATTCTACTTTTTCTTGTTAAAATACTTCTCTATATTTATTTGTAATAGTTACTAATTCTTTTGGTATGTTTTGTCTTCATCAGCACCTTTTTTAATGCATGATTTGTTTCTTTAAAAACTTTACTTGATTAGATAACTGTTCATCAGTCTTAAAAAAAAGCCAAATATGAGGTTAATTCAAATAATAAAAATGTTTCTTTTGTTGATGGATTTGATGTTTTTTAGTCTTATTGTTACTCTTACTTGTGAACCATAATGATTGTGGCGCTTTTGGATTCCTTGTACATTTAAAAGCAGTCCTAAATAATGATACTAAGACAGGACTGTTTGCTGCATTTTAATAGCATCCAACTTCTGTTTTGCTTACACTGCTCTTTAAAGATAATTTAACACTTTAGTTGAGCCAAAATCCCAATGATATCACATTTGTCTGATGAAAACACCTTCCCACATATGTCATCAGCTTTTTTCCCTTTTGACTACTTGATGGCTTGGCCAGCGACCCTGCTGCAACCATAAGTCCATAATAATCATGCAATAAATTCCCCTGAGGGTTTAAAAGACCAGGCTGGTGACAGCCACAGTCTCACTGCTGCTCATCTGTCACTTGGTTTTTGCTTTTCCACACTGTGGTGATGACAACTCATCCCTCCAGGTTACCTTGTTTACAAAGCACCTGATACAGTGAGTCAACAAATAATATTCACCGCTTGAACAGTCTGAAACTGTGAATGTCAGCAACGTAAAACACATTAGAGCAGATGTGGTGTATTTAGGATAAGGATTCTTAAGATGGCATAATTGCCAAGTTCTCAGTGCAAAAAAAAAAGAAAAAAAAAAATCAAATTACGAAATAATAAACCATGACTTGAAAAACTTCAACATTTAACTTAACAAAAGAATTCTGTGGGGTCAAGCATTAACCAGGGCAAATTGAACTATTAAAAAGATGAGGTGAAATTAATTCTGTAGTAACTTTCAGTAAAAAAAAGTGCCTACTATTTTTGTTCAGTTAAACCCTTTCCAGTTGGTGGACTGCAGATGATGTCTTATACACAAGTTTTCTTTCTAAAGCAAATAAAAAAAAACATACTTGTTTGATGTTTCCTCTCATGTAAAACAAGAGTATAGCTGATTAAACTTCAATCGTTACACAATTCCAATGCAGTCTTTCAAGTAAATCCAACGTTTAAAAAAACTGAACTTGTATAGATTTCTTTAGTCATACCGGCAGCACGAAGGACTTTATTTAGAGCTACATTGATCCATTAGCTCTAAAAAACAGTTTGTGTGATCTGTGAAAAAAATGAATGATTTCTAACTTTGTATGGCTATAAACTTCTTGTTCTAATAAGTGGGCTATTTTTCTTTATGCTTATATGTTGTAGAAAATTTAAGAGTAGAAAAAGTTCTAGTGTCTTTGGCAAAATAAGTGAGGGATTAGAAGTCAGAAAAGAGTCTGGGGTTTCTGAAAGGAAGGCCGGGAAGGTCAAAGGTGAAGGAGGCCGCTAAAGGTGAGAGATGAATGAAGATGAGGATAATGATGTTAGCTGCAGTAGTGAAGATGGGGGTGGTGGGGCTCTTACACAATTTAGATTTTTTTGTTCTATTTTCTTAAAGCATGACACATTTATAACTATCATGAAATAAACATTTCACCTTGTGTAAAAAAAAATGCTTTTTGTACAGGATTACCAATTTAAGTGTTAATGCAAATGGATAGGCAGTCAGGTGCAAAAACATGTACTGTATGATAAGAGGAAACTGGAAAAAAAACACACACAAAAAAACAACTTTTTTACACATTTGCAAGCAAATGCAAACTGACCCATAGAACTGCCAGACTGCACAAATGGGAACCTCGAACGTTGCTGTGTCAGGTAATGCTCAAGAAGAAATCATAAAAACAGTATTATTGACATTTATTTGCAATGTGGCTGTTGACATTTGCTAAGTCTAGAACTTTTGGCTAGATGACCAAGTACATTTTGCTGTTTGGCAAGCTGAAAATATTTTTATTTAAATCAATAAATACCACAGGTATGAATATAATATTATGTCTTGCAAACTGGTTGAATTTGCTTTAATTATGATTATTGTAAACGCATGAGTTGCAACAATTTTGTCCCCTCCACTTTTGATAGCTATCCAATCGGATCACCCCCCATTCACAAAACTGTGACACCCACATGCGCTGCTTCTATTGCTTCCTGAAAGAATCCTTTCAACTAGATTGATTACTTAAAGTATAAAATTCCACTCCATGTTTTTCTCAGTTATCCACAACTTTTTAGCGCTTCTTTGAGCTTAAACAAACATAATCAGGAATGGCAAATGAAAACTGGACAAGGTAACATCAGTCGTCATAATGTCTAGCTTTTGCAAAAAACTCTTTTTGACATAACCATTTCATAAATTAACCCTTGGGTCATGTTAAATAACAGCTCAACTAAACATAATTTACCCATGAAGAATTTTGTTTTTATCTAAACAGTATTGTTATGGATTGATTTAAAATTTAGGAGAGAGAAATGACCAAGGTAAGCTTTTACATTATGTTGTTCAGTTGTGGTTGATTATCATGGTGTTCTTTGGCTGCTGGATTAGTATATGCTTGGTAAATTTACCAAATTTATACTAGCTGAATCAGCTCATTAGGTTCAGCTGACTATGTACATTGCTGAAAGAAGTTTCCACGCCAAAATTTAGCACACCTCTCACAGCAGGATCAACAAAGCCTCCTGGCTCTCACCTTCAATCTACCACAGTAAGATAATTACCAGTCTCAGCTGTCCAGCTGCATATTCCGTTACTCTCCTCTCCCCCACAGTACTCTGCTATCCCAAGAACCTTCACCACTTCCAGAACTCTGTCTTCCACCCATCCTACTTCTCAATAAACATGTCAAACATTTATCACTGTCTCCTGAGAGATCTTTGCATGTCCTTCAGAAAACTGCCTAAAACCACGATATCTGTTTTAATATAATGTGTGTTTATGCTCCTAATCGAATAAAAATGTAATAAAAAAGAAAGGATTCCAAACTGAGCCAGGATATAAGTGTTTCTTATGATATAAGAGGGACTTATGATATAAAATCTAGACATTTAAGTTTAACTTTAATAAAACATTGCACTTTTCCTTGGCCTTAATATCCAATAGCCCTGTGGCGCAGAGCCAAAATTACTTCTGAAATGTATTCTGACTTTTGCCACAAACTGTGCTTATTCATTAAATTCCCTCTTCCTCTGGCCATCACTAACAACTGACCCATCTAAATGTTTAGGAAATACCAATTCTAAATGGAGGCATAGCATTATATCTGTGCAGTTGTTTGCCAAGATAAGAAACCATAAAAGGGAGTGGAGGAAAATGGAAGAAAAAAAAACAGGGGATGAGAACAAGCAACCATATTAAACGTGTTAATATAAAAAAAAAAAGTTTAAAAAAATCATCCGGGGAAATTAGCAAAACTGATATGTCTTTTCTGAAACAAACAGAATGGGAGCATAATAAATCAGGATTTTATTGACCTCCAATTTATGCAGGCTAAAGAGAATTATAGTTAAGCATCTGCTAAAAGTAAACAATTTTATCATTCAATGGCTGTTCAAATTCTCTCTGTGCATAAAGGCTTAGTTTAGACCCAGTATCCCACACATGGAACTAAACCCCATTAGGTAAATCCTTTGCTTTCACAGGGTCATTGGCAGGTTTCCATTTAGGTAAAAGGTTTCTGCTAGGAATCAGGGAAATAAAAAATAATCAAAGACTGAGTAATTATTCAAAGCAAAGAGTCCTCTGAAATCTCATGCCTCACTAAATAACAATGTGAACTGCTGCTCACAAGTAAAGATGAAACCATGATGACCCCAAAAGTCAATTTAATTTTGGGTTCTGAAGTCAGAATGAAAAGATTATAAAACAAAGAACAAAATTTAAGGAACTATAAAAACAAGAAGTGAATCACATGTTTATTTTGGATTTTCTCTCATCCACAAAAGGTTTAGATCACAGAGACATCTATTTTTTTTGTTTTTGTTTGTTTTTTGCATGTATCAGTAGGTTTGTTGGATAGTTATGTCAAAATAGGTTCTCTCTTATTGGCAGAACTAGCAGTTTTTCTGGCACATACCAAGCCTGTATTCTTTACCTTTTGTTTTTTTGTTTGTTTTATATATATATATATATATATATATATATATATATATATATATATATATATATATATATATATATATATATATATATACGTATGTGTGTGTGTATGAGATCCCTCTAGGAGCAGAACAATCTTATGATGGTGTTGTAGTGTGATGCAGAAAGTGGATGGAATTACGATAGAAGAGGACCAAGTTCAAATTACTTCAAATCAATGGCAACATTTTTGCACAGTTACTTTCCAATAATTCCAAAGTAAGCTAATATAAAGCCTCTAGAATAGTGTGACTTCAAATATACTGAACACTTGTGCAAAATGCTAAAAAGTAAGATCCACTCTATGAAAACAACCAAGTTAAATTAACTTTACCAAGATTATGAAATGTAGAATTATACTAAGACCTTGATTCAAAAATAGTATGAAATTGATGTACAATTTGCTAGTTAACTTTTTTGACAAATGTGCAATAGAGAACATGCAAATATAAACTTCCAACACAACTAAAAATATATATAATATAGCATTTTTCTTTCTTTGAAATGAAGATTGAAAAGCGTTATTAAAGTCAACCAATTTAATATGTTCTAAATACGTTTCATATAAGAGTCCATCTTGAATATGTATAATATTTTGATATTACACCAATTTAAAAGAACGGAAAATGTACTTTCCAATACGTATATCTGTATACACAAATATACAATTTAACAAGTTGAAAAAATAGGGATATCTTTAGTAGCAGAGGGAAGATTAGAAAATATCTTATTTTTTATCTTATATTTTTACAACTATTATTTCCTTCTGATGTCATTATTTTTCCATGGTCTGTCATGCTATTCAGATCCATATCAGAAACAACACCAAATATAAAGGTTTTTCGCATGCTGTGATTTTCCTACCTTGCCAAGAATTCCCCTGAGCTGCCATTATTTTGTTGTACATCCATACAGTTTGTAGTTCCAGGAATGAGTGCCAAGGCAGGATTCTCCTGGGCGGCACTGCCCACTGCCCGTGCTACAAACTCTAGTGAGTCCTGAACATAATGATCCAGTGAAGGGGATCCCATCATTCCATGTGCAAGTAGCCCCAGTGGTAACCCGTCTGTTCTCAGCTCAGCCACATTTTGGCTGTCCCCCAAAACCCAGTGAAATTCTGGGAGAGTCATCCGAGTTGCAAGTGTCCATAATCTGCGCACCTCCCGAATGTCACACCCAAACGTTACCACTCCTCGTGTGGATGAATGTTCCCTCAAAGCTTCCAGCTGCCGAATGAGGCCTTGCTGCTGGTCTGGTTTGGAAGAAGAATTTGAAGAAAATGATGTGGCCGTTTGTGAAAAATAAGATAAGGATAGCACCTCCACTCCCACAGGGGCACTTGTTGTTTCTGCTGAGGATGATAGTGAAGATGATAGTGGTGGCAGTGTTGTTTTATTTAGGTTGACCAGAGCTCCCAAGCGGAACCGGGTGTTGTTTTTAATGAGGAGGAGAAAGTCACTGATGTTCCATTCCTGGCATAGGACAATGCTGATGTCCCACCAACCATTCATCATCAGCAGATAGTAGAGGAGCTGGTGCGGGGGGGCCGCTACAGACTGCATTGCCATTTGAAAATGAAGACCATTCTGTGAGAGGTATTAAAACTTGAATTAGAAATGAGCCAAGAGACAGAAAAAAATTGTTCATAGACTAAGCAGCAAAGTATACAGTTGGGTAGAGACTATTGAATATGTCTTTTTTTCTGCTATTTAGTTTGATAAGGTAGTAGTGAAGTTACTTCCTAAATTATTTTAATAAATATATATCCTAATGATATTAATTACCCATCAGATGCAAGTAAAAAAACAACAGAATACACACATACAAAGAAATCAGAACATAAATTACCATAAATTAACTTACATATAGAAAAGTCAAAGGACATAAAGGATAGGTATTCGAAATACCAAAGAAGACATTTTAAAATAGGCATTAAAACCCAAAAACCCGACTGAAATCTCCAAACATCCACTTAAAAGTATATGTTTTTGGGACATAGTTTTGCAAGCTAAATTTCAGCAAATATATATGAAAAATAATGGATAAAATTACAGATAGATTCTTTATGAGAATCTTAATTTTAAGTAAAGAGATTTTCCACGAGGCAGTGATTCTAAGTACACAGCAATGGAAAGAGTTTTAAATTAGTTGTGAGATTCTAGAATAGTTGAATATGCAATTGCATCTATGGATTTCAAACCTGAACAGAGCATGATGTGTTTTATCAATGTTTATGTCAGCATCTGTAGTCACTAAGTTTAAGGAAAACACCCAAAAAGTCCTAGTGATCTAAGTAATTAATTATATGCACTTCTATTATGTAATATCATCAACACAAACACAAAATAAGCTATTTTCTGTGCCCTTTCTTAGGACTTTGTGTTTTGTTAACTCCTCAAATAAAAATCCATATTTAATTACAGTAAAAAGAAAAAAAAACTGCTTTAATGTAAAAAAAAGGCTAATATATAGTTGAATTAAAGAAGAAATTTGTGCTGTTATTTGCTTTTCTATTTCTATGTATGTTCACAATTTTCAATAAAAACAATCTAGCAGACTAATTATTCTCTGGTGCTTCAAAGGTGACTAAGTTTTAATATGTGGAGGTATGATTGTTTTTGGAAACGATTTAGTCAAAATACAGCCAGGACAGGCAGCATTAGTGTATTGACATGTTGGGATGCTTCCCTTTTGTTTCAGGCTGTATTCAGCCTCTAGATAAAGTCTAATGTTTTACAGCCAAAAATGAATCTAAAATCAACAACTTTTTAACATTTCTAACACAAACATGGATAACAGGTATATAAAAAAAAAGAATAGCAGTTTACTGGTATTTTAGACTCCTTAAAGCACGTTACACTCTACCTACATTCACCTTACTTATTTACTTACGCACACAGATTGATAAACAGATACTAAGATTGAGGAGCAACTTGTTCTTAAGGGACTACTTATTCCCACTAAGCCACTGGTGCACCTCAGATCATTCCCTGTGCAAGAAAGACATCTAGTAAAAAGATTAGACTAGATCAAAGTTAAAACTTACAGTCAAGTACTTTAAATACTGTTTATTATGAATGAGCAGGCAACAAGAGCGCCTGCTTTCTCTTAGGAAATGTTGTTATATTGCACACAGTTTACAGGTTGCAGGTTATCCAGCTAATCAGTCAGTAAAGCTCTTGTTTGGTGCAAGTGTATACTACTAAGAAAAGTTAAAAGGCCCCATAGCACCATGGCTTAATTGTCTTTAAAACTTCAAAATGAGCTTTGCACTAAAAAGTTATTTGATGAATATATTGGTTATATCAAAACACCAAACTTCTCTTTAAATATCTACATAGATGAAGCATTTGTATGAAGTGAAGTGAAGGGAGTTTGTAATGCAAACTGCAGGGCATCACACTCTCACTTCAATACACATAAGGATTTAATCTTTACTGCAGCACTTCAGCAATGTAATCTCCATAAATGTGTTGGCTTCTCCCTTTTTTCTAAATGTAAGTAAAAATGACATATTTTCAAGAGAAGGCTTAGTAGCCCTGTCCTGAAACAAAAATAAATATGTTGTATTTTAAAGCACCTAAATGTCTTGGCTCTGTTGTTTGACGTGACATCTAATGTCTTTCTTTTCCATTAAAAATCTTCCCCCCTGTGATTATGCAATCTAAGAGACAGCTGCTGTGACTTTCTGTATAAAGGAAGACTTTAGTGCACAAGAAAACAGCAGACACTGATAGAGCCACGGAAAAGTGGACAAATAAAAGTAGACGGTAATGACTGGGTTTTTGAACTGCTTGTGATAAGATGGTATCTTGCAGGGAAAGCTATTCAATAAGAATTTCCTGAAGAAATCATCAATGTCCCAAAGCTGAATGGTTGGTTATCAATCTGAAGTTTACTGCTTATGTTGTTGCTAAACAAATACAAAAACTGCACAGTACACCTCTCCCTAAAACGAGGACTTATTACTAATTCAATATACATATAATGTCTGGAGCCCAAAAATATGCACCCAATCACACTCATGTAAATTAAAATGATGTAATGAGAGTAATGGCAGAAAAAGCTATGAATAATGTAATCATAGATTGTGAGCTTCTAACCAAGCAGCCTTGGTTTCTCTAAACAATGGAAAAATACAGAATTCAAAGAAAATAAAGAATTAACTTTGTATAATCTGAGGAAGTTTAGACCAATGAAGGAGTTACAGTAATAACATGAAGATAATTGCCAATCTTACATTAAACAAGTAAAGTAACTTCTTACAGTTACAAGTTAGATTTCTCCAAAAGTAAACAATTACTAACTCATCATTACACTATCAAAGTAGCTAATCACTACGCAAAGTAATTATAGTTTTATTTTTAAAAAATGTTAATGGATTTGGATGACTGTAATTTTAAACTAACTATAAATCAAATAATGGATTTAATGATCAAACATAAAATATTAAATAAATGACAACACTGCACACTAATCTTGACCTTTTAGCGTATATGGTGCAATTAGTGAGTCAAGCACCTGCAATTATAATGTCTTAAATATGATAATTGTTATCATGCTGGATTTTCCTTTATTGTCAAAAGTGTGTGCAATGCATCATATAAGCCTTCTTAGCCAATCGTTGTTGCAAAAGCCTCATTTTGGGCATTTTTACTCTCCCCCTGTTCTAGAAAGAAAAGTTTTTGAATCTTATTGGTTTCATTTCCATTTTGAGTTGTTTTCTGGTTATATTTGAGTTATTATGCATTTCTTGTTCACCCTCTGTTGCGCTCTTGTGTCAGTCTCTTTCCCCTAACTCTCTTCTAGATTCTTATGTCCAAAACTGTTCCTTGTCTGCTAATTAGTCCTTCCATTGTTTCTGTCTCCCATATATACACCTCCTGTTCAGTCACTCTTTGCTTGTTCATCATCATTTTTTGATCCTCATGTGTGTTTTCCCTGAATTCTTTTAGCTAATAATTTTTTTATTTTGCCTCAGTTGCCATTAGAATTATTAAACTTGAAAGAAACCAGCTCAGCTTCCATCTCTGCATTTGGGTCCTTCAAATCTCCATCCAACCTGAAAGTAAATAATATAACAACATTTCCAAATGATAAAGTAATTAGTAAAGTTACTCAATTGGTTTAAAAAGTATACTGTTACACAAAGAGTTATTTACCACTGCTTTACTCAACACTGTTTTAAGTTTTCTAAGACTAATGAGGTGTCCTCATCTCTTATGCAGACCATGTCTAATAAGCTCTATAGAAAAAGCTACTGCAGCTTGGTAAAGATGTGCAAAATGCCTTACAACAACTAAGAACTCCTAGATTAGGAATTATTTTTACAGTTATCTGATTAATCGCTATGGAGAATTTACCTTCCTGACTATCTGGAGTAATTTTCTAAAGTCTGCAATTTTAATGAATGGCTTGAACAAGAAATTAGGGATATGCTAAAATACATTTTCTAGACACTATGAAAATTTTTAAAAAGTAAACTTTCAATTTTATAAGTTTTATTTCAGTATTAGTTCACAATCATATAAGTATCACACTTAATTTCAATCTGGTCAACAGCCACCACTTAACAAATACAGTCAAAATAAATATTAAGTTTTTCTAAAATGCTCAATGGAAGGCTGTCGTAATAAGATAGGTTGGATTTTTTCAAGGTTTTTTTTACACTTCTTTACCAATTGTGGTAATAAATGTCGAAGACGCTGTAAGAATTTATCTGTCCTTTTATCTGCACTTAGCAGCAGCACATTCTTCATTACACCAAGCAAAGTCTCTGCGCTTTATAGTGCTGTAAACAAAAGATACATTATGTAAAAGAAGTGTTGCTATTAAATTGTAGGAAATGTGCAGCAATGACTGTCTCCTAAACCTTAAAAAGAAAAGCACGAAGACGGATCCATACTGTGTAAAAAGGGACCGAAATTAAGTTTCCTGAAGCAGCAAGAATAAAAAGCATGCATCAAGCTGCCTTGAAAATAACCAGTAGTTTTAGAGTCATTGGAAATTTAAAAAAGAAAAAGAGTGTAGGTTGGAGGGGGTGAGCTCATTGCAAAATATGCTTTTTTTAAAAGGCACATTGTGTACAGTGTATGTTAAATGGTACATTTCTGGAGCTTTGCAAAGGAAGCAGAACAAATGTGGGGAATGCAATTTTTTAAGAAAGCATCTTAATTATAAATAAGACCAAATTAAGCATTTTCAGGTAGTAAAGGGTAGTTTATTATGAAGATTATAGTAAACTATTAACAGATAACAGGTAACAGGTAATACTAACTTTAAATATTATTTAATAATAATTGAATTTTTTTGATCTGGCATTGGAGAAATTTACCGCTGCATTTAGCTCATCTCCTTGGGGAGCAGTTGGTTGTCAGTGTGGGGCACCTGGGGAGTAGTGTGGGGCCAGAGGGGCAGTCTGTGGGCATGGGGCTCGAACTCAGAACCTCAGGATTCCAAGCTTTATGCCCTAACTACTAGGCCGCCACTATCCCGTTATTGTGTTATTTTAAGTGTATTTTATGTTATTTATTAAAACACTTCAAACTGCTAATCCCGTGTTAGTCCAAAAGCCTATTAAAGGTAATGTGTAACACTACAGCAGCAAGTGTTTTATATTTACGTTTTATAGTTACGCAAGTTTTTATTTACTAATTTATATATATTTACGTAGTGCTTAATTTTTTTTTTTTTTTATTATTAGGTACTTTTAAGCATAGTTTTCAAATTTAAACCAAATTTTTGATATACTTGCCTTTTTGACAATTACATATGCTTTAAACGGTATAAAAAATGGCTGTCACTGGTTCCACTTGGATCATTCTTCTCCATAGGCTAAATTTACACAATAGGATGGACTGACAATGCTCTGGATTGGTACAGAACCCCTACTCCACCCCTGGTCTTAACCTTTTGATCTGGAACTTTGTTCATCCATGTCTCCATCCTCTATGTCTAGCAGAAACCTCTCTTGAACTCATGTTAAATACATTTGCAAGACATTTTATCACTTCAAAAACATCTCCAAACTGCAATCCTTCAGTCTTTATGCAGTCTTTATGCAGTAATGTATAATATCATTCTTTAAGGCTCAATTATTGCAACCCAAGTTTCTAAGGAACACCACGAAAAAACCTTCAGTAGATACACAATAGTCCAGTCCAGCTTTTGAGAAGACTAGGATACATACCATCCCAATTAATCTGTCACTACACCGGCTCCCTTTACAAATCTGGATAAAAAGTTTGCCTGCCAATGCAGCATTGTACACATCCCATAATCTTCACCCTATCTGAAAGAACTTTTTACTCTTCAGGCATCCATACGATCCCTCCGTTTAGCAAGCTCTTACAGTCTCCTTCCCTCCTGGAATAAACTCAAAATCTGTTACAACACAGCCTTCTGCGCTGCAACACAGTTCTATTGCAGCATCAGAGGATGATATAGACTTTTTAGCAGTTTAAGGAAGAAGTGATGAATTTTTGAAAAATACCATTGTCTCTAAATATCATTTTAATTCTGCTGATTTTATATCCTGTTTCTGATATTGTAATTAATTTACTTTGTGTAGCATATTGAGGCTTTAATCAATGAAATACTTTATAAAAGCAATAAATTATCCTTATTATTATCAACTTCCAGAAAACCTGCTCAGGATAGACTTCCAAGTTTTATTCAATGGTATCAAAAAACACACAGCACAAACTATAACTCATTGTGGTCTGGGGAACCGATATTATTTGCTTAACTACTTCTCCAATCATTCTACAAAACAATTAAAAGCATCCCCACAGTTCTTAAATAATTCAGACTTAACCTTTGTCTAAACTTGAACTGTCTTATCTAGAAGTTTGTGAGGCAAAACTCAACCACATCAAATGTGATCCTCTCAACAAAAAGAGAAAAAAAAAAATCAACATTTGGTGAAAGACTTCAGATGGAAGTCAGATGAAACAAGATTGAGCCTGAGGGGTGGTGAATCATTTCTATAAAACTTTCAGGTCAACTCTCCATACTTTGTAAAGCTGTCTTTTTTTTGGCAAATTTTTTCAACCTGTTCCAAAATCTATTCAACCACCTGCCATCTACCTCTCCATCAAACAATTTCTGTCAGCTATGTCTGTACATGTTATTTCACTTAGGGGAACCAGTTTGGACTTTTAACACCTGATGAACCTACAGAGAAATGCTTCCTAGTGCACTGAGCAGGAAATTAGATGTTAGACTAACAGCACGGACACAGGCACACACACAAACACATATATATGCACATCTTAAGCTTGTAGGTTTCAACTATTGTAGATCCCTCTTGTCCAACTAATTGGTTTGGGTGTGGGGGACGCTGTTTCTTCTGTTATCAACTAGACAACAGAAGAAAACAACACAAATAGGTTGTGTAAAAGAGTGCACACACATTCTACAGAAGAGCACACACCTAGCAAAGAAACTATTGATGAAACATCCCAGCAATTAATTCAATTCTTTAAACTTTTAACTAATTTAGTGCTACTCCTAATGCAGCTGTAAACTTCCAATAAGTGTTTTGTTGAAGAGTTGAATTTCTTTCTGATTAAGATCACTCAGTTGTTCTTCTCCATTCAGTCAAATGATTAGAACTTAAAATTGCGACAAGCTATTTTTTTTATGAAAAGGAACTACATTGGCATCTAATGATAGTTGTACAAATGCTGAATAAATCTCATTTGCATATTTTACCTTCCCAATTGAACCATTTAAAATAACTAATCCCCAGTTGACAAGATCAACTGTGGCGGTGGCATGATTGTTATCTATAAGGTGAGTATTCAGCATTTTGTATAAAAATTAAACCATAAAAGTTGCATTGACAATGTTAGATGTAATAAACTCATCAAGGGAATTGATGCCATTAATTGTAAGCTTTAAAGTGTTTAAACTTGACTTAAAGTAGGAGCTGCCCATGGACAAGCTGAACACAAATGTCGGAAGCTCGAGTGGACAAATCTATTATTTGTTAACGTGCAAAATAAAGAGTCAAACATTAAGCCACTCTGGTTTTAAAAATAACCAGTTCAGAGTCAAAGTGAAAGTTTCAAACTTGAAAATCCTTAACGATGTAGGTGGAAAAACATAAGAATAAGATTACAACACCATTGTTAAGCTTCAGGTTAAAACAAGTAATAGATCACTGAAACTTGGTGTTCTAACAGGACAAAAATGTCCAAACACATCATAATTGGTTTTGAAATGGATACAGCAGTGGACTTCATCAATGGACTAAAAAAGCAATACCACACAATCTATATACTACACCCATTTTACACCCAAGATTAGTATTTTTGGAAATATCATTTTCACTGTGCGGATTGGAAATACAGTCTGCTAAGTATTCAATTGTTTAATAACTCAACGATAAAATGAAAGGTGCAATATCTATGATGACGTGTTCTTGCCACAAAAAAAAAACAAAACAAAACTATTTGACAAAGAGATAAACTAATTATTTTTGCAACAAAAGTTTATTCTAAGAAACAGCTGAGAGGCCCATGCAGGAACAACAGAAATCCGCAAATGATTAAGATGAATCTGATGACAAGAAAACTATAAGTTGTACCCTAGAAAACCTCTCTTATTAAAAAGAATCACAAACAGAAGTCTACTGTGTGCATAGAAAGTCATACGAAGTCCTTTCTGCAATTGAAGTAGCCATGTAATGGGCACCATAAATAGATGGTAGAGGTTATTCTGTTCAATGAGACCAAAATTGAACATTTTAGCCTTGATGACACTTTTCTACAAAGAATAAATAGAGCCTTCTTTCTCAAGATGCACACAACTCTGTGTTGATTTATACATAAACATAATAAATAAAGGCAGTAATGATAAAAAGAATGTTTATGATAACTGTTCAAAACCTTTTTACTGTTAATTACAATGCAATGGGCAAAAAAATGGCACAGTGTATTATTATTATTATTATTATTATTACTATTATTATTATTATTATTATTATTATTATTATTATTATTATTATTATTATTATTATTTGCAACATGTCAAAATTTGCTGTTTGGCCTAAGTGCCTAGATTATAAAAGACAAAATCACTGAAAATGAGAATGAGATACTTTTAGGGTTTTGACTGAGCTATACAGATGTGCTCAGACACAGAGGCATGCCCTCTCTGATCAGTCATTTTATAGCTTTTGATCAAACAAGAGAACAACACATCCATGAGCCTTTTTCTGCAAAGGTTGGAAGCATTTCTTTTTCAGCACCATGGAGAGCGCCTGGTGATGTTTTCTTCATGCAGTGATCGAGTAATCAGAAAGGGAAGCTTTAACTGCATACTTAATGGTAGAAACAGGGATGGAGATCAAAGCCTGTCCTTCTTCCATGGGTTTATTCATTTTTTTTGTTTTTGTTAAACTTATTTAAATATTCCACATTTATTGAACTTAAATGAGCCAAATTATGAAACATATAGGTATGAAAGAAGTTAGCCGAAATCACAATAAGCCACAGAGGATGAAACAAGTGATCAACAGTTAACAGTTCAGAAGAAGCTGAAACTTTTTTTTTTCCGTCTTTACCTCACTTTTACGCGGAAACTCCTTCTGCACGACGCTGACAACTGGCACCTGCAGCGCCAGCGAAATGAATTCCAACTTTACAAGCTCATCCCGGTTCCTGGGAAAGGCGAGCATAGCGGAGACCCCCTGCACGACCACCGTGTGACACACGCTCTCCAGGAAAGACAGCGGGTCTTCGTCTTCGGGAATGTCCGTCGAGGAGTATGAGAAGGCTGGCAGCTCGCCCAGCGCCGAACCTACTGCCATAACTATCTCTAGGGATAAATTGTAAGGTAGCAACCCGGCCCGGTTCAGAGCCTCAGCCGCCAGCAGAACCAACTCCCGAGGTGAGAACACGCCATCCTCCTTTGAGGGATTCCCTTCTCGCTGTCTCGCCTGGCTTTTACTCCTACTTGATCCCCGCTGACTGTTTGCTGCGGCTCTAGTCCTGAGGTTTCCATACCCAGGCGCACCGGCACCTGTTTTGACTGCCTTTCCAAACTCCAGCGGCTGATCTCTGGCGAAAGGTCCCTCGGCGCCTTCATAGCCGCTGCCAGGAGCTGCGGCCACCAAGCGGGGATGGACGTGCAGAGCTCCCACCCGAACCGTGTGGCCGATCCGCTTAAGCACCTGGCATGGCTGCGGGTGCGAGAGAGCGCACGGAGGGTGGAAAAGGAGAGCGCACAGTAGGAAGCACAGAGGCGGCGAGACCCCGGCGCCTGGACGTGCTGTCGAGACATCCATCACCATCATAATCCCGTTCGACCTCGTCATCCACGCTCCACGGCTGCACCGCATCCCCAGTCCAACCACTCAACAGCCCACCAGCGGGGCAGCTCCGTCGGTGCCACTGCTGGCCCCCTGCGTTTGGCCCTAGAGTACCACAAAGACCAGCTGCAGCCCTCGCTCCCGCTCCAGCTCCGCTTTCAGTTAAAGTTGTGCGTTTCTCTGACACAGACAACAGGCTGTTGAGGCGCAATATCAGGAAGGAGCCACACACAAGCAAAAGATGATCCCCAAAAGTGCTGCTTTTCATCTCAAAGGATTTTCATTTTCAGGTCAGCTGATAACTAACAAAATCTTCCAACCAAACGATATCATTTCCACATATCCCCGAATTATGGTACAAATATGAAGAGGGATGAAGATATGTCCACAAGAGGAAATGTCGATTTTAATGCGCATCAAACACATTCCAAAACAGTAGAATCCTCGACTGCAAAAGCCAGTTGGTCATTGGTTTTAACGAAGAAAAAAAATCATCCCAATATCTCCGCTATTGGTGGGCAAAAAGACATAGTTCTTACTCCAAATTTGCAGAAATGACACACAAAATAAATATCTTTTCCTATCACCCAAGTAAGAGCTTTAAAGAGCGCACGCGCCGCTGGCTCGAGACAACCTCCACTGACACTTGCACTGGGAAAGACCTTCAAGAGTGCAGTCTTTTTACGCAAGAATATTTAACCTCATCTGTACGTACGTAACGCATTTTAAATGGACTGAAGTTAATGAAACATAACCATATTATGTAAAATTAGCATGTGAAAATAAGAGGTATTTATTCATACAGAGAAAATAATGAATATCCCAATAAATATTCATGAAACACGACTGACTATAATATGATACAAAATCCATCTAAATCACACCTAATTATACAAAATAAACTAAGCTGACTTCATTAGCAGGTATGACAATTATTGCATTGAATTAAATAGGAACTTCAAACTGAATGTTTACATATTAAATATAAAATGAGGTAATTTATGCTTATTTTAAAATAACTTAAATGTTATATATATTGTATGTACTGTACTGTTTTAAAGAACTTAGTATTTCTGTCTGAGTTAGGTTCCTGTTGCATTTAATTTACTGCAAACGTCCTTATACCAGTTGAATTTTTCTAAAATTGTGTCATTATCCGGCCTGTTTGCTCTCCCTTAATTTCTTTCACCTGTCGTTTTCCCTCCCTGCCTCAATTATCATTTATTCCTCTCACCTGTTTCCTTTGGTTTATATTCTGTTCAGCCTGAGCATTCGAGGCCACTTGCTTTGATTCTGTATTATTTTCCTATATTTTAATCATGTAAGGCACTTTGCATTGTCTTTGTACTGAATTGTGCTATATAAATAAATTTGCTTGCCTTTCCTATATATGGTTTGTTAGCTTTTTTCTATATGTTTTGGGTAATTGCCCTGCAGGGAAGTTGAACCCTGTTACAGTTATAAGTATTTTGCAGCCTCTATGACTCTGTATTGAGCCACATCCATTTTCCCATCAACTCTGCAGCTGCATTTCTCAACTGACAAAGTGTCTTCCACAAAAATGTATAGAAACTACACCAGTATTTGATTAAGACCAAGTTTATGGAGCAAATGAATAATAGCTGCACTCTCAAAAGATTCTCCCAAGGTGGGCTTCGGATCTCTGCAGCTCCTCCAGTGTTGCTACAGTGGGTACTTTATGCTGCTTCTCTTGTTAACGTTTTGCTGGACTGGCCTATCAATGTAAGTGGCTGCCATGTCTTTATACATTTACACTAATATAGAACTATTAATGTTAATGCCAGACAGCAATTCAAAGCTTATTTATTTTATTTAAGGGTTATATTGGCAAAGTATAAAGACACACCACAGCTTTCAGATTCTTTATTTAAAGGAAACTTATAAACATAATTTTCCCTCTGCTTCACAAGAATGCAGGTTATCTGTGTGAATCTGTCACATAAAATATTTTGGAAATCAATTTAGATGTGAAGGAACATGAAAATGTTAACACATCGCTATTTAGAGTCCTTTAGAAACCAATTTGGTATTCTAAATGAAAGCTACTATGTGTTTGATTAATACTCTGGTCTACATAAATGACTGGCTATTAGCCCTGAAATATGTGATCTTGAGTATTTTGTGAAAAAAGAAATGTTCACATTAAATGGGAATGTTCAGGATAAAAGGACAGGCTAACTGCAGTATAATAATAATATATAGAAAACATATAGAAGCCCTAGAGGGGGAGATGGATCAGAAGGAATTGATAGTAGGGGGAAAATTGAGAAGAAGGAGATATAAAGAACAGGGAAGGAGAGAGAGAAATTCAATTTACTTCAATTCGTTTTTATTTGCGTTGCTCCAGAACACAACACATGTCATCTCGGAGCATTTTACATGGTGCAGGGAGGTCAAGACCGGCTGTTACTGAGAGCAGCCCCACAGTTTCCCATTAAGAAAGCACGGCAGGAGGAGTGAAAGCAGGAGATATGAAGGAGACTGGAAATGGGAGAAATGAAGAAGAGAGAGAGCTTTTGTTTAGAAAAAGAGCAGGTACAAAGCAAAAATATAAAGTTTGATTGTATATACCACTCCCAAGAATGAGAAGAAAAACTGAAAATATGTAATTCAGTGCATATATGTCAAAAAGTCATAATAGCAAAAAGAACAAAATAATCTGTCTCTACAGCAAAGCTGTGGAGTTGAAAAGAAAACGTTATTTCGGTTTTTGATTTCCTCTGACAACTGAAATGAAGAAAGGAAATGCTTTTTAGTTTTATAAAAGCATGTTCATCACAATGTTTTTTTTCCTGTTTATCACAAAGTTTACTTTTTCACAAATTCAGAAACTTTTACAAAATGTATTAAAGATGGTATCCTTTTTCCTTTTCATGTCAATGGTAACTGTGTTATTTTGTGTTTCCAAGATGGAGCATTGTCTGTTAGATGGCACAGTGGTTTAAATATCATCACTTCAGCACTTTGTTCCTTTTGGTTTGTTTGAAGACAACATTAAGGATGAATAAACAGCTCTCCCTGCCACATGCTTTCTTAAAAATGACAATATTTTACCAGACATACTACAGGTTGACATTCCTTTCTTTTCTCAGTGGAAAAAAAAGATAAAACATAATCATAAAACTGGTTCACAGAATAATTCATATCAAATATATTGTAAACCATATTTATATCTTTATATGAACTAACTCCATACATAGATTAATTTATATTTCTGTATGAAACATTGGGACTTATACCCCAAAAACCTGTACAAAAGCATATGCTTCTAACTGCTGTTTTAACAGCAGCATTCTTTTCAAAACTTTTATACTGAAATAAGAGAATGCAGTTCTAACACTTATGAAGTTCTTTAATTCATAACAATTAAATGAAGTTTGTTCCACTTAATTTATTTGGTTCATTAGTTGTTACGATAAACTGTGTTAAGTTGGGTATAGTTTGTCTGTACCCACAATCTGTATGTCAGCCTTTCATGCTTTAAAAGGTAATACAATTTTGCTCTCTACCTGACATGTTTGTTTTTGTTTGTCTACTTTTGTTTTATTCTCATCTGAGTTTTTGTCTGATCTCTTCTCTGGCTAAATATTCATTCATGGTCGCTTATCTGCTTTCCCAACCCTTTCCCCATTTTTTCTGCATCCATTTCTTATCTTTCTGATCTCCTCACCTGTCAGTATAAATTTTATGTCAACATGATTGCACAGCTGTACTCCTCCATGTCATTCTAACGCCACACATGTTTTATGTCATGTGAAGTCTCATCCTTATAAGATGCAGCATCAGACTTTCCTGTTTCTTTCAGCCTGCCAGGCAAATTCTCTACATGGTGGCCTTCCATTTCAGAAAAAAGAGCCAACACACAGTTTAATCCTCAATGCTGCAGGTGAAGGTTATGAGATGAATGTAAAAAAAAAAAAAAAAAGTCTAATACACATAGTTTCTGTTATTCTGTATTAAAAACACTTTTAGGTTTGTCATCCGTTTCAAAAACTTACAATTTTGAAAAGACTTAAAATATCTTTATATTTCATATAGCTCTAACTTAAGTTTAAAGGGTAAAATGAATCAAACATAGATACCTGCTCTTTCTTTTTCAAGGATAAATTATCTAGTCTCATCTAAAGCTTTGTGGCAAAAGTTTTTCTGTATTGGTCCGGTAATAGCTACTCCTGCTAAAGGGGAACGTTCCAGCTCATTAGCTCAATTTAACTGAGTTTCCATGTCCCTGTTTTTTATTATATTGCAATCTGTTTTTTTATTTTAATAAATCAAAATACTTCTTGCAGCATTAGTTGTGACACAAATGGCACCCTGGGCAACTCTTTCTCTAACCTTAAAGTAACAGAAAATGAAAACACTATGTTAAAGATCCTTTCAATCTCTAATTGTATATTAGGAACTCTCTGATCTGTGTACAATAATGATTTAAAAGGAAAGGAGGAAAGATGCTTTATGTGTAATTATGCATACAGATTACATATGAACTGCGATGGACTGGCGACCTGTCCAGGGTGTACCCCGCCTCTCACTCGTAGACAGCTGGAGATAGGCACAAGCACCACTCGCGACCCCACTTGGGATAAGCGTGTAAGAAAATGGATGGATGGATGGCTACATATGACATAATTTCATAGATCAAATGGAGGGTTAGCTCGAGTTCTGTGACTAAGCTTGCCGTCACTAATAGTCGACCTGACCAGCATGTCTTTAGTGGTAGGGGAAACTGGAGCACCCAGAGGGAACCTACTGTACACGGACACAGGGAGAACATTCAAACTCCAAGCAGAGAGGTCCCTGCAAAGGACTCGGACCCAGGACCTTCTCACTGCGAGGCAAGAAGGCTAACCACTACGAGACTGTGCCACACATTTACTGTATTGATCAGTTTCAGTATTTTAGATTTAGCTTACAAATTGTGATGTTGACCTTTATTTTTGACTGAAAAATAAAGGTCAACAGAAGGGAACAGGCAGGCTCAGTCGTTGAGAGATAGAATCGGTCAGGATCAGGTAATCAGAAACACTAAGATATGCTAAAAACACCCTCACCAGAGGCTCAAGAATAATCTGGGCTGGTGACTGGAAGCAGGCAGGTTAAATAAAAGCTGGAGCAGGTGGATCAGATAATAACGAGAAACTGGGCGGAGTTAGGCAGGTAAATAAAATGAGTAATCCAGCAAGTCATAAGTGCTAAGATCATGACAGATAGACAAACTGAGAAAAAAAAATCAAGAACTGTTTTCAGTATTTTTTTCCCCACTGGATTGCACTGGCATTGAAAAACATTGGCACTCCAGCTACAGATTGTTCTAGACACCAGATTTGACAGAGTCACCTGGGTTGATATCAAAAGAGTTTTTAAGTAACTGAGCAAAAATCTGGCTGCCACGACCTGGATGACAGAAAAAATGCATAGGCAACCCTTACTATTAAAAGACTAATTATAAACATTTCTAAAAGATATAAACATCCTTGAAAAAAACCCCCAAAAAATGCATATTTGAAATGTAGCAGATACTATGTAGCACGTAGAGTGCAGCTGGTGCTATAACAGCCTATGAAAGACGGTTGTCTATTTGATTGTCAGCAGAGTTGTTTATGATCTTTGTATTTGTCTAAGGATGGGTGTTGGTGTTTGTGTGAAGATATAAGTGTCTGTTTACAGGGGGACAATTGTCTTTATACCTTTAGGAAGGAAATTGATGCTAAGTCCATATGCTTTCAATTAAGGTTTATGTACTCTTTTATCGAGGGTGGAAAAACACTCCTTTGCCCAGGTGGAAGGGATCTCTGCCAATTAGCCTGGACTTGAAAGGACATTTGGCTTGTTTAGGCTTTGCCACTCTACACACATAAAAAAGGCCTCATTTATTTTACAGAGTGCATACTGTGCAAAGACTTATATAGAGATACTCAGTGTATTCCAAACGATATATGGGCAGCTTTGAGTAATAAATGATGCATTCATGATGATTCTTCTCTCCACAATTGTCCAGATTTTGCATCAACAGGAGGATTTGACAACTTGTTTATTAAGTCTGTGTCTTCTTTAAAAACAGATGTAGTTTAAATATACATGC
Source organism: Cyprinodon diabolis (assembly GCA_030533445.1). Taxonomy (NCBI): domain Eukaryota; kingdom Metazoa; phylum Chordata; class Actinopteri; order Cyprinodontiformes; family Cyprinodontidae; genus Cyprinodon; species Cyprinodon diabolis. The sequence continues at coordinate 29,060,911 of CM060069.1, read as the reverse complement.
ATATATTTATAACATATACATATATATATATATATATATATATATATATATATATATATATATATATATATATACACTTTTCCTCTGATTGTTGTGGTTAACTTTTGTCCTTTTGCATTATGTATTAATGTATTTCTTTACCTTACTCTGTATTTCAAAATGTTTGTTGAACATCCCTCCTGTAAGCCTGACATTTTTCTGTTATAAAAGCTTTCTTGCTGTATGCCTTTTTTATTTGAGCTACAGTAGGCTTGCACAAACTAAAGTGATCTTAATTTACATTTATTTAATTTGCATTAATAGATAGGAGTGTTGATAGGCCTGCACCCTGTCAGCTCCTACAGCTGACTTAGTCCTGCCAGTACAAATTCAGTATAATGAGATTAAAAGTTTCTTATCCAGTGAATATTTTGTCCCATAAAACTAGTAAGTTTGCAAATGACAGTAACAACACATACATTGTCAAAGAGAGAAGTTCCAATCATAAGTTCAAGTGATATTAATAAACCTTTAAATCCATTCTGGCATCAAGTAACACACATCTGTCTTAACTGAATCCAGAGCTATCCTAATAGTGTCATGAGCGGCAGGATTTCTAGCCCAGATGCAGAACACACACACAGAGGCAGAGAAAAAGTCCAAAGGTTTATTGAGTTCAGACAGGGATCTTCCTGGAAAGCAGAGAGGACAAAACAGGTTAGGTGCAGGTTCAGGTTCCAGGGAAGTCAGGGAGTCAGACAGGCAGGCTGGCTCGGGCTTGCTAACCACAACAGGGTCAAAAACAATCCGGCTCAGAGTGAAGTTCTCTTCCAGCTTATGTAGGGAAACTCTTAATGAGCTAATGGGGAACAGCTGCCACGACTGAGCACAAGCTCCCAGGAAGGATCTATGGCGCCCTCTGGTGGGCAAGCCTCTGGATCCTGACAGAACCCCCCCCTCAAGGGCGGATTCCAGACGCCCAAAAAAGAGACCCAAAAAACAACCCACCCAGGGTGGGCAGAGGGGGAACCAGGGATGCAAGGCAGAGTCTCAGGAGGCCGGCCGTAGGACCGGAACTGATGCAGACGCTCTGGAGGCCAGAGTCTCCAAAGCTGCAGGGACCTTGGAGGAGGACACCACCTCCGCTTCAGCAGGAAGCTCCGAGGAGGACGCTGCCTCCGCTTCTGCAGGAAGCTCCGAGGAGGACGCCGCCTCCGCTTCTGCTGCTCTGCAACAGGCTCAGACAGGACCGCCCACTGCTGCTCCGAATCAGAAACACAGGAAACCGCCGACTGCGGCTCCGAAACAGGAACTGAGGAGGCCGCCGATTGCGGTTCCGAATCAGGAACACAGGAGACCACAGATTGCGGCTCCGCATCAGGAACAGAGGAGGCCACCGACTGTGGCTCCACAGGAACACAGGAGACCGCAGATTGCGGCTCCGAAACAGGAACTGAGGAGACCACCGACTGTGGCTCCACATCAGGAGTCTCTGGAAGACACAGAGCGGGCTCAGGGGTCTCCAGACGGCTCAGAGCGGGCTCAGGGGTCTCCATACGGCTCAGAGCGGTTTCAGGGGTCTCCAGACGGCTCAAAGCGGGCCCATGGGTCTATAGATGGCTCAGAAGTTCCTGCAGGATGCGCATCGTTTCCTCATGAGTCTTGCGTGACTCACGGACCAAATCCTTCAAAGGGAGTGTGTCTGCTGGGCTAGTCTGTTGGCCGGATTGTTCTGTCATGATCGGCAGGATTTCTAGCCCAGATGCAGAACACACACACAGAGGCAGAGAAAAAGTCCAAAGGTGTATTGAGTTCAGACAGGGATCTTCCTGGAAAGCAGAGAGGACAAAACAGGTTAGGTGCAGGTTCAGGTTCCAGGGAAGTCAGGGAGTCAGACAGGCAGGCTGGCTCGGACTTGCTAACCACAACAGGGTCAAAAACAATCCGGCTCAGAGTGAAGTTCTCTTCCAGCTTATGTAGGGAAACTCTTAATGAGCTAATTGGGAACAGCTGCCACGACTGAGCACAAGCTCCCAGGAAGGATCTATGGCGCCCTCTGTTGGGCAAGCCTCTGGATCCTGACAAATAGTTATGCTGTTATAGGCTTAGACTGCTAGAGGACATAGGAACCCATTTTTCACCATTCTGCTTCATTCTATCTCTATTCTCCCCCTCTGCAGAATTTGTTCGTCAATCTGTAATGTTATGCTCTCTCTGAACCGAAAGCAGGTCCTCCCCTTAGTAATGGGGAGTTGTTAGGATCGTAATTGGCCTGACTTACAGGAGTGTTGTTTTGACCACCGGCATGGCGATGATGTTTGAGATAATAGCTGGAAGGAATCAACTCTAACGCAACGTTATAGGTTTTCAAGAGCTGTAACTTGAGTCCACCCCCTCTGCTTAAGGATGTTTTTTCTCTCTCAACGTAAATTGCCTCCTTCTCATCCCTTTCAAAACCCACTTTCTTTGACCAAAATGTGAACATTCTGGTCCTCAAACGAGTGTCCTTTGTCCTTAAGGTGGAGGTGGACAGCAGAGTCATGTCCGGAGGAGGTAGCTCACCTGTGTTAACCCATGCGTCTGTGGAGAGGTTGTTTGGTTTCTCCCATATAATGTTCAGAGCAATCCTGACTGCACTGAACTGCATACACCACCCCGCTTATCTTAGGTTTGGGGGTTTTGTCCTTTGGAAATACCGGTAATGGAACCTAAGATGACCGGAGTGGTGTATGCTTTAAATAACGACCCTAAAGACTAGGGGTGCAAATAAAAATAGTTTTGTATCGATCTCTCGATCCAATAGCCGATGATCCAATGCATCGACACGTCTGCAAGAGTAGCGATTCATGTTTATTTTTTCCTCCGGTCTATTTTTATCCATTTGCTCCTGGATGTAATTCTCACTCCCGTGCTGCAGTGGAGCTAAACCTATTTCGCCCTTCTACCTCGCTTCGTTATACTCCTGCAGCAGTGTCTCGCAGTAAGCTTGACGCAGACATTTTTCATTTATGCAGGGTCTGCACAGTACGCTGTGGGTCTAGATACGGCCCAGGAGGTGAGGAAGTGGGGGCGAGTTTGTCCAACAACGGAGGGACATGACGGTGAATCATAGTGGGGATCCAAGTGGAAAAAGGGTCCCAGCATTCTTGTGCACCTCGCTCTTCTAGCTGGTCCAACTTCATGAGTTGTTTTCCGCAATTTTGGTCATAAAAACAAAACAAGCCGGCCTCCTGTCTGCGGTACTGTCTGCGGTCAGCTACAATTTGATATTGCATTGCACACATTGCACTGATTTTGTACAGTATTTCTTGATGCAAGGCCTTTCAGAATCTATAACGCAGGGTTATTATTATTTTTAAGTGAATGAGGTTTTAATAGGACTAGGTGGAGTACAAATTTTCTACTTCTGTTATTTGCTGTTGTTTCTCAAATGAAATGCATAACAATGCATAACAATCAATTTTCAGGTTTTCTAAGCCATAACAAGGCTTTTGTTGAGAAGGCTATCAGGACGGAAAGTGAAACATCTTAAGACTTGGAAAACAAATTCCAGTGGTTTGTTTTTAGCTTATTTTTTTTAATTCCATTCAACTTGATTGAACTGCCTGCAGTTGGAGCAAACAGAGGTTTGTCAAAACAATAATTTCTTATGCTACTGCAATGAGATATTTAATTTGAAGGCTTTTTTTTCTTCAATACAGCCTGTTGTGTATGGCTTCTGTATTAGAGTGCACATTTTTCTATTTTGATCATTTTGCTCTGCTGAACTACTCACAAGAAAACAGTCGTCTTGTGCTGAACTCTTACAGTTGTTTCTGATTTTTATTATAGCAGAGCACTTGACAACAGATATTTTTACTGATTGTTGTAATATGTTTTCTTTGTTTAAACATTTGCTAATGAAATTCATTTAAAAATATAATTAGACATTCATTCACATAGCTAAAACTGAGGGAAAAAAGAAAATCATTAAAAAAAATTATATTCCTACCATTTTGGACCCCTTCAATAACATTTATGGAAATGTAAGATATTTGACTGTTTATTTCTACCGTAATTAATAAAGAGTATATGCACATATAAAAAAATGTTGGATCTGTCAGTTTAAGAAAATATTTTACTTCTTCTGACATGAAAGAGTGGGCCAAGTTTGTGTCTCAGTACTGCATCCAGTCATACTGTACATAGTTAACTGGAATTCAGAACAAGCTAATATTTAGGACTGCTGTCAACAAGAAAATTGAAGAAAAAACCAATGGGGGACAATCTCTCTCTCAGAATTCCTGACGAATGTTTTTATAGCAAAATCCAAAGAATCTGCCTGAAACCACTCCAGCATGGATCATCTCTCACAATTTTTACTCAATTAGAAGTATACATCCTACTGTTTAAAAACAGTTTTGTAGAAATTACAGTATCAATTTAAGCTTTTTACTCAAGTAAAAGAGTAAAAGTAACATTTCTAAAACTTAAATTAAGCAAAAGTAATGCAGGTGAAATTTTAAGGGCAGATGCTTTACTGCACTACCCTGTTAAAGGAACATTGTTCTACATTTCTGGATAATAATTTCTGAAGTTTCTTAGTGTTATAATTAGTGGAGTGTCAAATTTAACTTTGCATCATCAAAAATATGAGAAGTAAAATTAAAAATGTAAACGTTCCATCAAAAATCTGGTTTCACTTCTAGCTTATTTTAACATATAGCAACTTTATTAGATTGTTATGGTTTTGGTTCTGTTTAAGTTTTCCATTAGAGTTTTCATTGGTTTCATTTGATTCATTCTAGTTTTCTGTTTTGTATTTGAGTTCTTATGTATTTCCTGTTTACCTTCTGTTGCCCTCTTGTGTCAATCTACTTCTAGATGCTTCCATCAACACCTGTTCCTCGTCTACTGATTAGCCCAGTTTTGGTTCAGTCTCCCATATATACACCTCCACTTCAGTCACTTTTTGCTGCTTTCTCATTGTTTCTTTGCTCCTCATGTGTGTTTTCTCTGGCGTCTTTTGGTTTTATTTATTTTGTTATTTTTGCTTCAGTTGCCACCTTTTGGTTAGTAAATCTGCAAGAAACCACCTCAGTTTCTGTCTCTGCATTTGGGTCCTTCAAAAAACCCACACAGATACAGCTCCTCAGATGCAAAAAATGAATCAGCCCATCAGATGGCAGTAACTTGGTGTCTTTAGGGATCTACTGTACACATGAGGATGACGACTTGCAAAAAGGCTCAAGAAGGTCAATTCTATATCAGGTGGGCTGGTCTGAGTCATTTCAGAAACTGATGAATTATTAATATTCTTATGCTCAGACTCTAAGGTTAAGAGAAAATAAAGAGAAAAGGAGAAAACAGCCAGTGAATGTATTTTTTATTGGTGAAAATGTCATTGATATCAGGCATCGGTGAACATTTCGTGTTGCTTTAAGAGTATAAAAATACACTGTTGGGGGGCTCTCTGGGTCACCACCCTCTGGGTGGGGGCCCGGTTGTGTCCACTGTGGTCTTCCTGCTCTCCGTGCTCCGGGATGTCCGGTGGTGGACTGGGTCTGAGGTCCTCTCTGCCCTCTCCAGATAGCTGGAGCAGGGCCAGTGGCAGTGCCCCCTATGCAGGTGCTCTTACAAATTCTCCCTCTGATTTGTCCACAGTGTTTTTGCTGCTGGCTTTTGTTTGGTTGTGTGTGTCTCTTCCTAGTGTCTGTTTCAGGTCCTGCTTAAGGTTTTCCCTCAGGTTTGCCCACAGTGACCACAGGACATTTTTGTCTTCTACAGATACAGCAGCTGATTGTACCTGTTTTTTATATTGCCTGTACAAAATTAAATTGAATATAGAAATATATTTTAATGTCAACAGTAGATAAACAATCAGCCCTTGCAACCAATTTTGCTGTGATGAAAATCAAAGAATCTTAGAGAAAATTTGATTTCAAAGTTGTTTAAAATACTTTTGTGTTTATTCTAAACTTGATAAATATATTTAAAACTTTTTGAGCTTGATTAAGAATACATTTTTACGAATATTGAGGGCACATATTTTCTTGTCACACATTAGGCACCTTTTCAGCAATATTTGAATGCCATAGCCAACTTGAGGGTTGGTGCTGAGCATGTACATTCCTTTATGTGACTGGTGTATAGATATATCTCCAGTTCGTGTTATATGCCACATAACCCTGATCCTTTTTTGACGACTGTCATTTTATGATGATGAACATGATTCATCGTGCTTCATTGGCCTCTACAGTCAGCATTTCATTACCCGTAGGAGTGCATTTTAACATGTGCTAGAACAGGAGATTCACATCATGAATGTGCAGCTGACTGATTCTGCAACAACTGTTTACACTAAAATGGACAATTTTAATGTTTTAAAAATCCTTGGAGAGAAAAAAAATAAGATGCAAAAAGGGTTCCAATTCAGCACTAGCAATATGCACCTGATGAAGTGGCTAATACATGCATAAAACCCTTACAGTAATTAATCATTGAGCACAAATATTAAGACCATATTTCCAGTATAAAGCTGACACAGCACTATATTCAAAACTATTGTTTAATTGCTTCTCATCCAAGTAATCCCAGGTGCCTTCTTCAGTATAGCACCACTAAGCAGGAGTTTTAAAGTGCCTTACTTTAGGCTGAACTGAGAACTCTAACAGCTAGGAAAAATATCAATCTGCCTTAGGTCCATTTGGCTGCATACTCCTGTACAGCATATTTTTGCATTCATCCTGTAGCTTCCATAGGCAGTGACTTAATCAATACATGACAGTGTGCCAGCTGCACCAACATGTTTGACTTATGGGTTGGTATGCTTTAGCTCAGTAAATGCTAAGATTCAAGACCCTCTGCCCAAAGCTCTATTCATTGCCACGGACATGCAGTGCATGCCTGGTGTTCATTGGACCAATGCCCCAGATTAAAGAATCCAGATTCAACATGGAAGACAATGCTGTTTTCCACCCCAAGGACAGCATGGTGCCATGCAGACAACAGATTGGAGAGGTCTGACTTCCGTTGTTTCTTTTCCTCTGTTTGTTTACAGTTTGCTTAGCTCCTTAGTTCAGTATTTGATTCACTTGGAACATTGTTGTTAATGTGTTTGATCAAGCTGAAAGAAATAGGAAGCAACCGTTTTAGTTCTGTAAATTCTTCCTCACACGATATTAGGAACTTTGATGGGTTCTGTTGAGATTTTAGAACCTCTGTTTAAATTTCAGTAAAGAGGAAAGATAAATCAGAATATGGCGGTGTTATTTTCTTTTATGCACTTAATTGGAAGAGTACTGTAGATAAAAACATTTTTCAAAACATTCCCAATTAGAAAAGCTACGTATGTAGAACTGCTACTCAATTTAACATTAAAAGTTGTGAAAAGCTATTTATTAGTGTTTCGCCAGAAGCATTTACCCCTTTTGGTAACTTCTTGGGCTACGTTCACACTGCAGCCTGAAGTGACCCCAATCTGATTTTTTTGGCCCGTATGCGACGTGGATCTGATCTTTTCATTGCAGTCTGAACAACACAGATCCGATTTTTTCCAATGCGACCCAGGCCACTTGGCTATGTGTTCCTGAATCCAATACGAATCTGATCTTTTGCATTCATTCGACCTGAACACCATTAATACCCGACAAAGGTCACTATTCTGGGTTTTGCTATGAAGAAGCGGCAAGAAAAACAACAACCAAGGGAGACGATGATGCTGAGAGCAGTATTTATGTTTAACAGTCTTTAAAAGATTGTGTTTTTATGGTTGGGAAAGATCGCTAGATGAGCTCCGGCACTACCATCCATGTTTACTTCCGTAAACACAGAGCAGGCTGACCTGTGTTGTCATTGCCTTCTCTACTACGTATGTGCGACACTTGCGCTTTATGACTGCAGTTCACACAGGAGATCACATACAAGTCGCATATATTTGGTAACGCAAAAAAATTACACAAAAAAATTGGAATGGAGCATCAAGGCCTGCAGTGTGAACGTAGCTTTAGTTTTGCTTTTCTGTCAATCTTACATATTCTAGGTAATCAAAACATGTTATCAAAGTCAGCTTGAATAATTTTATATATATATATATTTTTTTTTTTTAATGAAAAGTAGAAATCTATAAAAACTGCCTAGATTTCTATTATTATTAAAGTGAGACATTTAAAAAATTAAAATTCAGCACCCACATAATTATCGAAACTTTTGGTATTTTTCATTCCTTTAGCTAAAACTTTCTACTAAACCCTAGTAGTGTTTTGAATGTAATGATAATCTGGCACATTCACTGTGTGTGTCTGGACAATCAAATTCTAATTGCAAAACAGAAGCTATTTATACCAAAATCTACAAAAACCTTAATTTGTATTGGCTTGTCTCTTTTTTTTCCCCCTTACTGTCTGTTTTCTTATTTAAATATATGAGTTTCTCCATCTCTAGTGAGTTTTTAATTCTTTTTTCCTGCCAAGTTACATTCTGGATGTATACTGTTTTTGTGTGTATTTGTTTTGTTTCAGCTTTTTATGTATTTAGTCTATTTCTTTCATTAATTCTATCTGATTTTCTCTGTCCCTTTTCATCAATGTCAGCTGCTCTCAAACAGCTTGATGCATCTCCACCTGTCCCTGGATTAACTAATTACCCTCAGCAGTGTATGTGCTGTTCTTTTTCTGTTTCAGTCATGGGTGGTTTTCACCACTGTCTGATATCATAACAATCTAATGATAACAGCCAATGATGTCAATAGACATGTTTCTTTATTTTGGATTGGTTTTATCTTCCTTCATATGAATTCCTATTTTTCTTTTTGTAGCAAGTTTTTTTAGATTTCTAACATCTAATCTATTTCTTTTTGGTTTTTGATTTCTAAATTTCTGTTTACTCAATCCATGCATTGTTGTTTTACCTCTGAGCCCCCAAATCTATTATTTGTATTTCCACTTAATTGCACTGTTTCATATATTGCTTATCAATACAAAAAGAAGTTGATACTACAACAATAACATATATATATATATATATATATATATATATATATATATGTATGTGTGTGTGTGTGTGTGTGTGTGTGTGTGTATGTATGTATGTATGTATGTGTATGTATGTATGTATGTATATATATAAATCTTTGGTGTTTAAACTAATATTAACAAAAGAAAATATTTTCCTCAATTAAAGCAAATTTTCTAGCTCTGCTTTCTCAACAAAAATGAAATGATGTAAGGTGCATACTGTGCCACATAATTACTTCTGCAAACATCAGCCAGCAATGCTTAATCAATATGCTTATTCTTACTCATCTCAGCTAAATGTTTTTACTCCCTCATGAGCATGTCCATTTATCCAGTGAATCGGTATTCAGCAGGGACAAAAGAATACTAATATTTACAAAGAACAAAAGCCCTATTAATCATGTAGGTATTACCCTCATTCTTTTTCTCATGCAGTAACCATCTTCTGCAAACAAAATATATTTTCATATAGGTTGAAAACAGTTATTGACTGAGGCTCAATGTATTTCGAAATCCAGAGTTATAAGGAATGTTTAGAATGAGAGTAAAGAGCTGGATTGTATACAGCTATTTTCAATAAATGAAGATATAATAAAAAAAGTTTTGTGCATTCAGTACAGTAACTGAATACTATCAGTTAAGCACATTAACTAGATGAATTGCACTCAGACTGATGTTTTCAAGACCTTCCTGCTCTTATTGAAATGATTTTTCATTTATAGCTATTGAAAACATGGATGACATTTGTATTCTTTGATCAAAAGATTACATAATAATATGCGATCTTGCAATTGCTCAACATGTAAATTTTATTTTACTTTATTTGCTATTTGGCTCCATTTTTTTTAGCTCAGTAAAGACTGAATTGGGCTGAAATCCCTGATTGTGTCTGTGGGTGTGACACCGTGCATCCTCTCGTTCACCTGACTCCATAGAATCTCCACCACCACTGACTCATGAGCTAGAGAATACCGTCTACTGGTTTTGAAGAAGGAACTTAAAAGATCAGCCAAAAGTGCACATTACCCCATAGTGGACTTCACAAAAGAGTAAGGGATAAACCTTCTGTCAAATGTGACTAAAATGATCACTCTGGAGTTTTATTGGCAATAAGATAAAAATAAACATTGCTGTATTTTTCAGGAAATGAGGGGAGCTTATATCTGCCCTGGCCCCAAAATAAAAAGCCAAATATTTCTTTCCAAAAAACACTTTATGCCTCTGAACAAAAGACCTGTGAAGTCACAATAGTGCATGACCACTTTTCTCATTCACATGCACAACACTGGTGTCATCTCATCTTGTAACCAGAAGGGGTAAACCTGCAAAAAACTCTGGAGTTGTCCCACGCTGTAAAAAAGATCTAGAATTAAGCAAAAATGTCTTAAATAAAGTAAGCAGGTACATATGATTTGCCAATGGAATTATATATATATATATATTTTTTTACCTTTAAACTAAGAATATATGCCCTTGAATTAAGACAATGCAATTTTTTTTTCTTATTTTAAATGTAAATTTTTAGTTACGCTGGAAGCAGCAAAAAAAAAAAAAAAATTCCTGCTGCTTCATTTTTGTTGGGCAAGAACATCTTTAACCAATAAAGTGTGTCCAGATGCATCTGATACTTCTGCTGCTCCTGCGTTTAATGGCAGAGAGGGGCTTTGCTATATTTGATGTTATAAGTGGGTAAAAAGTAGCTTTAATAGGTTTTTATTTGAATGCGGTACGCTGTCACTGGAAATCCCCTTCAACAGCAGCCTCTGGCCCAGTTGCCTCTTGGGGATTTTCTGCTGCTGTTCATGGCGGCTGCAAGGAGATGTTAATGGTTTTCATGTACTTAATCCAAACTACACACACCAGAATAATAACAGCGAACATATTTTGCTGGCAGGTTTCAAAATTTTAAGTTAATTTAGACATGGCATTGGTCACAAATACGTACACATATGTGATTCATACATGAAATCTAGGGGTGAGTCATTCCACTTTAAGCACTTTCTTGTGATTGGCTTATGAAAGGGAGCGTTGTGATTGGTGGAAAATCATTACCTGTTTTGTAAAAGGCATTTGTGTATCGAGGCACATCAGGGGAGTCTCAAAAATCAACACACAAATGCAGTGAAGTTTAAAGACCACTGGTGCCCTTTAATTTAATTTATAATTGTTTATAGACTAGAAATGTTTTACTGAATCTTTTGCTGTGCATATGTGGATCTTGCGTGCTTGTGTGAACCGTGCAGTGTGTGTGTGTCTATCTTGTCCTGTGTGTGTGGGGATCTTGTCCTGTGCATGCAAAAAATCACATATGTGTATTTGTGAAAATAGAGACCAATCTAGTTCCCTATTAATAAACTGTTTCAGGGGATTGATAATAGTGCTCTGCATTTGCAGTGCTGTGTCTGTCTCCCTGCCAGCTCCCAGATCAACTTCTCTGATTGGTTGGTATGGCAATTCGAGCAGCAAAAGTTAAATTTTTCCAACTCCAGTACCTGTTGCTTGTGAAGCACGTCACATGCCTCAGATGCTCAGAAGTTCATGAAGCACTGCTTTGGCTGCTCAGATGAATCGAGATGCACTGCTCCTCCTGCTCTAAACCTGCTGGAAGACCTTTTGGTGCTTCTTAATGCACGTCAACCATTGACTTTGCATGTAAACCAGCTGCTTCTGCTGCTTCTGCAGTGTGTGGTTTGAATGTAGCATTATAGTATTCACACATGATTTGGTTAGAATGCTGGTGAGAGGATATAAGAGAACAGGTGCTAAGTCAAGTGTTCACATTTTTGTGTTCTGTTATAAAAGGTATTAATCTGCACTGAATACAAAATATAGCTGGTTCATCTGTTAATTGTTAACAGCCCACGATATACCTATGTTGATGATGAAAAGATCAATTTGCTTACTTGAGGGATGGAGGGGTTTGCAGACTCTACCCCAGAGGTCCAGGGTAATGTGAGGTGAGATCCGAGAGAAATGGTACTTGCAAGAGGCGTTGTGTTGGAGAGCGGACATTTTCCATGAAGATCAGAGACTAAATGAGGTTCTCTGGATGTCTGGATCAATAACAGAGTCCACATTTAAAGAGATTCCAAAGATAACCATTTTCAATAAGAATTATATTGTTGGTTTGGGTCTTTGGCTGGAATACTACCAGGGGTAATCATCTAGCAAAGAGAAGGATGCTTCCTTATATACACGCTAGTCTTCTTGATTGAGAAGCATTTTCAGGTGTGCCGCAACACAGGTCACCCAGCCACGAGCAAATACCCTCTCTGTGCAGCAAGCTCACTCACACCAGAAAAACAGCAACACCCCAGAGACCCTTAAACTCAGACTGGGCCTGTTCCCAATATACTTTTACTGATTGGGGAACCTTTCTACCCTTTAATTTAAACCACTTTATCCTGAAAAGGGTTATATTGAGTAGGACTTTATCCTCTCTGAGAGTGAGCAGGAGACAGAACCTTGTCAGGCTGTCAGTCCATAACAGTGCAAACAAAGTAGAAAGACAACACCTGCAAGCTCCCACTCTCATAGACAGCCAATTAACAATTGTTTATAAGACTGTCTGAAATGGGGAAAGAAATCAAATTCCCTGAATAAAGCTTTCACCAAAACATCATTACTGCCCAGATGCAACTCAAAATTTCTGCAACATCCTTCTTTGGTGAAATCCCCTTTTCACTATAAATCCCAGTTTAAACAAACAACTTGAGTGACACTCTCTGCTAAACAAACACATCTTTGCATTTTTAGTCATACTCGAATCAACACCATTAAGTCTCAGAGGATAATATATAGAACTGTTCAAGTTAAAATTTTATTTGGTTTAGAAAAATTTGAATAATTATGGCTTAATTATGTTACTTTTTTGGGGGGGAGATCTAGTGAATAACCAGCATCTACAGCACTGCCTACATTTTGAACTATGGAAATCTTTCGATGCCTTTCTCCTTTGCCATTAAAAAGTGTAGCAAACCTGAAAAGCACACAGACTTCCACAGATCCACATACAAGTGTGCTGAGAGATCTTGGGACAAACTGTTAGACACAACCCTAATTAATAGATTTGATGGACCCGTCTGCTTTATCCTGTTTTACTCCCACTGGGCTGCTTTGTTGTCTCAGTCATTAACCATCTAAAGTATGATAGACTACAGATATTAGGCTGTCAGACAAATTGATTTGTTTCTATCGCTTAGAGAGTCTGAGGATCAAAATCCTAACTTTGACTTATAAGATTCAATACTAGAAGCCTTTAATTATTCAATTCCTTATAGGTAAATGGGAACAAAGGCAATAACCATGTTAAGATCATAAACAAAACCATGAATCAAAACTGATATATACGGTAGATTTGAGATGTAGAGTTTCTTGGAAAATTATTAATTCCTGATAAACTTCTGTACAATAAAACATAAATGTCAGCGTTTTTAGTTTAGAATATATTTTAGAGACTAACACAGACTCTTCTCTTTAACCTTACACAATTCTGCTGGTGGTGAATAAATTGAAGAGGTTCTTCAGTGGTTTGGCAATACCTTTTCATTTTAACTTTTCTATAAGACCTGGAGAATACCTACTGATAGGCTTATTAAACGCTTGATCTGAATATCATGAATGTTGTGAATCCTGTGGAGAACTAGATTTTATACTGCTATAATGTCTGAAAAAAACAGGTAGGTAATGACCCTCTGATTATGTTACCCTTGGTCCTAAAGGTCACGTTATGGTATGATTCATTATCAGATTGATTTTGTTCTGGGTGTCTGTAATCACAGGTTTTCTTCCTTGATGTTGAGCTTCTGCTTTCAGTCTACCCCAATAAATTACTGGCTGTTTGCTCATCTTTACTTATAGTTAGTCACCTGTTGAATATCAATTGTTCCTGCCATATCGTCTGTCAGTATAGGAAAATAAAAGAGAAACATTTTTAACACATATGAGGTTTTCTACAAAATTAATACTTGAAAAGTTTTTTTTTTTGGACAGTAACCAGTTTGGCAGTTTTAGTTTTACAAATAGAAAATAGTGGTTTGTTGTTTCCACATCTAACTTCAAATATAGCTAAAATAAAAAAATACTTGTCTGAACATGTAGGATGGATCTTTGCAGTTGCTGCTGGGAGTAAATGGTCAATATTTTGTTGATCGTTACAGCAAACCAAGACTAAGTCCAGAGGAAGATGAATAAATAATCTTTTCAGTAACAGCTTAAAAAAACTAATACAGCTTATTAATTATCCAGTGTATACAGTCTGACTGCTCTCTATTCTGCTTTGTCTCATGGGTTCCCTGTCTTGCTTTGCCACTATTGGATATTCTTGCCTGTTTTTTTTTTTTATTTCTGGACTATGACCAAGTTTCTTCCTCTTGACCTTAGCCTCCTGCATTTGCCTATGGATCTGTTTACTTGCTGTGTATTTTACAAATCTAAACTCTGCTTTAATTCTATAGCTAATTCTATGCTACTGAGTTTAAAATGTGATCAGTTCCACCACAATGTTCTGGTTCCCTATTAAGCTCAAGAAACCTCCTCGGTGAACCACCTTCACCTCTGGAAAGGTTAACCCTCTGGTGCATAGTGGTCACTGTAGTGAACAGCTACTACAAAGTAAATATCTCTTTAATTCTATGATTTCTATAGTGAAACTGCATATTAGTGTCTAGACTGCTCTCTGCTGCCCCACTCCATTGAGGTCATTTTAGTGGTCAGTCATTGTAACTGCAAGTAAATTTAATCTGAATCCAAGATGGCCAACAATCAGCAACACCTGTTGACCAGTGCTGGCATATTCTCTCAATCCACTTATTGTAAAAGAGCCCAACAGGTAAAAAAAAAAATATAATGATTTACAGTAACATCTAAGGAAGGATATTATCAATTTAAAATATATATATATTTTTTTAATATGCAGCAAATTACGATTAACCATGTGTCCAATGAAGTGGACGTCATGAATCAGGCATTAAATTTTTCAACATAAGTCATATATTGCTTTACTGTGTATTGTAATGGTTTTGCTAATAATTCTGTGTTTTAACGTTATACATATAAGCTATTCATTTAAAATTTACATTTTAGTGTATTTTGTGTGTACTCTCTGAAGATTAGCTGTAGTTTGTGGGACTGTTTTGAATTGAAAAAGCTTCCTGGATGGGAAATCTTCAAACTTGGAAAATAAAGTCCAGTGGATTGTTTTTTTAACTTTTGTTTTACCTTTTTTGAAATGACTATACCAATGATTTATATTTTAGACTTCAAACACAGTAAAGAATAAGGCAGCCAACAGGAAAGTGAGGGTGATGAGGGCCAGGATACAGAGGAAGGTCAGCATGATCAGGACGCTGAGGATGATGGGCACAGGGCACCTGACCATACTGAAGCCCATAAATATATCTGGAAAATCCAAAACAATGACTTTGATGGAGACTTGCCTTCTTTTCTAGGAGAGTGTAAATTCATTAAATGTGGAGGGAAGAGATCCGATGGATTGTTTCAGACATCTGTTTCCAGCTCATCTGATTGATGACATAGTGCAAAACACCAACTTGTATGCTCTCCAGAGAGGGAAATGAAATCTGACAGGAGATGAAATGCAAATATTTTTAGGGATCGACTCGATCATGGGGTACATTCGGTATTGAAGGGCAGGAATATACTTGTCAAGTGAAGATGGACTACGAATTTAAATAATTGGTAATGCCATGTCTGTGAACAGATATGAGCAAATCCTAAGGTACCTCCACTTTGTAAATAACTTTGCTTACCGCCCAGCAAACACATATAGGCTCCCCATTATAAGACCCTTCCTAATTACACTTCAGGAGACATTCAAGGCAGCAGCAGATCCTGAGGAATTTCAGTCACTTCAGTAAGCTATGAGTGTCATTGGTTTCCTTATTCGGTTCTTAACATTGTGCCTTTATAATGTAAAAAATTAAACAAAACATGTTGAAATATTTTTCAAAGCATAAAATGAATCAATGGTCTGCATTTTTTACAACAGAATACTAGATCATTATTTTTTAAAATAAATTCATAATATTTTATATTGAGTTCTTATGTGCGCATAGTCCACTCCAGTGGACATATCTGTAACTTCATGAAACAACAATATTTTTGGAAAAAAAAAGTTAAACATTTTTTTTCATGTCATAAGAATAAGAAAAACCCTTAAAAAAAAATCTTGATCAAGGCTTACATAATTCATGAATCAGAGGGTTTAATGTTATATTGAGTTTTCTCCCAACCATTAAATACTCAGCTGCCACTAACCTGCTAGGTCTTCTGTTACATCCTGTTACTCACCACTCAAAATATTAAATTTAATATTTCAAAACAGCTGAAATTTCAGGTCTTCAGTCTGGTTTGCTACAATTAAATTGGCATAAACAAACATCCATTCCACCATTTCCTGTCACGCTTATCAGTGCTGGGTTCACGAGGGCTGCTGGTGCCTATCTCCGGCTGTTTACGGGTGAGAGGCCGGGTACACCCTGGACAGGTCGCCAGTCCATAGCAGGGCAACACAGAGACAAAAAGAACAAACAACCATTCACGCACACATTCAAGTGAAGTGAAGATGGACTACGAATTTAAATAATTGGTAATGCCATGTCTGTGAACAGATATGAGCAAATCCTAAGGTACCTCCACTTTGTAAATAACTTTGCTTACCGCCCAGCAAACACATATAGGCTCCCCATTATAAGACCCTTCCTAATTACACTTCAGGAGACATTCAAGGCAGCAGCAGATCCTGAGGAATTTCAGTCACTTCAGTAAGCTATGAGTGTCATTGGTTTCCTTATTCGGTTCTTAACATTGTGCCTTTATAATGTAAAAAATTAAACAAAACATGTTGAAATATTTTTCAAAGCATAAAATGAATCAATGGTCTGCATTTTTTACAACAGAATACTAGATCATTATTTTTTAAAATAAATTCATAATATTTTATATTGAGTTCTTATGTGCGCATAGTCCACTCCAGTGGACATATCTGTAACTTCATGAAACAACAATATTTTTGGAAAAAAAAAGTTAAACATTTTTTTTCATGTCATAAGAATAAGAAAAACCCTTAAAAAAAAATCTTGATCAAGGCTTACATAATTCATGAATCAGAGGGTTTAATGTTATATTGAGTTTTCTCCCAACCATTAAATACTCAGCTGCCACTAACCTGCTAGGTCTTCTGTTACATCCTGTTACTCACCACTCAAAATATTAAATTTAATATTTCAAAACAGCTGAAATTTCAGGTCTTCAGTCTGGTTTGCTACAATTAAATTGGCATAAACAAACATCCATTCCACCATTTCCTGTCACGCTTATCAGTGCTGGGTTCACGAGGGCTGCTGGTGCCTATCTCCGGCTGTTTACGGGTGAGAGGCCGGGTACACCCTGGACAGGTCGCCAGTCCATAGCAGGGCAACACAGAGACAAAAAGAACAAACAACCATTCACGCACACATTCACACCTAAGGAGGATTTAGAGAAGCAATTTTAACTTAACAGTCATGCTTTTTGGCTGTGGGAGGAAGTTGGAGTACCCAGAGAGAACCCACACATGCTCAGGGAGAACATGCAAACTCCATGCAGAAAGATCCCTGCCCGGGTAATTGAACACAGAACCTTCTTGCTGCAAGGCAGCAGTGCTACCCACGGTGTCACTGAGCAGCCCCTATTAATAATGATTATAGAATAATAATTGATTTTGTCATCTTATGTTGCTTAAATACCGTTTTTATGTTTTGAATATAAGTTATCTAATTAGTCACAAATTTAACTAAAAGAAAGAAATACATATTTGTGTTACTTTTGCAATTTAACATAGGATAAAAAAAGCTTTATATTGCATATAATATAGTGCATTAAAGATTTTTTCTTTACTTTGTTGCTTTGACCTGTAAGAGTGGTCATGATCAAAAGGAACTCCAGATCTCTTTGCAGTATGTATACTGCCTCAGCCTTCCAGGGCAACATTGGGACAGAAGCGCACAATGATGACGCTTATCATATTGGACTGCAGTCTTCTGAAAAAGAACTACAAAAATGAAAATTATACAAATGCAGTGAATCCTAGAAGCTCTCTAATAGAAAAGTTGTGCTGTGCCTTTTATGTACTTTCATGCAAAGGATTGTAAGAATCCATATAGCTCCTAAATGTTTGATAAAACACCAAGAGGTCCCCATGCTAAATAAACTATCAAAAGAAGCCTCCTACTTTGTCTGTATTCCTCCTTTCTTACTGCAAGCACTGTTTGGACAGCACTTTTTGTGGTGACTGTTTAAGCATTTTGGTCTTTTTTTCAGTGTCCTTACTGATCCACCCAATTCAGAGTGAGCTTTAGTCTTCAGGGCCCATAACCAGCTGCGAGGAAAGACTCCAGATTTAGTACAGACATAGCCTGTAGCTGACAGGCATTGGGGACTAAAGGCTTTGTTGTGGCGGTGCCTTGTGGTTTTGCTCAAGTCATCACAATCACATGGAAAGATTTTAAGGCCCCTCAATGAGAAACCTGTATAGACCTTAGGTTCCATCAACAGCTCAACAAGGTAGGCTACAGACTCACCACCATTCATAGGAGTAAGCTTTAAACAACTGCCATCAGTCACTGATGAGGCTGATTGAGTCTGGCCAGCATTACATCAATAAAACGCTCCTTTTTATTTGACTTTGAAGCTTATTTACTTCCTCTTCTTCATCTGCAAAGATAGCTTCACTGCTGTCCCCATGAGGTATTTATATATTAAAGCCATAACCATGTCACATCATGTTTTGTCTGTCTCCGAGTTAATCTTGATGAGTTTACTAACTCTTCCAGACATCTAATCCTTCAAGTGCCTACTCATTACATTGCTAAAAATCCAATATAATATTTCAGATTGCTCTTTAAGTCAAGTTATTAGCTGGACTGTCAGTGTTGCTTTACTGCAACTGCACAGTCCTATATGTGAAAAGGTCAAACATATTTAAGGACATCTCTCAAATAATTAATCTGGACTTTTTTTTAGTTATTTATCTGTAATAAAAGCAAATCATTACAGCACTTTGAATGAAATAATGTAATAGACATTTTTCACCGAACTCTCTTTGATTTTGCTGTTTCTTAAGGAATTCTAGTCAGTTTTGGATGAGTGGGCTAAGCTACATTAAGAAGTATCACAGATGATAAAAACTTACTGTGAAGCTGAAGTTGTACAACAGTGAAACTAATATGAAAAGATCAACTTTAAAGCAGCTGAAATATCTTCAAAGATATTTTCCTAATGTTAAACATAAAGATACAATATATTTACTATACAATTTACTGAAATAGAATGATGTAATGATGCAGCGTTAGACTAGTCCAGAAAACTTAGCCTTAACATAAATGTATCAATTTCTCAGGGGGGTTCCTAAAATGCATTTGAGGTAAGTATTGTGTGTGAAGAGGAGAATATGTTTGCAAAATATCACAACAAATACTAAAAAAAGACCATAAGGAACTCAATGAATCATGTCTTTGCTGCTAGACATCTTAAATTAATTTATGTTTGCAGGAAAACATATATAAAAAATAAAAAAAAGGAAAGAGAGAAAACTAAAAAGGCAAAGTTTGATACAATAAGATATTGTCTCATGCAGATCATGTAATTCCAGGAAAAACCATGAGTGAACCAGTACTATTACATTTCGGATTTTGTGTTAGGAGGGTTTGAAAGCATGCTGTAGTTGGACTTTACACCTTAGAGTGCTTCTATCAACAGTTAAAATTTAGTTAATGTAAAAAAATTATGGTTACTTTTATTTTAAGTATGATTGATTAAGTTTAAAATGTGAACTACAGTAGTGGCAATAACCGGTAGTTTGGATTTCTATTACATTTTAGTAGAATGAAGTACCCCTAATTTCACCTGAATGTAATGTTTTTTCATAAATACAAGAATTAGAACTATATGAATAAAACTAATTTATGAATGTTAATTATCCATCATGCACTTCAATATATGGACAATAATTTTACAGAAAAAGTGAAAGCACAATATAGAAGTGGGTTTGTTTGTGTAATGTTTCCCGCCCAAAGCCCTAAGCTTTGCCCTGCATCTTGTGAAATAATCCAATCATATTCTGGACCCTCTTATTTTAGAGCAGCACTGCAGTCAGCGGTTCATTTCTTAACTTTTTCCTATTTTCTCTTTTGTACAGCCAGGGGATTACTGCTTGGCAGGAACTCCCCCAAGGGTATTATGCTACTAGATGGCCTGAAATGATTTGCTGCACTCTAACCAGGGCCTTTTTTGAATGTCTATGCTTGGCTTTTACCCTGTCTGACATTCTCTGATTTTTTCCCCTCCATAATTATACATAATTGAACATGCCCCATGTTCTCTCATTTATCTTTGTTTCATTAACACTTCCCCACAATTCCCTGGTATGCCAATGGTTGTTCTTTAGAGCTAGCCATTCATTAATTTATCCTTCCAAAATAATGATAAACAATGACAAGAATGCAGATTTGCAATAGCCACTATAATATTATGTCCATGTGCTTATTTTAGAAATGGAGTCCTCACAAATTTATGAAAACTTGAAGGTGTGGCGATTAAAAACTAGACAAATTTCCCTTGAGTATGTTGTGTGGGACAGAATATATGCAAGTGTCATCAATATTAACTACCTAGGACATTAGTCCCCATCCGTCATGCCAGCAGAAGCACTTCGATAGTGTCATCTATTATGTCTCAACATGTTGCTAGTATAAGATACATTCTGATTTTAGACAAAATGAAAAATACCCTTAAATGTTTTGTAAGATGTGAATAAATGTTACATTTTTTATATTGTTTTAGAGCATATTCTAAGGCAAACCGTAAACAAAATTACACAGCAAATTGTATATATTTTTGGAGCTAATGGGGTAGTTTAAATCATATGTCACTGAATATTAAGTTTCTTCCCCTTCCTGCTATGTATTTCTGTCTCTTTTTTCTCCTCCAGTTCATCTGTCACACACATCCGTTGCTATTTATTTGCTTTGAAAGACTGTTGATCTAATACATGAAAGACAACCCTCAGTGAGCTTAGGCGGTAATGAAAAAATGTTGATATGCTCCAGGCTCTTTTTCAATGAAACCGTCCTATGTTCTCAGTTCAAATTGCACAAACCTCAGACTGTCCTTCGTGGAGCAACAGTGAATCTTTTTAGTTTAGATTTCTAAAATCAGCATTCTAGGAATGTATCAGCTTTTCTTTTTTGTTTAATCTTTTCAGCAGACATACTAAGGTTAATATAAAAAATAAAAGTTTAATTTCTATAATCATCCCCAACACAGTCTGAGTTTTCTCTGTAAAAAGTACAATGCAATGTAGAAAAAGTACAATGCATAAATATCTACAAAATAATTTGTTCTTTAGTCCATTATTTCATATCTGCTTTGTAAATTGCAATGTATCCCACCACTGTAACATGAGTTAAATAGGTAAATAATTTGTGGGGATATAGGAATACAGAATGAAATACAATAGGCCTTCGCAGCGCTTTGCTGCTCGGGCCTAATAAAATCACAAGAGAAAATTGCATCAAAACATGTTTTATGTAGCGCTTACTACATTTCTTCTTACATCTTATAAAAAATAAAATAATTTTGATCCTGCATTTAAGGTCATCAAGTGCAAAAAGTTGGAACAAAAATAAACAAAAAAAGAGGTAAGAATAAAACATGTCCACTTTAAGAAGTCCAGCTATGACAGGCAAGAGAGGTATGCCAACCATTTGACATGGAAAAGCTTTTTTCACATTTCAGATTTGCACAGACAGGGAAATTTTGCAACCATCACCTGCTATTTGAGTTCAGGGTGTGAAACACTGAACAGGATTTAAAGGTAGAAAAACTAGTTTGATAATAATCCAAAAGAACTATAAGCAGCCCATTAATGATTTAAAGGGAATTAAATAAATAAAGTAAGGTTTATGTGCATGACTGAGTTGCAAGATTTCCTTAGTGAGAAGGAACATATAAAATAAAATATATACAGTATAAATGTGCATTAAAAAACAAAAGTGCAGTTGGAAAAGAAAGTGCAATCAATGGAATATTGCACGTGTTATTGCATATTGACCATTTGGGTTTAGTATTCAGCAGTCTGACAGGAGTGGGATTAAAAACAACTTTTAATGACGTCCTTTCTTTTCGACAGGCATTTTTCTTTGACCAGCTCTTGAAATGTTGGCAGAGTAGTTCCAATAATCCACTCAGCCATTCTTACAGCTCTATCCCACACCTTTCATTCTGTGGCAGGACAGTTTCCAAACCAGAAAAAATCTTTTACTGATCAGAACACTTTCTATAGTAGCTGTGAAAACAGGTAGTCTGGGTGGATGGACAAGCAACCATTCATGCACACACTCACACCTAAGCAGAATTTTAGAGAAGCAAATAAACCTAACAGTCGTGTTTTTAGACTGTGGGAGGAAGCCGGAGTACCCGGAGAGAACCTACACATGCACAGGGAGAACATGCAAACTCCATGCAGAAAGACCCCGGGCCGGAATTTGAACACAGGCAGTACTATCCATTGCGTCACTGAGCAGGCCAATTACTAATAATATTTATAGTCAAATAAATTAAATTTTTTACAAATGCATGCAGTACCTCTCCATCTAAATAAACTTCAATAAATTGATCAAAGTACAGTATACATATAGGATCATGGCCCATACAAACTCTAAATTGGAATTTGTTTTGTGGGCCATTTCAACTATTTTAATGCGGTGTTGGAGACATTTAATGGCTCAGCTTCTGCAGCCTATGATGTTATTCATTATGTTAGAGGCAGAAACCTGGCTACCTGCCAGAGGGTTGTACATATTCCTACTGCAGATGAGCTGAGAGGAGTAATGAGGGCTTTGCTTGTGTGACTGGTTGGCTTCCATGCCTTCTGCCAAGTGGCTGGTAGCTCTGGAGGAAGTCCTCTGGGGGGTTATGCAACAGCCTAAAACAAATAAAAGCTATCTAAACAGGTCTTAACATGCATTTTTAATCACTGAAAAAAACAATCAAAGATACAATTAATACTAAATCTTAACCCTTATATTATGTTGAAAAAAAATTACATTCATTATGTTGCGGGTCATTTTGACCCGCACTGTGTAAATACAAGCAAAATAGTCAAGAAAACAGGTTAAACCAATAACCAATTTATTTTAGATTACTTAAACATTTAGTCAAGTGACAAACCATACAGTTTTAATTCACACACTTTGTTTAGGTTTAAAATGGTCCCTCTTCACAAATTTTGTTTTTTAAAATTGACCTTTAAAGTTCGCTAGTTACTAATATTTTGAACATTCAACGATTTTAAAGTTCTCCACATGATGGGAAGAATGTAACTGCTTTCTGCAGATGGAATTCATACATTTCACACAAGATGTACTTGTTTTACTGTCCTCTCGGGAGGGACAGAGCTGGGATCTTTTCCTCTTCTTTTCACCCGTCTCCACTTTATGTTGGTCGGGTAGCGGGCAGTCTTGCCCTGGCAGCTGTATATTGCTGTGACTTTGTCCAGATTGTCAGCTCCTCCTCTGGTTGAGTTATAATCCCGGATCATTTGTGCCTTCAAGTCCTGTCTTGTGCTCAGAGATATATCAGCTTGCATTATATTCATGATAAGAACCTTCTGTTCCCAACATGGTCAGCTTTCTTTTCTGAAGTTCTTCTCCAAGGAGGTAGGACATAGAGGTTGTCACAAGTGATGTTATGACTTGCAGCCCTTCATTCATGTCCAGCATCAAACACATTCCCTGATTCTTCTAAGCTTTTCCTCTAGGTAGTTTTCCAGTATATACTTGCATATTCCATGCATAGCTGGATGTTGCACCTCAGGCTGCCCATATTATTATATGGGCATTCTGAGCAATGCTGACTGAATCTCCTCAATTCATGTGATTGCAAATCTGGTAGGACCAGGAGTTTTTATTAAATTAGCTGATGATAGTCTGCATCAACTCTGGTGTGGTGATGTTGTCACTCTTGCGGAAGATGATTGCCTCATTCCTGGGCTTTCATCTGTAAGGGGGATAATAGCAGACTCTTCCTCTGAATCCTTCTAATAGTAGGAGAATTGATTATGTGGGTCAACAATAACTTTGTCTTCTGATTTTGAAATATCCTCTGCCTTAGAAACCTCTTGCTCTACATCACTATCCAAGTTGAAAATTTGTGAAAAAGACTACTCAGCTGTAATCCTTCAGGAGCTCAGTTTTTGGTGAGTTTTTTTTATATAGATGATGTGAGAGCAGTGACAAGAACTAGTGTAAGAGAGTTCCCTCCCTTACCACACGTGGGTCTGGGTCTCAGAGGCAAATGAAAAGAGTAAAGTACATCAAAGAGAACCATTTTTATTTACCTGAATGGCTACTTACCCACATTAGTCACCAAATTTCATGAAGAAAAAAAAAAGATAACCAATACTTTGATCAACACAAAAACTGAAATGGGTCAAATTGACCCTTTACATAATATAAGGGTTAAAGTAGCAAGACTTCTGTAGTTATTCTGCTTCTTTTTCATATGATGGGTTGCTAACGACAACAATAATAATCAAAAGAGTTAATGAAACAACTGATTTCCATTATTTTATTAAGCTCAGAGAAATTTGATTTTGTTGTTACTATTTTATTTTCTTACATACATGGTGGTACATTAAGTATAGCATCTAATTTTGGTGTCTGTATTGCAGCAGAACTCAAGAATCTTATGACCAGCAAAACTATTATAGAGTTTCTGTTTTATAAAAGGGAGTTTTATTAACTCAGCAATATATTTATTTCACTCAATCAAAAATACACGGAGTACATTCACAAATAAATATTTTACTATGCTGTATATGCCACTGAGGCAGATCACATGTTTGAAAAGCTAATAAATACTTTACTCATACTTGTCATCTTTCACTTCATCTGGGACCGGGTCGCGGGGGGTAGCAGTCTAAGCAGAGACACAAAGGCTTCCCTCTCATCAGCCATGTATTCCAGCTCTGGCGGTGAAGCTTGAGGGTCTTCCTGGCCACCGTCCCTCCAGCGTGTCCTTGGTAATCCCCTGCGCCTCCTCCTGGTGGGACATGCCTTAAAAGCCTCCCAAGGGAGGCGTTCTGGGCGTCACATAATGATGTTCAAGGTACCTAAGCTGACTCCTCTCTATGTGGATGGGCAGCTCTACTTCGAGCCTCTCCCGAATGGCCAAGGTATGCAATCTACTTCTAAGGGAGTACCCACCCAGCCACCCTGGGGAGAAACCTCATTTTAGCTGCTTGTATTCAAGACCTCATTCTTTCAGTTATGATACAGATATCATGACCACACTCTAGGTAAGGGTAGTAATGTAGACTGACCAGTAAATCGAGAGTCAATACTTTAAATTTGGAACATTAACAACATTGTAAGTTATAACCAGTTATCAATTTAACCAGTATGATGTAAGGTGGAGGTTTACTAATAAGCATCACAGGGTCATCATTAGGAACAGAGAGCAGGGGTTCATTTCAAAGCAGGTTTACTGAAAACTCTCAGTTTTCTAAACCTGAAATATGGGAAAATCTGAGTTTCCCATTTTAAAAAGAGAGTTTACTCAACCTCTGTCTCAGTCTCAAAAGTAATATTCTCCACACAGCTAACCTGGATTGTCAGCAGGTTTTCTTCAGTAAACTCAGAAGGTCCTCTGTCTCCGCTCTCCTTACAGCCAGTCACGCTGTTTTATTTCCTGACTTAATAAAGAGAGTGTAGCGACTACCAACCACCTTTTTGTCGCTTGTGGGTGCGGGGAATCTGGAATTTAACACGCTTAAAAGAGGAGATGGAAACCAGGATATATGGTATGGGCGTTCCCATTTATTGAAGTACGTTTGTATATGAACAAACTTTCCAAACAATCCGAGTAACAGTCTTTACATCAAGTGAGATGGACAGGTAACTATGAAGAATGTGAAAGATAACAGAGTTTAACCGGAGGACGCAGGCTATTGTGTACCAAAGAAAGCGCTAAAAACCGTATGACCTCCCGTCACCCAAAACCCTTTCTGCCCCCTCACGTCTTACCTATAAAGCCTTCCCCTCCACACCGCCACCAGTGGTAGAGCAGAATATAGGTCACCGCCACCCAAGACAAATAACCCAGAAACAAACCATACCTAAACACCAACATACTATAAATGGCTCCTACAGAGAGTTTGGTTGTAGTTTTGTGCAAACAATAAGAAAATCCTTTAATAGGTCCTTAGACACAGTCTCTTTTTAAACTACATTGCATGATCATTTGAAGAGGATCTTATTAAATAATTATTTTCTTCACTTATAATCCAAGAAAGAGGATTCTACAACTCAGTTGACTGGACATTAGATTTTTTTGTTGTTGGTTTATTTAATATGAGGGTCATGCGGATCGTTTTATTTTTATTTGTTTATATTCACAGTAGTTACATAAAGAACTATTGAAATTATTATCAATTACACATAAATAGATTAAATATGCAGTATTAAAGATAAGTTATAGAAAATAATCACTTCATTTTTTTTACCATGTAATTTCTTTAACAATATGTGTAAAATGTTTGTGAACTATTTTAATTAATGATACCGTTTTACTCAAAGTAAAAACCAAAACACAGTTTTATGTGTATAGTTCTTAAAAACTGAAATATTGGGTGAAAAACTGAATACAAAAGAAAATAGCGTCCAAGAAATGTCCAAGATGAGGCACTTTATTATATGAAACATCAAAAGTTAACACCTTTTTGCTCTAAAGAAAGTATTTTATAGTAAATGAGTAATGATTATGATCCTCAGTGCAAAACAACTGTTCTATCATACAGCAAACAACAAAGCAAGCATATGAAAGAAGGACATATTCATATAATCAATGTTCTCGTTATAATAAAATATGTGCTAAAGATCTTACAATTTACCTAAGATCCAAGAACATCAGCTTTATACCAGTTTCTGAGATTCTTGAGTTTAAAAAATTTTTGTTTATTAGAATGATCAAAAATTTAGATTAAGTTTTTTCTAAAAAACCCCAACAGCTTGATGATCCATCCATCAATCATAAACTCTGTGTCTCAGTGATTCAGTTACTGTAAGGTTTTACTAATTTTAATTAACAATAATTTACAGATACGTGTTTATTACTCAAACAAAATGTAATATTATGGATATTTTTTCTCTGGAAAAATATTACAGGTATTTTATGTGTATTGGTTTTCAAACAGGTGAGCTAGAGGTATATTTTACCTTCCTCATCCCTTCTTTAAAGGAGCTAAAAGTCACATCTCCTATACAGTGCAGCAGTGTAGCAGATCCAGACATATCACCTATTTAGTATTGAGCATTAAAGCACTTACCCATTAAATAAAAGCCCCCTGTAGACCAAAATTCAAATTTGTTATTGTATCCTGAAAGATCCTATTCCTTTTGCTATAAAGGCAATTGGAGTGACTAGAGTAAAAACTACAGTTGTGCTATGCTATCTTGTCTACAATATTGCAGTGTAAACACTGTGGAAGATCTTACAGAACCTGCAGCATTCAGGGACGACTGTCACATTAAGGTTGACATGGATGAGGGTCCCCTGACAAAAGTTCACTTGGGGCCCAAAACTGGCCAAATGCTTCACATGATCTTTTAGAAATATGCTTGTTTGGTCCTGAGGAATTCGGCTGGAATGAGCTGTCAAAGCTTTGTGATGTCTGTGATGATGTGAGATATTGCTCCTAGTACTTCTCAGACATCCCCTCTTCTTGCATACAGATTCATGGTGTGTATATCGTCTGCAGTAGCTGCACCATAGTCTCCTGAAAAAAACATTCATGCCTTGTGTCCTTTTAGACCACATGTGTAACACTTCAGGTTAGAATAATCATCTTTCTTGTCAGTATTAAGAATGTTGTTGGAACTTTTGTCCTGTTTACATCGGTCTTCATCACATTATCTGTAGACTCAGTTTTGCTATTTTTTTCCTCCTCTTCATAAACTCTTAATCTTCTTTTAAAGTATGTGAATGTAACCTTATCCAAATTTTGGGTTACATGTACAGCCAGGGGTTTGAATGACTCTGGCAGGCCATTTAGTATCATGGCTATAATTTGTCCATCACTTAGGCTCTCTCCATTATCTTTT
Source organism: Cyprinodon diabolis (assembly GCA_030533445.1). NCBI lineage: Eukaryota > Metazoa > Chordata > Actinopteri > Cyprinodontiformes > Cyprinodontidae > Cyprinodon > Cyprinodon diabolis. The sequence goes on along the minus strand of CM060069.1, from coordinate 29,032,779 downwards.
AATGCTCTGATTATATTCTCTTCTCTTATTAGGCAGTCAGTTACAGTGTCATTTTGGGACATTCCTAGGTTTGTCAAAGGTGTGTACAAATTTATTATTCTTGGCTTGCTCTTGCCTGAATAGTGCCCTTTTAGTATCTTCAGAGCTTTTCTGTGGCATTGTATCTTATCAGAGACAGGCTTTTATCATCTATTAGTCTTGTCAAGTCAGCATAGCAGTCTACTTTTTTCTGACATAGACTTAGACAACTTTTATTGTTATTTTGTATGCAAAATGTGTATACAAAACAAAATGTTGCTCTGTACAGCTTTCAGAACACTTCTATTCCATAAAGTGCAGCAGTGATCAAATGTAAACCGTGTGGAAGAAATAAAGTGTTGTAAAAACTCATTTATATGGAAGTTCAGAGCATATGGTAAAAATATGTAGTATTTTGGTTTGGTTTTATCAGTGTAGATTATCTGGTGCCTGTTGGTCATCACTTGTAGACTCTTTCAAGACTTTTTTAGCTTCAGAATGTGTAAATGTCCAAGAAATCTTTTGTTTCCCACAAGTCATACTTATCTTCCAGTCCTTCAAAGTAAAATGTTGAGATGATGCCATTAATCCAAGAGCTCTGCTTGCCATTTTGCGAACCTTATGCTGCTGTCACTGCTGAAACACTTCTCCGACATAGTGATTGAGGACAATGCCTCGGGACTTACAGAGAGGGGTGGTGCCCCCCCTTTGCAAAAGGGGGAGCAGAGGGTGTCTTCATCTGTAGGGGGATCACACTTCGCAGTGTCCCTGGAAAGGTCTATGTGAGTGTGCTGGAGAGGAGAGTGACTGATTTTCAACCTAGGCCTTAGAAGGAAAAGGGGTTTTAGTCCCAGCTGTGGAACACTGGACCAGCTCTATACCATTTGCAAACTGCTCAAGAGTACAGCTAATTTCACCCAAGAGATTCAAATGTGTTTTTTCGGAAATGCAGAAAGCATTTAGCTGTGTCCCTTGTGGATCATGTGGGGGGCACTCCAGGATAACTGAGTTTGGGCACTGTACTACGGCCCACCCAGTCACCTTATTGATTCAGTAACTCCTGCATATTACGTCACGTTAAACTCAGTATAGGCACTCACTTATCTCAATGATAATGAATTTAGCATAGCCTGTAGAAGTCCCAGTCAATCCGTGCAGCTTTCTTCCTCAAAAACAATTCTCTAGTCATGGTTATGTGCTACCTGGGCACATAAGCTGTTACGATGAGTGGTGCACAGAGGTATTTGCATTGCAGAGAGATGAAAATAAGTGAGTAGTTGTTTCTTAGCCTCTCTCAGGCATATTTATTGAGGATTTGTAACATATGTGTATGAAGTGCTGGGAAATATGGTCTCAAATGAGTATCACGATAAATTGGGAAGTTTGAGAAATGCATGATAAATCCTACAGCTCCTCTATCAGGAATAAAGGCATGTGTAGGAAATGCAACTGATCTAATAATTTGTTTATTGAATAAATCCCATTACATATAACTTTCAGTTAAATATTAAAGTCTTGTACCGATTCAGGTTTAAACATTCAACAATGTTTCATCAAACAGGAGAAAAATGTTACCTCTCTCACACATTGAAGGTCGAAGATATTGGAGCTTTTTGCACATGTTTGAACTCAGCAGCGTGGTTGTGCTTTTGGTGGTGGAGGTTGGATGTGTTACCTTGGGTGGTCTGGACACCCTCGCTCAAAACCGGTCTGCTGCAACCTCAACTCTTACAATGTGCTCTTGAATTCTTCTCTGCTTAGCCTTGAGTGGAATAATACATGAATTTACCGTAACTTCTGGTTATAGTATATATATTAATACATTCATAATCAAACTGATAAATTGCATAAGGTTAACTGAACTGCACTGAGACATGAATGTTGCAATCTTGCTCTGATAAGCAATTAAAGTCTGTTTTTATTTCACACATAAAAACTAAGATAATCCTTTAACATTTAGTACATTTTCAATCATGTTTTTCTACTTGGCCCACTTTGGATGGAGGAACCACTTTGCTCTAACACTGATCTTTTAATTTGGTCTATGATGAGTGAAATAGCTTAGTATAATAGCCTAAGAAGTCACCAGAGAAGAATAAAATTACTGTTTATTGCTGTGGGGATGAATTGCTTTAAGTAAGCAAACACACAGAGATAGAGTTGATTGCTCTTCATCAGGATACATGCCCAGCCTGCAGAATTTGGCTCTTTCCTCTTCTTCACAGCAATTTATGTTTCCACTTACCCCTTTTATTGTGCCACTTCATATTTTTTCTTACTGAGGCTGGAGCAGCCTGATAATACTCTTCCTCTGTTTAACTATTTTTCCCCCCACCTTTCACCTTTTACCTAGCGTTAAAGCACACATATCATAGGGTAGGTGTTTCAATGCCAGTCTTCTGCGTTTTCTATCTCTGCAAGATTTATTTCTGCTTTGTGTGTGGAACCTTTCCCATCTCTCACCTGCTCACCTTCACTGACTTGCATCTTGGAAATGGATGAGGTCCATCGCTTTTCAAAGATGATTTATATAAATCTTTTACGTCCTATCTTAAAGGTTCAGAGACTGGCCAATGTGGGTCAGTTGTAAGATTAAATGGCCTAGAGTGAGTTAAATCCAAAACCAGATAATCAACCTAAATTAAGCAACGATACCATGTCTAAAATTATGGGGGGGGGGGAAGTAAGTCTCTAGGTGTCATTTGTGTCTAGTTTGCCTCCATAGGCAGAATATAAAGTAAGCTTGGAACATGGGATAGCGGTGCAATCAGCTGAGTTTGACAAATCAAAGACAGCTGTGCCCACTGTATCTGAAATGTTCATGGTCAGAATAGAGAGCTATTTATTTTTAGAGGTTTTGGACGAAGTTTGGTAATGGACGAGGTGAAATTGCATCAGAGTGTTATGTTTTTTATAGTGTTTATATAGGGAAAAAGCCCTATCACACGAATAATCTCCATTTAATATACAAGAATTTAATTATTCAAAAACTATAAAACAAAAAGCAAAAAGTACGTTTAAAAATAATATTTTTTTTTTTTATCAGAATGTAAAATGTAATTCAGAGCACCATCCTTGACTTTCTTGAGTCAATACTGTGTACATAAATGTGGTATATCTATGTTTTCTATTAAACAAAACTTTATCCTTGCTTAATTAGTTTAGTTTACATAATTTAACATGTTACTGATATTGTGCAGAAACATAACTATGGACCGAAAATTACTGAAAGCTTAGATTGACATCAAATTGGTTGAAAATTAAAAACCGAAAAACTGATCACGGAAATTTCAAACACTGAAAATTCAAACATTAAAAATTAAAACAAATGTTATCATTGAAAAGTCAATCATTAAAAATTCACACAATGAAATTTCTAAATTCCCTCTGGAGGCTAAACTGAAGACTCCTTCAGAGTGCGTCAGTTTTTCTAATACTCTTCATGATCTACCTGCAGTAAACTAATGGAGGGCTCTGGTTCAAGTGTTGCTTCTTAAACGCAGGTGCCAAATGTCACATTTAATGTCAATGCAACCGCTCTCTGATTTAGTTCCACACATAAAAAAGATTGAAGTAATTAATGGCATTTTAGAGATTACAGCTATGGTTCTTTGTTTTTTTTTTTTTAATACTGCCTTTTAATACTGTTAAGGATCAGTACTGAAAATATGGAAGAGGGAAGGCCATGTCTTACAGACACCAATAGATGTATTATATGTTACCATTTTATTAAGAAATAACAATAGTTTTCCTTTAACATGTAATATAGGACGTGGTGCTGCAATGATAAAGAATGTACTGATCTAAGGGACTCTTTAATGTTTTAGTTACTTTGAATTCACTGTTTTTTTTTGGTTTTTTTTTACTGAACCAATCAAATATTTTTATCACCTCTGGATAAAAACCCAGCAAGAATGGGATCCTGTTGTTTTCTATCAAAGTCAGTGCTTTTGAGCTTAGCTATAGCTCAGATGAAAGTCCCTCTTCTCCTTGTTTCTCTTGATGAGGCTTGATACTTGCAGAGTAAACCTGTATCTCATTTCTTGTTGGATAAATATAAGTGATTAGCTGCCACCTAAAATCAGCCTATTCTGTCCCCAGCATTCATATTTTACAGCTAACTTCAGCCTGGATAATGCTATTTCCACAAGTTCCTGTGCACACACACACACATACAACCACCAGAATACCCCTGTCTGTTCGGCTCCAGGATGCTCTAAAATTGGCCGTATACCCTGTTGTATTCCTGTTCAGGTAATGATCAAGAAAAACCTAGTTGGTCCAACACTGACAGCCTGCCCCTTGTGCCGAAATATATATTTTTAGGCTTCTTTTTCTCATGATTCACTGTCAGGTGATGGTGAAGCAGGTAAAAAACGCAGATCTTTTTTATGCACTTCCCCTTCGCTTGTAGAAGATTCTCCAGCAGTTCTGGATTCACCAGTAAAATGCAGTTTGTAATCTGACCAATCAAATTACAGGATAAAGTAGCACCTGGAGGGCTTTCAGGAGGGTCGTAGACCCTTGGGCACACCCCTCCTGCTGCTTTAGGTTTGTGGGAGAGTAAGAGTCAATAAGCCATAACAATGGGTTTTATAACATTTAACATAGCCTTGTTACATATGCCAGAAGTAATCTTTACTTGCAAAATATATAGTAAGTTTTTAGAAAAAAATAGAATAGTACATAGTTTAGATAAAAATTTTGGATAAAAATATAATAATTCAAAGAATAATTAATGTTGCCATGGAAGGTTAACCCATATTAACCCAGAGTTTATATCATCTTCAAATATCAACATTTAGAGCATAATGAATCTGGTACAGGATTTGGTGTCCATGCCCCATGACAATTATCAATCTGCATGGGATCAGATTTTTTAAGCATGCGTACATGCAACACAAGACCTGAAACCTATGTACATCACTTCCTACTCAAAGGTTGTAATCTATCCAAAAACAACTTGCCATGGATAGGTCATGCAAAGACATCTAGAAGGACAGGAAAAAAACTGCAACACAGACCTGAAGGTGGAGGACACTATTGATTTTTTTTTTTTCTGAAATAAGTGGCCTGACACTGAAAATCTGCGTTGCACATAACCACAATTTTTTTGTGGTGTATGCAAAGAAGCTTCAGAACAAGGTTTCCAAAATTCTGTAGATCAAGTGATGCAGACTCAGATGGTTCAAACATAGCTTACTTTCCCAAACTGATTGTCAAAGTAGGTTAACACTGATTAATCAGACCTTTATCTGTTTATGTGTTTTTTCAGTGCAGATACAACACAAAATCAACATACAGGGTTTCTGTGAGTAAGAATAAAATTTTATGTAATTATGTGCAGAAATGGCTCTCTACAAAAATTTAAACAGGAAATAAAATTGTTGAAAGTAAATCCTTGTGCTTGTTATCCATTTTTTCATTTTTGATTAATGCAAAATGAGTATTCAGCAATAGTTTGTTACCCGTTTTCTAATTTTGGATCAATAAACTGAAATACTTGTGTGTTTTTATTTTATTTCTTGTTTTAAATTAAAATAAACTTTCTTAATTTATACTTACGGTGACAGTATAGATCAAAATTTTTACAAATGAGGAGACGCTTCAAACAATGCTCACTGTCACTGGAGTTACATGAGATGGTATTCCATTTGCGGCCCAGCATTTATTAAACTACTTCAATGTTATAAATTCATTGAACTGCCTGTGGCTTCTTATTTAGAAAGAAAATAGACTGATGAAAAAAAATATATACATTATAGAAAAAAAAGCTTAGTAGTTCAGGTAAGCTGCTTTTAAAAATAATTTTTTGATGTATGAAAACTAAGTTATGAATAATTTAAGTCATCTTGGCAGTTGTAGTGGGTCACAATTATGGTGGGAAAGCTTCAGGGGTATATGAAACCCTGAGTTGTGCTGCTGTCACTGCTGAAACACTTCTCCGACATAGTGATTGAGGACAATGCCTCGGGACTTACAGAGAGGGGTGGTGCCCCCCCTTTGCAAAAGGGGGAGCAGAGGGTGTCTTCATCTGTAGGGGGATCACACTTCGCAGTGTCCCTGGAAAGGTCTATGTGAGTGTGCTGTAGAGGAGAGTGGCCGATTTTCAACCTAGGCCTTAGAAGGAAAAGGGGTTTTAGTCCCAGCTGTGGAACACTGGACCAGCTCTATACCATTTGCAAACTGCTCAAGAGTACAGCTAATTTTACCCAAGAGATTCAAATGTGTTTTTTCGGAAATGCAGAAAGCATTTAGCTGTGTCCCTTGTGGATCATGTGGGGGGCACTCCAGGATAACTGAGTTTGGGCACTGTACTACGGCCCACCCAGTCACTGCAGAGCATAGCAAGAGTCTGCTTTGTATTACAGGCTTCAAGTTAAGAGCTATTCCCAGTGTTGGACTTAAGTAGGACTACCCTCTGTCACTTGACCTGTTCATCACTTTAATTGACAGCATTTCTAGGTGCAGTCTAGGGATGGAAGTAGGTCTTGTTTAAGGACCAATGGATAATATCTCTGCATTTTGCAGAAGATGCGGTTCTGCCGGTTTCCTAAAGTCGAGACCTTTACCATGGGTTGGAGCAGTTTACAAATGATTGTCAGGAAACCAGGATGAAGATCAACTTCTCCAAGTCCAAATGCATGGTTCCTTAAAATTAAAAGGGTAGTTTGCCATCTTCTGATCAGAGGGAAGTTCCTGCTTCAAGTAGAGGAGTTTTAGAATACTATAATGCCAAAGGTATTTACTCTCTTAGGCAAATTCTGAGAATCAGGTGTTCTTTTTAAAGACAAAGTGTGGGGCGCTAGTTAAATTATTCAGAAAGATGGACATTTCCATGGAATATATTAAACACCCATAGCTGAAGTAAATGTAACTTTCCCAAAAATCTTACTATAGTACTTCATAGTTTGTATCAAATAGTGATTCAATCATGCCTACAAATTTTAAGTTTTACCGGTAATGAAAATCAGCTGCAGATCACCTCACAAATCTAACTTATTATGACTGAAACTCTTGTAGCAAGAATAACTTTGATTTGTAAGGCAAAGAGAGAACTAAATAATGTCCTATGGGAATTACATAAAAATATGTAATTAAAAATGACCAATAACCTAAATTAAAAAATATTATTTTAGTCATTTGACACCTGTATCTCAAGGCTCATTGTTTATTTTTTTTATGGAAATATATTATTTGTAATGAATCTAAGTTGTGACATAGCGTTTCATACCTGCTGCAGTTAATTATTCTTATACTGGTCCTTCTCAAAAATATTAGCATATAAGTTAATTATTTTCCCTAATGTTATGAGAAAACTTGAACATTCATATATTCTAGATTCATTGCACACTAACTGAAATATTTCAGGTCTTTTATTGTCTTAATAATAATGATTTTGGCATACAGCTCATGGAAACCCAAAATTCCTATCTCACAAAATTAGCATATCATGAAAAAGGTCTCTAAACGAGCTATGCACCAAATCATCCGAATCAACAAATTAACTTCTAAACACCCATAAAAGTTTCCTGAGGCCTTAAAACTCCCAGCCTGGTTCATTCCTCTCAACCCCAATCATGGGTAAGACTGCTGATCTGACTGCTGTGCGGAAGGCCATCATTGACACTCTCAAGCAAGAGGGTATGACACAGAAATATATTCCTGAACGAATAGGCTGTTCCCAGAGTGTTGTATCAAGGCACCTCAGTGGGAAGACTGTGGTAAGGAAAAGTGTGGCAGAAAAGGCTGCAAAACAAGAAGAGGTGACCAGACCCTGAGGAAGATTGTGGAGAAGGGCCGATTCCAGACCTGCTTGGGGAAGCAGTGGACTGAGTCTGGAGTAGAAACATCCAGAGCCACCGTGGACAGGCATGTGCAGGAAATGGGCTACAGGTGCCACATTCCCCAGATCAAGCGAGTTTTGACCCAGAAACAGCAAACAGCAGCAGAGGCGCCTGACCTGGGCTACGGAGACGCAGCACTGGACTGTTGCTCAGTTTTGCATGTCATCTGGAAATCAAGGTGCCAGAGTCTGGAGACTGGGGAGAAGGAAATGCCAAATGCCAGAAGTCCAGTGTCAAGTACCCACAGTCAGTGATGGTCTGGGGTGCCATGTCAGCTGCTGGTGTTGGTCCACTGTGTTGTATCAAGGGCTGGGTCAATGCAGCTATCAGGAGATTTTTGATCACTTTATGCTTCAATCTGCTGAAAAGCTTTATGGAGATGAAGATTTGATTTTTCTGCAAGACCTGGCACCTGTTCACAGTGCAAAAAACCACTGGTAAATGGTTTACTGACCATGGTATCACTGTGCTCAATTGGCCTGCCAACTCACCTGACCTGAACCCCATAGAGAATCTGTGGGATATTGTCAAGAGAAAGTTGAGAGACGCAAGACCCAACACTCTGGGTGAGCTAAAGGCCGCTATCAAGGGCATCCTGGGCCTCCATAACACCTCAGCAGCCCCACAGGCTGATTGCCTCCCTGCCATGCCACATTGAAGCAAAAAGATTCCTGACTGAGTATTGAGTGCATAACTGTACATAATTATTTTAAGGTTGACTTTTTTGTATCAAGAACAATTTTCTTTTATTGGTCAGATAAAATATGCTATTTTTTGTGAGATAGGAATTTGGGGTTTTCATGAGCTGTATGCCAAAATACTCCATATTAAGACAATAAAAGACCTGAAATATTTCAGTTAGTGTGCAATGAATCTAAAATATATGAATGTTCAAGTTTTATCATTACATTATTGAAAATAATAAACTTTTTTTTATTCAGTCAAACCCTTTTTAACAGGTATATGTTTGAAAGCAGGATCTTGTTTTTATTCATTCATCTTGATCTTGAAACAGTAGAAATAGTGCAGCCTTTAGACAAAACCTACTGGGACTTCCCTACAGTGGCTATAACTTTGTAGCAAAGATACACAACAGATCCCTGGAAGAACATTCTTGTCAGCACATCAGAGCAGAGGTACAGAGAACACGTTGTCCGCAGGTTAGAGAAAATCCAAAATAAGCTGTATATGTGGTTTCCTGGGGTGATGAAGCAGCTGTCTGACAGAGAGGGAGGAGTAACATTGACAGGCTTGTTATTTTTCTGTCCCCACCAGTAGCACAAAGGACATTTTACTGTTACTTTACCAGAGCGGCTCAATCAGCTTAAAGAAGTTGCCCAACGGGAGTAGTGTTGACAACTGCTGCCAAAAGAAAGGATAAATTAAAAAAGAAAATTAGGATTTTAATGGGCCCTCTCTCCACCTGGGATTGTTGGATAGTTAGGTCCACTTTCCCCCCACTTCTATGCCTTTAGATGAGACCCTTCTAAAATAAAGACGAAGGAGATGAGCTTGGGAGTCTTGCTTAATAAAGAGTTATGCACAATTGGTAACACTTTACAATAACCACTTACCAATTGTAAAGATACCATTTTTCATGATTTACAGACATTAAGTAAGTTAATAATGTTTGATAATCATTTATAAACTGGATCTAAACCATTTATAATATGCCCTGCCATGTTTGTTTAGCCCTAACCCTAACATCAGTGGGATTCGTGCCTAATATGACTGATTTCTATTGCCCTTCCATGTTAATGTATCCCTAACCCTAACATCAGTGGACATAAGACGTGAACCCAGCCTTTATTATTAATTCAGCTTGCTCTGTCACGGTGGACTTACTCTATGTATCCATTGTGTTGTAGAGTTTCAGTTGTTGACTGTAGCATTTGGGGCTCACAACATGCTTTTTGTTTTATTTTGCAGTGAAAATATTCATAAAAGGTGGTTGGGTTAAAGTCAAATTATTCTAAGGTAAAAAGAATGTTGGATTAATTGTACATAAGTTATTCTACTTTAATCATATTATACACATTTGTTATCTCTATCTTACTTATATTACAAAGAGTGAACTTTGCTTGCTATGATTACTAATGTTTTGCTGTCAGTTTGTGCAGGAGGATGTTGAGGTCAAAGTTGGGTTAATGTTGTGAAACTCGGAGAGCTGCGCAGAGTTGCACACACCGGATGTGGAGAGGAACTTTCCTTATCTGATGATGTTGTACGAAAGTTATGGTTTCAACTGGCTTCTGTTGACCCCCCTTCCCTTTAGAGGTTGAAACCACATTGTAACCAGGGCGTTCCAAATAAAAAGCTTGGAGAGCAGAGACTGCTTCAGAGTGGGTTGGAGATTGTAACTGAATGCAGTTTCTGATCCCCTCTCCTTGCAAGTAAATTATACTCAATTCTCTGTGTCTTTCTTTGTGCAGGTTGCTGAATAAGGTGTTTGGTGTTTAAACCTAACATTAAATGGTCCTTCGAGCCGGATTGCAAGATACCCGACGACCCCCAGCAGGTGAGTGAGATCCAGACAAGTCTGCGGCCGCAGCAAACAGACCCTTTACGGGACTGGTCTCTCCCTTACAAGCTGGGGTCCGACGGTTGAAGCATTTCGAGGACGCAGAGAATTGTGAGTAGTTTTTCTTTTAATAAGGAGTGAGTAAATTATAAAAAAAAAAAAAAAAAAAAAAAAAAAAAGATAGAAGTGAAGGACGGCGAAGTCCTCTCAGCGTACTAAAACCCTGACAATTCTAGACTCTATCAGGTAAAACAGAAATTTTAAAACAGTTAAAGTCCGCGGGAGGACAGACTCCCCTAGTTTTAAACTAGTTAAATTCTGTGTAGGACGGCGGCGTCCTCTGTGTTTAAAATAAAGAAAACGGGAATAAAGTAAAAGTTAACTGCGCAGTGTGTGTGTGTGTGTGTGTGTGTTTGTGTGTGAAAGGAAATATAGATATCACTAGATATCTGTATTTCATACCAAAAAGACAAGGGTTAAATGGTGAGCTTTTGTGGATGTTTGTAGACAAGAAAACTCCACCTGCAAGGGTTGAAGTGAGTTTTACCACAAAGGTAGTTGATCACCATCTTGTCTGAAGCCCCAGTGTTTAGAACACGACAGGTGTTGAAAACCCACTGGGCCCAAATTTAGTTCAAAATGGGAAAAGGGCAAAGTAAAGGAAAATTATGGAAGTCATTGGAGGAACTCCAGTGTAAGGACTGGAAAGTAGTTGAAAATGATGACCCGGCGGCGGTAGAGCCGTTGTGTTACTGGATAAAAAATATGGTTTTAATGGTAAATTGAGCACCACAAACATAAAGGAATTGCAACAAAAAAAAAAAAAAAAACAAAAGGCAAAAATAAAGACACCCTGATGGCCAAAGAAGGTTTTAGTCAAACAATGGTGTGGATGAAGTTAGCAGGACAGAGAGAAAAGGGAGGAGAGACAGAGAAAAGAGAAAGAAAAAGAACGTGAAGAGAAGGAAAAAGAGAAAGAAAAGTCAGTTATGTTTCATAGGAAGGAAGACAATGAGTATGTGGGGCCTTATTCCAATCTTATGCATCAAATCCAGAATCTTCCACAAGCAGGACAGGGTGGGGGAGCTGTAGCCGGCCCCTAAGCCCCACTTCCCCCGGAAGAACCACCAAAATACACCGCCCTGCAACAGGTTGACTCTTCACCTGTGATTTCATCACAGGCCTTTGACAAACCACTTACTAGATCACGTGGGTACAGACTTGAATGGACAAAGGATTTGGTGTCAGGAATTGGTAATGTACTGTCCCCACAAACCCCTAAAACACTTATTAGACAAAAAACAGATGAGGAGGAACTTTATCCTCTAATTGAACTGCCCAATCCATTAGCTGGCCAAGCCCGCAAGCCCGCCACAGTTATGGTATATAGGACCTGGACACAGGAGGATGTTAAAAAGGCAGTAGAAGGAATCCCTTCACCCAAAGAAGATGTGGAGGAGTGCATACTCCAAATGGAAAACCTTAGGAGGTCTTACCATTTAAATGGAGTTGAGGTTCAGCAGGTCTGGATGTGCCAATTAGGGCCAGAATGGCACCACGTGAAAGGCGATTTTATACCAACCACAGGTGTCGATCCTCCAGTTCCTTACCCCCCAGATTCTGACGATCTGACCACAGCAGTTGAGCGTCTGATTGCTCGTATCAGAATCAGATACCACAGAAGAGCAAATTACACAGAAATAGGAAGATGTAAGCAGAGATCCGACGAACCCTTTGATGAATACAGGGTGAGAATGGAGAAGATATTCAGAGCACATAGTGGACTTCCTTATGCAGACAATGAAGACGGGCCATTTAAACAACAACTAAAAAATGCGCTCCATGCGGGGTCTCTGCCAGAAATTAAGGGGTGGGTCGATCGTCACCACATAGAAATGAGTGGGGGAACACTCCAAAATTATATAAATCACGCCCTGCATGCCGAGAAAGTGAAGAAAGCAAAAAGAATAAGAACAAAGAATCCACCATGTTTTATCAGGAGGAGGAGGAGACTGTGTTTTATCAGCAGTCCAGAGGTAGAGGCCGAGGCAGAGGTCGAGGCCATGGAAGGGGAAGAGGGTTTGGATCACACTCAACCGATACTTCCAGAGCGTGTTGGTCATGTGGAAAAGAAGGCCACATGGCTAGAGACTGTCGAAGTAACCCAAAAAGAAAAAATGCAGGGAGCTCAGCATGACTAGATGAGCAACCATTCTCTATTGAAGAAATAGAAGATGAAAACATGGATTTATTAAACTTGAGGATTTGATTTTTGAAGAAAAATATAGGCCAGAAATAGTTCTGATGGTCCAGGGCATTCCTGTTAAATTTTGTGTGATACAGGAGCCTGCAGAACCACAATAAAAGATCCCATACCCCACACACCTCTAAGTTCAAATTATGCAGGAATAACTGCACCGTTAAAACTTTTTATGTATAAAGAGGAACTGAAAATGTCAGATAAACTAAAACGAAGCAGAAGCGGCCTTCTGCAACATTAAGCAGGCTATGGTGAGCAGCTGCACGTTGGCCCTGTCAGACTATGAAAAAGAGTTTGTACAAATGTTGGACTGCAAAGGTCATTTTATGACCTCAGTCTTAACTCAAATGCATGGAAATAAATTAAGACCAGTAGCATACTATTCTACTAAATTAGATGATGTAGCATGTGCACTTCCACATTGTGTGCGAGCAGTGATAGCTGCTTCATTAGCAATAACGTCCAGTGCTGACATAGTATTATTCCATCCACTGACATTAAAAGTTCCCCACTCGGTGTCTGCTCTGCTTTTACAAACAAAAATGACTTTTCTATCCCCAGCCAGACACCTCTCATGCATGTCTATACTCCTGTCACAGCCGCATCTAAAAATAGAACGCTGCACGGTGCTGAACCCAGCAACACTTATCCCCACGCCAGATGATGGGGAATCCCATGATTGTGAGGCTCTGGCTGAACAAACTGCTAAAAGTAGGCCAGATTTAAAAGACACTCCTTTGTCAGAAGGAGAAACATTATTTGTTGATGGATCCTCTAAAAAAGATGAAAAAGGGAAAACGAGAACTGGTTATGCTGTAGTGACACATACCGCTGTGCTAAAAGCGGAAGCCTTACCACAACATTACTCTGCACAAGCAGCAGAACTGATTGCTCTTACTGAAACGTGCAAACTTATGAAAGACAAAAAAGTAACTATCTGGACAGATTGGTAAACTAAACATATACAACCTATGGTTTTAATGCTTATTCAAAAAATTTTTGTAGAGCATGCTTGATATGTGCAAAGTACAATGCTCAGGGGAACCTAAGGCCTAAAAGAGGACAATTCCCAAAACCAAACTACCCCTTTCAACACATACATATGGATTTTATTGAACTAAATCCAAGCGAATGTAAAAAATTCTGTTTAGTTATAATAGATTTGTTTTTTAAATGGATTGAACTATTTCCAATAAAAAACCCTGATGCCCTTACAGTAGCAAAAGCACTCTGTAAAGATATAATACCAAGATATGGCATTCCAGAGAGAATATATAGTGAGAATGATTCTTACTTTGTAAATTAAATATTGTCCAAAATAGGATTAGCCTTCCACATTGATTAAAAAAAATCATTGTGGATATCATCCACAGAGTGCAGGACTTGTGGAATGAATAAATTGTACTGTTAAAAACAGACTAAGAAAGACCAAAGAAGAAACATTGGTATTCACCTAAGTGGGAAGGACCCTATCAGGTTTTGTTGACCACTCCAACTGCATTGAAAATAGCTGAAAGAAGCACATGGATCCACTTGTCACACTGTAAAAAGGTGATAGATAGATCAGATGATTAATGGATAAAATCACTCTCCTAATTATTCTGTAGAACCTTACTATAGTGTTTAGCATTCTAGTAATCCTACTGTGGTACCTGTTATAGAATACACATTTGGTCTCCTTCACCGACCTTCAGAGGAAGTCCATCGTACAAAGGGGGTTGTATTTTTAGTATACAACCGTCTCAAACTGGTGAAGATTGTCCACAACTCTGCCGAAAGGTCATAGGAAGTAGACCATTGTGTGAAAGATTACCTATAGGAAACTTTTTGAAGTTTGAACCTAGATAATGTTGCGACTACTCATATTAGTTTTGTCTTTAGCTCTCACTCAGGGCAAGGATTCTTGTTGCCCTCATGATCCAGCTATTTGTAAAAGGATGTCTATCTCTGCTATAACTCTACTAGACTAATCAGTGTAGTGACTATTCCTTTTCAAACATTCTCGCAAAGATTCAAAATTGACCCAGGAGTCTAGCGAGGTTATGATTTCTACCTATATCCCTGTGTAGTTCAAAGAACTCAAAAGAGTTGGGGAGACGTTTTTAGAACCACTGAACAGTGGAAGAAAGGATCATATGGATGGACATCTTTAGCTAAGAAATGGATGAGTAGAATATCAGGGTTCACTGTTAACCATGACTCCAAAGTTTTCACTATGACGATAAACTCCACAGCAGAACCCCTTGAGAAGGAAGGCTGTTCTTCCTCATTTATATGTGCGCGGTCTGCTGGAACTGATCCATGTTGGACATTGTATTTGTGCCCCGCAAATATTACACAAGAAGGAGATGAGATACAAGGGATTCTTACTTCTGCCCAAGGTGAACAGATAAAAATTCAAAATATTAATGGACCGCTTAAAACAGATGACAGATTGTTTGACAGACTTCCATACAACACCACTGGATTGTGTGCTGCGGTCACTTTAATTTTACCTGTTTCTATTACATCACTCACAATGGATGAAATTTTAACGACCGTAAACAGCATTTTACCTCACACAGGGCATACTAGAAGAAAGAGGGCATCTGAAAACACATGGAGTGGAGATGACCCTACTTATATTGACAGCATTGGGGTACCCAGAGGTGATCCAGATGAGTATAAACTAGCGAATCAAGTTACTGCAGGATTTGAATCTATCTTATGCTGGTGGTGCACTATAAACAAAAATGTAGACAGAATAAATTACATCCACTATAATGTCCAGAGGCTGGGAAATAAAATAGAACAAGGCTTCTCCGCTGTTCATGAACAATTGTCAGCTACCTCTCTGATGGCTTTCCAGAACCGTATTGCTGTTGACATGTTGTTAGCTGAAAAAGGTGGTGTGTGCTCTATTTTTGGAGATCAGTGTTGCACCTTTATTCCCAACAACACCGCTGCTGATGGCAGCCTCACAAAGGCCCTTGAAGGCCTTCGCTCTCTTAACAGCAAAATGAAAGACCATTCTGGAGTTGACACAAAATTGTGGGACGGATTTGGAGACATTTTTGGTAAATACAAACAATTGGTAGTTTCTATTTTAATGTCTATAGCTGTATTTGCCGCCATCCTGACCTTATGTGGATGTTGTTGTATTCCATGTATTAGAGTGCTGCTAAATAGACTAATTACCACAGCAATACAACCCATGAAAACAGAAATGTATGCCCTCATGTCTACTGAGGAACACCCATCGGATGATGAAGACAGCAAAGAGGATGAAACCTCTTTACACTTTCCTGACCTTTATCCTAATCCCAACGACAATAACCCACCAGCTTAAAGTACCTTTGAGCGTACCCTTTACAGCTAAAAATGATTTCATAGTTGAAAATCTTGAAAAGAAGTAACTATTAAATGATAAAATAAATAGCTTAAAGTGAATAAACAGGAGGGAAATGTTGGATTAATTGTACATAAGTTATTCTACTTTAATCATATTATACACATTTGTTATCTCTATCTTACTTATATTACAAAGAGTGAACTTTGCTTGCTATGATTACTAATGTTTTGCTGTCAGTTTGTGCAGGAGGATGTTGAGGTCAAAGTTGGGTTAATGTTGTGAAACTCGGAGAGCTGCGCAGAGTTGCACACACCGGATGTGGAGAGGAACTTTCCTTATCTGATGATGTTGTACGAAAGTTATGGTTTCAACTGGCTTCTGTTGACCCCCCTTCCCTTTAGAGGTTGAAACCACATTGTAACCAGGGCGTTCCAAATAAAAAGCTTGGAGAGCAGAGACTGCTTCAGAGTGGGTTGGAGATTGTAACTGAATGCAGTTTCTGATCCCCTCTCCTTGCAAGTAAATTATACTCAATTCTCTGTGTCTTTCTTTGTGCAGGTTGCTGAATAAGGTGTTTGGTGTTTAAACCTAACAAAGAACAAACACAATAATTTAAAAAGTAAGACTTTGGGGAATGGGGTAGACAGTGAGTAGATGAATATTGAGAATGACATTATAGACAACTTCTATCCTTTTCCCTCAAGTCTGACAAGAGTGGCCTTAAGGATGTTCTGGCAAACAAAGTAGAAACAGAAGCAGAGGAGTAAATTGAGCATATGTTGGAAATAGAAGGACAAAAAGGAGAAAGTAAAGAAAGATAAATGGAACGCAATAAAGAAAGGCACATTTTAAATTGGATTTCAAATACATATATTCTTACTTTTTTGTTTCTGAATGAAACAAATAAACTACTTAACAAAATAATGCAGAAATTTGGCTTGGACTGTTTTCTCCTTCTCACTATGAGCTAGAACATTTTATAATAATAAGAAACCATCTTTCCACATTCAAAACTTAAATTTTCTCAAATCTAAATCCAAACGGTTAACTTAGTCAATTTTACAGTATTAAGAACATGATAGAGACAAATTCCATTAATTAAGCGAATATTCTATTCTCAATTGATCTCCATGATTGTATAGGCAACAACAAGCTCTGATTTGAAAATTATCATTGTTTATTTATCTCGTCTTCTATTATGTTTACATTTCTTAATAACCTAAAATTGGAGCTAACTAAAATACATGCCTAAATTTTCTAGCATCCCGTATAATACAAAAACAACATTGATTTCATGTTTTGAACTGAACATCTGAAGTATTAATACCATCATACCATAATGACATACCTCAATATCATACATTACCACAGAAACAACACAATGATATTCTAAGTCGTGGAACTTCACATCCAAGGAACATCATTTAAACTTACAAAGCTGACAAAACAATGGCATCTTATAGCATCATAAAAAGAAATCTCAGGCAAATTCTATGTTATACACTTTCTGATAAGAAGTTCTTCAGTGTTTTTCCCTTAGTGACTTACAGGTCCAAAAATACTAGGTGGTAAATACTACAGAAATGCAAGGACATTTTAAAACTGTCAAATTTAGGTTCCCATCACAAAATAAAACTAAAAAGGTAGATTATGAAGAGATACAGCTGACATGCTCTTGGATCTGCTGGTGGCTCTTCTATATCACCTCCCATTGTTCTAAAGATCAGGAATAATCTTATCTTTACATCATAAAACCCATAGTCAAAAACGCTGAAAGAACAGTCAGTAAAAATTATTTTCTATGCAACAGAAAAATAAATCTGTGTATCAAAACAAAGACAGAATATATATACAGTGGGGCAAAAAAGTATTTAGTCAGCCACCGGTAGTGCAAGTTCTCCCACTTAAAAAGATGAGAGAGGCCGGTAATTTTCATCATAGATATACCTCAACTATGAGAGACAAAAGGAGAAAAAAAAAATCCAGAAAATCACATTGTCTGATTTTTAAAGAATTTATTTGCAAAATATGGTGGAAAATAAGTATTTGGTCAATAACAAAAGTTCATCTCAATACTTTGTTATATACCCTTTGTTGGCAATGACAGAGATCAAACGTTTTCTGTAAGTCTTCACAAGGTTTTCACACACTGTTGCTGGTATTTTGGCCCATTCCTTCATGCAGATCTCCTCTAGAGCAGTGATGTTCTGGGGCTGTCGCTGGGCAACAAGGACTTTCAACTCCCTCCAAAGATTTTCTATGGGGTTGAGATCTGGAGACTGGCTAGGCCACTCCAGGACCTTGAAATGCTTCTTACGAAGCCACTCCTTCGTTACCCGGGCGGTGTGTTTGGGATCATTGTCATGCTTAAAGACCCAGCCACGTTTCATCTTCAATGCCCTTGCTGATGGAAAGAGGTTTTCACTCAAAATTTGACGATACATGGCCCCATTCATTCTTTCCTTCACACGGATCAGTCGTCCTGGTCCCTTAGCAGAAAAACAGCCCCAAAGCATGATGTTTCCACCCCCATGCTTCACTGTAGGTATGGTGTTCTTTGGATGCAACTCAGCATTCTCTCTCCTCCAAACACGACGAGTAGAGTTTTTACCAAAAAGTTCTATTTTGGTTTCATCTGACCATAAGATATTCTCCCAGTCATCGTCTGGTTCATCCAAATGCTCTCTAGCAAACTTGAGACGGGCCTTGACATGTACTGGCTTAAGCAGGGGGACACGTCTGGCACTGCAGGATTTGAGTCCCTGGCAGCGTAGTGTGTTACTGATGGTAGCCTTTGTTACTTTGGTCCCAGCTCTCTGCAGGTCATTCACTAGGTCCCCCCCGTGTGGTTCTGGGATTTTTACTCACCGTTCTTGTGATCATTTTGACCCCACGGGGTGAGATCTTGCGTGGAGCCCCAGATCGAGGAAGATTATCAGTGGTGTTGTATGTTTTCCATTTTCTAATAATTGATCCCACAGTTGATTTCTTCACACCAAGCTGTTTACCTATTGCAGATTCAGACTTCCCAGCCTGGTGCAGGTCTATAATTTTGTTTCGGGTGTCCTTTGACAGCTCTCTAGTTTTGGCCATGGTGGAGTTTAGAGTGTGACTGTTTGAGGTTGTGGACAGGTGTCTTTTATACTGATAACGGGTTCAAACAGGTGCCATTAATGAAGGTAACGAGTGGAGGACAGAGGAGCCTCTTACAGAAGAAGTTACAGGTCTGTGAGAGCCAGGAATCTTGCTTGGTTGTAACTGACCAAATACTTATTTTCCACCATATTTTGCAAATAAATTCTTTAAAAATCAGACAATGTGATTTTCTGGATTTTTTTTTCTCATTTTGTCTCTCATAGTTGAGGTATATCTATGATGAAAATTACCGGCCTCTCTCATCTTTTTAAGTGGGAGAACTTGCACTATTGGTGGCTGACTAAATACTTTTTTGCCCCACTGTATATATATATATATATATATATATATATATATATATATATATATATATATGTGTGTGTAATATCCCGTTCTATTGGTGCTATTTCTCGTGGGCCAGTGGAGAGAGCGTTTTTTTTTTTTTTTTTTTTTAGCGTTCCGTAGAGTTTCTGATTTCCTGATCATGTTCTATGTCTTATCCACTTAGTGTGCCCTATCCCTGTCTAAGCTCAGTGGAGAGAGCAGTTTTAGCGTGTCGTAGTGTTCATGATATCCTGATCCTGATCTTTCTCTCATCCACTGAGCATGTCTGTTCCTATCTTGGCTCAGTGAAGAGAGCAGTTTTAGCGTTTCGTAGTGTTTCTGATATCCTGTTCTGTTCTGCCTGCCAACCACTGAGCCTGCCAGTTCCCATCTGAACATTCTGCCTGAACTCTTTGTGGACTCCTCAAACCCTGATCCAGCCTGTTCCTGTTCTGATATATTTCCCTGAACTGCCTCGGTCTCCTGCTTTCCCTCCGGGACTGCAGTAACTCTGTGGGCGGCACCCACTGCACCTAGTTGGCAGCCCTCTGGCTGGATCCTACCACGATCTATGAAAATAGACTGAACTGATATACCAGGTAAGCAACTCACATGGGTAATCATCTCCTGTCAGATTATCATGGTCACTTACCTGTGTTTTTCTCAAACCAGGGTTTCTCGGTGATGGGCGTTGCCCAGCCGCTTCTGCATTTTAATAAACACTTTGAATTATCCCACTGTTTCTCTCGCCTTGAATACTGGGTCATTCTGTCCTGCTTCTGATACAGAGATGTCCTCAGTTACAATCTCCCACTGCTCCGAAGCACTTCTACTGTCTTCTTCACTCTTTATTAGAAACAGGAAGTCCTTAGTTACAACAGATGACACCGGAAAGGCAAAGTGAAAAGGCAGTTTGTAAGACAGTTTGGATTTAGGTTTTACTATCAGGAAGTTCTACCAGAACAATATGCTAAAAGTCTGGTTGAATTATATTAGTGATTTATGAATAAGTATCAACCAGGCACAATTTTCGTTTTTTTGAAATGTATTCTGTATTCATAAAAAAACATTACAATTAAGTTCCCAGATATCAGAGCAACTCCACCTACTCCTGCAAGGCCTGGATGACAGTTGGCTGGAAGGGTTACAATTTGTTGATTTTTGTGACATTGAGTTGAAGCAGATTGTTTTAAAGGTTTTGACCAGAGAGTTTACTGCCTTTTGATACTGGGGAAGAGCCTCAGTTCCATTTTAATGGCCCCCAGAGCCATCTCATATTCAAAAAGAGACATTTTTTAGTGTGCAAAAGATGCTGTTGGTGTAGGCTAAAATGCAAAATTGGTGATAAAACACTACCTCAAGGGAGCACTCTGATAAAACAGATTTATAAGACTTACAAAGCAGTTAACAATGGCCTGCTTTAGTCAACTGTAAAACAATTTTAAATTAAAACCAGTGATGGATGAATGTGGAGAGCCTTTTTCTGAATACTTACATGCCACTAAAGTCCATATTTCTTTTAGTGTGCAATGCTTCCTTTCACTACATTAGCCACCGTTCTAAGTAAAGCAAACTTATACCCTTCACTCAGCTGACCTCATAGAGTTATAGCATTTGAGAGTGAACAACACAAAATCAACAACACATATAACTAACTATTCAGCCGGCCAGCCTTCAGGCATATGCTGGCTAAATCACACAAGGTGTGACAGGGCCTTAAGATAGGGTGTGTGGGGATGAAGCAGCTCAGACAGGTAGGGTGGGGTAAGATCATTAAGAGCTTTTAAAGCACATACATGGATTTTAAAATTAATCCAAAAGTAGGCATAAATAGCGTAATAAGTGGATGTTATTTGTATAGCATGTTTTCAGACAAAACATCTCAAACTGCTTGTCAACTGGATCGCACATTTAAATGCAATAGAGAACAGGTACAATAGAGAAGGTACAGAAATAAATGTACATCATGCAAAAGATACATTGAAAATTGGAAACAAACAAGCAGCTTACCAAACCTAAATATGCAAAGCAGAAATCAAAAACAAGAAAAGCAAGAATTAAAACAAAGAGCAGATGTAGCTACAATATTTTGATTATTTACTTAGTAATGCTCTGATTTTTGCTATTAGAAATTAATAATTTAAGCCCCTGAGAGTTCAATAGGAAAATAGCATTGAAAGCAAAAGTAATTCTCCTTCTCTAAGTCTTACACCTGATGGCAACTATTGCAATGCTTAAAACAAAGCATGGGCTGGATCATTAAGAATTTGACTAGCTGGGAGCTAGCCAGCTGCTCATATTCATTGCTTAGGTTGTAAGCTGAATCTCCAATAATCTTAGAGAACACCTTCACAATATTATGAGGGAATTTCTGTGTGGTGTTAGAGTGGTACCAACAGCATTTGGGGAAAGAAAGAATGTTTACACAAATAAGTAATATGTCAGCAATATCTTCCTGCTAATAGAAAATGAGTTCAGTGTTCTCTTAAACAAATGATGCAAACAATAAAATGTCTATTAGTTGGATAGTAAAGTGTATGTTTTCAGGGGGTTAAAAGGGGTAAAGAAAATAGTCAACAGTTTTTCATAAGACCCTTTGAACTATTGACTTTTTTAAGAAAGTTGTAGATGGGCAAAATGAGAAAGACACCCAAATATGCTTAAGTGCTGAGTGAAAAAAGTTAGATAGAGAAATTCAGAGATGTAAAATGAATGTGGTTGAACAGACACATGCAGACTTAGGGAGAGAGAGAGAAGGATGCTGCCAGACAGACAGAGCAGGCTAAAACCCCTGTGGACTCAGCGTGTCAACAAAGTTCTAATTGCCACCTCATGGTGTACTGTAAGGATAAAAAGGTGACAGTGGCAGAGGACAAGTGGGGAATGAGACGTGACAAAGATAACCCGGTGTAAGACAGAGGAACACTATCTGGCACAGCATGTCCAGCCAGATAAGGATCTGCTTGGACTTAAAAATATGAGGTTATCACCTCACTGCAAATATATATATATATATATATATATATATATATATATATATATATATATATATATATATATATATATATATATATATATATATATATAAGCTTATTAATTTTGATCTTTCAGGTTAACAGGCAGCAAATGGAAGATGACAGCAGGCAGACAAGCAGTGACATTTGTCAGGGCTGACCGTGACAGGGCCAGAAAGACAACATGGTTACTGTATAAGCCAGAAACTAACTGTAATAGTGGATGTGACTGGAACTGATTGTAAAAGAAGAACATTGCAGATGTTATAATACCAGGCACAGTTTCTTATGTGACCCTACAGAAAATCCTGATTGTCACAGAGAAACTCAAAAGGTAAGGCCATAGCACAACATGCTTTAACGCATGTGTAAAACAAACATTACAAACATGATTAAGAGAGCACTGCTAGAGTCAGGTCATGTTTTACTGTTGGGTCTGCAATCAATTATCAAGTGGTAATGCGTATGCAATCCCACTTATAATGCTCTTTAACTAGTCCCGCAGTTTTCAACCAATTTCAACAATTTTGGTATGAAAACGTTCAACTTGTTCAGGAGAATTACGGTAAAGATATTGTTGTAGTTTTTGGGATATTCAGCTTTTTGTGTTTTTTTTGTCCCATTGAAATGCATGTAGAATTCTCAGGTTTCAGCAAAATTCAGCTAAAACTTCACCATATTTGCCCTTTAACTACTTCAGCATATTTTCATCTAGAAACACCATTCAACTTTTAAAATGTTCATCAAAGGTTCAACTATTCAGATTTTACTCAGCTTTTTTGCTATCTTTTGTGATTATAAAATTGGGATTGAAACTTTACACAAATGTTTTTCCGGTTTTTAAATTTACAATGCAAGTCAATGGGTGGAATTCTTCAACTGTCAGAGTCTGTGCTCTAGCTTTAAAGCCGTTCTGGTTTTTCCGAATAAATTATTCTCATTGCCTCATTTTTCACTAAATTTAAACAAATTATACATCAAAACGTAGAAATTTTTGTAAGGATTCAGGAAATGTAACCTCATTTGTGTGAAATTGACCATTTTCCTGCAGTATGGCCCAGACCACAAGCCCACACTCCCCCAATAGAAATCCAATGAGTTTCTAAAAATCACAGACGAAAATCCAAAACAACAAATATTTTCGTGTCATTGCCACATCTCAACCATGAATTATTAACCATAATTCAACACAAAGTTTTCCTAATTTTGCACATTTTGCTAATTTTGCTCTTTTTTCACATTGTACTGTGTCTGTTGAAAAATATTTTTTTAAAACAGCTCTAGCACATCCCCTCTCTGTCCTGAATTAAAAAGTGAAAGAATGACATTGATAGGCCTTATTATGCCAGAGTTTTAGGCGTTTGTTAGACACAACATCTTACAAGTGATTAAGAAAGGATAGTAATGGGAGACAGTGGCTGAAAAACACATCACATTTCTCTCAAAGAGTTTGATGTACAAGCATGAAACTTGGCACATATCATCATCAGACCTGTATATCGCTCATGTTAAAGGAATTCTTTTGATATCATGTATGGTTTGGCCATGCAGCTACTTTATTTGGGGGCATCAAATCAGTCAGATTTCTAACTGAAATCTTTCAAAATGAGACCCTTTTTTACATCATTAACATGGAAACATCCTTTTGTGTAGAAACATTAAAGTTGGTATAATCGGTCCTCAAAGCCGGCTTATTTTCACGGTTGTGCTTTAGATATCATTTATGGTTTGACCGTGCCGCTAAGTCATTTGGGGGCGTCAAAACAGTACATTTTTCAAACCAAAGTCTTTCAAACTTCTCTTTTTTTACATTGTCACCATGGCCACGTCCTCTTTGGAGGAAACAAGAAACTTGGCACTGTTGTTCATCAACAACTGATGATTCTTGTTATCTAAAAAATTTTTTTTTACAGTTTTGGATATTTTAATCATAGTTCAACACAGCATTTTTAACATCCTTGCATTTTGCAAATTTTCTTCTTTCTTCTTTTATTTTACAAAGGACATTGTCTTTTTAAGAATATTTTAAGTTCAACTTTTGTCAACTTCCAGGTAAACAGATGCCTGTGGAGTTTTTCTTCTGGTTAATCAAGTTCACTAAATGTTCTGCTTTTAAGATGAGTGCGTTATTGCCATTATTCTGTCAGATTTTTCAACCCTACAAAATCTACAGATTATTAATTTTTTTTTGCAGTTTAAAGTTTCTGCTTACTTCTTATTACGTTGTCATCTGTTTCTCAGCTAATTTCTATTTTCTTTTCCTTTATTCAGGTTCTTTGGCAAATTTTTCTTTTTTCATTCAGCAAAAAACAGTATTCCCACTTTGCTGTTTCTCGGAAACAGGTTTTTCTAGTTATTTCTGTTTTTGGACAGATTCTAAAACAAATGGCTTTAAGGTACTGATTCGTAGTTTTACAATACTTATTCTATCATTTATAGTCTATTTTATTTGAATGATAAAAATACTTACAATAGTTGTAGTAAAAACACAAATTTAAACTTCTCTCTGATTTTCATTAGTGTAAAAGGCAAGCCTTGAGTGTAAGACTACAACAGAATGCCTGTGCCTCTTATCTTTTTTCCGTAAATCTACAATTCATGGATCCTCACTGCGGATCCAGACATTTGAATAGAGAAAGCTTCCTGGAGGGGAAGCGAAACGTCTTCAAACCTTGAAAACCAAGTCCAGTGGATTGTTTTTTAAACTTTTACTGAATGACTATGACCTGGATGACTGAGAATCTTCATCAGCATACTCTTATCTTTTCAGTCACTGTATGATTGAGCAAGAAATTATGTTTGATTAAGACAGCACAAAGTATCACAATTTTATAATCAGCATCTAGAGTTGCAATAATTAATATTTTGATTGTTGACATCAATCTATTGAATATTCTTTTCAAATAGTTGACTTTGCAGCTATATTCTCAGTTATTTTTTTGTTGTTGTTGTCTGAAAACAAATCTGTATTTTGTTCATGGACAGATTTTTAAAAAAATAGCTTCAAGATAGGTGCTGTAGGGAATATTGTTTTTTTTTTGTTTGTTTGCTTTTTTTTTACCTCGGTCTTAGATAAAAAAAAAAATAAAAATAAAAAAAACTTGGTCACTTGGTGCTTATTTTTGTTTGTTCAATACCTAATTTGGAAATTATATGGGTCACTTTGGCCAGATATGGTTTTTATTTGTAATTATCTTTGTTTGTCAATTGGTTTCCTTGTAAATCTGGATTTTACATAATTTCTTAGGTTAACGTTTTGATTTTTTAGAGTTTAAATACATATAGACTGCAATTATTAGGTTCTTATGAAGATTGTTGTGTTGTCTCAAGAGATGAGAAAGAAAATTGTATCCAAGCAATTTAAAGGTAAAGACCATGAGACTGTCTTCAAGCAACTTGATTTCTCTGACACCAGTTGCACATATTATTTAGAAATTTTAGACTCATGGAACTTTAACCAACCTCTCTGTATTGTATGTGTCTCACTTTCATTTACTCATTTCCATAGAGTTTCTATTAATGATTACTTTTGTCAGAATAAAATTATTTTTGTGACCATTGTTGTTTTTTCTTTCATTGGACGTAGGGTACCAACAATTGTGTTTATATATTTAAGTTTTTAAGCGTCTACATTTACACTGTACGTTTCATTAGAAATACTTTTATTTTCCTGCCTAAACAAATAATATTTCCTGTTCTTGGTACCTTTTCTTTCAGATATAGTATGTTTATGGTGCCCTGCAGTCTGCTAAAGTTCAGATTTCTTTGGCACTAAGTCACTTATTAGATTTGCATAAAAGAGTAAAATTTTCTGCAAAGAGAATACAATGTAAGAAAGCTTATAACTAACAAGATTCAAGAGATGATATATTCCAAGAGACTCCATCTTTGCCAGTCTCTGGCCTTTTTGGGGCCAGAACATTATGATCCAGATACACTGAAAAAATTAAATAAATAAAAATAGATGTAACTAACTTTTTTACTCTGTTAATTGTTTTGCATTTGCATTTAACTATTGTGACAGCACTAAATATTTTAATTGATTAAGGATCTTCATAGTTTGATCACTATATGTTCAAAAACAGTCCTCCACATTGGGGTTAAAGATGATCAAATTAAAAATAAAAGGAAAAAAAAGAAGAAAAGAAGAAGAAAACAAAACTTAAAATCATCAAAAATTAATCTCATCAAAGGGAAGGTCATGTCAAAAAATTGTTACAATAATCAGCTGAGAAAGCCTATAAGGTTGTTAAAATTTTAGAATTGTGCAAAAAAAACTTAAGTCTTTTTTAAATGAATGATATAATACAATTTGTGCCAAAAATGTAACAAATAGACTAATAGCTCATGAGGAAGCATTGGACTGGCCAACAAACAGAAAAGTACAAATTCATATAGAGGTTGCTTAACATGTCCCTAATTTTTCAAATTGTATCAATTGCAGTTATTTTTTTCTCTGTGCAAATATTTCTTTTATTTGCAATTTTTTCCTGTCTTTGTTTCTGGCAATAATTATCTTGCAAAGTATAATATTTTTCTCAGATTCATATTCCGATTTCATTTGTGACTAGAAGGTTAATAGCTTGCTGCCAGGATTAGAAATTTAAATATGAAAAAACTCATGGAACCGTGTAATCTGTTTTATTCAGAGTTTTTAACACAAGGGTCATTGCCTCATTGGTAATGTGACTAAAGGGTCATTCTTGCCTCTTTTAACTCAAAGTTCATCAATATTTCCCACTCTTTCTGGAACATTCTTGTTGTGAAACTACATCACCTGCAGTATTTTCACTTATCAAGAAGCAGGAAGGAAGACCACCAAACCAATTATTGACACCAGAGGGATGTTTCACAAACTGTGACAAAAGATACATTTACAATGCAGTGATCAATGTGTTCAAATGCAACTTGTATCTGACATTTTTATTACAATCTGAATAACTATCTGTTTTCAAACATTTGTTCTGTTTCTAATTGAGCTAGCACGGTTGGAAAAAATATGAAAGATTGCAAGATGTCCTTCAGCATTATCATTCATGTTTAAGTCAACAAACACAGAGCATGTTCGCTATGTCACGTCATTACAAAAGCTATAAAGCTAGCTCTGACTAGCAAGAAGAAAGCAAAACCCTGCTCTCTGTACTTCACAATAGACACATTGGTTAGACTTACCATTATAGACTACTGCTAAATGTTTCCCTATAAACAATTTTTGAATTGCCTTAGGAAGACCATCAACTTTTGTCAAAGGACCAGAATCACTGGGGCCAGCTATCTGGTTCTATACTGTATGTGATGTCAACAGCCAAAATTAAGAAGTTGTTATATCTGAAACACCAAGTAGCGATAGATAGATTTTAACAGCACAGATCTTGACCACCAAAGCACTAAAAAAGCTGTCCACATTGGTTTATGTAGAGCTCCGTCTGGATGACAGTCAGATTCAGAGGTTCTTCCTTGTATCTAACAGAGAGCATTAGCGCTGAGGAGAGGCACCCACAGACCTTACAGCCACAGCTAATCCCTTCTTGAATCACCACCTCAATGTGCTGGAGGGTT
Source organism: Cyprinodon diabolis (assembly GCA_030533445.1). Classification (NCBI taxonomy): domain Eukaryota; kingdom Metazoa; phylum Chordata; class Actinopteri; order Cyprinodontiformes; family Cyprinodontidae; genus Cyprinodon; species Cyprinodon diabolis. Next base: position 29,004,770 of record CM060069.1, on the reverse strand, counting down.
TAGGTGCTCAGATGATTTTAGAGGTTCGGTTGTCAAGGGTTTAAATACCCCTAGTAGTGTCTTCAAGGCAAACAGTCTTTGGGTGACTAATCAGACAAAAAGTGGTTGAAGAAGATTTTATGAAGACTATATTTTCATGGGAAGGGGTGTCACCCAGTACTGAACCTAACCCTGGATTCAGGCCTGTTTGTTTGTTAGCACCTGGTGGTGAGGTTCCTCTGAGGGAGCCGGATGGTCAAGCCTGAAGGAGTAATGCAAGGCCATAACCCAGTGGTCCCCCCCAACTGCAGGGAAAACCATAAGGGACCGGTGCTTAGAGGATTGGGCATTAGTCCACGGACCCAAGGAAACTTCAACTGATGCTTAAAGTGGCTCTGGTGATGTGGAATAATAAACATATGTATCTTCAATTATTCATCAGATGTATGTAACAATCCACACATACAAAAAAATCTACCAAAAGATGTCCAGAAATTAAGTGATGTGTAATAAAGTGAAACAGGACAGGAAAAGTATTCATCAGTAAACAAAGGGGGATGGAAAAAGGAATGGAAAGCCAAGAGAAAAGTCAATATCTCTCAGTAATTAGAAATAAATCCTGCCCCTTGTTAGTGTACATTAATATCTAATGTTTCAGTCCCAAATGATCGCCTATAAAAAGGTGTCTCTGCAATCAAACAAGAAACTTCTCATGAAGGGTAAAATTAAAGAGCTTTCTCAAGACATTCACAACTTTATTACAAATCATAACATGGCATTGTTAATAGAAGGATTTATAAACTTCTGAATGTATTGGTGAGCACTGTTGCACCATAATTTACATGGTGCAACATTAAAGACCGACCACGACCATGGGCTCTTCACAATATTTCTGACAGGTGACTAAAAAGAATTATCAGAAGAGTTATTCAAGAGCAAAAGACCACTTGTGGGGAGCTTCAGAAATATCTGGAATTAGCAGGTACAATTGAAAAGAGAACAAAAAGTAATGCACTCAACCACCATGGCCTCTATGAACGCTCACCATGCAAGACTCCATTGCCAAAGAAAAAGCATGTTGAAGCTCGTTATAGTTTGCTGGCAAATATCTAGACAAACTTGGGAAATACTGGGAGAATATAATCTGGCCAGATGAGATCAAACTTGAACTCTTTGGATCCTACAAGGGATTTATAAAGTAAATCTGATTCTGATCAGAATGTCAAATGGCACTGCACATTACAAGAAAAATACCATACCAAAAGTGTGCTGGTCGAGATTCTCGAGATTTCAGCAAGACAATGACAAACACAAATCCAAGGAAGCTCAATGTATTCAGAGAAATAAAATTAAGCTGCTGATATGGCCCATTCAATCACTTACCAAGAATCCAATAGAAAATCTATGGAAAGAAAAAAGAGTTTATAGAAGAGGCCCACAAAACCTTCAAGATTTATTTGTATGGAAGAATGGGCCAAAATCACACCTGAGGAATGCATGTGACTAAATTCTCCATACAGAAGGCATCTTGAAATTTTCATTGCCAGCAAAGGCTTTTGGATGAAATACAATTGAGTAAGTGTGTTCAATACTATAAAATAACAGGCTGCTCATAAGTAATTTTACTGAAAGAACTTACTTGTTTTAACAAAAAATACAACAGATACACACACCTACATCGATGTTAAAATTACATCTTGAATGAATAAATTATTGTTTTTTATGTTATTTTCTAGTTCTATCAAGTAAATAAATACACTGGAAAAAATATAAATTACCTCCTACAAATACTGGTTTAATATTTTATTTGAAAAAATATCAGTGAAGGCTGCATGAAGAAGTTGTTTTTGTATATTTTCTATTTTAATCTGTAGAATACCAGAATTTGCCCACAATTTTGTTTGTTTGATCAATTAATTTTCTAAATAACAAATTTGTCAAGGTTAAGTGGAGGTCTTGAGGACCCAAAAGCAGGGATGGGGAACCAGAGATGAGTTTTGCTGATTTGAATTGAGCGTCGTCAGCAACAGGGGCTGAAATCCAAAAAATACAAAATACTGAGAACCAAACAATCCAGTAACCTCAGGGTGAACACACATGGAGAGCAAGAAGACGACAAAGCAACAAAACAACAAGAAACAAGCATTGAGGAACTGCAGATATGGTGCATATATGGTAAACTGAACAAAGACTTGGCTAATGAGCAGATATAGAGCAGGTGTTAATAGAAACTAGAAGGAAGCCAAGGGGAAAGGAAACAGGCACAAGGGGGCAGCAGAGAGGGACTCAAGAAATAAAAAAACTGACAGAAAAAACAACTACAAAGACGCAGAATAACAAATAAATGAAAAATAAACTTAATTAGATGGCATAACCCTGAAAATCAGATAATGTGATGTTATTCAATATGTACATATATGTATATATATTAATTGCTCCCTGTATTTCCATTTTCTAAACCATAAATGGCCTCTGGTATGCGGAGTGTCTCCCCATAAAATATTATTTTAATGAGATCCAGCCTTTTAAGTATACTGACTAAGTATTTATAGTATAAATACTTAGTCAAAATAACACTTAGTTACTGCATATCGATGGCATCATTCTTTCTCTTCCGCAACTATCTGCTTAGTTTGCTGAGACTTAATTATCCTTATTACTTATCCTTTATATAACCAAATCAGAGCTAACTTTGTTTCAATGGATGATAAAAGAAGCTATTTGTCCTGGAATGTGATTTTAAATCCTCAGCTTGTTGTGCTAATTAGTAATGCTGGCTTGTTGTAGTTGAAAGCCTTTCATTATCTCCTTCACTAACAGTTAGATTTAGGCTTCCATGTGAAGTAATTGAGACTTACAAAAAAAAAATATATATATATAATCATTTAACATTGTTCCTCATTAACAAGTCAAAATGAAATTTCTCCCATGGAACCCATCCAAAGTGGTTGTGTTAACTAATATGAAACGCCAACTCCTGGGGTATATGATTTCAATGGCACACATATACATGGTGATTGCTGTGTAAAACCTCTTCAGATTACAGTATCTGCTAACATTCTCATCTACATAGAAACTTTTATCTTATGTTTCAGGTTATTGCATCAGAACGCAAAAGATGTAATTGAAAGAGACAGACGAAGATTGCAAAAGTAATGCTGTTACTTTAAATTATTCACTGTTTAACGTGCTGATTTCCAGCCTATGTGGCATCTGCTCATCTCCTTTGCTGGTAGACAGTTTGGGACAGGAAGCCAGAGGGACATGAGGAAGCTGTTTGTTGTCATCAGCATGTGTCTATCCCTGTTACCCTTGGTTGTTATCTCGGCTGAAATACGGCCTGGCTACCTCATTACTTACTAGAAACTCTTTATAATGAAGATGTAATGTCAAACCCCTAGAGACTAAAAAAATTATTTTGAAACAGACACATTTTGAAAATATACTTTGATAAACAATGTACATGAATGTATAGTTACAAAAAGTGTTTACTTTGGGTATATTTGTTGCTACAAAGGTATTCCAAACATTCAAGATTTTTTTTTTTTATGTGGGATGTTTGGTTTAACAAGAATTATATTCTCTCAAAGAGTTGAAAAGTAAATATTAAAATAAGGTTTCAAGGGTTTCTGAGAAACTCAGACTGATTCTTTTTTAAGCACATACTAGTAAATTTTAACCCAACATACACAACTTTACAAACAACTACATAACAACTACAAAAACGCATGGATTTCTGAGGAGAGGCAGTAACTAGGCAGCTCTAAACTTGCACCTTAAGAGCAAATAACACACCTTTGAAAACCAAAATGTTTTTTTTTTATTTAGACAAAGAGAACAGATGGTTTGAAAGAGGGGTAAAGGAAGCCATCTTTCTTTCAAGAGAAAAACCCAAGGTTAAGAAATGAACCCCGGTTCTCTACTACATGAGTGAGGTATCTCCCATATGGGACATGCTCTCGCTCTGTTTCCTCAGAAGACTTAGTCTTTCTGAAAAGCTGACATATGAGGGTCTGTTGACTAGCCGTCTTATCTCTAAAGCCAATGTGACAGGCCGATATGGTGGCCAGATAAACCTTCATGGTGGAGAAAGCAAGGCCTTTACTCAACAATCCCTGTCGAAAAATCAGAATGACGAAAAGGTTTTTGAAAAGTGATGTGACCCAAATCCATGCACTACTCCTTGAAAGCACACCATTTTCCACTAAATTGTTTATTTATTAGGTAGTAAAATAAAATAGGGCTGGGATCTGTTTCGCTTGGTGAGGACCCAATTGAAATATTAAACAAGTTTTATTAACAAAAAAGTATTTTTTTATATATGCTAGAGTTTACCTTAAGCTGTGACACACATCCAAACCAAGCAGAAAACAAAGTAAAACTATTAAGGTCGGTCTCACTAGAATTCTTGTTCTGTATTTTGTTCCCAATTCCTGAAGTTTAAATGTGATTATAGGGGAGTTTCATTAAGGCAGATTTCTAGGATGATTTTAAATTGTATTTATTTCAATTTCTTATTAACTTCCTGATGATTGTCCAAGAGAGGTAGTCATGGTAAGACAAACATTTGGAAAATGTGACCCTTTTTTGGATTGGAGCCACGAGGGTCAAATAGTGCTTCTTAGACTTAGATAACTTTTATTGCCATTTGTATACACAGAGAGTATACAAATCAAAATTTAATTTTGTACTGCTTTCAGACAGTAAGTGAGCTGCAGCTTGGCAGCAAAATGAACATTTCCATTTCCAAAATTTCACCAGTCATCAAATGTAAACTGTGGGAGAAAAAAAAACATGGTGCAAAACACATTGATATGGTAGTTCAGAGCATTTCCAAACAAATATATATGGTGCAAATACGCAGTATTTCGGTTTAATGTGGCCAATTGTGTGCTAGTGCATCTACTCCAAATAGGGCGTCCTGGTCCATTAGAGAAAAATATTGGTGACACTGTGCATCCTCTTGGGACTCAAAAAGATCCACCTCTGCTTTGCTGTATTCCAACCATATCAGGAAAGCAACCTTGCAGTGGAATTTCCAGTCATGCTGTCATGACATGAGCATGCTTTTGTCCCAGTTCACAGATGCATACGGTTTCAGCTTCCAATGATTTACAATTAAGTCATGGATCTTGTCCTAAAGATATTACATAGACACACTTGTTATGATTCAAAAGGCCTATCACAAAGCCAACACAACAAAGGACCAGAAGAATGATGAGTGGCCATTTGATTTGGATCTAATTTGAATATGCTTTGGAGAATGGACCTGCAAGGTCCTTGAATACATCAGCACTCCAACTACACATTGCCCTGTTGCAATCCAACAGAATTGACAAAGGCTCCTAGATAGGTGTTGAAACATTAACCGCAATATCCATTAAAGTGAAAGTTCAGTTCCCTTCCAATTTAGACCTGGTTTTTGATCATCAAAAAAGGGTTAAACTCCAAAACAATAGTAGCCCTTCAAAGCAGCAAAGTCATTGCAGACAAGCTTAGCCTTGTTTTGTAAAGTAGTACTTCACAATTTAATGGCAGCAGATTGTGGTTTTTGGCCTGATATGCTGTTATAAGTTTTTTTAACTATTCATCTCTCTGATACACCAGCTCCTTTTGTCACAAGACACAATTTAATCTTCTTTACATCAAGTGGGATATAACCCTCCAGCACATTAGGCTTTCAGGCTTTCCTTTGACACCAAAAAACATTTCTAATGTAAGAAAATCTCAACTCAATTAATGTCCATGCAACACATACACAATATTCATGTTTTACAAATGCATCACATGAATGTTTAAGAAGAAATAATCATTAGGATGCATGAAAATAAAGCGCCAGCCCTGAGGAAGTTATTTCCATGGTAGTGCGAATTAAGAGCCACAACCTTGAATTACAAAAAAGGCTCATTATACTTCAAGCAAATTTCTTTCTGCTTTTATGACTTTTAATTATATTGCCTTTGACAAGGTAGGTGAGGAGTATGTGACGGTTTGTCAAAACAAAAGACACACACAGACTAACAATAATGTACAAGCCATGTTAGTCAAGTGAGAGTCTTAGTAAAGTGAAACTAACATGTCCAAAAACATGTTTTTTGAGAATATATAAAGTAATTTTAATTAAGTGGTCATAAATAAATACATAAATTTGTCATCCTTTACTGAATTTCAAAAAAATGTCACCAATCAATTAAGATCCTCCCAAACCCTTGTAAGGTAAATTGCTGCTCATTTTAGCTAATTTCAATTTAGAGTTTGCAGGAAGTGGGATGTGACTATATATTTTTTAATCTTTGTAATTAATAATTAGTTTCATAAAACTGTATTTCCATCTATGTATTATTAATTAATCAATTAGTCTGAACAAAGTGTATAGCACTAATGTTGTTTATCATAGCTAAACATTGTTGAATAGCCCTTACTAACACAAGCCACATGTAAAAAAAAAAAAAACTGCAAGCTTTAAATGCTCGTAGTATGCAGTAATCACAAAATACCATAATGGAAGTAGCTCATCATATGTTTTTATACAATAACCAGGAATACTTATAAAGTACATATGCTACACACAACTTTACCATCGTCTCTTCCTAAAAAATAGAAAATCTTGGATTTAACGGAATATCTTCAGAAAAGCTCCAAATGACACAAAATTGATATGGGATGAGTAGAACATGATGTAATGACGTAAAATCAACTGCCCAATGTAAAAAAAACGGCGTTCCCCTTAAAGTTTTCAAATTTGGGTAAGTTACTTAACTGTGTAGACACAATGGAGCTCAGAGGAGCGTAACTTGCTTTATTAGATGTTTGTCAAAGAACACAGGCAGATCAATGTAAAATTCAACACACTTGTTGTTCTTCCATTTAAATACAGCTTAGTACCACTGAACAATTTATTGCTACTACTGAACACATCTAATTATGTAAAAAAAAAAATGCAAATTAGACATTTTCCCACAGGTCCCTGCTTAGATCCTCTATTGTTGCTCTACATTCTGTTGATTTTTCTCGCATGAATTTCATGTAACTCATCTCTTCTCCACAGCATTTATAGTAGCAGCCATTAAAAATGGCCCTTCCCATTTGAAAGCCAGCTGAATGGCAGCCCACTTTCCTGCAACTCCTAGCAAAATCCCCTCCAACTTTCAGCTTCTGAAGTGACCTCCTCCTTCTCCTGGGCGTGGATATTTTTTTACTCTGACTTCACCCTTTCACTAAATTACAGGGTCTGATCAGGAGATAAAGCTTCTCTTTAGATCTTAATGTCCACAAATTATGACAGAAATAATATTTCAATACAAATGTTAATGTTTGAAAAGGAATAGTAGGGGAACACCCAAGTACCAGCCAAGGGCCCATCAAGAAAAGTGGGGAAATTTTGAATGGCTACTACTGTAAGCCTCCAATTCTTGGTCATTCTTTGCTGGAGTCTACTCTTGATACTGACATAGTTTGCATGGTTTCACATTCTGTAAGTCATTCTCGACCATGCATCGGTAAATATTCTGTTCTCACTTTTAGACCTCAAAAACCTTAAAACATGGCAGAAGAATCTACTCTAAACGGGTACCAGTAATTGGAGCCAGTGACACTTCTGCAGGAAGAGATTCATACGCCAGTCTGAAGAGTTTGTACAGCAGCAATTACCTTTCTGAGTATTGATGCTGGTGACTCCTTCTCTTGACAACAATATACTGTATCTTCCCTATGGTACCTCTTCGGATCTGTTATCTTCTAACCTGGATTTCTGCTACCTCATTGACACAATTTTTGGTTTCTCCTTCCAAAGGCTCCTGCTCTTCCTCGTCTACTGGTTTCTGTCTGTCAACTTGCTCTGCAGCCCTCTTGGCTTTGGCTCCTGGAACTCTATGGGCAGTGACTGCCATGTGCTGTGGAAAATCATCCAGCTGGATTCCACCCCTTCCTCTGGGCTCGGACTGAACTTCATAACCAAAGGTTTTTTTAGTTCTAGGTGCTGACCCGCTGACTTTCCAAGCATTCAATAAATGCTTTTATAAATCACTTCAATCTTTCTCTCAGAATTGTGGGCAAAAAATGTTTAAACTTCTGACATCTACTTAGTTTAATGCAGAGATGTTAACTTTAAAAGAAAATGCTAGGAAATGAGAGAGAAAATGGCACAATGCCTATAGGAATCCTACCTAACCTGGAAAAATCTGTTTGTGCGTGCAAAATTACCCATTGTGAAACAAGAGCAGCATATTTATCTCCATTGTATATAGGAGAATTGGAATAATCCTAGATTTATTTTTTTATAAAATGTTTAAACTCCCACAGCACCATAGGTCTGTTGAATGTTATTAGTAGGAATGATTTATGGAATTATTTATAAATAAGATTGATCTAATTACAAATAAGACCATTGGCATTCCTCTAAATATGATATCAGGATGGCTGGGGAGCATCTGAGGTAACCATAGAATTTTAACTGGGTTGGGACTGTTTTGTCCGGGTAAGCTGTCACAGTTAATAAAAATATTATCTCCATCTAGACCTTTAACCTGTTTTCCCCTACATTTTTAGATATTAATATTCTATCCCTGTTTATGGACAGAATTACTAGGCGCAGCCAAGGTGTTGAGGGGATCTGTTTTGGTGGCCTTAGAATTGTGTCTCTGTATTTGCAGATTTGCAGAGATTGATACTAGACTTCACGTTGTTTATGTTAATCATAAATCTTCCTCGTGCTCCAGGGATCCCAGTAGCACAGGGTTCAGTGCTAGGACCAATTTTCTTCACTATTATATTTGCTCCCAAAAAGTAGAATTATCAGACATTAATTTCCACTGTTTTGCTGATGATACTCAGCTATATCTGTCTATAGATCTGATGAAGCTAACCCATTTCACAGACTACAGGCATAACTTGAAGACATTAAATCCTGGATGACTCTACACTTTCTACTTTTCAATGCAGACATAAGGCATAAGTGAAAAAAATACAAAAAAGAAGCTTATTAGTCAATCAGTTAATTTGGATGGGATTAAAATGATCTCAGATAATAAAGTAAAAACCTTGGTGTTATTTTGATCAGAATGTTTTCATCTGCGACATATTGCAGGACTAGAGATATCTTGTCCAGGGGTGATGCAGAGAAACTAGACCATGCATTTGTTTCCTCAAGGCTGGAATATTGTAATTATTTATTATTAGGAAGTCCAATAACTGTAATTAAAAGCACTCAATTGATCTAAAATAATGCAGCTAGAGTTTTGATGAAAATTAAAAAAGAGTAACTTTATTTCTTCAATCCTAGCTTTCCTTCATTGGTTTCCTGTTAGATCCACAATAGAATTTAAAATCGTCCTTCTAACATATACTGTAATGCCCTAAATGACCAAGGGCCATCTTATATCAGTATCTGATTATTCCTTAGAGCTTTTAGTTATTAGGCTCCTCTCCTGTGGAACTAACTACCAGTTTTAACTCTTTAGGCAGACACCCTTACTACTTTAAGACTACGCTTAAAAAAATGTATTTTAAATAAAGCTCATTGTTAAAAACAAAGTGATTTCTGAGTGAGTAGAGTTGTAGGTGGGGGTAAAGCATTTACAGCCTGATTATGCGGGGAAAATTTCAGTCAAGACTGTTGGGATCTGGAGGTCTGTCCACTTTCTCCACTAGAGGGCGTACTAGATCTCCTGGAGCCGGAGCTGATTGCACCACCTGTCGCTCGTCTGCTCATCAGGAGATCAGTATTTAAGGAGGCAGAGGACGTCTCTCCAGTGCCAGAGTGTTTGCCAGTAACGGTTAGCAAACCTGAGCCAACCAGCCTGTCTGAACCTCTGACTCCCTGGTAACCTGAACCTGATCTGTTCTCTCTTCTCTGCTTCCTAGATTGAACCTGCTTGAAACAAGAAACCCTGAAGAGTCTCTCAGTTGGAAATCTGCCTGTCTAAACTCTGAGGAACCCTGGAGAATCATTCCTGTCAAAGACCTGCCTGCCCGCTCTCAGAAGAATCTGGAAGGGAAACTCTAACCTGTGATCTGCAAACACTCAAACCAAGCTCTGCCTCCGCCAAGCCCTCAGCCTGCCAACAGCCTCTGGACCCTCAAGGTTCCCCCCCTCAGCCGCTAAGCTCAAACTCCAGAACAGGTACTGTCCTGCTCACTCACATCCTGCAAATTACCTGGACATCCAATAACTCCACTGTCCCCCCTCTGCAGTGAACCCACTCGTGACCAATTCTGGATCAGATTAACCCCTGGATCTGTTTATTCTTTGTTCAGAAATATTTCAATAAACCTTTGAACTTTTCTCCTGCTGCGGTGTGTTTTGCATGTGGGTTAGGAACCTTAAGCCAAACATGACAAAGACAGACATTTCTACTTGGCTCTACATTGGCCCTACTGTGGCCCTACATTTTTCTGATACCTTATCCAAGATAGGCAGTTATCCTGAGCTATTTTGTATATTTATGCTGCTAACCCTCCTACGAGGGTTTGAATATCCTGAGCTTTTCATTGGGTTAAAGTTTCTTTTACACGGGTCTCCAGAGCTTCTCTAAGACTTTTCTATGCCACCCAGTGGTCTCCAGGCATAATACTCCAAAGAGTAGTTCTTGATTCTTAGAGGGCCTTCATATATGATTCTGATATATACTGAAATATTTTGCTATTTTTTTTGTAAGATCATGGAACTGGAGTACAACATCATATGTGACCAACACAGAGAGTAGTAGGTACAATGGGTGAGATTATTCCTTTAGACAAGATATGGACACACTCAGAACAGCTGTTTCAGCCAGGAGTTTGGAGGAGCCAGGATTTTTTTTCCAGGGGGGGCTATAAATTCAAAATAGACATATACCAAAAACCAACCAAACGTATACTAAGTTATCAAACCAGTATATTTATATGAATGCCAACAACAAAAAAATATTATAAAAATACTTTATTAAAACAAAACATAATTGTAATGTAATAATGTATAGGTTTACATTTGTACATACATTTTGCCCTTCTGAGGCTTTGTGAAAGTTTTGCATGGCCCAATATTGAGTCACAAACAAAAAAATAATGTATACATATATATATATATATATATATATATATATATATATATATATATATATATATATATATATATATATATATATATATACATATATATATATATACATATATATATATATATATATATATATTATATATATTATATATTAGGGCTGGGCGATAATTCAATAACAATATATATCGATCGATAGATGTGGGGCGCAATAGAAAAAAAGAGGGTCGATAAAAGTTCGATAAAAAAGAAACGCAGTTTTCCTTCCTTCTCATTGTAGCCTAGCATGTAGGTTTATGCTAGTCACTGCTTCCTCCCAACCAATCACAATCGCGGACCCAGGCACGCCGTCACAAAGCGCCGCCCTCTCAAACCACAACACAGAGCACATGAAAATGTCGCAGCAAGGAGAGTCGGAGGAAATTGTTTCAAAGAAGGGTTTTTGTAGTTTGGCAGTTTGGCAGTATTTCGGTCATGGCAAGTCGGACCAAAAACAAACCACAGTCATCTGTAAAATGTGTAGGGAACCAGTGAAAACCAAGTCTGATAACACAACCAACTCTTTTTTTTTTTTTTATCATCTCAGCCGCTCACACCTGCAGGAGTACGAGCTGTGTAGGCCCCGGCGCGGCTCTCCTCCGAGGAATCTTCGGGAATTTCGGGAAAATATATATATATTTTCAGTTCTGGGCAGTTTCCCACGTAGTTCTAACAATTGAGATAAAAATGCTGAGGGGCCAGAAACTTCAAAATAATAACTCAGGTTAAAGCAGGAAACGGGGGCGGCGGGGGCGGCGGCGGTGGGGGGGGCATTTATTTATTTGTTATATTTATTTTGGTCACTTTTGTGGTCACTTTAGTTTATTCTTTGTCAGTATTTAATAACATAACCCAGGTCTCTCAAGTTATTTTTCTTTAAAACAATTCTGTTATGGTTAAAAAAGTTGGTTAAATAAAGATTTAATTCGAAGTCTGTGTTTGTATTTTTTATTAAAATTAAATCATTTAGCAAAATGATAAAAAGTCCAGGCAGAGCTGCACATAAAATATGGTTTCAAATCTTTTCAATAATTATCGATATCGATCAATATGCATTTTTTTTTTATCGATAAGCTTTTTTTCTATATCGCCCAGCCCTATTATATATTATATATTATAATTATATATTTTTATTGGCAGGCCGCCACTGGTTTCACTCAAGAATAACTTCTTAAGGTTTGGTTTCTCCTATGGGATATTATGCCAGTACTTAAAATGATACGCTAAAAACAACCCAAGCTGTGTTGCCTTTATTACTGTCTTCTGCCCAATGAATTCTGTCTTTTTGCAACATATTATGCAGGTTTTTGTATCACATGGTTGGTCAGTTTTATGACAACACTTTTTAATTTGCTGCAAAGACATCTGTTTGAACATGTCAACCTAATTTGCAATCTGCTGGGGTTACTCAGCAAACAATAAAGCAATGTATTGTTAACCTACAGTATAAGTTATTCATGTTGTTTGTTATGGATGTTTTCTTTCACACATATACACACATTCTACAGGTTTAGACTAAAATAACCCTCATTTAAAAGTGGTTGCACTCAACTTTAGAGATGGTTAAAACTTAAGCCATCCAGGAAGGACTTGGGGTAGAGCAGCTTCTTCACATCGATGATAGAGAATCAATCCTGGTGGGAATATGTCGCTTAGTACACCCTGAAATGCCTAAGGGTTCCCTCTGAAGAGTTGAAGGAGGACTCTGGCTAGAGGAAAGCCTGGGTATGTCTGCTGAAACCACATCCTTGAAACCCGGTCTCAGATAAACTAAAGGCAACCAATATAAGTACCATACACTTTTGATTCAGTGGCTAATGTGATATTTCAATTCAATTCAGTTAATTTATATGGCGCCAATTCACAACACGTCATCTCAAGGCACTTGACAATTCAACCAGATTATACAGTCAAAGTGATGCATATAAATTGCTTTATTATAATTAGCCCGGGAGTTTGACAGATTATATGGACACTGCAATGTAAGTAGAACAGGAAAGGAAAAACAGAAGAGAAAAAAAGGGATAAAAGATAAAAGAAAGAGGAGATAAAAGGGAGAGAATGATAAAACATTTTCAGTCTGCTTCATCACCTGCAAAGAGATGTAAAAAGAACAGCACAACCAACGGACATTGTACAAGACATACAATAAAGTAACGCCTAGATACTATCACTGAAGTAGTATTACTTAATCTGACATGTACTCTGTGTTACCTGAGGATAAGAATATGGGCTTTCTGTATGGAAGTGAAGTACCTGGAACCAAGCACCTGTAGTTGTTTGTGAAAGTGCGCTTGTGCATGTAAAGTTTACCGTAAAAATTCAAAAAAATCCACTGGACTTGTTTTCCAAGATTTGAAGACGTTTCGCCACCTCTCCAGGAAGCTTTCTCAATTCAATTGTCTGGATCCGCAGTGAGTTTGAGTCTTATATAGACAAAGCCTTGTATCGCTTGGAAACATGCAAATGGTAACCGATGAATGGGTCGTTTGGTTCCATCGTCTGAAGCCTGTCTATGATTCTGAGGGTCGGTCGTTAAAGTGGGGGGGATTGCCGTTAAGGGGGGGATTGTCTCCTGTAATACCTGAAACCTGTCTATGATTGTTAAGAGTCGGTCGTTAAGGAGTTATTGTTCACTGGCTGGAGCGGGTAGGTCCCTCTTTCCTCTGTGATGGGGTGGGGGGTTCCAGATATCACCAATGTTACAAATGAGGCTCATTTAATGGTGGAATAATAATTATCAATGGTCCAAAATAGCTTTACTCTTGAACTTTGTATTCGGTAAGAGTATTGTGTCATATGGCACAAGAATGGATGGACAAAGGAGGCAACATCAATAGGGGTTGAAAGCAGAGAGGTGCTTTTTCATCACCTGCTGTCGTAATAGAACTATATGATCATGAATCTCTCTGACCCTACCAAAACATCATTCATTTTAGAGTAAACACATGCACTTGAGAAGAACACCCAACACCCACACTGACATGTTTTACAAAGTATGCCAAAATAAAGAGACCAAAATATACATTTCTCTGAATCTCTAGCAATCAGCTACATACATAGCAGCTCAGCAAAACAGAAAGCAAACAGAAAAAAATCACAGGGTCTGGGAATCAAAACAAGTTGAAAATAACTACATAAATAAATACATAAAAAAACCAAATTAAATTAAATTGAGGAATAAATCGCAATAGAATTAAACACACAACATGCAGCAAGAAAATCCAATCCATCCATCTTCTTACACGCTTTATCCCAAGTGGGGTCACGAGGGGTGCTGGTGCCTATCTCCAGCTGTCCAGCAAGAAAATAAAAAGGCTAAACATCCATAGCATTGAGACAGGTATGTCTTTAGCCTGTAGACCTCTTGTGTCATGGTCCTTGTTTGGTAAAGTTATGCCACAGCCCTTTATGCTCTTAAAATAAAACTTAATGTTTCACATCATCACTTTTCCCTATTACAAAGTGATAAAATGTCCTGTGTTACACAACATTATGTGACCCATCACATATTGTGACTCAAAGGGATATTGTCGGCGATTTTCCTGAACAATATGCTACATACATTTTTAAAGCTAGCATCTCAGGAGTAATACCTATACTTAACATCATAAGACTCATGCCTAAACCCAAATTTTAAGTCAACCATTTAAGTCAATCTCTTAAGAGGTTGGTCTTGCCTGTCATGATGGGTTTGGATTCCTAGCCCATATGCAGAACACCACCAGAGGCAGGGAAAAGGTTCAAAGGTTTAATGAAGAATATTTACAAAACAGGTCTGGGGGTAATCAGGTCCAGGGCTGGTCACGACTGGATTCACAGTTCAGAGATTTGAGTTGAGCGGCAGAAGGGGGAAACAGGAGGGTTCAGAGGCTGTAGGCAGGCTGAGGGCTTGGTGGAGGCTAGGCTTGATTGAGAGCTTGTAGATCACCAGGTTTAAGTTTCCCTTCCAGATTCTTCTGAGAGTCGGCTGGCAGGCCCTTGGCAGGTTTGGTTCTCCAGGGGTCTTCTGAGATCAGACAGACAGATTTCCAACAGAGAAATTCTCCAGGGGTTTCTGGTTTCAGACAGGTTCAACCGGGGAAACAGAGAAGACAAAAGGATCAGGTTCAGGTTCAGGTCTCGTAGTCAGGAGACTAGACAGACTGGTTGGCTCAGGGTTTGCTGTACCGTGACTGACTAACACTCTGGCACCGGAGTGTGGTCCTCAGCCCAATTAAATGCTGGTCTCCTGATGAGCAGATGAGGAACAGCTGGTGAAGTCAGCTCCAGCTTCAGGAGATCCAATAAGCCCTCTGGTGGAGAAAAGGTAGACAGAACCCCAGATCCCAACAGTAACAAAAAAATCCCCAGGAAGGGATCCTCGGCGCCCTCTGGTGGGCAAGCCTCAGGATCCCAACATTGCCATTATTTTAATTGTAGTTAGCTATACAATAAAAGGGTTAGCGAAAAAATTAAACTAGGTTAAAACTTTACCTGTGCACTGTATTAGTGCAATGACAAAGATACAAGAATCCATCTCATACCACTCCTGCTTCAGCCATTTGAAACGCATTACTTTCAGAGGCAGGTCTGGAACTGAAACTGCCTCCTTCAGTCGCTACAATAAGCTTAAGCATTTCCAGTATTTACCAAAGCAGAACCATTATGGTCAGAATTACAACTACAAATAACAATGTTAATGTCTGCTTATTGAACCCGGTGCAAACAATATTTTCATTGGGAAAATGGTAGCAGCACCATTTAGAACAATTGTGAAGCATATGACAACCTTAAACTCATGTGAAGGTGACACAGTTTTGCTCAGAGCTTAAACACTCCTGGTTAGTGATCAGTGTTTCAAATTACATAAGAAAGAAAACCTCTGTTAAATTAAGAAACAGAGTAGCCTGTCTCATTGGTCAAGTTTTAACAACTGATCTTTTTGGCCCCATTATACCCAATTACATTTATAGGTGTCCAAGCTCCATTTACTAGATTCTATAAATGGCACACAGGGGAAGCAATTCCACAGAGTGCAACAGCCACTAGTTGTCAGCATTCATACCTCTAGGAGATTATGTAATGAGGGGATTACGTGAGTCAAAAAAATTCACATTAACACCCGACCTATTGGGACAAATCTTGCTGATGCTGCAGGTTGAAGAGGAAAAAAGGAAGAGATGGTAAAAAGGCAAAGATTATCACACCTGAAAAAAAATGAAAGAAGAAAGTGATACAGGGAAAATTGAGGGAAAATAGTTATGTAGCAATGAGAAATATTGGAGACAAAGATGTACAATTTTCTTTCCTATGTGATGAGATTTATGTCTAAAATAAAATACTTTTTCTGTTGGGTTAGAGCCAGATATTGCTTATCCTACTTGAGGTGGGGTTCTGGTAGTGGTGTAATGGTGGGTGTACATGTATGGGTAGCCATGTTACCTGGTGAGGATAATTTCCCAGTAATATGCTACATTTTGAGGAATTACAGGGGTTTGTTAGGACTAAAGACTGGTCCACATGGGGAGAAGTTCTCTTCTGTCTTTTGGGTTTTGTTTTTGCACTGCAAAAACAATCTAGATATAAGTCAATAATGTCTTAAATTAAGCGAATTTGTCCTTAATTTGAGTGGGGGAAAAGATGATTTGCTAATGAAAAAAGATTGTTTACTCTTAAAATAAGATAACTAGATAATATGTCCTTGAAATAAGACAGAGCAATTATTTTTTACTTATTTTGTGTAAATTGTCTTGTTCCACTGGCAAAGTTCCTCAATTACCTCCTCAATTCAAGATAACAAAAATGCAGAAAATAAGTAAAATTATGTAGATTTTAAGTTTTTGCAATGCGTGTCTTGTTTGGCCAATATCGCTCTGTTTTTAACGATGTCCTAGGCTAGATGATAGCACAATATATTTGCTTTCACAAGCAGACCATTATGGATGTTGACATAAGGTTCTGTTTGGTACGTGGATATAAAACGTTATTGAGAATAATTTCGGGAGTGAAAATGTATACAACAGACACAGAGACAGAAATGATGGTGAGAAAGAAAGAGGGGAATAGAACTAAGAGGAGAAAGAAATAGAGACTGGAAACAACACATGAAAAGAGAAAAAGCACAAAATATACAGTAACTCTATAAGTCTGCTTCCATCTGTATGAGATGAGAGGGATAGAGAACCGAGAACAAACCGAGAACTGCACAGCATGCAGTCCATCCTGTTATCTTTGTCTTTACTCATCAGTAAAGACATGAAATGATCAACATAATCAAAGGACACATTGTTTTTCTCTCCCTCATTGTGCCAGACCTGCAAACCTTTTTCTCCATGTCCATTTGGCAGGTTGAGTTTCATCCAGTAGCAGCTTAGGATCAGTAAGGCATGCTTTCTTGTCAATGTGGCCACACCAGGGGTCCTCTTTGTGTCAGTAGCTCACACCAAAGCAGGCTTTCTCATCCAGTCTGGTACTATAAGTTCTGAAACTCAAATGAAATATGTTGCAAAAAGTCTGTTTTGCAGCACTTTTGTTCTGAAAGGTCACCATGATGACTTATCCTTGCTAATTCTGGATATCTGGGTCTTTTTGGGCCTGTGTTTCCATTTTAGTGGAGACCTTGCCGAAGTGGATCCCAGACAGCTTCATGGGAAAAGACAGAGGGAAACAGAGAGATTCCTGTGTGTTCTGTGGTTTTATTGTCCTCACACAGAGGAGGGTGGTTGGTCACACCTCTTTGACTTGCCAGGTCCCACAGTTTTTTATTCACCAGAGCTGCGTACTCTTGTCTGGTCATCATGTCAAGATGGAATATGGACACTAGTTCCCAATGTCCAAAACCATGATCATGGCATATGGCACAACAGCAGCCTGATAGCCGGACAGGGCTATTGCCTGACCCCAAAGGGAGTCGGGCACCAGGTGCTCTCATCTGCCATTCTTTTATGGGTGCTGCCTTCCCAGTGTCTGCCCTACTTGTGTACCAGTGATCTGGGGTGCCTTTCGAAATGTGGGGGTTGTGTCACCCCTTTATCCTTTATCCTGGGCCCTGTCCGGCATGTTCCAGGTGTTCATGGTTACACACTAATACTGAATACCAGGCTGCAGCTAGAGATATATACCACCCTGAATAATATTATGTAATCAAAAAAGATTTTGCCTTCCACACATAGATATCTAAGGGATACCCAAGGTTCCAGAGCTGCACAAGGAGCTGCGGTAGTGAGCCCATGGGCTCCACAGACGCCCAGTCATGCCCTAGGCTGACATGACCCCAGGTATCTGAGGTCAGGGGGCACACCACCCCCTAGTGGGGACCACACAATGCGAGGAGACTCAGGCCCAGCCTGGCAGCCAACAGTAATGAGACAGTGCCCACCAAAGTACCCAACCTTGCACCTAGAGAACTGTCTGCACGCCAGCAGACACTGGCACCTCTCATCAGAGTGTGAAGGGGGTGAAGAGAAGAAACCTGCTTATACTTTGGGCCTAGAATGTTCCAGGAGCTGAGGGGCGGGGGGCAAACATTCAAGCTAACAAGTAGACAAATTCACATTCATCCCATCATATTCACAAACCCTTACATCCAGATGGACATATACAACCACTGAAATGAGATGCACACAGGGTCAGACACTAAAAATATTCTGACACTCCTCACACGTACATAATCCTCCCGGGTCTAGGGGCCAGTTCTCCTAGTGCGAACAGGCCCAGAGCAGGTAGCCAAACCCCCGTACCCAACTTGCCCCCAGCAAGTCATGGGAGTTCCAGGCCCCAACTTCCATCTAGTCCTGTCATACCCATTGGGGTAGGGGTTACTTTTAGTACAAAGGTCTGAATTCAATTTTAGGGTTAGGCATGTTTTGGTAATGCTTAGGCTGGTTCCAGGAGCTTTTATAGAGCACAAAGGACAGAGTTAAAGCAAGATGCCATTAAAGATAAAGAAATACAACAGACAATATAAAACGAGTGCATACAGTACAAAAGAGCATAAGAAAGTTGTAATGTTCTGGAGTATGTTTCCTTTAGAAATAAAAATATCGGCACAGTAAAGAGCTAAGGAAAGACTACACAGTCGTCGACTTGGATTATTGCACTTGTACTGCAGCGATGTACTGACCCTATAAATAAGTAAAAAAAATACACAGACTACACAGCAGTTGGAACAGCAGAAGGAAAATGCACAAGATGTACAAGGAGGGGGGTGCTGTACTTTATATATGTATATATATATATATATATATATATATATATATATATATATATATATATATATATATATATATATATATATATATATATATACATATAAATAATATCTTAGATAGTTGCTGGCATATGAGGTTCAAAGCTTGTGTTAGAGTTGGTGTGTATCAAACTCGGTTGGCATTATATCAAGCACAGTGCAACAGACTCCTGTCCTATCTTTCTGTGTCAGAATTCTGTCACACACTGTAACTGGAAGCTGTTTTAGTGTGTAAACAAATATTCACCTCACTGCTTTATTGCATTTTCCCCCCAAAGCCCCTCCCCTGTTGCAAAAAGATTTTTCCAGTTAACATTTTCCAATTCTGTTATATCTTGGAATGAAAAGAAGCTCTATTATAGGAAACTAGTAAACAATGCATATTGTTCACTGTTAACTACTAAGAAGCTTACAGCAGAAATGTATACAGGAAGATCTCTTCTACCATCTGTGATATTAGAATACAATGTCTAACACACTTGCCATAAGGAAGTGGTGTGGACATCTGGTTTCAGCTTTCAAAAACCTACAATGCAGCGATAGAGTTGATTCCTTCCCGCTATCGTGGAACTCCCATCCCCCTTACAGGGAACACAACATCTCGCCTGTTCAGCCAGACCAGCAATTCCCCCTAACGACCACCTTTTGGTCCACTCTTGAACTCAATGCTATTTCTGATATATTGAATTAAAAAAGCTTCCTGGATGGGAAGCGAAATATCTGCTTGTTATATATTATTCTAAAGGGCCTACCAATGACCTCTGTGATTCTTTACAAGCAACCTTTATTATCCCAGTAAGACAAACAAGCACAAAACAAAATCCTACTTTTCTCATAATCATCATCTTCCGCTTTATCCAAGACCTGGTCCCAGGGACAGCAGTGACTCCCAGACTTCCCTCTCCCCAAACACTGCCTCAATTCTGCCCTCGGAAGCCCTAGACGCTCCCCAGGTCGGCAAGACATAGTTCCTTGTGTCCAGGGGTGTCCCCTGGGCATGGGGGGAAAATACACTGATGAGACATGCCTTGAATAGCTCCTGAGGGAGGCATACAGGGAGGTATGTGAAAAAGATGTCCAAGCCACCTTACCTGGCACCTATCTATGTGGAGGAGAAAAGGCTTTAGCACAAGCCTCTCCTAGATGACCAAGCTCCTTATCCTATATCTAAGAGAGTACCCAGCAGTGGTGGTAAAAAGTACTCATGTATTAATAAACAAGCAAATAAATAAATAAAGTAAAGGCATCACACTGACATTTGTACTTAAGTAATAGTAACAAAGTATTTGCTTTTTAAAATACTAAGAGTAAAAGTACTTTCTCAATTAACTGCAATGTTTCACAACAAATATTAAGTGTACCTACTATATGTATATTTTTTTAATACATCAATAGGTATTATATTGAACAATGCTGTGGATAATGCATGTTTTGTTCTGACCTTCTGTCAAAGTTAACACTTGGGACTTGATATCATGGAATTTTAGGGATGATCTGTTAAGTGAAATATTAAGTGCAGGAAAGATGACTGATTACTGTACATACATTTAATTTGAAATGACCGTAGAGTAAAATGGTCTCTAGCCTGTCATGGAACTAAAGAACTTTAACAGTTCCTGCTGTTTAAGGTAGGAGGAAAAGAGGTGGTTGACTATCCAGTGATGCAGCATAAAAGTGTCATGATCTGGCCTGTTTGCTCCTCCCTAATTAGTAATTCCTCTAACCTGCCCTCTTCCTTCCCTGCCTCAATTATCATTTATTCCTCTCACCTGTTTCCTCTGGTTTATATTCAGTTCAGCCTGAGCATTCAGTGCCAGATCATTGCTTGTCTTTCTGTTCAGTTTTTTTTGGTTCATGTCCTGGATCCTTACTGCCAGTGGAGAGAGGGTTTTAGTGTTTGTCTTGTCTCCTGATCGTCCACTGTTCCTCCCCCGTGGAGTCCTCTGGGTTTTTGGCTCATTATGGGGGGAGGTTCAGTTTTTATCCAGTAAGCCTGGCTCCAAGAGGAGACTAGTTTAAAGTCCTGCTTCAAGTTCCGGTTCCAACGTCCTGTCTCGGCTGCCCTCTTCCACTGTGCCTGCTCATCTGCACCTGATCCTGTCTGCTCCTGTGCGTGACCACCTGGTCATGCTTCTGGTCCCAGTCAGACTCTGAACCCTCCTGGAAGCCTTTGGATGCCTGGAAGTCTGGATTCTGCCACCTGTTCCTGCCTGATCTAGATCCTGCCTGTTTCTGTCTGTTCCTGTCTGTTCTGGACCCCTCACCAGGATCAGCTTCCAGCATAACCTCTGGGACTGCAGCACTGGGGACACTCGTGGTCTGGACTGTTAAACCAGGTAAGTGACCAACCCAGATAATCAAAAATCAGTTTATCGTGGTCACTTACCTGTGTTTCCTCTCTAGAGTGTCTGAGATTGGGCGGTGCCCCGCCCCTTCCGCCTGCAGTGTCCGCGAGCCACAGCTCCGCCTTTGTTTTGTTTTATTTAATAAACGTTTGAACTTTCCTACTGACTGTCTCTCCTTGAATACTGGGTCCATCTGTCTCTGTTCATGACAAAAAGAGTAGAATATAAATATTCGGCATACAAAAAGATTATTTAAAACTCCCTACATATTTAAGAAATAGCTTCTTCTATGGATTTTGCACAAATACTTAAAGAAAATAAAAAAAATTGCAAATAATTCTAATGCAATGGACAGTTTTGAATTGTATCTAGCTAAATACTCATATTAATCATTGTTTAAGGCAGGTATACTAAGCAAACACAGAATCTGTACATTATGTATACTGTACATCTATTTTCACATTTCTCAACTTTGCAAATGTTTGATTAATCTGCAATAATGGAAACTGAAAGAGTTCCTTTCTCTGTGGCCAAAGATCAGAAGAAGCCATTACAAAGCCAATCATAGACCTCTGGCATACCATGTCCTTTGTGCCAAGTGCATCAATGGAAATTCTTATTGGTGAAGTTAGTAATGTTCATCATGGACAATCCATGACTTGCACGCAATTCCAACAATGAAAACCTACTCTGGTTATCAAACAGGGAATAATAATAATAATAATAATAACAAAAAGAGACAAGCTGCAGTGACCTCCCTTCTTCCCTCTATCTTTGTCTGCTTGACCTTCCTGCCTCACCCATGGGAAGTGTACTTGCTATGCTGTACACACTAGTCTAAGAGTATCCTAACCAATTTGAGGTGCATACTTGTTGGACTCAACACAAAATTATTTCTTACCAGATGGCCAATACATTGAGATATTTTAATTCTCTTTTAAGGCTCATTCTTTTTAATGTGGCTTTTAAAGTCAGCAGAAGAAACAGGCTAGTTTTACTATTTGTTTTATTGCAAATAAGCTTGGGCTTGATTCAAACTGCAACCCCTGTGTTTTTGTAATTTATTATGTTATTTGTTTTTTTAATTAAATATTCCTAACATACTTGTTGTCTCAAACTCTCCGACTGAATCCTGTGAAATTACACACTTTTCTGACAGGAATACTTTCACAACAAAAAAAACTAATATAATGACTTTATATATAGAATTTTTATAACAAGATTTGAGCTTTGACAGAATACCGTACACATTGATATTGGATCTCTTGTAAAATTAAAAAATGTGTGGAAAGTTTCTTTATGTTTTTGTTATATTGGTTATATAGTAAATGATAAAAGGTCTGTACTTATATAGCACTTTTTCAAGTCAAAGAACTTGACCAAAGTGCTTTACACTACATTCAGTCATTCACCCATTCACACACACACTGATGGGGGCAAGCCACATTGTAGCGAGAGCTGCCCTGAGGCCCACTGGCAGAAGAGAGGCTACCTTGCACTGGAGCCACCAGTCCCTCTGACCATCAGTAGGAAACTAAGGTGAAGTGTCTTGCCCAAGGACACAAAGATATTATACAAGCTTAGAATGCAGTTGCTGTTTTATTTAGTTTTTTTTTTAAGCTTTACATAAAGCTAAAGCCACTGCAGCACAATTAAACCATCAAGAGAATGGGCCAGATAGCAAAATTCAATAGATCTGAAAAGTCTTCCATTACACACTGTGTAAAAAACAATCCTATTTTTGAACATTTAGTGAACCTTCAACACTCATACAGTATACATTTCTACATAAATTATTTAGAAATAAAAAAGAAAGACAAATTCACAGCAGAACACAAGACATCCAAGACAAAGGTAGTACTAGTACTGTATATTTTTCAGCTTCAATGTAAGCTAATAATTAACTTAATGACATAGCAAAAATCATGACGGCAATGAAGGCATCAAAATAAAAAAGTATAGAAAAACGTATGGTGGCTAGAAAGTTCAAAATACCAATACACAATCAGAAAGCAGCCCTCAGTTAAACTTTTTTGCTAATTTGCTCAATTATTGTGGCTAAAAATATTACACTGCAATTATAATTTAAATCAGCAAACATTCTTAATCAATAAAATGTATCCTTAAAATATAGAACCTATGTGGTCTGCCTGCTGAATCATTTGCTAAAGCCATCTGTCTTCATCATGATATTAACTTAGTTTTGTCTTTGTCCTTTAGCCTTGGTTTGCTTCTTCCACTTGAAACCAAGATCCAAATTATTTTATAACATTTATAAGGCCAAAGTGATTTCCAGCAGAGACACATTGCTTAAGGGAAAATCTTTCTCCCTTCAACTGTTTATCTTTACAAAGCTGACCTATTGTTTCTGCATAGATAACCAAAGTCTATCCATCTCTCTTCTCTCGCTTATTCCGTCAGGATAACGGTGGGGCCAGTGCCTATCTCTGGCAGTGTATGAACGAGAGGCAGGGTACATCCTGGACAGGATGCAAGTCTGTTGCAGGGTAACTAGAGAACCAGAATGATTCTGGAAATTCTGGCAAACTGTCTTGAGAGGGAATCAGAGTATCGCTAACACAATTTTTAGTGGGTGCGAGGAGATGCTGATGACCTTGTTTGAGGAGCTCCTCCACCTGGCTAACATACCTTCCATGGAGGAATCAGACACTGGATGTCTAGAGCTGGATCATGTTTGGAGTTAAACTTCTTCACCCGAGCTGGTCAGTGAGTTGCTGAAAAAAAACAACCTCCATGGTGGCATGACTTTGGGGGTGGATGAGATCCATCCTGTGTACCTTAGGTCTCTGGATGTAATTTAGGTTGTTGTTACTTAAATGCCTCTTCAGTCCAGGAGAGCTTTATCCAGACAAGCAAACTGGGGGGGTGGCCCCATCCATGATAAGGGTGACCGGTGGGTGTGTTTCAACTATGAGGGGATCATATTTCTCAGACTTCTTGGAAATATTATGCCAGGGTGCTGGAGAGGAGAACTTGGCTGATTGTAAAAAAATTGGTTTTTGTCCCTGCCATGGAAAACTGGACCAGCTCTACAGTACATCCTCTGCAGGGTGCTCGAAGGTTCCTGGAATTTGCTCAAGTGATACACGTGTTTTGTGGACATCGAGCAGACATTAACCGCATCGCCCAAGGTAGCCTGTGGGGGGCATGCCAGAACCACGGAGTCAGGGGTCCATCACTAGGAACCTTGCTGTTGCTGAACAAGCTGAGCATGAGTTTGGTCTGCACTGCAAGCAATAAGTCAGAGTTCTTCCCAGTGAATATTGGACTTTGCCAGGGCTGTCCTCTGTCACCAATCATGTTCAAAACCTTCATTTTTGTACATCCACTCTATTTTTTATTTATTGAAATACACAGTTGTGCTCTCCCGACTACAACTTGTGTTAGTAAAAAGCATTTTAAAATTATATATCTATTTCAAGGTGAAGCCTGGCTGTAATTCAATTTTTGCTCTCTGAAGAGTTTCAGGTTTTAAAAACTTTTATATTCAAATATATTTTCTTTTTAAAATGAAGCAGTCTGTTATGTGGATGCAATTTTTGTGCAAAAGTAATTACTTTCCTCTTCTTTATCTATTTATTTATACTCACTTTAAAACAACCACAGCTGTCATAATGGCTTATGACATGTATAAAGAATAAAGAAGATATTGGTTCTCACATTATAAGAAGAAGAAAATGCATGCACATGAAAATTAGTTGAAATATAACATTCATAAATTCTAAAGCTTCATACTATGTTACACTGTGAGCTTGTTTCAATATTCTTGCAGATTTTCCCGTACAATATATTAACTGCTTTCTTTCTTAATCATAACACTAAAAACACAATTCTTACTAGAATAAGACCAAGACCTTAATTTTGCAACATTGTGTAACGTCTCTTTGAGAGATTTTTAATACATGGAAAAAATCTTAATAAGTTGAAGATCAATACGATATTAATGGATAGGTACTGGGTAAAACAGTAGTGATTCAAGCTTTCAGCTGTGTGCTATGTTGTTTTTTTGTTTTCTTTATTCCCTTTTAGGTAAAAAGCAAATAACTGATGGACTGCTTAAATATTTTCCCAGCAGAACGAGATTCATGCCTGCGAAACACTGTATTCCAAATGCTGCCATGTTTAATATGTGTTTAAATCTTATAAAAAAGACAGATAAGTTGACAAATCAGCATTTTTCATCCAGTTTATGGCAATGTTTTAAAACCATGTATTCCTAACTTAAAAGTGATAACTAGCTTTTTCTACATACAGTTTAAAGTAGATATATTTTATTTCTGTCATGATCTTTGCACTGATGTCCGGTCTAATTAATCATTTCACTCACCAACTTATCTCTAGCTCGTTCCAGCTCATTACCAATCATCGGATCCACCTGTGTCAGTCTTTATTTAACCAGCCTTCAGTCCAGTCATCAGTACAAGATTATTTTGAGCCTGAGGTGAGTTTTTCAGTATCCCTGTGTTTTCATATTGCCTGACCCGTTCTGCCTCTCGTTCTGCCTCTCGACCTCTGGTCCTTTCTGTCCCCATTCTGATCTGTTTGCCTGACCTGTCTTTGGAGATTTCTGCCTGTCTGTGCACCAAACTCAGAACTGTTTCCCAACTTTGATCTGGATCCCCCTAGGAACCCCACTCTGATTTCTTGGCTCTCACTACCAAGCCGTCACCATCAGCTTTGGCTTCGCCCTCTGGATTATCCTGCCTTCCTTTTGCTTGGTCCTGATCTCCTGCTTGCCCAACCACTCTGGGAATCTCTGAGCAGCACCCACTGCGTCGTGTTGGCAGCTGACCGGCTAGAAGCAACCTCAAGCTCCGACTGAAATATAAGACCAGAGATTCCTGCCTTAGATGCTGCTCACTGCGGTTCTGTTTTCAGTAAACCTTTTGAGAAATTTACCATCTTACAATTCTACATGCTTATGCATCATAGCAGAATGTTGGAGGATTAATACCTGCCAGATAATTGTTTTTTTAATGCTTTTATTCATTTAAGATTCTTCATTGGTAAAAAGAGAAAGAAAAAAATTCTAGAGTTCTTACTCATTTATGTTTATTTCAACTATGATTTCTAGGTTTAGTACCAAGCATACTTTTTTAGGTATTTCTATTTCCTTACCAACAGTAGCACTTGATTGGTGGTTACATTAAAAGAAATAATGTATTGGGTTTATAATCACTGACTCTAACGGCTACTATTTTTTCACTAGCCTACCATGCCTTTGATCATTTGGTTTGCTTAAACTTTAATGCATTATGGAAGGCAAATTGATGGAATAAAGTGTTCTGTATTACAGATATTCTAGAAAAAGGCACTTAATTTTTCATACAATAAATCTGCATGAGTCTTTTAAAATGTATGGTTTGTTAAGAGATGTGTGTGTTATAAATCCACACTTTTGTAAAGAGTGTATCTCTGAATTTCTATACACCCCCCCCCCCCCCCACCACCACCACCACCACCACCACACACACACACACACACACATACACACAGAAAATCATGTTTGACAACCTGCTGCTACTTTCATAGGCTGTCAGCTCTACATTGTAACAGCAGACATTTTTCTCCTTTTTTAATTTTTTCCTCAGCAGCAAAAAACTGTGCAAACCAGCAGGTACCAGAATGCATTGAGATGGTTTCTGGTGTGCAGAAACATGATCATTTCGGGAGATTTTAATTTTTTGTAAGCAAAAAAAGAAAAAAAGAAAAAAAAACAGATAAAACAAGCAAAAAAGAAGCCAAATGACAGAGTAGGATTTTCTCAATAGCTCACTGAAAGAAAGGGAGGGCAGGTTGAAATCCTCAATACCTGCAGTAACACTGACAGCATTATTTTAATACAACTGGCATAGCCTCAGGGAAGGCATTGACAGCTGGAGAAACAAGGCATTGAATATAAATAACACATCAAGTATTACTTTTCCAATATACATTTTTTAGCTATTGTTTTCAACAATGTTAAATGTTTTGCAGATTAATAATAAAAAAAAATATAAAAAAAACAACACTATCCTCTCAAATAAAATATGTTTAAATCATAGATTTAACAATATCCTCAATCTTCCACAACATAAAATCCCAGTGTTCACTTAAGTGTTTTACCAATGGTTTACCATGGCAGGATGCTACTACTATACATGCCACAGTACACTTCGTATTAATGAAAAGGGGGAAGAGATTGGGAACAACAGCAGCTCAGCCACAAAGTGACAGGCCACACAGAATCACCAAATAGGATCATAGGGTTTTGAGGGGCATTGCACACAGGGGTCAATAGCTACACCCCAAAATGCAATTTAGCAGAGACAGGGCTAGTATTAGTGTTTACAAGGCTTCATAAATAATTGTCCATGGCTATATAGTTGTAGCATTATATCTCCAAGTGCTTTGCAGAGCATTAGGTGCAGTATTGTAAAACACACTACTAATGGATGCTCAAGCAGTGACACAAGGTACATGAAAAATACTTTTGCTAAAGATCTTTCTGGACAATTGTATAGACTGTTGTGGGTAAAAAAAAATGTATACTGAGGGTTTTTATGACAGAGGCCCGCAACTGCCTGTAATTGTCATACTTAAATCTGAATTTAAGTTTTCTCAATAGTCAAAGAGGTTTTAATGGTTCTAGTTTTGAAGTGACTTTAAATAAACACATTCTTTTTTATCTACTCTAAATTTTCTGACCATCTTTAGCAAAAATGGTCTTAACATGGTGTAACAGGTACAAAAAAAAAGAAACACAACATTCTTTCTTGTTACACACTCATTATTATCTAAAAAGAAAACCTTTTCTAGATAAAAGTAAGGTTATAAGGGAAGAGAAAGGTAGATGAAAGAGAATATAAATAAGAATGGCTAAAATTAAAGCACAGGAGAAAAGGGGTTTATAAGAGAAGAGTGGAAAAAAGGAAGAAAGAAGGGGCAGAGGGGAATAAGCACTAACTGAGGTAGAAAGCAAATTATTGGCTGAGCTCCAATGAGCTCATTGAAGAGGACCTTGCTGTCAGCTTGAATCACCATGACAGACAGCGTACCTACCTCCTGGGAACCTGTGAAGACACATGCATACAGACACATGGGCATGGATACATTTATAACCATTCAGACATGTTAAAAAAGCAAGAAAAAAATGTATGATGCATCTGCATAACTTAATAGTGTTTTAAAGGAATAGTACACCTAAAACATGATTAGTCTTCATTTTCTACTCACCCCCATGCTGAACAACACTCTGGAGTACTTTTTTGATATCTCAAATGCATCTGGAGATCTGGGAGGCTTCTTGCTGTCCACAGCGCCCGAGGCAGTCCACAAAAAACGTGTCAATATTCCTCCATACTGCTCGTCCAATGTATTCCAAGTGTCCTGAGTGGGTAGCGTCAATAATTTACTCGTAACGAAGTCATTTAGAATGTTTTTAGAGCATAAACAGTAGTGTATAGGATTTCCTAAAAGCGCGCGCCTGCGAGTTCACGAGCCTACAGAAAACGCGGCAGACCAAACCAGATGAAAGTGCCCATTCAGCTCGGCAAAGAACTCATGCACTGAAGTCCTCAGACCTTTCTTTCGTTGTTTCTTTCTTTGCACAGGTAAACAGCAAATTTCTTCTTCTACGCTTGCATTATCAAGAGCAGACGCTGAATGCGCACTTTCATCTGGCTTTGTCTGCCGCAGTTTCCGTAGGCTCGTGAACTCGCAGGCGCGCGCTTTTAGGAAATCCTATACACTATTGTTTATGCTCTAAAAACATTCTAAATGACTTCGTTTCGAGTAAATTATGGACGCTACCCACTCAGGACACTTGGAATACATTGGACGAGCAGTATGGAGGAATATTGACACGTTTTTTGTGGACTTTTATGGACCTTTCTGCCTCGGGCACCATAGACCTCCATTATTTGAATGTCAGCAGACAGCAAGAAGCCTCCCAGATCTCCAGATGCATTTGAGATATCAAAAAAGTACTCCAGAGTGTTGTTCTGCATGGGGGTGAGTAGAAAATGAAGGCTAATCATGTTTTGGGTGTACTATTCCTTTAAAATTCACCCTTTGACATAATGTAGTTGTATTTATGTATTTACATAAAAATGGCAAAAACCTACAATATAGAACTTATGCAATGTACAATGGAGCTCGTGTAGCAGAATTCTTAAATTGCTTACAGGTGATATAACTTCAAGCACTTTTTGTGGACTGTATACACTCTTGCATACAAAAGGGTTTTAATGCTTTTACTGTTTCCTGGCAGTTTTTTTCAGATTAAAGAGCATAAAAACTTCCTCGCTGCCTCTCCATATTTGGTTCTAGGTATGCTGGGTAGCAGTTTTGTATAAAATACTAAAATCTCAGAGTCAAGTAAAAGTATAGGTACCTCTCCAAAATATGACTTTGGTAAAAGTACAAGTCATTGACTGAAATGTTGGTTGAGTTAAAGTCTTAAAGTATCTGAAATGTCTTGTACTTAAGTAAGAAAATTACTGTAAAAATAGATGTACTCAAGTAATGTAATGAAAAAAATAAGTAAAAAGTAAAACAAGGTAAATGCAGTTTGAATGACTTTTTATATTTTGGTAAACTTTGAAGGTCAAATTCACTTA
This sequence comes from Cyprinodon diabolis, assembly GCA_030533445.1. Lineage (NCBI taxonomy): Eukaryota > Metazoa > Chordata > Actinopteri > Cyprinodontiformes > Cyprinodontidae > Cyprinodon > Cyprinodon diabolis. Next base: position 28,974,524 of record CM060069.1, on the reverse strand, counting down.
AAGGAAAAGTTCGGTCATATTCAGAATTCAAACTTCTGAAAGTACTTTAAATGTGAAATTATGACGTACTGTTCAATAAATGATTAGTATTTTTAATCAAGAGTAATTTCATTTGAATGTGCTTTACTGGAGACATTCGTGTTTGTCAAAGAACACTACTGCCACATGGTTTGTGACATCACGGTGCGGTATCGGCTGTTGATCAAGTCCTAATACTCTATCTGGTGTTTGTCACAATGCACTGTTATCCAATTCATCTTAAAAACATTCTTCTTGGAAATGTTATCTACATATTACGTGGTTTTTCTCTTCCCAGATGTTCGATGGCAAATCATCCCTCTTCAAGTTGGCAATCCAGCAACAAACCTCTCCATGGTGGATCATGAATCAGAAAGGTGAAATAACATTTTTTTTCACTTTTATCCGATGTATTGCAAACCAGATGCCATGCATGTGGGCATTGTTAGTTTCACTATAGCTCTGGTGAATTTCAATAGTGAAATCCTCTCGAAATCTTCAATAATTGTTGTTGATTGCAGATGTGTCTGTTAGTTCCCGTTGATTTTGCTTGTAAAGCGGGGAGAATGGCGCTAGGCTTACCGCACTGTGACGTAACTGCCAGAAGATGTCAGGAGTAAGGTATTACTGTATTTGGGCAAAAATGTCGGGTCCCAGACTCTGTGATCATGACGAAAATTATTGTTTTGTTTTTTTCACTGATTAACGTTAAATTCATTAAATCACAGCAAGCGTATCAGTTTTAGGTATAGATGATCCATTGATAATTTTTTGCTGACTGGACTTTTTCTTTAAAATAATATACACAACCATCTGCAGGAGAAATTTAAACCAAGTTTAGACAGAAAATACAACCTTTTTGTAAGCCTCCAGTTTTCCTTTTTCAAGTAAGGTCAGTGCTATACACATTAAAATTGTACACAACCAAGTGCAGGCAAAATTTAGACCAGGGGGTGTATACTAACTTACGTCAATGTGTTTCTTAAAATTGGATGTGGAGTGTTTTTAAGATAGAATTTCCACATCTGAGCAGGTATAGCAGACACTGCATGCTGTACGACGAATCTTTAACACAAAAGAGTACATTGTGTTTATACAAGGCCACAGCCATGGGTTCTCATCACTAACTGATGGTTCCACTGTAGCCGAGTTTGACGTTGTTGCAGTCGCTGATGTTGACTTCTTCCTCTTCCATGTGGCTGCTGCTGATTGTGAGACTGGCTTTGTGTTTAAGGGGAGAAGTGAAACATGTGAATCCTATTGGTGGTGAGGAACAGGGCCAGTAAAGTCCTGACTTTGTTGCAATCAATCTGTAGATGGGGTCAAAACACTTGCGTTTCTCTCTCTCTTTATCTTGCTTTTTTTCATAACAAGTAACTAAACCAAATATTGAAAATGTATTGCAGTGAAAGGATGCAAATAAGTTCGAAGTAAAAGTGAAATTTATCAAAAAATGTTATACCTTGAAGGAGTCCAGGCTTTACTTGTGAGAGAGGGAACCGTTGGGTCCAGAGACTGTTGGTTCAGCAGAGTGCACAAGCAGCAGCAGCAGCGTCTAGCTTCTGACTTTGAATGGCAGACCTTGATCAGATTTTCCAGCTCTTCTCTGAGAGCAGCAGGAGAAATCCAGACTGGAATCTTCAGGTTTGGCTCACCAGGGCAGGAAGGCAGGTTAAGCTCACCCAGAGCATCAGACTTGAGACAGGTTTCCTGTGAGCAAAGACAGAGGCAGATTAGAATCAGTTTTCTCTCTTGAGATGACTAAGATTCTTTCTGGTAACAGAGGCTCAGGTTTGCTAACCAAACTAAGGTCAACACTGCGGCGTTGAAGGAAGGTCTCGCAGCCGCTTATTTAGGGAAGGTTCCTGATGAGCAGACGAGCTCCAGGTGTGCAGGAGGGCTCCAGCCCAGGAGACCCACGGCGCACTCTGCTGGAGAAAGGTGGTACATCCCCAGATCCCAACAGTAACCCCAGTCCCTAACAGAAAACAAAAAACAGAAGAGGATCCTCGGCGCCCTCTGGTGGGCAAGCCTCAGGATCCCAACAGAGCCCCCCCCCCCCCCCCCCCCCCCCTCAAGGGCGGATTCCAGATGCCCTCAGACCAGTCCATAAAAAAAAAGAAGCAAACAAAAAACAACCCACCCAGGGCGGGCGGAGGGGGCACTAGGGCAAGGAGGGCCAGAAACAACAAAAATAGAGTCCAAAAAACAACCCACCCAGGGTGGGCGGAGGGGGAAACAGGCCAGGAGGGCAAAAAACAAAAACTGAGTCCAGAACAAAAAACGATCCACTTACGGTGGATGAAAGCAAAAGAAATCCCAGACGATTTCTTAGGCAGAGTCTCAGGTGGCCGGCCGTGGGACCGGCAGCGGGGCAGAGTCTCTGGTGGCCGGCCGTGGGGCCGGCAGCGGGGCAGAGTCTCAGGCGGCCGGCCGTGGGATCGGCGGTGAGGCAGAGGCTCCGGTGGCCGACCGTGGGGCCGGCAGCAAGGCAGAGTCTTAGGTGGCCGGCTGCGGGGTCGGAGGCGAAGCTGACGCTCTGGAGGTCGACCGCGGGGCCGGAGGCGAAGCTGCTTCTTAGGAAGATGATACCCCACTTTCAGTAGGTAGCCCCATGGGGTACCCTGTCCTCTCTTCAGCGGCTCTGGAACAGGCTCTGAGGTGACCGCAGACTGCGGCTCTGGAACAGGCTCTGAGGTGACCGCCAACTGCGGCTCTGGAACAGGCTCAGAGGAGACCGCCGACTGCGGCTCTGGAACAGGCTCAGAGGAGACCGCCGACTGCAGCTCACCCTCAGGAACAGGGGAGACCACTGACTGTGGCTCCCAATCAGGAACAGGGGAGACCACTGACTGTGGCTCCACATCAGGAACGGAGGACACCACCGACTGTGGCTCCACATCAGGAACGGAGGAGACCACAGACTGTGGCTCCACATCAGGAGCGGAGGAGACCACCGACTGTGGCTCCACATCAGGAACGGAGGAGACCACCGATTGTGGCTCCACATCAGGAACGGAGGAGACCACCGACTGTGGCTCCACATCAGGAATGGAGGAGACCACCGAAAGTGGCTCCCAATCCAGCATGGGGAAAACCACCCATGGCAGCAAAGGTTCAGTCTCTGAAGTGGCTTGTGATGCTCGTAGAGGGCTCCTTGCGATCACTGGCGTCTGTAGAGAGGTTCAAGGAGGGGTAAAACCACATCCTTCGAATTCAGACATCTCTTTAAAGTTCTGCTCAGGGGTCTCTGGACAGCACAGAGCTAACTCAGGGGTCTCTAGACGGCACAGAGCTAACTCAGGGGTCTTTAGACGGCTAAGAATCGGCTCAGGAGTCTCTTGGCTGCTTGGAGCAGGTTCAGGGGTCTCTAAACGGCACGGAGTTGACTCAGGGGTTTCAAAACGGCACGGAACTGACTCAAGACGGCTCACGGCTGGCTCAGGGGTCTTTAGACGGCTCAGAGCGGGCTTACGGCGACGCCGTCTCTTATGTCGGGGGGTCTTAGAAGCTGGGCTAATGGGTTCACAGACTGATTCAGGAGTCGAGCTATCTGGTGTGCAAGTGGGTTCAGGTGTTGGTTTAGCTGGATTGCTAACAGGTTTAAGAGTTGGCCTAACTGGTTCGTGAAAAGGTGACAAGAAGGGGAACAGATCATCTCTATCCCCGTAATAGAAGTTCCAGAGATCTGACTCCTGGATTACAGGGGCTCTGACTGCTTGGGTTGTGAGTTGTGGTTTGATCTTTATCCCTTTATCGGATGGTGCTAACTGGCGGTCATGTAGGTGATGGCTGAAACGGACTAAACTGTGTGGAAGTGGACTGAACAGGGCTGTACAGAGTTGTACTGGGCTGGACTGAGCTGGACTGGGCTGGACTGAGCTGGACTGGACAGGACTGGACTGAGCTGGTTTTCTAGATCTGGGCTTGGCTCGTAGTCTGTGATCTTGATATATGGCTATACAAATGAGCTCTTCCAGGGTTGCAGGTCCATCTATAGTTGCTAGTTTGATTCTGATTTCTTTATTTAATGCGTTTTTGTAAATGTTCTTTAGCATGGCATCAATCCAGCCAGAAGCTGCGGCTCTGACCTGGAAGTCTATCGAAAATTCCTCTACGGTTCTATTTCCTTGTGTGAATTTGGACAGACCATGAGACTCAGCTGATTTAACAGAGAACTTTAAAGTGAATTCATTTAGAAATTGATCTAAGGTGCAGGTTATACAAGATTCAGGAGAAAAATGAGTCTTTTTCCACTCGCGGGCTTTACCGGATAACTGTGAGAGGATAAACACAATCTTACTCTCGTCGTCAGGGAAACAGGACGGATTGAGTTCAAAGAACAATTTACATTGCCACAGAAAACTTTTGCATTCACTAGATTCACCAGAAAATAGTGAGGGACGGAAAACAGGAAGTAACGGAGCAGGGTCTGACCTTGGAACTGAAACCGGAAGTGACGGGCGGAATTCCAGGAGTGACAAGACTGGCTCCGCCCCTTGAGGCGGAGTTGACTCCGGAACCGGAAGTTGAGCTGGCGCCATGTTGTGATTCCTCACGTTGCCTGCTAATTCCTGAAAAGTTTGTTCCTTTAACACAAAACTGGGATTTAACTCACGGAAAGTTGAGTCGTGTTTATGGATCTGAGTAGCTTGTTTTTCTCAAGCCTCCTCCGGAGGGTGTCTGCTGGGTTTTGTTTGTGGCCGCAGTGTTCTGTCATGATTTGGTTTTAGGTTAAACCCACATGCAGAACACAAACAGAGGCTGAGTAAAAGTTTAACAGAGTTTATTGAAATGAGTTTGACAGAAAGACATGAACTGGATCTGGTACTGGTCCAGGTTGGGTTCACTGATGTCTGCAGAGATGACAGTTTGATTAGCCAGGCAGTCAGATGATTAATTGAGTCTTAGGATAGTTCTGAGTCTACCTTGAAGGAGTCCAGGCTTTACTTGTGAGAGAGGGAACCGTTGGGTCCAGAGACTGTTAGTTCAGCAGAGTGCACAAGCAGCAGCAGCGTCTAGCTTCTGACTTTGAATGGCAGACCTTGATCAGATTTCCCAGCTCTTCTCTGAGAGCAGCAGGAGAAATCCAGACTGGAATCTTCAGGTTTGGCTCACCAGGGCAGGAAGGCAGGTTAAACTCACCCAGAGCTTCAGACTTGAGACAGGTTTCCTGTGAGCAAAGACAGAGGCAGATTAGAATCAGTTTTCTCTCTTGAGATGACTAACATTCTTTCTAGTAACAGAGGCTCAGGTTTGCTAACCAAACTAAGGTCAACACTGCGGCGTTGAAGGAAGGTCTGGCAGCCGCTTATGTAGGGAAGGTTCCTGATGAGCAGACAAGCTCCAGGTGTGCAGGAGGGCTCCAGCCCAGGAGACCCACGGCGCACTCTGCTGGAGAAAGGTGGTACATCCCCATATCCCAACAGTAACCCCAGTCCCTAACAGAAAACAAAAAACAGAAGAGGATACTCTGCGCCCTCTGGTGGGCAAGCCTCAGGATCCCAACACCCCTAACATTAAGTGTGTATTGTATTTTGGTGCTAAGCCATACAGTGTTTTACATATTTACAAAAGTATTTATCAAATCTATTCTCAGAAGTATGGGGGGTCAGTGTGACAAGTTTGGAACTGGGCTGATGTGCTACAGTTTTTGTGAGGCTGCGTGCTGCAGCATTCTGTCAGATAGACTTTTTAGGGAGACTTGTAAAGTATTAGTATTCAACTTTACCTAGGCACATAAGCACACAATTTAGGTTTTTATGTTTTCAAAGTGAGGCATCCATCTTTTAATACTGTACTTTATGTAGTTGTGTACTTGTTTGCCTTTGAAGATTCAGGACAATCATTACACCCTAATTTTTACTTTATTGGTGGTTTCTAAGTAAGTTAAGTGAAGCTGGGTGGTACATTTTTTGTAGCTTACTTTTGTCCAAAAATAATTAAGTTTTTTTCATGCTGTCAGTGTTATGAAGTGAGGCAAAAGTGTGGTTGAGTTATGTAGGTACCCAGTATTAACTCCACGTTCACTTTTAGTCGACGGAGCCAATTTCTGTAAAGGTGTGTCAGCCTTCTATTGTGAAGGGAAGAAACTTGCGCTGAGTAGTCGGTGCTAAATTGTCTTTCTGGTTTAATAAAAAAAAAAAAAATGCCAATCACACTTTCTTAAGCCCCTAGTAAAAACTGCATTTTAGATTTAAATATAAAAAGTGTATTATTAAAATAAGGAGACACAACAATTGTACATTATAAGTTTCATCATAAAATCAACAGAAGCAGCCACTTTAGGGATGCTTAGCATCAAAAATGTTCTCACAGGTTATCACAGTTACAGTGCATATTCCATTTGTAACGAAACAAATAGTCAAAACGGTTAGTCAAGACTTTTTTTATGGTAATTTTGAATATTTTGATGTACAAATGTTTTTGTTATTCTATTCTATTTCAAAGAACTGAGGAGCTTTAATTACAATGTTTTCTCTTTTTCCTTGGTGATAAGCCATGCAGAGAAAACTAACACTTGTTCAGGCATTCATTTAAAATGAGAGTGAAAGTGAAGTGTGCAGGGATTTGGACTAAAAAATAAAAATCACTTAACCATATTGTTGTTGCTCCAGAGGCAGCACTGCTAATGGTTAAGTAGCTTCTGACCATGTATTGTTTTCTAGAGAGAACATCTGCTCCAAACAGTAATTGGACTGTTTTGCCAAAGCCTGCAATCTCCTGTGTGCTAACTAGAATTTTAACCGATCCGAAAAATCAGCTTTCAGGATCTGAACAATAAAAGATAACTATGTGCTTTGATAAAAGTCTGGGTATTTTCCTTCAGTGTTTTATAAGTCACTCATATGAATATGCAGTCACAACTGTATCTTTTTGCATGCACTTGCATACAATTAATACACTTGCACATTACTCATCACCGTCTATCTCTTGATTTAGAGTGGTTGTGATTACAACTGTGTGGAGTATTGTTCTTTAACAGGGTAATAATAACTGCTGTCAGGCAAGGAGGAGATACAATCTTTTCTTGTCTGTTCTCATGCTGATTAGCATTACCAAGCTCCACTGAGCGCATCAGAGTTCCCTCTGGAAAGCTTAACCTTATGTAAACACTTCAGTCTCTCTTATAGTTTTTAGTTTCTTTCTAACACATGAAGCGAATAAGTATTGTATCCTATTATAAATAGTCTACTATCAAAATATTGATCTAAGAAAGAGGATTTACATTTAGTTTTAACCTTGTTTGGTTTTGTGGGTGCTTTAAATATGTGTTCTTTTGGTTGTTATTTTTCTTATTTTTTTGCTTTTTTGCCTTTACCTAAATAGCATGTTTCAGGCCCCTGTACATATATACACATACGCTATGCATAATGGTCATTCCAACAAATGTTTTAGAATGGCGTAGAGCTGATTCTTACTTAGAATATCATGTTTCTGATTTTTGGAAAAATATGCAAGAAAGGGTTGTTAAGCACATTCATTTTTTAGTCATGAAAAGCTATTAAAGTGTAATGTTTTTAAAGTGTAATGCAGATCAGGGTGACTGAATAAGAATTAAAGCCACACCTTTCAGATTTTTGTTTCTTAAACAAAGATAAATTCAAAACCTAGCAACATTTTAAGTTGTGTGCACAATTATATACTTTGTTTTGGACTATCACATACAATCTTAGTAAAATGCATGGAGGTTTGTAGGTGTGATGTGACCGAATGTAAAATAATTCAAGGCATATTTACACTTCTGCAAGAACTCTACATGTGTTTCATATTTCTCTCATTACTTGAAGAAAGGTCTGAAAAGGAAATTCAACCCTGGTCATTATTTTTGTCTTTGTGCAGAAAATATTTTAAAGAAATATTCAAAGATAAAAAGGTCTGTAGCATCCAAGTCTAAGAGAAGTAGAGAGCCAAGAGGAATTTGTATTCATGTTTAATAAATCAGTAAGGAACATTTATAAATTAGATTGGAAAAAGAGCGAGGACCAGCAAATTGTGCATTTCTTTTTTACATAATAAGCATGATTTATTCTGCAGATCTCCTTCTTCTTCTTTTACTTTGTCCTTTCCGTGTTTCTGTGGCTGATTAAATAAAAACATATATGTTTATTTAATCTAAACAGCTTTCGATCAATCTGGCTCCGTTTGAACTTTCGCTTTCTAGCTGCACTTGTAATGCTTTGGCAATAACTCAGCTGCAATATGTGAGCTGAATCTTCCCGCATTTATAAGGAAATCATATCTATTAAATTGTTGTAGCAATAAACATTGGTCAACCTTTATTATTTTTAAGCGAGGTGATATCTTATTTTCTTCCTAATCACCGGGAATGCTTTTTTTTTTTTTTTTTTTAGCAACACTGTACCAATGTGAGTAACTTCTGTCTGTCTCCCTGTAGCAAACAAAGATTTGTTTGTTTTCACTAATGTAAATAATAAAACAGTCATGATTATTTTCAATAAATAATAAAATCCTATTAAATGTTACTAGAATATGAACAAATCTGACTTAAACTGTATTTATTTTTCACATATATCCTTTTCACTTCTCCAATGGTTGTCCAAATGCCACTTTAAGAGCTTTCTGTATACAGTTGTGATATTGTTCATTAAACTTAATCTTCTTTCACAACTGGCACTAAATCCTTTAAATTTAGTACAAATATCCACAAACTCTCACGTGTTAGTGCTGGAGCCACCACATCTGAGAATGTGTTGTTTGATCCCCGTTTACATTTTTGCTTCATTATGTACTCGACTGGTAAATAATTTTGGCCACATACTTTTCTTCTGGCTTTATATATGCATCTTTATCTCTTTGATGTGCTGAAATAAAGACATTCGCTGAACTTTTTTTAACGGTCACTGATTTTTAATTAAACATACTTCCAAATACAACTGTAAAATGATTTGACTGGCTTGCACATACAATAGAAAGGTTTTAGCCTATGAATTTCTTAATATTTATTTGACTGAAATAACTGTGAACTTACTGTGATGCTGTGTGACTCTTTTTGTTCAGTGAGAATGGGATCTTTCTTTTTCCTTGATGTTCTTATACTGTAGGAGGCTCTGTAGAGGATTTGCTAAAAACAAAAATACTTCAGAGTTGCTGCAAATACAATTTATGAGATTAATTCTCTGTTGGTCTTCAAGCACTTCTAGCTGTTGCTTTACTTCGAGGTATTGCAGGATGGTCATGCACTATTAAAGGTATAGAGGACTATCTTTTATTTCCAGGTATATTGTCAATCGTTCTAGTGATGTGTTTATGTAAGTCTATCCTAGATGCTCATCCTGTTAGCTATCTTTTTCTGTGCATACACACTTTTAGGCGTATATCTGTGGTGAGCTACGGTTTAAGACAGTCATTGAAACTCTCCTTTCCCACTGTGGTCCTTTAAAAAAGGCCGAGGGTTGTAAGAGAAAAAGTGTCTACGAAGTGTGTAAGAGGAAAAGAAAGGCCTCAGAAGAGGCAGATATATCCCGGAATGCTTTGCGCAGAGACCTCTTCTCTAAAGCATTATAGGATTTTCTGTCACAGCGGCCCGCTGTTGCCATAGGCTGTCGCTCCCTGACAGCAGCAACAAATAGCAAAGATGGCACAGGCAGCATGGGGTGGAGGAGTAGTTATGTGACCAACATGGAGCGAAAAGCAGTGATCATCTGTTCGAACGGTATGTTAACTGAGTTTGCTATAAAGTCCACTATATAGTCCCCTCTTTTACGTGAAAGGGGCGGGTCTTTTAAAAATTTCGCTAGACTCCTCCACAATACCTTTAAGTAGCTTCATCAGTTGTCATTTTCCAGCTTTTCTGATAGCTTCAGCACTTGTCATTATCCAGCTTTCTGATAGCTTCATCAGTTGTCATTATCCAGCTTTTCTGCTAGTTCTGAAGTACAACCAGGGAGATTTTTATCTCTCCTCGTCATGCCCTGTGCTGGAATTCAATTTAGGCTCAAAAAGAACTATCAAAACACTAAAAGGAGTGATTCTTGTTATATATATATAACCTTATTTGATATGATGAAATGGTTTGTGATTTTTTAAAATTGGTATATAACATGACTATGTCTCTTCAACAGTTAGTTGCTTATATTGATATTCTTTTAATATTGCCTACTGTAGTAATGCTACCACAAAGTAGTACATTGACTATTTCCAGAGAGACCCATCTGTGCATTTCGCCTAGAGCTGCATCTTTTACCTCCTCTGTGTCTCTCTGCTAAGCCTAAGGCTGTGGCATATGTCCCGAGTCTTTCTTCTTCAAAACAATCATTCTCTAATGGTATCATTTCAGGAATATAAACATGTGTTTTACCCTAAAAAATAAGCGCAATGTGAAAGATGTCTTTTGGCTTAACAGGGATGAAGTTTAAGAAGTGCTAGTGGCATCACAAGAGTATATGTCCTCTCATGAGATGACTCAGTAGTATTACAGGCCATTTAATGATGTCAAATTTCCTTTTTAAGTTTCTCCCTCAGCACAGTGGGAAAATGCTGACTAGAGACTGTCCACTAGAATTTAAAATGTCACAGGAAAAGCTATAGGGTCTGTACTTTTTGGGTTATTTGCAGCTACTTGTGTTAGTAAAGAATAGATTTGATATAAAACCATCCTGGTGTTAAACATGCATGAACATTGTTACAAATCATCATCAACACCTTTTCTTACAGACAAGCCCATTCATCAATATTTATATGTAATTTACTATTTTTTATTTATGTTGTTGCAACATATTGTTTATATCGAAACGTTATTCTTTATAGCTTTACATTTTTATATGTTGGTTCACAATGCATTGCAACATATTTTTCGACTGCAGTAAAAATATGTAAGAATGATTGAAAGCAATGTTTTTTTAATTGCATGGTTTATGTTCAGCAAAGCATTTATAAAGAAACTCTCTTTTTTATATATTATCTTAGCTCCTTATTCAGAGTTTAGTATGGATTAGTTTTCAGTTTAAAGATTAAATAAAACTAATATCTATTTCAGTTTAATTACATCTGTCTTAATCTAATTTATTTTAATTCCAGTTTTAAATCCAAGTGTTTGTTTTTTAAAGGAAATGTGAAATTTTTTTATCTGCCGATGACAATTTCTTTTAACAATCTTTTGTCTCTCTGTCTGGCTGTCTGTAAGGTAAAGATTTTGTTTTTTTATACTCTATGTTCTTTTATTTGAATTTTTTGCTTTCATTTCTGTTTCAGAAATGTACAATACTTACTGTACTACCATCCTCTATGGTGATACGTTCTACAACCTTTCTTTGCAAGTAAAGGAGCCTGATCTTTACAAGATTTGCATGTCCTAAAACAAGGGCAAGCACGTACACATCAGATTTTTAAAGAAGGCACAAAGTCAGCTTTTATTTTATTTTAAGTTAATCTGAAAGACAGGTGCAAAATATTTCTAGTCAGTGTCGCCACAAAGGATAATCTGGTCTTATGTTAATTAGCAGAGAAAAACTGTTCACTTCGGTGTTATGGTGTTTTATATTTTACTTTACTTTGATTATTTAAATAATTTAAGTAATTTTTTGTATCTGTATTTGAAGCTCAAACTGCTTGTACAATACGGATTCTCCACATTTTAATGGTTATAACTAATTCGGTTTGTAAATCCCTCTAGATCACCCACAATTCGCCCACTTATTGCAAGTTCTAAAGTAAAAAATTGCGAGGGCAATTTAGCCTCTCTATTTGCAATCTTTGGAGATCAGGCATTTGGTCTTTTTCTATGAAGTTTACAGCCTCAGAACAAAGAGATGGTAATCTTTTACCAATTCTTTTGGTCATGGGCCCTTTCTCATACCCTCTTCTTGTCATGATGTGGCCTGTTTGCTCTCCCTTAATTGGTTATTTTTTTCACCTGTCGTTTTCCCTCAATGCTTCAATTATCATTTATTCCTCTCACCTGATTGCTTTGGTTTATATTCTGTTCAACCTGAGCATTCGGGGCCAGATCGTTATTTGTCTTTCTGTTAGCCGGTTTGTTATGTTGATTTGAAGGTTCATGTCCTGGATCCTGGCGGCCAGTGGAAAGAGGGTTTTGTGTCTGTCTCGTCTCCTGCTCTTCCAATGTTCCTCCCCTGCTAAGCTCTCTGGGTTTTTGGCTCTATATGCGGGGAGGTTCAGTTTTTATCCAACTAAGCCTGGCTCCAAGGAGGAGACCAGTTTAAAGGTCCTGCATCAAGTTCTGGTTCCACGTCCTGTCTCGGCTACCCTCCACCACTGAGCCTCCTCGTCTGCATCGGATCCTGTCTGCTCCTATGCGTGATCGACTGGTCCTGTTTCCGGACTCTGCTGGACTCTGAACCTGCCAGGGAACTGTACGAGATCTTGGAGGCCAGGATCCTGCCTGTTCTGTCTGTTCCTGTCTGTTTTGGATCCCTGACCAGGATTGGCTTCCTGCAAGACCTCTGGGACTGCAGCTCTGGGGACACTGTTGGATTGGACTGTTAAACCAGGTAAGTGACCAACTCAGATAATCATCTTCTGTCAGATGACCATGGTCACTTAGCTGTGTTTCTCCCACTAACAGTACCCCCCCACCCCCCACCATCCCACCCCCCCACCCCCACCCCCCCACCCCCCCACCTGCAGTTGCCGTGTGCCACAGATCATACCAGCTCCCCTTTTAGTTTTGTTCTTCATTAAATAAACATTTTGAACTTGCCTACAGACTGTCTCTCCTTGAATACTGGGTCCTTCTGTCCTCACTTCATGACACTTCTATTCAGCTAACCCCACTGTATCAGGAAAAATCTGCCAATGGAAAGTTGTTGGTCAAGTTTTTGGTACATCACCTCTTTCTTTAGATATGGAGTTCATGGCACCTTTTCAATTTGTCACTAATAGGTTTTTATCTAAAAAGTAGTGCTATATTAATCAGCTTACAGTGCCATATATGTTTACAATGACACAGTATCATTGACAGAAAAAGGTAAAAAAAGAGGCACAGCATCAAACATCCTTCCTAATAACTTACAGTAGGAATGCTCACCTTTTGTGCCAATGGCCCCTTTAAGGCCTCCATGACAACACAATTTTGCATGAAAGTTTTCACCTGACTTTCAGACATACTAAGAATATATCCAAAATTTGCAGTGCTATCAATTTCAGGTTTGATAAATCACTGAGACGGCTAACAATGGCAGCTTGCCTAGTGTAAATCCAGGGTGCTGGATGACTGCCCTTGCTGATAAAAGAGTGGGAAATGTATAATATATTTTCCCAAATTTAATATTGGGGTCGCATAATTTGTACCATAGGAACACTTATGCAGAACAAAGAGAAAAACAACAAAACTATTCAAAGTTGTTTTCTGTGTTTTTTGCAAAATTTGAGAGTAAGTTGAAGATTTTTAGTAGCCATTTAGATTTGCCAGATTCCCCCTGGGAGCCAGCTGGACAGTACCAAAAGCTGTTGATTTGAATAAATATGTATAGCTTGGTGCACACCTCCTGCTCCCTTAACACACATCACAACAATGTCTGTCAAAAGAGGATCTAAAAGCAACTTTTTCAAAGTGACTGCAATGTCGTTGAATATCATAACCGAAAGTACTGTTTTCTATGTATTACAGCACTGCATACAATATTTAACAGACCAACATCTTTCTTTTTCTATTCCTGCTCTTTTTAAAGTTTCTTTTTAAATTACCCTTTTACTTTAAATGTTTTATAGGCCACTTTTTAAATATAAGGAAATCGAAGGTCTTCCAGGTTGCAGCAATCAATTACTTAAAAAAAATTGAACAATCACTCTGGTTTGGGGACAGATTTTTTCAGGACTGACATGACTGTTTTCTTATGTAGTAAAATGAAATAGGGCTGGAATCTGTTTTGCTTTTTGAGGACCCAACTGGAAAATTTAACAAGCTTTTATCAACCAAGCGTAAGTTTTTTTTTAATTTGAGTTTACATTTAGCTGTGACACACATCCAAACCAAGCAGAGGAACAGACTGGATGTAGAGAAAAGCCTGGGATCGGCTGTTTTTTACACTGAGCTATCGATGCTCATCAAGGCAGCTCAGGTGTCTTGATGAAAACAAACTAAAACAAATTAAGTCAGTCCAAAAACATGAGTGTTAGGTTAATTGGCTTTTCTAAATTGTCCTTAGGTGTGAGTGTGTGCATGAATGGTTGTTTGTCCAGTGTGTCTCTGTGTTGCCCCGCATTGGACTTGCGCCCTGTCCAGGGTGTACCCTGCCTCTCGCCCATTGACTGCTGGAGATAGGCACCAGCACCCCTCGCAACCCCAATTGGGACAAGCGTGTCAGATAATCGATGGATGGATGTTTAACCATATGTCAATATCTTTCCCCCCTTATAAAAACCTTAGCAAAACGTCCCTAATGCAGCCTTACTCGAATTAGTCTTTCATTGTTTTGTTTTTTTCAATTTGAAACAAAGAAACAAAAAATGAGAAGCAGCAGTTTTTTCTTGAGATATATTTCATAAAATGACATAGAAAATGTGAAAAAAATTATGTTTATTGCAGTCCAAATTATTTATCAGTCTTTGCTTCCAAAGTAGAACAACGATACAAGTTTAAAAAAATAAATTCATTGACTCGTTCATTTTTACCACAATTTTTGAAAGAAAAGTTTGTCCTTTATTAACAAGAACATAAATTGGGTGTTCTTCATTCAAGCAGCATTTATTATTGCTTACAAAGGAGAACATACAGTCTTTGCCAAGGTGTATGCCTGTTTTGGTCTAGACAAGGTTTTCCTAACTAACTTAAAGTCTGCAAAGAGCTGTGAAGGTTGCCATACATGGTTAATCAAAACAAGTTACAGTCAATTGAAGAAGACAATCAAACATTGAATAAACATTGATTCTGAAGGAGTCTGGCCTCAAAGATACTAGAATTGAAAAAAAGCTTCTGAGACAAAGAAAGGCAAAATAAGACTTACATCTAGCTTTGTCTAGCAGATGCTCTGCTTTATCTAATACTTTGTGCAATAAAGGAAACAAAACAACCTCACAATCAAAGCTATTAACTACATCCCTAACAGGGATACATTTTTCAAATCTTACCATTTATAATATCATAAAGAAATTATAAATTAAAAATAGAACACCCTCACATTACTTTAAGAAAAAAATCCTGTAGTTAATACAAAGACAAAATGATAGAGATGTATTTTTTTTATACCTCATGAGTAACTGAAAGTCATTCCTGCAGACTTTGATGTCTCACACGTATTTTCTTTTTATTGTGGTCTTCTTTTTTGTTGTTGTGATGGCTGACAGTTTCTGTTGTTGGGTGGTTTGTTTTGAGATATCCAATGATTGTCATATTTTGCCACTCTCTTTCTGCTAGTAAAGAATGCATCAATTTGTTGTATATGTGCTGTAGAATAAGTTTACATCTACGGGACTGTCCAAAGTCGAGAATTCTCCTACCTTGTGCCATAGCATTTACATTCAGTAAAGTATAAGTACATATCTTCTCTCTTTTGCTGTCTTTTTCTTAATCAGATGTTTTAATGGCAATGGTTTCTGATATCTTCCTGACTCATCCATCCATCCATCCATCCATCTTCTTCCGCTATCCGGGGTCGGGTCACGGGGGAAGCAGCTTCAGTAGGGAGGTGCAGACGTCCCTCTCCCCAGCCACTTGGGCCAGCTGCTCCAGGAAAACTCCATGGCGCTCCCAGGCCAGCCTAGAAACAAAGTCCCTCAAGCCTGTCCTGGGTCTCCCCCTGGGCCTCCTTCTGATGGGACCTACCTGGAACACCTCACGCAGGAGACGCCCATGAGGCATCATAATCAGATGCCCAAGCCACCTCAACTGGCTCTTCTCGAAGTGAAGGAGCAGCGGCTCTACTTGGGGTCCTCCCCAGATGACTGAGCTCCTCACCCTATCTCTAAGGGAGAGCCCAAACACACTACAGAGAGAACTCATTTTGGCAACCTGTATCCAGGATCGCTTTCTTTCAGTCGTGACCCAAAGCTCATGACCATACGTTCCTACCCTCACCTTCCTGATCCTCTGCCAGATCGCTTTGCCAACCATGTCTACAATGAAGGTCAGTGAGAAAATAAAAATATTCTTTGAAAAGTTATGCAATAGTTAATCAATTTTAGGCCACTTTATCTCCTTCTGACTCAGAATTTAAAGAGAGTCCAGGGTCGGTATCAGTCCTACTAAACATGTATTCCTTCAGCAAAGCACTGTAATATGTTTTGGTTAGTTCTTGGACAATAACTTCAGCTTGTTCTATCCCGAGCTTGAGGATGACACATACCACCCCACGAGGGGTGAGAAAACATTTTATATATATATATATTTTTTTTTTTTTTTTTACAGCAGTAATAAAGACATGCTTGCTTGTTGTGGCTGCTTTGTCATGCTACATTTCGATATGCTGCTTTAATTATGCGTTGGTGCTTGCTATGTCCATAAAATTAACTAGGTGGTCGAACTGTGGAGAATCTAAGCTTCCCAACAATGTCTAACATGTCAATATTGGTAAACATTTTACCAGTGTAATTTTCATGCATTCTGAGTTATTATTTGTAAGCGATTTAAAACGGGTCGCCGGCGACCCGGTGGGTTTTGAGAGGTTAGGGTTACGTTATACTTTTATACTTTAAGTAGTTTTTGGAGCACATACTTTTTCACCTATACTTGAGTAAAGAGATCAAGTTGATACTTCGGAATCTCATAAAATTATTGCTAAGGTCAGGCGGAAGGGAATGTTAAGATACAAAGTCCTAATTGTGAGATACATATAAATAGTTTGGAAAGTCAAATATCTCATAACTATGATTTTGTATCTCATAATTCTGACTTGCTATTCGTCATTTTTTATTTTCATGTGGCGGAAACGGCCTTCCATAATTTAAGGATTAATTATGCCTTTTTTATTTTTCCTGTAACTTGTGATTTTCTGTCAGTGTGATGAAGATGCAGCAAACCACTGTAACTTACATTTGAATGTAAGTTTTTCTTTTGCCAGTAGTTCACCTTTACACCCACTCACAAATGCCAATTGGCTTGTAGCACAAGCCAATTTAAATATACTTCTGCATTCCTAGGTGATAGTTTTTGCTTCCGGTGCTGTTCTGAGCCGGCTGCAAACAATACCACAGTTTACACCAGCTGATTTCAGGACCTGCCTAAAGTGTCTTTTAACAAGATTCTTCACTTGATTCTGGCTTTATCACCCTACCACACAAAAATGTCCAAGATTTTAAACTTTGATTTTAATGAATCGCATACCCACGAAGAACCTAGCAACTCAGCTGTGAACGCATCACGCAAAAAAACAAACAAAAAAAAATGCATAGTTTTTCAGCATTGTTTTGATTGAAACCCTGACTTAACTTTTAATGCTTCATGCATGTTATTACAGCTAAATAGAGAGTAGAAAATACTTACCTGGTATAGTGGCAAATCAGGTAATCTGAGCTGGAAAAGAGGTCGTTAGCAGCGAGGAAGCAGTGGAAGCTGACTTTAATTGTGTCATGAAGAACAGGCACATTTCAGTGATGATCCTCCAACCTATTGATAGCCCAATCACTTTTTCTTAAATCCAAATGAACTAATTTTAAACTGATAAGCTCACTAGCTTTCTCTGTCAATGTTCCAGGTGGATCGACAGGACCAGGGATACAAAGGAAGTCCAAAGCATCACAATCTGAGACTAGAAGCTAGTAGCCGCCATATTATGGACCAAGCCAAATGCAGTGATGTAGACTCGCTATTTCAGAGCTTGAACATTGCTGTCACCCTCAACACTACATGGTTTTGGATGACCCTTAATGTGGCGGAGTCTCCACAGGAGCGCAAAAACACGTTTACGAAAGATTCATTCATGCATGTAGTGTGCTATTTCCTCTCCAGTTTCTTGGCATTACAATTTGAACTGTGCTGCTCTGTACGAAATCAAGGAGCCAGACACATTTTCCTCTTTGTCAAAGCGGCAACCTTATCTAAAGCAGTGGCCAGAGAAGTAACTCTATCAACAAAATCATAAATTTTTAGAGAGGAATAAATAAAATTTTCCCACTTGATGCTAAGTATTTCTCTGCAGAACTTCCATAGTTTTGACAGTGAGGCCATCGGATAATTATTTGCATATTCACTAAGGCAGTCTCTACCCGTTGATCTTATACATGATAGCTGCCTGAAAATGTGAGTATTGGCTTTGTGTTTGCAAAAAACAGTTGCGTTGTGTTTTAGTACACAAAAATCTTTAGAAGATCAGACACATAGAGTTTTTCCTTTTAGCAACTGTACACACACAAAAGTGCTTGTTGAATTAGCTTCATTCTTTCTTGCTCATGTCATGGTAACTCATCTCATAAGTTGAAGGCATAAGTTAACTGTGTCACACCAATTGGCATTCATGGCAAATTAATTAATGAGTGCTGACACTTATGGGACTTTCCAGACTCATTTGAGTATTAATGATTATGTGGTGACATACTAACATTATACTGATTGATGATTAATTGTATCTATTTAAGGGTCATTCGCCTTAGTGCCCTGGCTATAGGGGCTAATAAGATTCTCTACATAAAAAGACAAAACACAGTGGCCACACAAAAAAGATGAGCATTAAGAAACAAAAAATCATGTGATTTTACTGTGAGATTGACTCTTTTCAAAGATTTAAAAAATAAAAGCCTCAAGCACCAAAATCTCTCTTTTATAAATCTATCTAAAGTTTCTATATTCATATATTACATAATATCAATAATCAATTGTAGTGTTCTTGGTTTATTTGATTTTCCATAATAATTTTAAAAGCAACATTTTGGAGGTTAGAATCAGACAATAAACAGAATAATTCCTCAATTTTTGTAAACACATGAGTTGCATCTTGTATATGCTTTTAACTTATAATGAGCTTAAAGCCAGAGTCACCTCAAAAGCAAGACTGATTTTCCCTGATGAACTACTCTGTCAGTTCTCTCCTGCAAACCACTGCACCATTTCTTGTTTTGCAGGGTTTTTTATAGCCTGCTCCTCCTTCAGTCCACAGGGTTCAAACTGTGAAATATTTTGCTCAGAGCATGTAACCCTACTTTACGCTTAACATCTGCACTGTGAGCTCCCCTCCTCTACACCTGCCTCCCCTTCCTCATGTCCTATTCTTTACTCTGGCTCAGCTGGCATCAAAGACTCAGGAAAGCAGAGAGAGACAGAAAGGGCTGCCAAGATTACCAAGGCAGCTGGAAAGTGATGAGTGATTGACGATGTGTTTAGCATACCAAACACTATAACATAGTATTATAATTCTATATCTGGCTCTTGTTCACAAATATTTTTTCTTGCCACTTCTACCTCTCTTATTGCACCTACAATTCTTTGATTGTTTGTATGTGTTGATTTTTTTATAAAAGCCTTAATATTTTATTTGATCTGCCTCTGCAGTGTATCAACCATGTTTTTTTTACTCCCAGATGCAAATTTGAGAAAAGCGAGAGATGGTTCAGAGTGACAGACTCAATACATAAATAAACCACAAACCCTGAGCATGCAGCTTTTAAGAACCAATCAATCTGGCAGTGACCCAAACACTTAAACATAAACAGAGACTGGCCAAGCATTTCTTTACATTAGTATGCACTTTTTCCAGCATTTCTATTCTTTGTTCCTTGTCTTTATCACTGTTCAGCAGAGAAATATGTATATACAGGGGTGAGAATTGTTTGAAAAATGTATTGGGTAATATTGTTTCCTTTGACCCTGCTGCATTTTAAAATATATATATTTTTTTGGTTACAGACCAAAATTTAATATATAACAGCTGAATAATACTTTTTTATTCAATTCAATTAAGTAATAATTTTTTAAGCAGAACTGTAGGTGTTGATAGCTGTGGCCAGAAGATCTTCTGTATCAGTTTGTCTTGCACCGGATCTGGATAAGCCACTTAATGAAGACACACTGTTGTTTAAAATCCTCTCAAGAGGATGGTCATTGTTGTCCATAATGTTCTTCATTTTATGACAAATCCCTCTTTGTAAAATAATCCCCAGAAGTTCTAGAAGAGTTCTTATGACAGAGCCAGCCTTATTAATTAGCTTGTTGACCTTTTTTAAGTCCTTAGCTCTTATACTGTTACCCCAGCAGGTATGCTATGTTCATACCATACACGCTTTGAGCATCAGGAGCAGCCGTTTTACATGCAACGTTTATGGATGACGCGCATCAAGGTGCATCAACAGTTCCTCCAGCGCGTCTCGAGCTGCAGGAGCCGAGTATTTTGACGCAGCGCCTCATGAGCTTCTGAGCATCTTCAAAAACAGCAGATGCTGCAGTTGGAAAACTTAAATTTTTGCTGCTTGATGCGCCACATAAACCAATCAGCGAAGCTGATCTTTGAACTGTCAGGGAGAAGGACACAGCACTGCTGATTCAGAGAGCTCGATGATCACTCCACTGAAACTGTTCATTAATACTTAACTTGGCTTAAAATATTGAAGCAGTTGTTTCATTTAAATTTACCAAGAATTATCAAAAAACTGAATAGAAAATAAGAATAATAGAGCAAGCTTATGTAATGCATGCCAGTTACATCACCTGAAATTGTCGCACAATCTCTAGTATCCAATGACCATTAGGGGATGGGGCTAAAAATGAATACCTGCTGTTGCATTACTCCCGTAGAGTCACACATGTCAGGTGAAATTTTAAATCTAATTTTATTTGTTTATACAGCTATAAAACAAAAAGTACTTGTAAAAAAAATTTTTGAAACATCTTTTAGAAATTTTAAAGCCCCATTTCAAAGGAGTGTGGATGAAACACCATGTGACTGAGTTTTGGCCATTTCTATCGATAAACATCAGCAGATATCAGTTGGGCCCGGTACCGGGCCCGCTGGGCTCAAGGGGCTAAACCAATGACATCTAGATATAATGTATTTTCACAAAATACATTATATTACGTAATATTAGATATAGTCAATTACTTACCTTGAAGTAAGTAAAAGCTAATGTCCCAGGAATTGAGAAGCCAGGAAACGGGAATTTTTCTAATCTCCAACCCAATACTGAACATAGATATCCAATTATTTTTACATTATGCTGTGATTAATAATCACAGCATAATCAGCATAATGTGATTAATGGTTTCATTAACCAGTAACACTTCATCGAAGAGCATGTTCTGTATGTGGTGTCTATCTGTGTCTTGAAAAGGATGCTGTTTGGTCCTTTCTGCAGGTAAATCTGTTAGCAATCTGGGAATCTGAGGAAAGATCATAAATGACAACACAGGATACATTTATAGAGATAATATAACAACCCAAAAGCCTCCCTCCCACACTCCCTCCCCTCACCCCCTCACACTCATTCGCATTCATTCACCCACTCATTCGTCCACAAATTACATTTTCAGAATAAACATTTGAGAACTTCCCATCGGTTTTTATATTTTCTGGCTTCATCATCGGTTTTAACCATATAACTTTCTAAAGTAAAATAAATGCTGAATAAATGCTTTAAAGCTACAGTGTGTAATTTTTAGCGACATCTAACGTCCAGACTGCAGACCGCAGCAACATGAACATCTCCCCCCCCACCGCTTCTCCCCCCCAACAGTAAGGCGAGCGTTACGGGACAAAATGTCTCCCATGACGTTCGCATCAACCTACCTTCTCAAGTGATGAGGTTTGTTTACATAGATAATTTTAATACTGCCATCTATTGTTCAGTACCGTTTCAGTTCATCTCTCTCAACTTGCCGTAGTTACTTTCGAGCGTAATGGGCGATCTCGCAATCGCTAGTTTGTTGGCTCTGCGCTGCCGTAGCGCAAAGATGTCTGCCTCCATGGCTGCGAGACCCGCTCCTATGTAATTATAAATAACGAATTCTAAGGCAACGCAAATATTAAGGTTAAGAGGCTGAGCTCGTAGATGATGATAAATAACATAGTTATGTATAATATATTACATTTCTGACTGTATATCCCTGTAATTATTACACACTGTAGCTTTAAAGAAATTAATACTAAGTGAAAATCAATTTTTTTAAAGATAAACTATTTACCAAAAACAATGATTAAATTTTCTAAGTTCTGACTATTAATAAACTCTCCCAGTAAAACAGAAACCACATCAAGCTTCATAGACAATCCTTAAACACATTTTTTTCAACTTCCACCCAAAATAGAGACACAATATGACAATACCAAAACAAATGCAGGGTGGATTAAGACTCCTGACAACAGAAACTGCAATCAGCTGACTCTGTCATATTCCATGGCTTTAACATTTTTCTTGTGGGTAAAATAATTGTAGATTATTTTAATTTGAAAATAACGATTTTGCACATAAACAGTAGTTTTATAGATTAATTTGAATATTTTATCCCACGGCAGCAGGCAGTCAAAGTAGTCCTCCAATTTTCCATGTCTTATATGGGGCAACCTTCAGTGATTTTTTTTTTATTAAATAAAATGTATATATTTTTCTATTTATTTTAATTCCCATTTTCCACTTAGAGTTTCTTATTGGAGGTTTAAAAAAATATAGTTTACTAGTTCTATTGTTATTTTTTTTTTTTCCAATTACTCCAGTGAGCTGGTTAAAGTAAAAATTTGAACAAGAATCACCATATGTAATTCTAAATTCCCCATACTCCATAAATTTACCATTCTTATTAATAATGTCATTTACAAAGATAACTCCTCTTTCGAACATGCTTTTCCAAAAAAATGTGTCCATATATTAGTATATTGTATTAATCCAATATACTAATATATACCGTAAGGGATATATTATATTATAAGCTTAAATTTTAAGCGTGCCGGTGGGAAACTCAGGAGCAGTCGGCTTTACCACAGGTCCGTTAGAAGCAGGCACTTATTCTAAAGCAGCAGCGGCCTCCCTCATAGCTCTGCCCCTGTTTTGGTAATTGTGGTCGTTCAGTATGTCCCAATAGACAAACCGGCAATTCAACCAGTTTCCACGCTTACAATGTAATGCAATGCAGACATGCACAGTGCTCCCTACCGAACAAGATGGGTAGTCCGGTCAGCAACGACCTGAGGAAGAGCGGCTGCTGACGTCACTCTGCTGCGCCCGCCATTCAGAATGCTTTTTCGTTTTCGAGTTAAGGACAGTACTTTGCTGGCAGACCACAAAAACGAAAAAGCAATGTCCGCAGTGTTTTCTCTTTGATTATGACATAAAATGTGCAGTCTTGAAGAAAAAAATGCAAACTAAAATAGGAGGATTGATTACTAATTTCATTTATAAGTCTAGTAATGCAGCCACATTCTTAAAATGAAAAAGCATTTGTGGAAATGCTTTTTCATTTACAAATTTTACATTTCAAATAGAATTTTGGTATGTATTTGCTGGGGTACATTTTGTAAAATAAATCTCAAATGTCTTTTTCGTTTTCATTTTAATTACGTAAAAGGATGAGCAGTCTTGAAGAAGTAAATGAAAATGCAAACAGGATTATTGATTACTAATTTCATTTATGAGTCAAACAATGTAGCCACATTCTTTAAATGAAAAAGCATTTCTGAAAATACTTTTTCATTTGAAATATGGTAACGATTCACTTCCATAAATTGTAGCTACACGAATTTTAGATATTTGAAGACTCTAAAAAGACTGCTCTGGACTTTAGTATATAAAAAACAAATAATGCAATTATTTGCATTCATTTTTTTTATCTGTTTAAATCTATATTAATTTAATTTAATTAGTCGAAATCTATATAACTAATTAGTTGAAATTACATTCTAAATTCCAAGCCCAGGCTTACCTATGTCTTTTGATAGGGTCGGATGCAATCCAGAATGGGTCATGTGACCTAGAGCCTGGCTTTATGGTAGTCTAAGCTCTCCTTAAACACAAGAGCTAATCAAGCAAAAATTTGCTGTTAGTTTGAGTCTTCTGTTTTTCTTATTACAATATCCGTTTGTGCAAACAATGAGAAAAAACAACAATTGTTTGTTCTGTATAGAATTTTGAACTAAATGCAAAAATACTTTTGTTATTTCATACAGTATTGATCTAGTTCCCAAAATCTATAGCATATTCCTGTAGTTTTTGAGATGAAGAGATAGATTTATAAAACATTTTATAATGCTCAAAGTTCAACAAACTTCTTTCAAGGGTGATTTCTTTACTCTGGAAAATGTTTTTATTTTCAAATGCAGCCATCAAACTGACAACTTACTTGGTTCAGTAGTGCTGAACAACACTCAAGGGGATCCAAACTTCGGGTTTGTCATTCCAAATTTTAGCACTCCTGTTGATGGGGCTGACAGGGCAACATCAGCTGACCACCCCATGGTTCCCCTGAGCTCATCCTGTCTGATGCAAAGACCTTTTGGTCTTTACTGCTTCTTGGCAGGATCTGATTTTAAGTTGAATCGGTCATAACAGAATGTTGATGAATTGCTCTAAAATAGAAGTACGCTTTATTCTTTGTGTGCCTAGATAAAACAAAATTAAAAATATTCTTCATTATTTATTTCAGTATAGTATAATTTAAATCAATTCAAGGTTAAAACAGAGGGGACTAGAGACCAACTCAGTAAAGCGAATTCAACCAGAACACATAAGGAAACCACATCATATGATAACACCACAAACGCAGTTGTCCAGGTTCCTTTTATGCCATCTATTTTGACATGTGATATGATGCTGAATTTGTTTTATGATAAGTAGAACTTATTTAGTACAAGTGTAGGACAAGAGAATTAAGATATGATTACAATAGAATCAATGCTTAGTAAACCCCAAATCTGTTTTTTTTGGTCAAACTTAAAAATGTTCTAGAACCTTTAGTGCGGGTTTCAGTTGTGATAACAATCAACAATAAAAGCAACAATTATTAAATTATTGTTTTAAATATAATACACAGTATATACTGATGGTTCAATATTGCGTTAAATATTTTCTTCTGTACTAGCTTCAATCGCTTAATGTATTTAAGCTTCTCCAACAGTTCGCTAGAATTTATATTGTTGGTTTATGCTCAGATAATGTAATTAAAACAACCACTTTGAAATAGTTTATAAACAAAAACAATAACGTTCTAATTTATTCAAATAAAGGATGTGATTTAAACTTGAAAACTAGTGTGGAATAAGATGCCAGCAGTCTGCTAATACTGAAAATATTTCTTTAGGTGTCTGCCAATCAGGATCTGCAGGTTAGGTTATGGTTTTGGTTTGGTCCTTTGTATTTATATTATTCTGCTATTTTTGTTTTTAGAATTTTTTGCCATATGTATTCTGTTTGTTTTTTTTTTTTATTATTTATATTCCAGTTTATTTTTATGGTGTATTTCTTAGTCCCTTTGTTTGGTTTTGTCTTCACTATCTAGTCTGTTTTTATGTCATATAGGTTTTTCCCCTGTGTTTATCCCTGTTTAATAATTTCCCTCACAGCCAGAGCCTTCATTTAGTCAAAACATTCCAAGCATGTGTGCTTCCTCATTTTCACAACTGTTTAGTTTCCTATTTAAGCTTTCTGTTTGCTGTCTGTATTTGGGTTTCCGTGTTGCCTCCTTGCTTCCAAGTCCTGTTCCCTAGTGTGCTGATTATTCTTATTAAATATTCATCAAACTCACCATCCTGCTATCAGTCTCTCTTTTGGTCCAGATAAACAACTTCTGACACTAACTTGTCCAACAGCAACTGCTGCAAAGTCCTAAAAAGGTTTCATACTTTTTTCATGTGTTATCTTGCATAAACATGATGTCACATCACCAACACCAAAGAATAATTCACACATATTTTTGACATGTTACTGACTTTGAAGGTTGGCTGTATTTTGCACTTTCAGAATAAGATGTAGTTTGATGTAACCATCACAGATCAGAAAATGATAGTATGAATTACACTCACCGGCCACTTTATTAGGTGTCCAACCTAACCTGTCCAACTGCTCGTTAACACTTAATTTCTAAGCAGCCAATCACATGGCGGCAACTCAGTGCATTTAGGCATGTAGACATGGTCAATACAATCTCCTGCAGTTCAAACCGAGCATCAGTATGGACAAGAAAGGTGATTTGAGTGACTTTGAATGTGGCATGTTTGTTGGTGCCAGAAGGGCTGCTCTGAGTATTTCAGAAACTGCTGATCTACTGGGATTTTCACGCACAACCATCAGAGAATGGTCTGAAAAAGAAAAAACATCCAGTGAGCAGCAGTTCTGTGGGTGGAAATGCCTTGTTGATGCCAGAGGTCAGAGGAGAATGGCCAGACTGGTTCGAGCTGATAGAAGGGCAACAGTGACTCAAATAACCACCCGTTACAACCAAGGTGGGCAGAAGAGCATCTCTGAACGCACAGTACGTCGAACTTTGAGGCAGATGAGCTACAGCAGCAGAAGACCACACCGGGTGCCACTCCTTTCAGCTAAGAACAGGAAACTGAGGCTACAATTTGCACAAGCTCATCGAAATTGGACAATAGAAGATTGGAAAAAAGTTGCCTGTTCTCATGAGTCTCGATTTCTGCTGAGACATTCGGATGTTAGGGTCAGAATTTGGCGTCTACAACATGAAAGCATGGATCCATCCTGCCTTGTATCAATGGTTCAGGCTGGGGGTGGTGGTGTCATGGTGTGGGGAATATTTTCTTGGCACTCTTTGGGCCCCTTGGTACCAATTGAGCATTGTTGCAACGCCACAGCCTACCTGAGTATTGTTGCTGACCATGTCCATCCCTTTATCACCACAATGTACCCAACTTCTGATGGCTACTTTCAGCAGGATAATGCGCCATGTCATAAAGCTGGAATCATCTCAGACTGGTTTCTTGAACATGACAATGAGTTCACTGTACTCAAATGGCCTCCACAGTCACCAGATCTCAATCCAATAGAGCATCTTTGGGATGTGGTGGAACGGGAGATTCGCATCATGGATGTGCAGCCGACAAATCTGCGGCAACTGTGTGATGCCATCATGTCAATTTGGACCAAACTCCCTGAGGAATGCTTCCAGCACCTTGTTGAATCTATGCCACGAAGAATTGAGGCAGTTCTGAAGGCAAAAGGGGGTCCAACCCGTTACTAGCATGGGGTACCTAATAAAGTGGCCGGTGAGTGTACGTTTTAACAATGATGAATGATAATTTTGGAGGGTTCTGACAAACAAGGAACTTCTGACAAAAAGATCTTTCGGCAAATGAAACCTCTAACATGACTTACTGGATCCTAAATTACATAAGATATTGGCTCATATTTTGTATTTATTACACCTTTATTTCAGTTCTTTTATTACACTTCATTCTATATGTCAACTTTTGTCATACAGTACTTGTTAGATGGTTTTCATTAGCAAAATACATTTTGCAAAATGTTCTTCCTGAACTTTCAGCTGGTTTCCTCAGATATAAAACTTTGAACTAATCTGCCTATATCATTTGGTTGAATTGTCTTTCTGAAGTGCCTTGAGATGACTTATGATTTGAATTTGCTCTATAAAAATAAACTAAACTGAATTGAAAAACAGCAATGAAGATGGAGAAGAGCCAAGTAGGGATTAGGGATTTTTTTTTCCACTAATCCCAAAACTTGAAATAGGTTTAGGAAAGACAAAGATCTACTGGGGTGCAGATCTGGTCCGGAGTAAAATTAGTCCTGTTGTTTAGGTCACTGTCTTGTTGAAAATATTTCCTGACTGTTTCCTGCCTCTGATATAGGTATGCATGTGAAAAGAGAAGTAATATCAAAAGACATCAGGGTTCTTCCTGGTGCCAACTTTAAATGTTTGACTTTGTTTGCAAAGTCTTTGGAGTTTCCTATGTGATGTGTTATGTTTCCCACCAGGGGGGCTAAAATATTAGTAAGCTGTTTAGCAATATTATATTACTGAGTAAATGCTGCTCACAATGAGTCTGAGTGGTGTTCCTTCCTTGTGAATTTTTTGGAGTCCATCTAAGCATGGCATGTCCTCCCCTGGATATAATCTAAAATAAGTTGAACAGTTAATTACCTTCTTTTTGTAGGCGTTGGTTGGATCTCTTTTCAAAGATTCATACGTGTTAGTGTCACTAAGTAGATTGAAAATTTTTCCTGGTTGTCCGAAGTGTTGAGGGCAGTGCATCTTCCTTTGTCTGTTGGTAATTTGGTGATGTTTTGCTTGTGGCTAAGAAATGTTATGGTTTTCCTTTCCTGTGGTGTGAGATTTCAAGGAGGTGGTTTAGCAGTGGAAAGGGTGGCTGTTACTTTTTTGGAATGACTATGATCTGGATGACTGAGAATCTTCACCAGCATATGTAATACAATAGACCGGAGGTCTTCTCTAGGGGTTGTGAAAGTTTTGGTTGATTAGACTTTTTCTTTTTTATATTCCCCCATGCAATTTTTTCCAATAATTGAATTGTCTTTAAATACACATTATCATGATATCAACACACTGTGGTAAACAGATAAATGGAGGCAGAAGATGTCTTTCAGTCATCAATGCACACATTCAGCGACACACAGGAGCTCTTTCAAGCTTGGCACCGTTTCATTCACAACACCTGTCCCATCAACAAGGAATCAGAATCAGAAATACTTTAATAATCCCAGGGAGAAATTACTTTCGTTACATAACACCATCCGTAATAGAGTAATTATAGGACCAGTTTGACATAAGATAAAATATATATAATCAGGGGTTCCCGGCTCTGTCATGTTGGGTTATAGGAAGCTAAACCCAAACGCAGAACACCACGGAGACAGGGTTAAAAGTTCAACAGTTTATTAAAGTAATCACAATCCAGGGAATAGTGCTGATACTTGTACAGGTCCGGGGCTGGCTTCACAGGGATCTCTGATATGGTTCAGGCTGAGTGAGGAAGCCAGAGGAGGCCGGAGGCAGAAGGATTAGCAGATGGCTAGGCAGCAGCAGGGCTAGGCTTCTGACTAGCAGAGACTCGGTCTTTGAGTTGTTCTAAGTTCTCACCTAGAGAACAGGCAGGCAGATTCAGACTGTAGATCTTCTGGCTGGCTGCCAAGAGCAGGAAGGCAGGTTTCTGAAGATGAGCTCCTCCAGAGCTCCTGAGATGCGGCAGGCAGATTTCGGCAAGGGAAACTCTTCCAGAGTTTCCAGGGTTCAGTCTAGAGCAGGTTGGCAGGCTTCAGACCATGAGCTCCTCCAGAGCTCCTGAGATGCAGCAGGCAGATTTCAGCAGTGAAGACTCCTCCGGAGTCCCAGGATTCAGTCAGGTTTCTTCCGTGATAAACAAACACTCTGGCATCGGAGTGTTGTCCACTGTCCACTTAAATACTGGTCCCCTGATGAGCAGATGAGAATCAGCTGGTGAAGACAGCTCCAGGTTCAGGAGATCCAGTACACCCTCTAGTGGAGGAAGGTAGACAGCACTCCAGAACCAAACAGACAATCAGGAGGGGATCCTCAGCGCCCTCTGGTGGGCAAGCCTCTGGATCCCAACAGGCTCCATCTCCCCATCAGTTTGGGGGGTCCTTGGGCTGGAAAACGTTGAAGACCCCTGCAATAGACAATAAAAAAAAATGTTCTCTCGAATTTCATGAGATGGTACTTCAAAAACTTTTGTTTTATTTAAATTCCTTAAAGAGTGAATAATTCCGCTATTTTTGTAGTCTGAAGTCATATTGAAAATATATTAAAATAGAAATACCATTTCCATGATTCCTGTGAGGGAAATATTTAGAAGGGTTCGATAGAGCAAGAACCTGGATGTCTTTTACCTTACATTTCACATTTATTTCTTTATGTGTTGGTTACCACATAAATAAATAAAATGCGTTGAGGTTTAGCTATAACCTAAAATAAATTGAGGAAAATGAAAATTGAGGGATATGAGTACTTATCAACTTCACGGCTCCAAAATAAAAAAAAAAGCTGTCATCACATACGTTTAAGCTGTTCCGTCGGGAGTTTGAACAGCCTCATGTCTCATTCGATAAACACTGAAAGGACAGCAGCTTCTTTTCACCCGGCAATGTGAATTGTCCCTGGGAGATTGTGACGCACACAGAACACAACGTCATCCTCAAGTCTTTGCTTTCCTCACACGAACTCTGTACAAGCACCTGAACTCACTTGAGTACTTATAAGATAAATATTCTTTGTAAAAAAAAAAGTATACTGTAATGAGGAAATGCACCAAAGACAATAAAATGCTTAAGTTGCCACAATAGTTTTAAATCTTTTTTATTCAGTTTTGTGCAACATCTCTATGCCAATCCTCACAAGCGAAAAAAAATGTAAGGGACTGAATTTAAAAAAGCCTACAAAATGTGATATTTGGCGTGATCAGCCTCAAACACCATACGATCAGCACTCAACAACTCAGCAATCATTCATACGGTGAAATGAACACAAACAATTAGCTTTATGATGCAAAATCCAACAATTAAGCAAGCTATGTTAAAGGTAAATATCACATCAAACCTACTTCTAGCAAGGTTGGCCCAGACAGTGTTTTTAATAAAAGGGAAGTCTCAGATTGTGTCTGCTAGAGCACTGTTAGCTACAGTATCTAGGGGCAAGGTTGGATGCTGTCTCATTCCTGATGGCTGCTAAGCAAGGCATCCTGGCCCTGTAGGTTTGTTCATGCCTTGGCTTTGGACCCCTGGGCTCTCTTCTGGGTATACTTTGCGTGTGGCCTAGAGATCAGAAGCCTTCCCCCACCACATAATTTTATCTTTCAAATGTTGTTCATGTGGACAGTTTGTTGTTTACTCCTAAATCACTTCAGCTTTTTAACTGTTTCATAAAACACTAAAAAATTGTATTGGAAAATCAGTTTTACAACATCTAAAACCTTAAAGAGAGTGTTTGTTTTTTTGTTTTTTTGTTCAACTGAAAAAGAGCCAGCTGGGAGAAAAACACGCAAGGTCCAAAATTATGCAAAATTCACATTATAAACATTTTGTAACAGTCATATGTGTCCAAAATATGACTGTGTGAGGTTCACAAATGTACTGCTGCTTTTTACTGCTTTTCTCCACCTTTTAAATAATGTGTGCTCAAAATGGTCTGTTTAAAAAAGCATTCCCCTTATGATGTCATCGAGGGAACTAAGCTCGTAGCAGTTTGTAGCAGCTCATCGGTCAAGCTATTGCATTTATTTAATGCATTATTCCACGCTTCTACCCTATCTTTACCAACTCTGACTAGTTGTCATGGTTGCGGGTTGTTGGGGCGCAGCCTTTGGGAGAATAGGAAGGGGAAAACCATAACAGCTTGTGCAAAGGATTGATTGATTGATTTACGTTATTGATCTCTCAGTGGAAAAAATGTACTCATTTTTGGTGTCTAATCTGAGAGGAATTTTTCAAATTCCAAAAAAAATACTCAGTAATGTGAGGAGCTTTATTGGTGGATAAAGTATTTGAATACACACATAATAAGTATATTACAAAAACAGCTTTCAGCAGTCATTGAATCTGCAGGACTTCTTTCAGTATGTGAGAGCCATCAGTGCATCTTGAACACCTGTCCACTTGATGGTTTCTCAGCATTTTGATGACATGTATACCTATCTGAGCTCTTTTACTCCCATCCCTGAGCTGAAAGCAGTCCTCTCCTGCTGCATATAGTTGCCTTATGAAAAAGAAATAGAAATGATTGAGTTCAGGTAACACATCACATACAATTGCAAGTAACAAAACGGTGTTACTAAAAAGTAAAAGTAATTAGTTAGATTACTCTGTTCATGAAAGAATAAATCACTTCTTATGTTTTATTCTAACTTCTCCTACCAATGTTGTTATTATTTAATACTGTTTACCCCAAAACTGCAGGTCAGTTTGTTTTTAATACAAAAACACACAAACAGCACATTGTGCTCAAAAACGTGATGCACACTATTACAGATACATATAATTAGCTAACTCAACATTAGTTACAATTTAGCACACAGTTTGATGTACTTACAGGTCTGGCTTCTTCATCAGGTGGAATTATGGTAGGAATAATGCCAGGTTAAAGAACTGCTGACATTTGCCCCAGTCTGAACCTGGTGTCCATTTTTGGATTTGGGAGTGTGCAATCCTAAATAAATGGTGGCAGCTTATTCAAAAAAAAATATTCCATGCAGGCAAAACGAAAATCTATATCTCTGTGTCTTATCTTGCCTCTGTCTTAACCCGGCTGGTCAGGTCTTGTGGCGATGGCAAATAAGAACACATTTCAATTAATAAAAAAAAAAAAAAAAGGAGGGTGAGTGTTGGCCTAGTGGTTAGAGCAGTGCACTTATGCTCTGAGTAAGTTGCAACTACGTGGTTTCGAACCAACAGCCAACACTCTGAGTCTCTGAGCAAGATCTTTGACCGCACGCTGCTCCCCAGGCATTGCATAGTAGCAGCCCACTGCTTTACAACGGGATGGGTTAAATGCAGAGAGTTAATTTCTCCCTTGTGAGATCAAGAACGTTCTATTTATATTTGTACATTTCCCAGGAATCAAGGTTTTTTATTTATCATTAGTACTTAACCATCAGTCAATCACATTGGAATTCTTGTGCAAAATCTCTCAGAATGGCAGTCTCTTGGGAATTGGTCTTATAATAGAGGTTTTGAGTATGTTGGGACTACAACCTAGGATGGTGGTGTGTTGAAGATATCGGCACACACGCTGGGTAGTTGTTCCCCACAAGCCTTCAGTACTTTGGGAGGCATTCCCACTGCTTTGTTGGGATTCACCTCTTTCAAAACCTTAAAGACCTGTGTATGTGTGTCTGTGGGGTCACAGGGGACTTTTTAAGGTCAGTCTGTGTTCAGCCTGTCAAACCTGTCATGTGTTTACGCTATCTAAAATGGTGATGTCCCATGGGATAGTGTTTTTGTGGTCCTCCTATAGGTTGTGACAGACTGGATTTTCTACCAAATGCTGTGGGTCTTGTTGTTGAGGTAGAAGCCGAAGTTGACCAAGAACTTGGTCAACTTAATTGGTAAACTGACAGTCACTAACAAACACATGCCTCAATCATTCTTCAAAAATAAAACTTCCAACCACTTATTTTGCAAACAGACTCTATTTTCGGAAGGATGAACAAAGCCTGAGACCTCTTGCAGCAAACAATACATTTTCATGATATGTGGTGTCAGGTAGGAAAGTAGCCAGAATAAATATAACAGAACAGAAATGGTTATTGCTTCCCCCAGGAGGAGGAAATATTGAAACTAAGGATGAAAATTGTATAAAATTCTTAATTGAAGAAAATATCATATAAAAAAAACAGCAAGCTTGGTACCTGAAATGTTGATACTTCAATATGGAGCTAAGTAAAAACCAAACATTATCTAAAAGTCTTGTGTGTTCATCCATTAATATTAATAAATAAATAAATATATATTTATAGCTTTGGACTGTGATGGACTTGTAATTTGTCCAAGATGTCCAAAATCTACTAAAGAATGGATGACTTAAGATGGATACCAGGTTCTTATGCTGAAAGTGATATGGTGAATTGATAGATAGACTTAATCTATTGCGAGATAGAAATAAACTGCATATTTTTTAAGAATTAATATAACAAAATCACCTAAACTGATCTTTGCATTGTATTAAACACTGTGTAAACTGGTAAATATACAATCTGGCTTTAGTTTCTTTGGAGTATAATATAATTGTTGTTTTTTCTTTTTTTTCTTTTTACATAACATTTTTTACTGTCTTGTGATCCTGTAATTTTTGAAATAAAGTAAAATAAACCCTCTTATGTAATAATAACTGATAAGGTTATCTTAGGAAGCTACACAAAAAGGTAAAATGAAAAAAGAGGGAAGTTTAGGATGCCAGGTTTTGGTCGTTTATGTTTGTACCACATTAAGATAGGGGCGGGGGCAACAGAAGGTTAATTAGTGTTATACCTGTTGATAATTGCAATCAAATGAGTTGTTTAAAGAGGAAATGTCATTAGCATTAATAGCTGATAACAAGTACAGTATCTGATTTACACACATCTCTATCAGTGTTGTCCTAATTACAAGCACATGCACCCCTCCCACATGCACACAAACTGCAGTTTGCCTGGGGTATTTGAATAATTCTGCAACTCTATGATCACTTACTCACAACCTCATTGAATAACTTGTAAGTCAAGCATGAGATGGTTTCATAAATGTATTTTGAGGATGCACATGTAAAAACATGAAATGGAACAATTATGTTCTGTTTTCCAAAGTAACAGTTCAGGTATGTAATATCAAAATAAATGCATTAAAGCACCTCAGTTTGTTCTAAAGTATGCACAACAACATCTTATTTTTATTTCAATGTTTATATTTCTTTGGGTTTAAACAAAGCATTCAAAATTGCCATTTTTATCTAAGCAGCAGCAGTGTAGAGGGACATTACATATTTTTGTACAGACTGCAGCCAGTTGCAACAAAAATCAAATTTATAAAGCTGTCAATGACATTTTAATATCTCAGTAACAAATGCATGAGTCTGCATAACTTCAAATAATGTTGCAGGAGTTTTTCGTGGATGTAGGAGCATTTTCTTGACTGTCCCTTTTCCCTGCATATCTCTTTAATTTTTGTGCAGCTTACAAAACAACCCTGAAAACTAGATGCTAATGTAATGCTTTAATACAAAACCAAGGAGAAAAATCACTTTTTCATAATGGAACTTTGAAAATAAACAGGTTGCCATCAAAATATTGAAAACAGATTCCATAACAGAATTATTCATTTAAATATACTAGTTTTACACAAGCTTTGATAAAAAGTGTTTAAAAAGAAATTTAGAAAAATTATTCTTTAGTTAAAGCTACAGTGTGTAATTTTCAGCGACATCTAACGTCCAGACTGCAGACCGCAGCAACATGAACATCTCCCCCCCACCGCTTCTCCCCCCCAACAGTACGGCGAGCGCAACGGGACAAAATGTCTTCCACGACGTCCGCATCACCTACCTTCTCAAGTGATGAGGTTTGTTTACATAGATAATTTTACAGATAGTATTTAATTAGTCTGTGTAGGGTATAGATTTCATGTAGACTTAAGATAATAAATATACCCGTTATTTTTTCTACATCGTTGTGACGCTTTGGTGAGCTGCTTCGCTAGTTTGTTGGCTCTGCGCTGCCGTAGCGCAAAGATGTCTGCCTCCATGGCTGCGAGACCCGCTCCTATGTAATTATAAATCACGAATTCTAAGGCAACGCAAATATTAAGGTTAAGAGGCTGAGCTCGTAGATGATGATAAATAACATAGTTATGTATAATATATTACATTTCTGACTGTATATCCCTGTAATTATTACACACTGTAGCTTTAAGTTTAATATTTTTATTTAAAGAGATTCTGTGAACCATGCAAATAATTCAGAATAATGAGAGGCATATGGTGGAATCCAAGATTATTTACTCCTCTAGATTTAGATTTAAAGTAATCTTACAATGTTTCTTTTAGCATGTGGTAATATTAAAGCTATGGTTTGGGCCATCTGAGTCCCAGCTAGGATCTAAAGTGATGAATTTATGAAAGGAAAAAAAAAAGAATGGAGCATGAAATTAATAAATTAATTGGTGGCATTATGTGGATGCTGCAACAATCTATTGTCTACTGAGAGAACAGTCG
Source organism: Cyprinodon diabolis (assembly GCA_030533445.1). NCBI lineage: Eukaryota > Metazoa > Chordata > Actinopteri > Cyprinodontiformes > Cyprinodontidae > Cyprinodon > Cyprinodon diabolis. Next base: position 28,938,985 of record CM060069.1, on the reverse strand, counting down.
GAAAGCAAAGTTCATGATTTATCAGTTAATCTATGTTCTTACCCTCACCAATGGTTGTGTGATTTGGATCATGACCAGACACTCCCTAAAAGGACGCGTGAGGGGCTTGGTCATCCGAGAGAGGCTCGAAATAGAGCTGCATCTACTTCATATTAGGAGGTGTCAGCTGAGTTGGCTCAGATATTTGTTTTGGATGCCCCTTGGATGCTTCCCAAAGAAGGTGTTTCAAGCACATCCCACTGGCAGGAGGCCAAGGGGACCTCCCAGGGTATGCTGGAGGGACTATGTCTCCAATCTGGCCGTGTAACACCTCAATCTTCCCCCAGAGGTACTGGAGCGGGTGTCTGGGAAGAGGGAGTATATATTCTTTTTTTTTTGTTTTTTTGTTTTTTTTTACAGTTTAATCTTATTTTTTCCCTGTAAGCATTAACTATCTGAGAGATTTTTTCATTCAACACTAAAAGGTTTCCATTACCAAGGATTTACAATGCATTTAATTAATTGAATTTATGATGCTTATATTACACTGTCAATTATGTTGAATACACAATACTTGAGTCTGAAATTCATATTTTTCTAATAGATTAAAGAATTCAATTGTTTAGTAGGAGATGATGATGATTAAAAGTTGTTATTATAACATTAATGCTAAAACCTTTTACTTTTTAGCGTTCTGTAAGGATAAAGCGATTGCTGATCATTACACTAAAAGCACTCTTGCTTTTATGCAGGTGACAACAGTTGTTAATAACCAGTTATTAAAGACAAACATGGTTGCCGCCGATACTCTTAATACCTATGGAAGCAACATAGAGGTGATGTATACGTTTGTTAAAAGGTACTTTTTTTTTAAGAAAAGCACTAACAAGGATTTAGGTGACCATGAAAAAAAAAATGTTTGTAGGCCAAAGAGCAACATTTGCCAATAGAGCAATGACCAGGTTCATTAGAAATGTACAAACCTAGACTGTTTGTAAATTCAGATAATAAAGGAAAAGCAAACATATAGCCTGGTCAGGAAGTTTCAGACTCTTCAGTCTAAAACAGAGAGGTTGTCTGAACAAAAAGTCTAGGTCTTATATTAACAAAGTGAGATTGGTGTTCTTCATTCAAGCAACATTTATTTATTCTTGCAAGGGGAACAGATACAGTCTTGTGCCAATGTTCTGCCTGTTCTGGTCTAGGCAAGGTTTTTCTAACTAGTCTCAAGTCTGCAGATAGCTGTGAAGGTCTCCACATATGGTATTAAAGCTACAGTGTGTAATTTTAGGCGACATCTAGCGTCCAGACTGCAGACCGCAGCAACATGAACATCTCCCTCACACCGCTTCTCCCCCCCAACAGTACGGCGAGCGTTACGAGACAAAATGTCTTCCACGACGTCCGCATCACCTACCTTCTCAAGTGATGAGGTTTGTTTACATAGATAATTTTATTACTGCCATCTATTGTTCAGTACCGTCTCAGTTCATCTCTCTCAACTTGCCGTAGTTACTTTCGAGCGTAATGGGCGATCTCGCAATCGCTAGTTTGTTGGCTCTGCACTGCCGTAGCGCAAAGATGTCTGCCTCCATGGCTGCGAGACCCGCTCCTATGTAATTATAAATAACGAATTCTACGGCAACGCAAATATTAAGGTTAAGAGGCTGAGCTCGTAGATGATGATAAATAACATAGTTATGTATAATATATTACATTTCTGACTGTATATCCCTGTAATTATTACACACTAGCTTTAAAAAAAAAAGTTACAGACAGATAAAATAGACATTAGTGTGTAAAATATTTTTTCCCTACTGTATATGCCATATATACACCATAAATGAGTCGATGCAATTAACTGGTTTTCTTTGGAAAGAAATTTGATTGTGTCATTTGTTTGAATTGTGTCTGTAAAGCGCCCTGAGATGACATGTGTTGTGAATTAGCGCTATATAAATAATCTGAATTTAATTTAATTGAATTAGTCTTCCTGGACAGGTTAGCAAACAGACAATGAGCTCGCATGGAACTCATTGCAAATTCCACACAATGTACATCATATTTTAATTGATTACTGAGATACCAACCAACAGTTATAAACTAATGAATGTATTTCAGAATATTGATGTAATTAATTGCTATAATTAAAAGGTTAATTCTTAACTATTGCATTAAACTTAAGCTTGTGCTAAAGAGGGTAAATTGATTACAGCTCAGAGGACATAAACCTTTAGCATTTTCAGCTCTTCTGCAGATAATTGGTATTATCAAAATATTTTGCGGCCATATCCAGGATTTTTGAGTTGAAAAAACTTTACCCCAAAATCTTAAAGGGTCAAAACGAATGTGCAAAAAGGAAAGATTTTCTTGATTAACAAAACACTCTGTTGTAGTTATTAAGGTTTAATTCCCTGCATCTTACTAAACTGATTTGTAGTAGCAGTAGCAAACAGCCTGATAATGCTTCCACTGAGTGTTCTTGTGTTTTGGTACAAAAAAAAAAAAAGCCCTATGGACTATTCCCTTAGTTACCACACTCTCAAACAGCTTTATGGAAATAGATCAAAGACACAGAGAAAAAATAAACCATCTGAACTTGAGATACTCCCCTTACAGCTTCACACATGGTAAACATGCTTTCTGTTTTTTTTTCCCCCCATCTAACTAAAGTGATGACTATGGGCTCTGGTTCTTCTAAGGCTGCTCTGTGATTAGAGAAACTTGCATCTAACTTTCACCACTGAAATCCAGGCATAATATTGTTTACCTTAAACTACCTGCAGCCCCATGGCAAAAAAAAGCTCACTTTGTTTCACAAGCCTATGGACACCCAGAAGTCTAGCTAATTTAAAAGAAGGAAAGAATAATAAAATGTGATATGATTTTGGGGCTGCTCAGTGGAACAGTGGGTAGCACTGACAGAAAATGGATTGATGGATATGATTATGTCTCATAGATATCAAAAAAAGGGCAATAGTTTGTATTGCCATGATTCTGTCCTGTCAGGTAGTAGCTGTTGTTCCCTTTACTCTATTCTCCTGGCTCTGATTGCTCATAGCTGTGCAGTGCTCATTCTTCCCGCCTTTATTCGCCCCTTCTTAAAGGAATAGTATACCCAAAACATGATTAGCCTTCATTTTCTACTCACCCCCATGCTGAACAACACTCTGGAGTACTTTTTTGATATCTCAAATGCATCTGGAGATCTGGGAGGCTTCTTGCTGTCTGCTGACATTCAAATAATGGAGGTCTATGGTGCCCGAGGCAGAAAGGTCCATAAAAGTCCACAAAAACGTGTCAATATTCCTCCATACTGCTCGTCCAATGTATTCCAAGTGTCCTGAGTTGGTAGCGTCCATAATTTACTCGAAACAAAGTCATTTAGAATGTTTTTAGAGCATAAACAGTAGTGTATAGGATTTCCTAAAAGCGCGCGCCTGCGAGTTCACGAGCCTACAGAAACTGCGGCAGACCAAGCCAGATGAAAGTGCGCATTCACAGAGTCTATTGACAGTCTATTGGCTGGACCCTACCTCCCTCCCTCAAGAGGATGGACTGAATTGTTAAACCAGGTAAGTGACTCACATGGATAATCATCTTTTTGTCAGATTATCATGGCCCTTGCCTGTGTTTCTCTCTCTAAATCTGCCTGTGAAGAGTGGTGCCCCACCTCCCCTGTCTGTCTCACCTGAATCCTGGGACCTACATTCTGGTTTTCTTAGATTTTCTTCACATTTCCTTACTCTGGTAACCAGTAGAAAGACCTTTTGGAGTAACATTTGAGTGTGTTTTTTTTCTCTTTAAGTTTTTTTTTTTTTCTGTACTTTTCTGCAGCCCAATTTCCTAATTCACTTATTGGTCACGTAACACAATTGTTCTGTTCTGTGCTTTTTTTCATAAGTGAACTATTCTCATCAGCTTAAATTGTCATACTTAAAAAAGGTTACATAACCATTTGATTACTTATTATTATAAAAATGTTTTGCAAATATTTAAGTATCTTTCTAACCCCAAGAGTAAACACTACTAACTGCAAAACAAAACAAAAAATATATTCTTTGACACATCTTACTTCAAAAGTGTTGGTAGAATATCTTCAATGTTACACATTCTAATATAAATTAAGAACAGGACTGGGCAAGCTTCTTTTGGACAAATTATATTAACTATAATTCTTAGCATTGCGTCTGAAAAAAGTAGCATGCCACAACAACACTTCATGTCATGTCATTTCGTGATATCATGAAATGATGCAGAAATTTCTCAAGCTCAAAAAACAATGTTATATAAGAACAGGGAAAAACATTCTCAATAGTGTTGATCAATATAATATTGGATAAATGATCATATACAGGTAATGTAATTATCATATGTGGATGGCCCAATGGCAAATATGTTTTTAATCAAATAATACGCAGACTGTCATACTCTTTATTGTTCTGTGCACAATCGCACAAATACCTGCGTGATAGGACAAATAAAATGGCGAAATGAGCTCAAATCGACATGAAACAATTATTTGTTCTTAATGTTATTCACACTACTTTATTTTGTTCTTTGTGTCACTCCCCAACTTCCTCCCATGCAATTTTTTGTTTTTAGTTTGCTTTCAAGTTAAACATCTGCCCTTTACCCTGTCTGTGTACTTAATATTTTTTCACTTTTATCGCTTGCTGTGTCTTGTCATTCCTTTTGACACAGACACGTAAATATGTACAGCAGACATCCCTGTCACATATAAATCCACTACCCAAATCTCCTGCAGAGAAGGCAAAGGAAAGCTGACAGTTTGACAGTAGATGAACATATGCAGCTGTACATTAATTTTGCATAAAAGTGCAAGCTGAGGCTAGCATTCTCAAACATTTATTTTCAGCAAAGCATCCAGCATGGGTCTATTTTTGGTGAAATACATAACATCTTTCTAATAAGTAATTGCCTATGATTTTGAATAACAACAAATTAAAAGAATAGATTAGTATCTTGGCCATGACTCGCATTTTAAAGGGTGTCATAAAATAAAATTGATGCAAGTTGCAAAATGAAGCATACTTATCAGATGCTCAAAACCGTATACCTGGCTCTTTGCCTTTCAGTGAATCACCAGCTCTACCCCAAACTCCCTCTGGATGTAAGAGCTCTCTAGACTCTCCCTATCCGACCATTTCATGGTCTATTCTTCTTGATCTTGTAAAGAAGGTACAAAGAAGACTTCAAGGGAAACAACAGACGTGGACTGAAGAATGAAACTCCTATGACCCATTCAGCAGCTGTGTAAGGGTATGGCCAAGATGACATATTAAACTTATTAAGGAGGACCTTTCATGTCTTGGAGTGGGGGCATGACGCAGAGATTTGTTTTGCTGATCCACCCCCTAAACAGCACAACAAGTAACCATATAATGCAATGAAAATCATATAATTATCGATATAGAGATCAAATAAACTTTTTTATGGCCACAGGGGATAATTTAATAGCTGGAGCAGCAAGTTAAAGATGCATCAATTTATAGATATCAATCAAACATAAAATAAATACCATAACCATGGATAATAAATAATCATAGATAAAAAGAGAAAATGCAAAAGTGACATAGCACCGAGAAAACTTTTAACATGCTTCCAATAATCCAGATTTCAAATCGTTTGAAAGAGTTTTCTAGAGATATACACCGATGAATACACACTTTAGACAAGATATACAGACTAAAGATTAAATTTATGTTGTTTATTTTTTTTTTTAAGTATGTTATTGTTTTTTAAGTATGTTAAGTTGTTTGAATGCACATAATTTTACCATATCTGGTGTATTTTCTTCTAAAGAATGTGCTGAATCTCACTACTTCATCCATATTTATCTGGATGAATCAGGTCAGTGTAGCACAAAGACAGAGAGAGAGCGAGTAGGGTGGAAGGGTGAGTCTAAAGGCTCCTGCAACACTCCATAAGACATTTTTTCTTGATGACATCATGTTTTCTCTCTCAGCCCTTTCGTGGGGGCCTCGGGGCTTGTTGTCGACACATTGTCAGGGCAGAACTTTTTTCTGGTCAGATGTACGGTTAATGTACTTTGATTGGAGAAGTTTTAGATGGGCATGTTTTAGGTTGGAAAAAAAGAGATGCCTCATGTATTAGTCAAACTTAACATTGTAGTTCAACGCAGGTGGTTTAAGTGGTTGAACATGCCACTTCTGCTTCCTTACTATGTCTCCTCTATAAATTATTCTAGTGGGGCAGTCTCCTTCTGTAGCAGTCTTTCCTAGTAGTGCTGGAGCAAACCTTGAGTTCTTGTTTCTCTGCTCTTTTACTTTCACATCTCAGTCTGCCCTGTGCTCCGCTTGCTCTCTCGTTTTTTCTCATCCTTGCAATGTACTTATTTATAAGCCCTAAAGGAAAGGGTCACTAACTTGTAATGGCCTAATGTAAAAAAAAGTGTGTAATAGTGAACTGCAGCTATTAGAAAATAAGGTCATTATGGCTGACACAATGATAAAGTTCCATCATTGCGACTAACACATTTCTTAGTCTAATATGTACATTTCTTAGTAATATTTATATTTATCTTATGTTCTCATCATTTCACATAATAAATTTGAACTCTAACACACTTAGCAATGGAGTCAAACCAACCTCCTCAATAGGATAAAACTTTTTACCCACACCTTGTTCAAAGTCACTGTTACTAAATCAGTCTTAACCCAAATCACTTCCAGGAAATTCTTAGTGCAAGTTAGTGCACTCTGAGTGGACACTTAAAATGAGCCTTGATCTTTTTCCTTCCATTTAATGCACCAAATGTTTGGCTATCATGACTAAATGCAGCTGCACCGGTCAGTGCAAAAGCCAAGGGCAGGCAAAAGATTCAAATATCAATTTTAAGTATTCATAAGTGTTTAAAAATAATGTCAGCAATATCCCAAAGTTGCCAAAGTTGCCAAGTAAAAGCAAAGATTGAAATAGGGGCGCTTTCATTAAGATTAAAGGTTTTCAGTTATCCATAAGGTTAAACCATCTTAGTTTTAATAAAGCCCAGAATTTTGTTTATTTTTTTCAGCTGCAGTAAGTGCTGTTTTTTTTTTCCTTTTTTTTTTTTTTTTTTTTTTGGTAAACTTAAAGCATGAAGGTCATCCATGAGGTCATGCCAAAGCATCTTCATTTTCTTTAGACTAGAATTAAGGATCTGCCATTCATTGCTGCGGTAATTTATGGAAAATAGATGCTTAACTTTTTGAGTGTTTAATTACATAGATGGTTTATAGTGTGATGCTTTCAAAAACTATAAACTACATATAATAGTTTATACTATAGTGTATATATAGTACACTGATAAAAAAAATGAAGAGAACAGGCAAAAATACAATATATCTTCAGTTATATCCAACTTCTATGAAATTAAACTGCCCACTTAGGAATAACCACTGATTGACAATCAATTTTACATGCTGTTGTGCAAATGTAATAGAGAACTGGTGGAGATTATTGGCAATTAGTAACAAGCACTCAATCAAGCGGTGGTTCTGCAGGTAGGGTCCTTTTGAATGTTGATGGTGCTTTCAAACTCGTGGTAACATGAGATGGAGTCAACAACTCACAAAAGGGGCTCGCGTAGTGCAGCTCATCCAGGATGGCACAACAACGCAAGCTGTGGCAAGGTTTACTGTGTCTTTCATAGTAGTGTCCAGAGGCTGGACGCACTGCCGGGAGACAGGCCAGTACACCAGGCAGCAGAGATGGGGGATCTGGAGTCAACAAGTCATTTCTATGTCATGTTTTTGTTCTACCTAGCCACTGAACCAGGTGATTCCAATCTGGTTTATCTATGTAAATTGAACTCACCAGGTTCAGTGGCTAGAAATGACTAGTTGTCTCCAGTTCCCTAATCTCTGCCATCCAGAGTGGAGGAGAGCCAGCAATAGGACCACTTCCTCTGCCTTTGTGCAAGGAGGAACAGTAGGGTCACTGCCAGAGCCCTGCAAAATGACCTCCAGCAGGTCACAAATGTGCATCAGTCTGGACATACAGCTAGAAAACAACTTCATGAAGATGGTATGACAGCCGGACAGCCCTCCATATGTTTGCCAGAGGTATAATGACTGCCATTAAGTACCAAGATGAGATCCTCACACCCCTTGTGAGAACATATGCTGGTGTAGTTGGCCCCTGGCCTTCTTAATACTGGACAATGCTAGACCTCATGTGACTGGAGTGTTTCAGCAGGTTTCTGCAAGATCAAGGCATTGAAGCTATGTACTGGGCCACCTGTTCCTCAGACCCTAATCTGATTGAGCATATCTGGGACATCATGTCTCGATCATCCTCTACCATCACCACAGACTATCAAGGAGTTGGCGGATGCTTTAGTCCACGTCTGGGAGGAGATCCCTCAGATATCATCCGTCAGCTCATAAAAAGCAGCCCCAGGTGTTGTAGACTTAGACTTTGACAACTGCTATTGTCATTTGGCAATGGCAAAGACAATATGACATCCCTATTTTAGGAAGGTCATAAAGGAACCTGGAGGCCACATACAATAGTGATAATAATTTGACCTGTTTAAAGGACATTAGTGTTTTCCACTTCAATTTTGTGTGTAACTCCTAATTCCAAGCATCCAGTGGTTAACACATTTGATTGCCAATTATGATTTTGTTGTGTTTTTGTTGTCAGCACATTCAAGTTTGTACAGAACAAAGTATTCAGATGTGTTGAGTGCTTCTTTCATTTTTTATTGGATGGATGGATGGATGGATGGATGGATGGATGGATGGATGGATGGATGGATGATGGATGGATAGATAGATAGATAACAAGTGAATAACAAAAAAACATGTGAATTTGATGAATCAGTAACAGACAGGAAGCAAGACGGGATGTTTGACGAGGATCCAGCAAACAGGAACTGAACAGGGAGGGCTTTTAAAGGGGACAGAGACAGAGAGAGAGCTGACGAGGAAATTGGCAACAGTTGCTTGGCAGGACAGAGAAACAGAGCAAGGGAGGACACAAGAGGGCAGCAGAGGACAACAAATGGATAACTAAGGAAAACAGGAACAATCAGACCAGGACCCTGACAGAAGCAATTGTGCTATTAAAGTAAATGCCCTGAGGGACAACTGGCAAAACTGCATAATTTTAATAAAGACAAATAGATGTGTACAATTGATTTTGTTTTATTTCAAACCAAGATTTGGGGGAAATATGACTTTGTCCCATATACTTCAGCTGCAGGTCACACTATGTTACTTGGGGCCATAGGGGCTTTAACATAGGCAGACACATTCATTATATGTTAAAGATAAACTAAAGCTTTGTAAGTTGCAAAATACATACAAACAACACATTAATGAATCATTTATCATCAATTATAAATTGAAATGAAGGAAAGGTAAAGGCCATTAAAAACAACAACAAAAAATACATGACTGTGTTTAAAAGAGTACTCGACTCCTAAACCTAACTGGTTCTGCAAATACAACTGCCTTTAAGAGCTTAGGATAACTTGCTAGTTGAAAGTACTCATCCTCGTCTGTCTGTAGATTATTTTTAATTAAGATTAAAAGTTTCTCAGTCCTCCAAAGGGTTACACCATCTTAGTCTAGATAAGTATGTTATTGTTTTTTAAGTATGTTAAGTTGTTTGAATGCACATAATTTTACCATATCTGGTGTATTTTCTTCTAAAGAATGTGCTGAATCTCACTACTTCATCCATATTTATCTGGATGAATCAGGTCAGTGTAGCACAAAGAGAGAGAGAGAGCGAGTAGGGTGGAAGGGTGAGTCTAAAGGCTCCTGCAACACTCCATAAGACATTTTTTCTTGATGACATCATGTTTTCTCTCTCAGCCCTTTCGTGGGGGCCTCGGGGCTTGTTGTCGACACATTGTCAGGGCAGAACTTTTTTCTGGTCAGATGTACGGTTAATGTACTTTGATTGGAGAAGTTTTAGATGGGCATGTTTTAGGTTGGAAAAAAAGAGATGCCTCATGTATTAGTCAAACTTAACATTGTAGTTCAACGCAGGTGGTTTAAGTGGTTGAACATGCCACTTCTGCTTCCTTACTATGTCTCCTCTATAAATTATTCTAGTGGGGCAGTCTCCTTCTGTAGCAGTCTTTCCTAGTAGTGCTGGAGCAAACCTTGAGTTCTTGTTTCTCTGCTCTTTTACTTTTACTCTTTTACTCAACAAGTCATTTCTATGTCATGTTTTTGTTCTACCTAGCCACTGAACCAGGTGATTCCAATCTGGTTTATCTATGTAAATTGAACTCACCAGGTTCAGTGGCTAGAAATGACTAGTTGTCTCCAGTTCCCTAATCTCTGCCATCCAGAGTGGAGGAGAGCCAGCAATAGGACCACTTCCTCTGCCTTTGTGCAAGGAGGAACAGTAGGGTCACTGCCAGAGCCCTGCAAAATGACCTCCAGCAGGTCACAAATGTGCATCAGTCTGGACATACAGCTAGAAAACAACTTCATGAAGATGGTATGACAGCCGGACAGCCCTCCATATGTTTGCCAGAGGTATAATGACTGCCATTAAGTACCAAGATGAGATCCTCACACCCCTTGTGAGAACATATGCTGGTGTAGTTGGCCCCTGGCCTTCTTAATACTGGACAATGCTAGACCTCATGTGACTGGAGTGTTTCAGCAGGTTTCTGCAAGATCAAGGCATTGAAGCTATGTACTGGGCCACCTGTTCCTCAGACCCTAATCTGATTGAGCATATCTGGGACATCATGTCTCGATCATCCTCTACCATCACCACAGACTATCAAGGAGTTGGCGGATGCTTTAGTCCACGTCTGGGAGGAGATCCCTCAGATATCATCCGTCAGCTCATAAAAAGCAGCCCCAGGTGTTGTAGACTTAGACTTTGACAACTGCTATTGTCATTTGGCAATGGCAAAGACAATATGACATCCCTATTTTAGGAAGGTCATAAAGGAACCTGGAGGCCACATACAATAGTGATAATAATTTGACCTGTTTAAAGGACATTAGTGTTTTCCACTTCAATTTTGTGTGTAACTCCTAATTCCAAGCATCCAGTGGTTAACACATTTGATTGCCAATTATGATTTTGTTGTGTTTTTGTTGTCAGCACATTCAAGTTTGTACAGAACAAAGTATTCAGATGTGTTGAGTGCTTCTTTCATTTTTTATTGGATGGATGGATGGATGGATGGATGGATGGATGGATGGATGGATGGATGGATGGATGGATGGATAGATAGATAGATAACAAGTGAATAACAAAAAAACATGTGAATTTGATGAATCAGTAACAGACAGGAAGCAAGACGGGATGTTTGACGAGGATCCAGCAAACAGGAACTGAACAGGGAGGGCTTTTAAAGGGGACAGAGACAGAGAGAGAGCTGACGAGGAAATTGGCAACAGTTGCTTGGCAGGACAGAGAAACAGAGCAAGGGAGGACACAAGAGGGCAGCAGAGAACAAAGTATTCAGATGTGTTGAGTGCTTCTTTCATTTTTTATTGGATGGATGGATGGATGGATGGATGGATGGATGGATGGATGGATGGATGGATGGATGGATGGATGGATAGATAGATAGATAACAAGTGAATAACAAAAAAACATGTGAATTTGATGAATCAGTACATTTGTTTTTGATTTGAGACCTAGTTGAAAAATTCCCAGTGGGATGTGTATTGATGGTTCTCTGAGATCTCTACACTCACATGCTGAACTCCTTGCACAAATGGTGCACCATTTATTATTTACATAAATGTGGCTTTTAAACATCTCAGGAGAACATGGAATACTCAAGAATTAGGAAAAGGACTTCGGCAAAGACTTATTGCACTGTTTAGTTGAATTCCATGTGTAAAATATGTTATGCCTGTCTTGAATCATTCAATCACTTTTCACCTCTCTCTGTCATGGAGATTGCAATAAAGCACAAGATGTCAAGAAAGCACAACCACAACTTAGCTTCTAGAAGTCAAGATAATCAACTATGAGGATGAAAGAATTAGATGGGACCACATTTCTTATGTGCTAGATTATTTATTTTTAATGTTTCATAGGGAAAAATAGATTCTTACAATAATATTTTGCATTCAGAATGCAAAGGAGCCACTTCACTGCCCATGAATATCGCTTTAAACATACTATTGTATATATTACTTGTTGAGTGAAATACGTACAACCAGTGATGTATCTGCAGGCAAGAAGCCAGTGATTGAGATTCATCTTTGCTGCTGCTCTTTTCTTTTATCCAAGGACAGATATGTTCCAACTGGATCAATGTTTTGAATCTGGTGATTACCATTTCATCACCAGAGGCAGTATAATCAATAACTGTGATTACTATTTAAGGCGTTTACATACATACAGGATCAAGGATTCTAAAACAAAGCATCAGATTTGTTCTATTGTTTTGATTTTATGCCTTCCTTTGTTGACCAGAGATTTAGCATTCTGTGAAACTAAGCCATTTAAAAGTGTTGTTTGATCAGATCAGTGAAATGTTCTTTGTAGAACAAAAACATGCATTTAAATTGATAACAATAAATATTGTTTCTATTACCACTTTTGTCAAATCACTTTTAATGTGTTAGCTTATTGTTATTTTAATAAAGTCATTTTAAAGGAATGAAAATAAGATTTCACAAAGGACTGTATGAGTCATTTTGTCTACCCCCACCCACACCCACAAAACAAGTGCTCTGCATGACTACATACATTGTGATTGCGTAAATATCTACTGTGTTAAAATGTATCTGTTAAGATAGCTAACACAATTACGTAGTCTTTTACATATTAAAGTTGAAGCTGTCATGAACGGTGTTTGTGTGGAGGACCCAAACGCAGAGACCATTAGGCAGAGGTAAATAAAGCCTGTTTATTTTGGTTCACAGAACCAGGGGCAGGAATCAGAGTCCAACAGAAAAACAGCAAACGAACCTGAACCAAGGAGACATCAGGGGTAAATCAAAACTAGAAGCCAGGGAGAGACGAGACAGGGCAGGCAGATAACAGACAGGAAGCAAGACGGGATGTTTGACGAGGATCCAGCAAACAGGAACTGAACAGGGAGGGCTTTTAAAGGGGACAGAGACAGAGAGAGAGCTGACGAGGAAATTGGCAACAGGTGCTTGGCAGGACAGAGAAACAGAGCAAGGGAGGACACAAGAGGGAAGCAGAGGACAACAAATGGATAACTAAGGAAAACAGGAAGAATCAGACCAGGACCCTGACCGTACCCCCCACTTAAGGGCGGATCCCAGACGCCCTAAAATGTCCAGAAACTGAAAACAACCCACCCAGGGTGGGCGGAGGGGGAACCAGGCACAAAAACAGAACAGAGTCCGAAAATCAAAACAACCCACCCAGGGTGGGTGAGGGCAACAAAAAGTCTCTGGAGGCCGGCCGTGGGGCCGGAGCTGAGAGAGACGCTCTGGAGGCCGGCCGTGGGGCCGGAGCTGAGAGAGACGCTCTGGATGCCGCCCGTGGGGCCGGAGCTGAGAGAAACGCTCTGGAGGCCGGCGTCTCCAATGCTGCAGGAACCTAGGAGGAGGACGCCGCCTCTGCTTCAGCAGGATGCACCGAGGAGGACACCGCCTCCGCTTCAGCAGGATGCACCGAGGAGGACGCCGCCTCCGCTTCAGCAGGATGCACCGAGGAGGACGACGCCTCCGCTTCAGCAGGATGCACCGAGGAGGACGCCGCCTCTGCTTCAGCAGGATGCACCGAGGAGGACGCCGCCTCCGCTTCTGTTGCTCTGCAACAGGCTCAGAGGAAGCCGTCCACTGCGGCTCTGGAACAGGTTTGGAAGGGGCCGCCCACTGCGGCTCTGGAACAGGCTCAGAGGGAGCCGTCGACTGCGGCTCTGGAACAGGATCAGACGAGGCCGCCCACTGCGGCTCAGGAACAGGATCAGACGGGGCCGCCCACTGCGGCTCAGGAACAGGGTCCGAAGGGGCTGCCCACTGCGGCACAGGAACCACCATGGAGGGGGCCTTGAAGGCTTGGGGCGCCCACTGAGGTGCCTTGGAGGCCTGGAGCGCCCGCTTAGGGGCCTTGGAGGCTTGAAGCGCCTGCTGAGGGGCCTTGGAGGCTTGGAGCCCCCGCCGAGGGGCTCTTGGAGCTGATGGCGGTGGCAAGAACAAAAAAAAATCTTCTCTCTCCCCATAAAAAAAGCTCCAAAGGTCAGACTCCTGTATATGGGGAGGGCTGAGGAGTTCACATGCCTGGTTCTCTGCTGGGTCCATGTTGTGGCTGGATCCTTCTATCATGAACGGTGTTTGTGTGGAGGACCCAAACGCAGAGACCAGTAGGCAGAGGTGAATAAAGCCTGTTTATTTTGGTTCACAGAACCAGGGGCAGGAATCAGAGTCCAACAGAAAAACAGCAAACAAACCTGAACCAAGGAGACATCAGGGGTAAATCAAAACTAGAAGCCAGGGAGAGACGAGACAGGGCAGGCAGGTAACAGACAGGAAGCAAGACGGGATGTTTGACGAGGATCCAGCAAACAGGAACTGAACAGGGAGGGCTTTTAAAGGGGACAGAGACAGAGAGAGAGCTGACGAGGAAATTGGCAACAGTTGCTTGGCAGGACAGAGAAACAGAGCAAGGGAGGACACAAGAGGGCAGCAGAGGACAACAAATGGATAACTAAGGAAAACAGGAACAATCAGACCAGGACCCTGACAGAAGCAATTGTGCTATTAAAGTAAATGCCCTGAGGGACAACTGGCAAAACTGCATAATTTTAATAAAGACAAATAGATGTGTACAATTGATTTTGTTTTATTTCAAACCAAGATTTGGGGGAAATATGACTTTGTCCCATATACTTCAGCTGCAGGTCACACTATGTTACTTGGGGCCATAGGGGCTTTAACATAGGCAGACACATTCATTATATGTTAAAGATAAACTAAAGCTTTGTAAGTTGCAAAATACATACAAACAACACATTAATGAATCATTTATCATCAATTATAAATTGAAATGAAGGAAAGGTAAAGGCCATTAAAAACAACAACAAAAAATACATGACTGTGTTTAAAAGAGTACTCGACTCCTAAACCTAACTGGTTCTGCAAAAACAACTGCCTTTAAGAGCTTAGGATAACTTGCTAGTTGAAAGTACTCATCCTCGTCTGTCTGTAGATTATTTTTAATTAAGATTAAAAGTTTCTCAGTCCTCCAAAGGGTTACACCATCTAAGTCTAGATAAAGCCCAGAATTTAGGTTCTGCCATTTACTGCTGCAGTAAATGCTGGCTGTTTTGTTCTTGCTTAAGTTAAATGTTTGAGATGATTTTCTTTGTTTTTGTTTTTTGGGGGGTTCTGAGTCAGATGTTTGAAATTTTTGATTACTCTAATTGATGTGTTTTAAAATAGTTGCATGTTCTTGTACGACCCTTATAAGAGCAGTTTCTACAAAGGTTGAAATTAAACGGGATAATGTTTTATAAACAATAAACAGTTCCTTCTCATAAACTGCTATTTTGTATCTTTTATGATGAAATGTTATAAAATATTCTAATCCAAATATTGTTTTCATTTGATTACGATCATTGATCACTTTGAGTTTATCAAATACTATAAAGCCATCTTACATCATTGAAATAAATCAAGTAAAAGGCTTCAAATACATTTCCTTTGTACAAGCAGCTTGTTTGGCAAAGATAACGTTTGTGTTGGATACTAAACACCCACAGGCCCATTAAGACTTAATCCTGTCATAGTGTTTGGTCAATAATCCCAAAGTTGGCACAAAGGAAGGATGGAGGCTAATTAAAGGAAGGAAGAGAGATTATACATAAAAATGATTAAATGCAATAGTGGCGAAAGACATTTTTTTAAGCAAGACCTTTTTGTGTGAAGTACTCAGGTATTTTTGTATGCACCGAGCTTAACACAAGTACAAGTTTTAATGCATAATGCATGTTAGATGTAATGCTGTCTAAATTATGAAACATTAAATAAAAAACTCAATCAAAAAAGTGTACTTTTTGTTCATATCAAAAAATCTACAAAAAAACTGACAGACATAGGACTAAGAGCAAAACAGAATAACGTCTCAGACGTTGATGCATATGTCCGTTTTTGCTGCACATTTAAAAAGGCATTGCAGAGTTTTGTAATGATACTGACACCTCCTAAAAAAAACAGATCATTTATTTGAAACATCCTGAGTAAATTGCACTACACCTTCAGTCCACTAGACGGCATTAATGACACACAACTGCTTTTACCCTTTACTCCCAGTGCCAACGATAAATTATAACACTGTTTAACTCCTATGGTTTACTTGTGCAAAATAAAATTTTCAAGCTTTTTAACTTTTTATTCTATTTCTTAATGCATTAATTGAAAAAAGTGGGATTTCCCCCAATTGCTGCATGTCAGAGTAATCCTCATCAATTGTGCTCTCTGAGCAGCAGACCCTCTCTGTCTTGTAAAACTGTTTGAATGAAGAATATCTAATAGGAATGCCCCCTGAGATAGCTTCTGTGTCTGCACTGTAAAGTAATATACACTTTCAATCAGGCCTAGAGGACTGAGAGCAATGATTCCAACTCAAGATGAAGGTGAAGACTTTGTCTTTGTCTTCATCTTGAGCTAGCATCATTCATCGTGAAGACAAAGACTGAGTACAGACAGAGGTTGTACGGCGACAAACGCAACAAATCTTCTTGACACAGCTCTCATTGATCTGCCACCCTGGATGAGCTGCACTACCTGAGCCACTTGTGTGGGTTGTTGAGTCTGTCTCATGCAACTGCAAATTTGAAAGAATTTAAAAGCAAAGTATAGGTACTGTTCTAAAAATTTGTTCTTCGGGCTGGAGGGGAGATGGCTCCTCTCTAAAGACTGGATAAACAAAGGCTACACTTTAATTAGAAGTGGTGTGATAAAACAACGACTCATTATGTGTTCTTTTTGCACATTATTGCCTTCATCTGCTTAAATGGCTAATACCTTTTTGTCCAGTCTTTCTTTACTTACTTTCCTCTTCCACAAACCATCTGCTGTTTTCCTTTTGTTTTGTTTTTTCTTTTTGTTGTCTTTTTTTTTTAACTTGAACATTTTATCTGATCCTGCATTTTTAAATAACGGCAGTCTTTTTTTTTTTTATGTATTTTCTTACTTTTGGTTTACAGTACTGTCTAACTTGCTGTATTTTTTCCCCTTATTTTTATCTGGGATATGTCTGTAGGGGTACATGTTCTAGATTTGTCCTTGCTTCAGCTAACCTTATTCCATTATGAATGATTAACTGCAATTTTCTGTACTGGAATCATTCAAATCATATGTATAAAAACAGAGAAACATCTACAATTTGCAGGATGTCAGCCCCCAAGGACTGGAGTTCAACCCAGTCGGATGCATTCATTTGCAACTGACATACCTGAATTTCCCACTGTGGGAAAATAAAGGTTACTTCTTTTCTCTTCTATCTTATGAATTGAATTAACAGTTGGCAGCTTTACAAGGTAGATGTCCAGCTTTTTGAATTATCTTAAATGTTTGCTTTTGAATTATTCTGACTTTACATATCCCCCATGAGGAGTAGTAGTGTGCGTCTGTAGGTAAGCAATTCACTTTTGTTAATGCATGCATTACTATGTGTGACAGATTGCACATGCTTTGTTTGTCTGTTTAATTGATTGAAAAAACTATTTATTGGCAATCCTTAGTCCATGATAAAAGAAAATAGTTAGCAATTATCAAAGTTGAATTTTAGACACCAAAATATTGTAGACAGAAGCAAAAAAAACATGGAGTTTTAAATTAGGGTCACAGAGAGTGAAGAGAGTTGGAACAAAACATTGTAATCCACTGAGTAAAATGCTAATCCAGGCACAGAGAAAGGGAGATGTTTTATGTTATCCTGAAGTGTGTCATGTGTCTATCCTCACCACTCTCTTTATCTGGAGTTCAGAGTCATTCTGTCTAAAT
Source organism: Cyprinodon diabolis (assembly GCA_030533445.1). Taxonomy (NCBI): domain Eukaryota; kingdom Metazoa; phylum Chordata; class Actinopteri; order Cyprinodontiformes; family Cyprinodontidae; genus Cyprinodon; species Cyprinodon diabolis. The sequence continues at coordinate 28,921,058 of CM060069.1, read as the reverse complement.
GAGGCTTTTTGTACAACAAAGAGAAAAGATGAAGTCAACAAAAAATGACAATGAAATAATCTATTTATTGATATGGGTATTCAGAAAGCTCAACACCTTGTTTCTTTAAGCAAAAGTACCTCCAAATATTTCCTAAAAGTAAAAAAGAATTTATATTTGAAATAATACAGAAAGGAGCGCCAATGTGTTTCTTCGGCATTGCCTTGGAACATTTTGAAGTATAGCATATACATTCAAAAAATAGCAATGGCCACACTTATCTGACATCTATCCTATTATTGAAATTTTCAGCATTACTAATAATCATTCCTTATCCATTTTTTAATAGCTCACATAGTTTTGAACAAAATATCAAGGAAAAATGCTATGTGTATCAAATGAGGTCCTTTTGATCTTTCAGATTTATCAGCTCAGTCTTCTGAAATTAGATTTAATGTTTACATAAATATTTTTGATCCACTTAGCCATTTGTCTAAGAAAGCCAGGGAGATTTAAGAACACTTGTATATATCTTCACTTTTCATCAAGCTGCAACTATAAAAAAAATAATCATTCAATTTGATCTGATCAATCAACATACATTTCTATATAATTGTTAAGTGGTGCATTATATCTTGGCTCTGAAATTTCAAAATATTTCACAAAGGCAAAAATAGAAATAAAGATAAAACTTTCTCTACAACCACTGCACACAAGTCTTTTGGGGTCTGTATCAGCTTTAGACATACAGAGACTGACATTTTATTCTTTGAAAAATAATTCAAGATCAGGCAGACCAGAGATTGTCCGCAAATATCAAGTATACTGTAAAGTCTTGCGACAAATCCTCTATAAAACTTTCATATTGACTTCAACAAGACAGTTTAAACATAAAATAAATGTTTGAGTGTGAAAAAGGGATAGATAGCCAGTGTTTAAGATGTTTTCTTGATCCAAAATAGCCTAATAAAAAAATAAAAAAATAATTACTGGACACCTGAAAACTTGCTTAGCAGGTTTTTAATTAATTTAAATAAACCATGTTGAAACGGGGAGCCTTCTATATTATGTAGAAAACTGAGTCATCTGTATTCATCCCTCCATCTCTCCAACTAACCATCCATCTTCACCACAGTGGGACTGGTTCCTATCTCCAGCAATCTATTAGTAAACATCCTGGACAAGTCGCCAGTCTGTCATAGGAGATATTAAGACTAGTATCACTACTAATTAAAAATAATAATAATTGTAGCCATGATTCTGTTTGGTTTCACTTTACTGGGGCTGAATTGTGAACCGCCTACCTTATTGTCCCAACCTTTACAGTTTGACAGTGTTCTCCATAAATCTTCTCATTATCTCTAACCAGCTTTGCTGTGGCAAACATCCCCACATAGTTACACTGCCAGCACTAGTTGCCCTTTTTTACTGTTTGTGTAATCCATTCTGCGTTGCACAGTGTTAGTATCCAGCCATCAATAGCATTTTACATGTAAGATGAAAAGATTCATTTTGGTCTGATCCAACTAGATCACCTTCCATCACATTGGGTCTGTAAGAGTCTTTGGCTTCACCAAACTCTGGAAATTAAGACATGTTGTGACTGTCAGGAGCTTTTCTTGTTGGTCTTCCAGGCTAGATTTTTGAAGTCCATGACTAAAGGTGAAGTCAACAGATTTCCTTCCTAAACTGCAGACCTTAGCAGTTTCTCTAATTTCCAGGGGCCAGTTTGCCGCTTCTCCAATTAATGCAGTTTCAGTTAATTCTCTCCTTGCCTGTATGATTAGGTGGGCAGCCATAGCCTAGTGGATTTTCATACTGTTTTCAACACAATTCAAAGTTTTAAGATATACTCTTATTGTCATAATCCTGGCGCTGATGGTTGGGTTTTTTCTTCTACTCCTGCTCACCTGCCTAATTGGCCCTGTGGCTGATTACTGCCAATCTCATTCACCTGGTCCCTGCAGCTATTTAGTCTGTTTGCTTTCCTGCCATCAGTGTCAGATTATTCAACCTGTCTCTGTGTGAGTTACTCAGCTATCCAGTAAGTGTTTTGTTCAGTGGAATTCTTCTCAGTTTTTTGCCCATATGTTTTTGGTTTTTGCCTTTCTCCCTGTCTGCCCTGCTTAGTTTGGTTTTTGGCCTGACTGCCTGGATTTAGCCTGTTATCGTACTTGGACTGTTTTTCTGACCTCGGCTTGGATTTTCCCTGGATACCTCTTCGGCTCTCGGATCTCCTGGTTTCTGACACTGCACTGGACTGGATTTTGGCTTCGCATAATCCCTCACAGACACTTCAGCTCGCTCGCCGTTGGCTGGCGCCGGCTCCCCCACGCTCTGTTCTCTGGAGCGGTAACGACCGCAAGCGGTCGACTGTCTCCCCCCCGGGTTTCTTCTCTCTGTGCTTCGGACTGAACTCTCAACCAGGTTAGTGACTTTTTGTTGTCTTCTCCACTCTTCATTCTTGTCACAGACCTGAGTTTCCTGTCTCAGCAGAGAATCAGAGAACCCACTCTGAGGAGTTTCCATCGTTCTTTCAGTTATTTTTTGAAATAAACCTGTTTTGAAACTTTCTGTTGTCTGCTGAATATTGGGTCCAACTTTCAGTTCCTGTTACACTTATCCTCTTAACTTGTTGCAGTTATTGAGCTTTACTAAGTGGATTGAATGCTACATACAGTATAGTACTTTAACTACTATACTTTAAAGTTATTAGAGGTCCACCTAAAGTTGTATATAAATAAAACCTCCTAATCCTTAGCATTTGGACTCTGTTTAAAAATAATGATCTACAAAATGAAAAAAGGACAAAGATCCAATACCTGAAAATATGGATGCTGCCAGCTGTTAATGGATGAGGCATATCTTGCCTCTGTTGACAAGAAAATCTGGCTGAGCAATTTTATAAGCAAAGGAGGTATTTCAGGAAGACACACAACATTCAATTTGTAGCATCACGTTCTTAAAAAGTAATTAATCACTGCCAAATTTATTGCATTTACAGAAGAAGCAGATGGTGCTCATGAGAGAAGCAATAAACAAAAGTGATGAGCTACAACATTTTATAAATAGCCTAATAGGGACAGAAAGGTTTCTTCAACTTAAAAATGTTTAAATTGTTCACACTGAACTTACAAACACGGAAACAAGTAAATGAGTCAAAATATTATAAAGTGACATATCCACTTTCACACCATAAAAAAGAAATGTACTGTTCTCATATTCAGAGTGAAACCATTTCTCAGAATAGGAAATTTGTGGGATCATGTAATTGATATTGGTTAGAATGCCTCATCTGATATTGCTGAATACTAGTGTATCTGACATGTTAAGAAGGAAGCATTCTGTCATTATCTTGGCACCGATGGCTGGCCTAATTGTTAATTCCATTCACCTCTCTAACTCTACCCGGTTGCTCATTACTGCTCACCCAATCCACCTCCTCCCCCCTCCAATTATACGGCCCAGTCCCAGACATTGGGGCCAGATTTTTGCTCTTGTTTTAGTGCTCGTTCTCAGGGACCAGTGGAGAGAATCTGATTTCCTGATCGTGATCTGCCTCTCATCCACTGAGCATGCCTGTTCACACCTGAATGTTCTGCCTGAACTGTGGACTCCTGGAAACCGGAACCAGCCTGTTCTTGTTCTGATTGTTATTTGTGACTGGGATTCGGACTCCTGGACCTCTGAGCCTTCCTTTTCTGATCTGCATCCCTGACCTGACTCGGACTCCTGCATGTTCTCCGTGCTGCAACATCTGCGGCACTCTGGCACCCGCCGCATCTGGTTGTCAGTCCATCGACTGGATCGTACCTCGTTCTTCTGCAATGGACTGAATTGTTAAACCAGGTTAGTTACTCACATGGATAATCATTCTCCATCAGATTATCATAGTCACAAATCTGTGTTTTTCTCTCAGAGATTCCATTTATAGCCGCTGATTCTGCTGGTACTGCACCTCCCGCTCAGTTTATAATAAACTCTTTCAATCATCGCACTGTTTGTCCCGCTTTGAATACTGGGTCCTTCTGTCCTGCATTATGACACATTTATTCTAACTGCATCTTTCAACATCTTTAATGGTTGTTGAAAGATTTCAAATACAAAGTGTTGAAGTAATACCAATATCATGGTATATATTCAATAACCTGAATTTTTGTCACTAAAATGGTTTAAGAATTTTTCTAACATTTTTTCTAAGAAGAGTTTCAGCCTTTTTTATATAATAACAGATAAGAAAATTAAACGTCTTTAAATATGGGAAATACACTTAATATCAAGCTTTTCCTGGATGTTTTATCCTGTTGGCAGATACAGCTGCTGAAAAATGAACTACATATTTGAGATCATCTTAAAATTTATATGGAAATACAATTACTGGTAGGATTTATTTTTATTGCACACATTGAGCTCTGGGTATAGTTCCATGTTTTATAATGTAATAAAATAATTAATTCATTGATCCAGTAACATGTGTGTACATATGAAACCTTTAGAGTTCAACATTTCAATGTTTTTGGTAAAACTACTCAAAGGATTTCTCCATAACATGCAAATCATCAGCCAGCAGCAAAGTTGTACAATAATTTATGTCTGCCTAGAAATAACCAGTGATGGGACTACCGGCGTTGAAAGTAACGCCGTTACCTTGTTTTAGTAACGAGTAATCTAATTACTTTGACTGTAACTATAACGCAGTTACCATTGCAGACACCCCGTTACTGCGCGTTACTCAGGTCACACAATGAACCTTTTTTCATGATAGGACTCGTGCGCAGCTGCGTGAAGCTGACACCCCACCCACGTCAAAAAACTCTGCAAATAGACTGGTTAGTGCAACGTTAGTGCAGATTTGTGCAGAAAAAAAATATTGTTTGTGCTACTTTTGTTTAAGAGATATTAAAGATTATTTTTTTAGGTCATCCAGAGGTGCGCGCCTTGTCATGAGAGAGGGGAGGATGAGAATGGCTGATGAATAGTGAGATTCCGTCTTTCAGTTGGGTAGGTGGGTGTTTCTGCTCGCGGGTGTTAACGTACAGCACACAGAGAGATGGAGAGTGAGGAGGATCCAGTATGGAGAGATATTTGTGCCATCGGTTTGAGCGCGCAGGAACCAATCCGAGCGCGCAGTGAGACAACTCGAGCGCTCGCAAAACCGGTCTGGCGCACGCTCAACTCTGAAAAACCCTCTCAACACACTGTTCTCGTGCTCAGTTTCATCTCTGCGCGTGCGCGTATCCGTCTCTGCTCGACCTGCTCTCTCTCCGCGCTCGACACCAGCTGTGCGCTCGGCTGTTTCTCCGCTCCCTCGACTCTCTGCGCTCGCAACTTCAGCAATGTATGTAAATGAACCATACCATCAGCCAATCACGCTCAGCTTCTTTTCATCCAATGAAAGCATTCGTTCCTTCTTCTTCTTCTTTTCTATCATGGCGGATCGCAAGCAACTTTAAGGTGCATACCGCCACCTACTGTTCATGAGTGGGTAGCAACATTGTGTTACATCTATTAAATTCTATTTTTTAATTTTGTATTCTGAAGATAACTAAATAATGCTTTCCTTAATCTATAAATATCCTTTATATTTCCTTTATTTGCCAATAATCCTTTAAGACTCCATTCTTGGCCTGTCATTTCAACTACTCTTCTCAATTTTTCCCTTTCAGGTTCATATGTTTTACAGTTCATCAATACGTAAGCATTCGTTCCAAATACTACATCCGGTTAAATGAAAAAAATAAATAAAAATAAAAACACAATCAGGAAAATCAAACAACTCTTACAGTTATTTTGTCAACACTCCTAACCATTTGATGGACAGAAGATAGTACTATAAAATATCTTGAATTATCTCAAATAAACTTCAGTGAAACAGTTATTAGATCATTGCCTCATCCATCTCTTTTACCTGCTATTGACATGGATTTAAATTTGCTGTTTTAAAAGAAAAATAAGGAGGATATTTCAGGTTCAAGTATGGTTCAACAGTATATAGATAATGTTTTGGATCATATTGGCCTTACTCTTAGCTTTTGTGGCGGGTGGTTCTTCTTTTTATTGTGTTTTATGGAGGTTGGCAAACAACAATTACCGCCACCAACTTGTGCCCTTGCGCTACACTCAAAACAACTGATCAGGAACTGTTACTTCAATCTGCGCAATATCTCCAAGGTAAGGAAAATCCTCTCTCACGATGATTTGGAGAGAACCATCCATGCCTTCGTCTCTTCAAGACTGGATTACTGTAACAGCCTGTTTACCTGTCTGAGCAAGAAGGAGCTGGGTCGCCTACAAATTGTCTAGAACTCTGCTGCAAGACTCCTGACCCGTACAAATAGGACAGCCCATGTAACTCCTCTCTTGAAGTCCTTACATTGGCTTCCTGTTGCTTCCAGGATAAAGTTTAAAATCCTGGTCCTTACCTTCAGGGCCCTTCATGGACAGGCGCCTGGCTACATGACAGGTCTGATCCAGCCGTATACGTCGGTCCGTTGCCTAAGGTCTTCAGGTCAAAACCTGCTTATGGTTCCTCGGACCCGTTTTAAAACCCGAGGAGACCGGTCCTTTAAAGCGCTGGCACCCCGTCTTTGGAATGAACTCCCCCTGTCCCTGCGCTCTCTGGACTCGGTGGATATCTTTAAAAAGCACACTGTAAGCAATTGCTGTAAATTTACAATTTTTCAACACTAAAATACTGTTTTCATGTTTAACAGTTCGGTACTGTAGTAAGCAATGCATTGTGGGCTTCTTAACTTGGAGCAACAGGACAGAGGCCGTAAACGGTATGCGGCTGTTTTAAATAACGGGATACTACAGTATTTTCCGGAAATTTTCCAGAAGACGACTGCAGAACACACAACGTGCTACCATCTGTCTTCATCACAACGAAAATGTAACGGTACGTAAATCAAAATCTTTTTGTCTTTGCCTCTGGGTTTGCTATTTTATTTATAGTGTCAAGAATGTTTGATGTAGGCTAATGCTATATATAAGCTATCAGTGATGCTTTGAATAGGGTAGTCAATATTCTACTCTACTACTCTACTATTTTGATGTTGTTGTTGTTAAATCTTGGTTAACTATAATATACAGTAGCCGGATGAAAGCTTAGACACACGCATGCCCCACTTTACTCCACTCTGATCTTAGACTATTTTGATGATTTTAGGCGCTTCATTGGTATAAATCCAGAGGGAGGGACAAACGCCAAAAGGGGGAAGGTTGTCTCCAAGAAGAAAGGTGTGATTCCCAGAAGAAGTCTTCCACAGTCAACACACATGTCTCCATGCTCCTGAAGAAACTCCTTGACTTTGAAAGGGACTTCATATAGATCAGTGAGTTCTCCTTAATCCTGCAGTTTGTCCATGTGTTGTTTTGACAATCTGGCATTGCCCCATTAAGCCACAAGAGTTCATTTGTTTTATAAGCATTAGCTTGGAGAGTATATTGTACATTCCTGATTGTATAATATTTGTTTGTTATTGTTTGACAGTGGCTCCACTAGAATAATACTGCAGAGGAACAGCGGCTAACAAACTGAACATCTCTCCTGGATCCACAAGATTTGAATCAGGGTGGTTCACACCCACCCAGATTCCCGGCACTACTACTACTACTACTCCTACCTCACAGGACTACTTTAAGAAGTAAAGCACATTTTCTTCCCTACATGTTCTCTTTTATCCATATTACTGTAATGATGTATAAATCCACATGTTCTAACTGTACTGTAATAGTTTTGAAATGGCCTTGATGCATTTTTTTCAAATATTCTTACGTTTGTTTTCTAAATGTTGTCAATTCTGCATACATTATTCTGCATTTTCACAGACATCAGAAAATACATTGCAGATTACATAATATACATGTTTTAAATGGAGTTTAGAGGAAAATTTTAATCTACCTCACAGGACTATTTTAAGAGGAAAAACACATGCTGGTTTGCTGAATGTTTTGACTCATAATCAAAAAGGTCTTAATGTTCCTGCTTTGAAGTAGTCTTAATAATGTTTAAACTCTTATTTCCTCTGTATTTGTTGTTTTGGTCTTTTTCTTTGACCTATTGTGTTGTTGAACAAGTGTTCAAACTTACGTGTGTTAAAGACAATGTTAAATAATATTAACATCGGCTCAAAGTCAGCTAGTCAGCTGTCTCTGTTTGCTACTCGAAATATCTTCTCAGCATCTCCCAACACGGTTTATTTTCTGTTTTTTTTTTCTCAATTTTTTGAAAGTAGCAATATTCAGTATTATATTGCCTTTTGAAATAAATTATTTTGATTCTTTTTGAATTTATTGCTTCTTATATTGATTGCATGTATTCAAGGTTGATATTTTAGGAAACTGCTAAACTGAATTATTTTAATGTGTATCTACTGTGCCTCTCTACAGTAAACTTAAAAAGAATATTATTGTAATTTCCAAATAATAGAAATATGATGCATTTATTTTTTACTGTATTAGACAGTGAAATAATTGAACAGTGAGAAAACAGACTATTACTGTAAAGTGAATTTACAGTATGAAAACCCTAAAATTACAGTATATCGCTGGTGTCCTAGCTGCCAGCTTTATACCGTAACTTATAGAAATACAGAAATATACAATTTTTCTGGTTTACGGTCTACTACTGTAATATCAATTTATGGATGAACACTGTAAAAATAACAGTATATTGCTGGCGTCTCTGCTGCCAGCTCTTTACTGTTATTTTACAGGACAATTACTTACAGTGCAGCTAAAAACACACCTGTTTTAACTAGCCTTCCAAAGCACATAGCGTGTTGTTTTATTCCCTTATTTATTATAGCTTTTATTGCATTTTATCTGTTTTTACTTGTGTTGTTTTTATGTCATCATGTGAAGCACTTTGTTACTTTGTCTGTGAAAAGTACTATACAAATAAAGTTTACTTACTTACTTACTTACCAACTGAAAAATCCTGTTTATCAAATTATTCTTTTTAATATATATAATAAAGAATAACCCTCTTATTTAGAGTCCATCTGTAAAAGGTCTTCTAAATAATAATTGTTAAATTTCAGATCAGGTCTGCTGTCTGAATAATTGTGTTTAAATTAATATAACGGTCGCTGATCTAGAATCAGAGCAAACTAAACTTCTTAATGGAACGATATTTTCAATCCATTGTAAGGCCAATATGATCCAAAACATTTCTCCTTTGTAGGCTGAATTCCATCACTGATTCTTTTACCCGATTTAAAAATAAATTCTGGAACTAAAACAAAACACCATTCCTAATATTGGAATATTTTGAAGCATCCATAAAAAAAAATAACATATCCATAATATTTTTTATCTATAGACTGTTGAACCATACTGGAACCTGAAATATCCTCCTTATTTTTCTTTTAAAACAGCAAATTTAAATCCATGTCAATAGCAGGTAGAAGAGATGGATGAGGCAATGATCTAATAACTGTTTTACTGAAGTTTATTTGAGATAATTCAAGATATTTTATAGTACTATCTTCTGTCCATCAAATGGTTAGGAGTGCTGACCAAATAACTGTAAGAGTTGTTTGATTTTCCTGATTGTGTTTTTATTTTTATATATTTTTTTTTCATTTAACCGGATGTAGTATTTGGAACGAATGCTTACGTATTGATGAACTGTAAAACATATGAACCTGAAAGGGAGAAATTGAGAAGAGTAGTTGAAAGGACAGGCCAAGAGTGGAGTCTTAAAGGATTATTGGGAAATAAAGGAAATATAAAGGTTATTTATAGATTAAGGAAAGCATTATTTTGTTATCTGCAGAATACAAAATTAAAAAATAGAATTTAATAGACGTAAAACAATGTTGCTACACACTCATGAACAGTAGGTGGCGGTATGCACCTTAAAGTTGCTTGCGATCCTCCATGATAGAAAAGAAGAAGAATAAGAAGGAACGAATGCTTTCATTGGATGAAAAGAAGCTGAGCGTGATTGGCTGATGGTATGGTTCATTTACATACATTGCTGAAGTTGCGAGCGCAGAGAGTTGAGCGAGCGGAGAAACAGCCGAGCGCACAGCTGGTTGAGAGCGGAGAGACGGATTCGAGCACGCGCAGAGATGAAACTGAGCGCGAGAACAGTGTGTTGAGAGGGTTTTTCAGAGTTGAGCGCGCGCCAGACCGGTTTTGCGAGCGCGCGAGTTGTCTCACTGCGCGCTCGGATTGGTTCCTGCGCGCTCAAACCGATGGCACAAATATCTCTCCATAATCCAGCAGCTAACAGCGTTTTCCACATGGAAATACCGGTGTCACGTCGAGCTGCGTTTCCCCATCACATACGGTTTCCTCTGCATCTCCGCACAGCGCAGGCGGCACGATTCACCGCGCAAGCGACAGGAAATGCGCATGCTCGCTAAAGGCGCGCAACAGTCGCCCTGTGCTCGCGCCACAGGAGAACTATGGAGAGCGTGAACGATCAAATGAAAGGGAGAAATCTGGATGGATGGATGGATGGATGGATGGATACTCTGCCTTCTCAACCTACTGTATTTTTTATTTTAAACATTATTTGATGGCCTTTGTGGCAGGGATGGAGATCCATATTTTATGTCACACACAGAGTATACACACAGTAAATGTTGCAGTGTTAAAGTAACACTCAAGAGTAGATTTGGTTCCTCTCTGAATTAGTGTGGGACCAAATGTTCTCTCACAGTGTTACTTTAACACTCAAAGTGTTACTTTAACACTGCAATATTTACTGTGAGATGGATGGATAGATAGATGTTGCAGTATCTATAACAACCCAAACACACAGGATTTCAGAATTAGACATCCCCAGTTATTAATTTCACCAGATGTCATTTACGTTGAGTTGCAATAAATGCTAAACTCTCTGCAGGTCCTTGTCTTTGTCATCCGCTCTATTCAGCTGGCTTTGGAAACACACCCTGAGAAGGTGGGGGCTGGGTGGTGAGGGTTACGGGGGCGAGAAACGCAAAAGTAACGCAATAGTTACTTTTACTAGTAACTAGTTACTTTTATTGTGCAGTAACTCAGTTAGTAACTCAGTTACTTTTTGGGAGAAGTAACTAGTAACTATAACTAATTACTTTTTCAAAGTAACATGCCCAACACTGGAAATAACAGCAACCAAACTTACAGTTATAAACGTACACTTATATATTTACTGATGAAAGCATCAAACCCAGAAAATCTTTTAAAATTGATTTAAATTACTGCAGCTGCTTTGGCATATCTTAGAATGATAATAAAATCAAATGACAATAGCAGCATGACATAGACAATGGCAAAAAAACAAACAAACTGGTACACTAAAGTAAATAATCTTCATCTCCCTAAAGATTCCTACACAACTGACCTTACTCTGGTTTAAATATGCATTATTTATAGAAAGTGTATGTTAAATAGATTCTGCTGCCAAATGGAATTTGATTGTAATCTGTGCAATGACAGTAAACGCTTTTCTTCTTCTTCTAAGTTGCTGGCTTTTTTGTCATCACATAAAACCCAAAATAAAAAAACTTTTTGTGACTAGCTAATCATATGGTTCATTTATCTACAATTAGTCAGGCGTGATGCATATGGAGTGAATTATTGTTTACTCAGATTTTTAGGTGCAAGTGCATTTGTCTTTCTGCATGCTTAATGAGGTGGCACTGAGGTGACGTAATAATTATGTATCTGCAATGTAAACTGTTCATCTGTTATGGTCTTCAAAGAATTGTTAGGGGCTGATACAGACAACAAAATTGTCATATTTATTGCAACAGTTATAAAAAATTATGATAAAAGAGATTATAATATGCAATCATTTTTGGCAATGGATCAAAGTGCTTGAGTTACATTAGGTAGAAAAATTGTATAGTAGCAAATGATATTTCAGTGTACTTTTAATTATTATTGTATTGTCTATTCCATGACTCCAACAGTCATGAAAATATAACATTTGTCAACATGCAGTAATTAATTAGAGTCCACGGTATTAGATCACAAATGTCTACCAAGAGTCATGTCTGCTCCGTCTGTCCACCCCAATCTCAACATCCGTCTGGAATTTAGTGTGAAATCTTAGGCACCTACCCTCCACCTAATAAAAAATAACCTTATAACTATAACCGATTACCATGAAATAAGAAATGTATATTTTTTATAATTCTTACTTTCAAACACATCTCATTTGACAGCTCATTTTACCTCAGACTTTCTGCTTTGCAGTATGTTACATGCTGTATATATTCATTTATATATTAAATGATAAAAAATGTGTTTGAACAAAAGAGCCTGCAGCAGTTGACCATTCCAGTTATCAATTACTAAAAAAACAGAAATCCACCTACTTGTTCAGGTTCTGTAAGTGGGGTGCTATGATATATTACAAGTATGTGTTAGTGAGCTGTAAGGATATTTCCGAAAATGAGACAAAGCCAGACACTTCTCTTTTATTCTATTGATGTTTCTCAATGTCAACTCAAGTTTCATCTAAGTGGTTTATGTTATAGGAAAAGTACATTACTCTTTTATAAGGTCAAATTGAGGTTCATTGATTCAGCATTGAACAAATGTGACAAATAGTGTGAAGGAACAGGCATTTTCTAGCAGAGCAAGACTTGGGGAAAGTGGCAGAGACTTGAATTAATGGGATAGCAAATAGACAAAAAGTGCAACCTTTAAGACAGGGAAACACGGCACAGCTTGCAGAATTATTCAACTTTGATAAAAACTGCTTTTATGGAGAGATACCTATACAAAGGTTACGGGAGACACAGAACAGATGACAGGGGTAGAAAATGAACAAATCAAACCATAAACTAGAAACAGAGGAACACATTTTTCTGACACATAGCAGTGTTTGGAACATACCCAGAGGTCACACAGAGAATTAAAAACTGAAGCTTAAGGACCAACTCAGTTTAAAATGGTGAATATTGGGTAAGTTCAAATACAACTGACCCACCAGTAATTTTGCTTTACCATGCTGAACATAATTTAAATCTAGAGAGGTTTTCACTCAGAGGGGTTTACAGTGTGTTTTGTACTTATTATACTATGCAGTGGTTTGGAAAAGAAATCACACCTTTAAGCTATTTCACATTTTCTCATATTAATCCTGTAACTTCATCATATTTCATAGGGATTATACAAAAAGAAAAAGTATGGCCTATACTGTAAATCCTACATGATTCAATTCAGTTTAAGTATACAGCGCCAATGCACAGCACTGGTCATCTCAAGGCACTATAAAACTCAACCATATCATTCAGTCAATGACCCAAAGGGTTATTAAAAAATATTAGTGAACATATTATAAATATCAGAGGGGTGTTTCATAAAACTCTCTCTGAAATGCCCAGGCTCCTAATTTGACTCAATTTACGCATCTCCAGTCACCACTATTGGGTATTACCAAAACGACGCCTCAGTTGCTTAATGTGTAGGATGCAAATGATGTTCAACTAATCAGTGTTGTTGCATTATAAGTGGACCGTGCAGTCGATCATGGAGTTCGCTGAGTAAATATGGAGAAACTAACATGCTCTGTATTTTTCTGGCCTATGAAGAGCTCAGGAATATTGCTGCCACCAATAAAACAAGGCAAAGGAGTTGGCAGGCCACTGTTGATAGATTAAATGTCTAAATCCTTTCCTTTTCTCTAATATGAATATTTCCGTTAATACCATAAATGTGATAATGAAACTCTTTTCAATTTTGACCACATTATAAATAAGTGTTAGCTTTATACTTATGACAAAATTATAAATGATTGTAATGAAAATGTTTTCAAATGCTTCCTTAGTTTTAGTGATTCAGACATAGTTTTAGAAAACTGGGAACTGGTTTTAATTAGTTTTTTGTCAGATTTTAAACAAACAATCTTTTATTTAATCAATCAATTTAAACAACAATCTTGCTTGGATTGAAAGAAAAAAAAGAAAAATATTCCAGCTGATGAATTAAAACTTTTCCCAAAATGTACCTCTTTTAATGATGCCAAAAGTGGGAGACACACCTTGCAACTGGTGAAAATTAACATTAAACCTTATTCAATATGATCATCTTTGACTGATCCCACTTTATTTATCCCAAAGTATTTTTCCTTTGTGTCTCTGTGTTTCCCTGTCAAAGGCCTGTCCAGTGAGTACTCTGCCTCTCACCCAGTGACTACTGGAGATAGGGAACAGCCCTCCACATTCCTTCAAAAAGGAGTTGACATGAATGACGCATGGATAATAACGGTTCCTGTAGCAATGACTGATATGCTGATCGTGTGCATCAACTCTGTGGGTCTGTCAGTAGCTGGTGCAATGTCATCCAACTATTGACTTAAGCCCATGGCCTAAACTCAGGCTGCAGAAGTTGCCTCCCGGGGGAGGCTCTGACTCAGCTGCTGTTACACGATCAAAAAATAACTTTTCCTGCACACCCCACAGGCTGAATCTCACTTTTGTCATCTCTATTGTTTGAAAAGTCAGTACTTGTCGAATCAAATTTGTGCGCTTGTGAATGATCAATAACATGTGCAATAACATGTGCAGTAGACTCTGCTTTCAGGCAAAATGTATGATTATCAAATAATGTAAACAAATACCACCAGCAATCCAAAATGTTTGGTTTTGGGAAAACAAAATGTTACCTTAATCTAATTAAATCAGGTTGACAACTGCTTTTGTCCAGGTATCTGTGTTTGCTACCCACTGTGCAATGTGCTGTTCAAAGCCATATGTCTTTTTTTCTCTTAGAACCCAATTTACCTTCATTGACATATTTTACCTGATTTGCATTCAGTTATAAATAGATATCACCACAGATGACACCATACCAAACTGGGTTGTTCAGGCACCATCTACTCCATTCATTTTAATCTTCCCTGTTTTAATGAATCATTTAAGCACTGCTGCAGTCTGGTATGTTCAGGCATCATTCTTTTAAATGCTTCATGTCTGTTTTTAAAAAAATTCTTGTGTTATAATAGGTGTAACTCTTATTGAATCTAATTTTTTTTACAGAAAACTTGTATATTACTTATGATATTTACTGCATTCTTTCTGCTTTCTTTTCTACAGTGGTGACTTCAAGTTTTCAAATATTTCATTTTCCACACACCAACATTTTTGTTCTTTTTCTTCACAAAAAACAACTATAGAGTTTAAGCAATGTCAAATTTTTTTTGTTACAGTAGGTTTGAAGCTACACAACATATTAAAAAGAGGTATACTGAAGTGAAGTAAGGCTTTAACAATGTTTATTCAGGAAACTTTTTCACTTATTTTTTTCTTGTAGCATTTCATTCTTGACCTAAACAAAATCAAAGTTCTCAACCCTAATATTTCAAGAAACTTAGTTAGATTTTATTAAAAGCATCTAAATATGTTTCTGTTAACCAGCTATTTAATTAGTAACGATTAATTACTCATTATCGTTCTTTCTTGTAATAGTTTTTAGTAACTGCATTCTTCAAAATTGTTGCCTTAAACCTCTGTATGAAACCATAGATATAGATATAGTATACAGTACACCAAAATTTTAGTCAATTTAGAGCACTACTTCAAAAAATTCTTACTTGCCTAAAAGACGAGTGAGAATTATAGGCTGTCCTTCAAGAAATCACTCCAGTATGAAAAAAAGCAATATTTAATATAAATGCTATGCATCTTACCTGATTACATTTTATTGGAAATAATGTTATCAGACATATTGAATGAAGACAATTATTTACACAACAACAAATTCAGACAGAATAGACTTTCCAAAATAATTTCTTGTCGCTTTACTCATACGAAACCAATATATAAAGGATGCTAGGTGTGTTTGTTAGTGATGTGTGTGATGCTGCATTTGACAAATATACAATTTACCAATTGAATGTATATTCATCCGATCCAAATAAATATCTACCAACTTCACATACTGCAGTCTGCTACTCAAAAAAAGAAAAAAAAAACATGAACCTGGTTCGTAACATCCATTTAATCCAGTATTGGCAAATTATATCTGATTGTGCCAAATGCCTTCTTGATGTCCACAAATAGTCTTGTAGCAGTTTGCTTTTTAACAATCACAGTTATTTTCTACTTAGTGTGGCTAGAATTATTGAACTTTCTGATATGAAACCATAGCAACCTTTTCTGATCAATTTTCCATCAATATTTTCTCTAAAACATTTGGAAATGGCTGCAGCAGAGCGTCTGGTATGCAGTTAATAAAGAGTTATAATTGTTTTTATGTAATGGTATTACCTTGCTAACATCAATTAAAATGTGTTGCATTTTTTCACAACTCTTGCTTCTGTGTGTTGCTTTTTCATGCTTTCGCTTTTGTTAGCTGGATTCAGTTGCTTGCAGTCTCAAGTCAAAGCATTTAAAAATGACAGGCAATATATTTCCTGGTATGTTTAGAGGTTAGCAGGAAAACCCCATTTGTTTTGTGGAAGACAACAGGAAGGGTAACAGTTAACTTAAAGCTGATAAAAACAACTCTAAAAATCAATTTAAATCAGGTTTCCTTTTTCTGGAATTGATAAAGAAGCTTTTAAAACATACTTAGTCTTTGAAAAACAGATTCCCTGCTTTCTTAAAATGTATTGTTCTTTATCACCACAAATGTTTTTGTAGCTTTTTATAATCTTTTTTCCCCTTTGCAAACCATTGCACTGTTTTCAGACTGATTTTCTATCCTTTGCTGAATGGTCCTCTTGGTGGCTCTGTTCAGCTTTGACGGTCTCTCCTATTTGCTGACTGATCGGAATAATCCCTTGCATGTGTTATCACCAAGATTTAATCCCACCAGGACCTCACTCTTCATTGCATGCAAATTTTCTGTCTGCCTCTGCACGGGTTGTGTTGTTATAAGCCAAAGTGTGTCCTTTATGTCAGCAAAGCTTACTTACTCTAAGAAATTAACATAAATATTTTCCAGAAATTGAAGCTGGAAATGATTTCTTGAAAGCAACTTGGTATCATGAATAATTGTTTGTTTTAGTGGATGATGCCCCTGCAGGAAATCAGGCCAGTGTTTAGTCACCCATCAACAACTGATAGGCTGTATGTTTCTGACATCTAGTGGTTGAAACTAGACAATGCATTGAAGGTAAATAGGTGTGAGATATTATTACAACACATTTTATTTTATGTAAAACAAATATTTATAAAAAAAATTTCCCTCAGGAAAAATAACAGAAGGTTAAGTCTAAGGTTAATCTTAATGGTTGTGGATTTCTGATTTAACAAATCCTTTCAATAAATTACTATTTTACAAAATAATTATTTCTTTTGCCTCCTTGGATTGTGAGTTATTTTATTATATTTATTTATATTGCATGTTCTCTCCACTTTTTTTTGTCAAAGTAGTTATGTCTGGCCAGGTGCTCTGTTTAGCACTGAAGTCATCCTGCGGGGAGATGTTAGCTGCATTCAACAACTTTAATTAAACAGTATATCATAGAGATGAGCCTGTTTTAGAGTGTTTAGTCCTATTTCACTCCTAGACATAGCTATTGGCTTAGCTTTGATGAAGACAATCTGTATATGCTTTATTTAATTCAATCTCATATGAAAATCAGCTCAAAACTCATCTCCTTCTGTGTTTATTTGCTAAGCAGATGATCCACCTGGGAGTTAGTTTTCTGTAATCTTCTCCATCATTTGGATTATTTTGTAGATTCCTTTTGCATCTCTGCTTCAGCCTTTTTGCACCCCCAGTCAGCCTCAGCAGAGGGACTCTCCCACCGAGCCTGGTACTGCTGGAGGTTTCTACCTGTTAAAATAAATTTTTTCCTCTGCATATTCACCATATGCATGCTCATTGTGAGGGATTGCTGCAGAGTCAATAGAGCAATGCAGGTGAATCTCCAGTGTTACCACATTCTCATCCAGAAAAATCCTTTAAATGCAATCAGCTGGGTTTCTATTTTTCAACCAATCTGTCATTATGATTACATTTTCTCAATAAAGTGTGTTGTGAAGTGGCACTATAAATACAATTTTATTAAGTATAATGTCAATTAATTTAATAAATGACTTAAAAAATTGTAACTGACCGATGTCAAAAACTTTCAGTAATCCTACTTTCTTTAGATTTGGGCATGACCTTTGGAATTTTAAAATAATTTTAACTTTATGTTCTTAGACAGGTTCTCCTGATTTCTTTATTATTCAGCTCATGCAATAATCAGGTCTTGGTGTGGCTAGTAAAATTAAACTAGAAATCATTTTTTATGTATTCACTTAATCTTTGTCTGATGTTAGAAGTTGTTTAATAATTTGTACAATTCAAGTTTGGCAAAACCTAAAACTAATGTCTTTAATGTGGCAAGAATGTGTGCCATCCATATTCTATGAAGCTAACCCATTAAGGTCACACGAGGGCTGTTCCCATCCACAGCAGTCTTTACAGTAGGTGAAATGGATACACAACCATTTTTACACATTTACACCAGAGTGCAGTTTAGAGAAATAAATTGAGCATACATTCCGTTTTTAGACTGTAAGGGTAAGCTGGAGTACCCAGAGAGATCTCAAAATGCATGGAAGGAACATGCAAACTCCATACAGAAAGACCCAAGGCAGGGGTTTGAACCTAGGATCTCTTTGCTGCAGTGATCAATTTAATCCGTAAAATATGTTTCTCTCCAAGGTCTATAAATAATTATTTTAGTTTTATAGTAAACAAATTGTATCAGTAAAAATAACAGAGTGACATTACTGATTTTACCAGAAGAAGGAGCCATTCAATCACATCTACCTCTGCCTCTTTAGACTGAAGTTTTGAAGGGTGCCATGATAAGAGATGGTAAAAAGTTTACACTCTTTATACAGTAGAAATATGAACATTTCATCTCTATTTGAAGCACCACATTTTTATCATAATTATGTCCAATGTAAGACATTCGAAGATTATGTTAAGGATACTTTTGTATTGTTTTCCCTAACGACAATAGATGTTTTGTTAAAACTAGAATGTACAGCCTTAATAAACTGCTCCTGTCAGATTATTTAAGTTGTAAAAGAAATCAGAGGTGGTCAAAAGTCCTTTTTCAAGGTCCAATTCTAGAAAAATTACTACTTTTTTCTCTAATTTGGAGCAACATCCAAAGCACTGCAGGCATTACTAGTTAAAGTTAGGGCCAGAAATCCCTTTGGTGGACAATTTCTAGGCAAAAACAGTGCTGCCCAATAAATGTACCAAGTACTTTCCCTTAAGAGACAGGAATTCACCTTTATTATACATCGCTATGAATCTAACCTCTTATGACATACATTCAACAACCCAAATAGGCCATTTCAGTGTCACAAATCTCACTGGATGGGACTAATTAATGTCTCTAATTAGCAGCAGGTCATTAGCAGATATTGTGCACAAATGGACACTGATCAGTATTATTTTGATGATCCCGGGAGATATTTTCCATCAGAGTACTTTTTATCTCATTAAACGATTTTACAGTAGCTATAGAATGGTTTATTACTTTTATAGGATATATGACAAACCTAAGATCCCCAAGTTGTGCATGAAATCTGATTCAAGAAAAGTAGAGTGTTTTATTCTAAATCAGTGGTAGTATATGACCTAAAGGAGACTTACAAAAAAAGTTATTAATTTTCTTATAAATAAAATAACAATAGTTAGTTTGAATGATACAATGAACCTTTCAGGTAATATTAGTTGCCATTATGTCATTGAAACTTTTGAATCATAGTTCATAAGAAGTACTTCTGTTGATATGAGGCACAGATAGATATCTGTGAGCTCTTAAAAGCTTTTTATGCATTAATACTTCAACATAAGTGGACATGTTTATTAGTTTGCAAGATTTTAGTGAGAATAAACTTATCCATAACACTAGATGGCTTTTTAGATAAAAAATAGTGTTGTGATTTATCCAAAAATAAAGGTTTATCCAACCATTTAGATGATTCCTCTTCTTCTGATATCAAAAAGTCACAGAACAATCTATTTAAGTGATCTGATTAAGTAAGATTCCTTTAAAATGTTTTTGTTTTGATTTTAATTATTATCGCTATGAAATTAGTGTATGTAAATCCCGGGTTAGCTTAATGTAAAAACAACAAATAAAATTATGTAAGATCCCGTACATCACAATACTTAAACTTAAAAGGCACCTCTTCTCTAGAAATTCCCTTAAGTGATTTTTTAACTGAGACAGATACATGGACACACAAGATGTGGCTGGTTGGGATGAGCAGAGGATAAATGCCAGGTAATAATCAGCAGTGCATCTTTTTATACTATGTCCTTTGGGTAGCTTTCTGCAGCGTTGAGACTCCACCAATCATGGACAAACATCTTCACATTGAAATTTGCATATATTAACATGCAACAAAAATATATATTCTTTAAATCAGTATAATAAATGCACAGCTGTTTGCAAATCAAACAGATAAGATATGACAGAAAAGCAGAGAAACAATTATATCCATCCAGAATTGCAGTACTGGGATGCAATCCTGGTCTCCTTTAGGGTTGCATCCCCCTAAGCACACGCTCCCCTCAGGGCTGCATCCTGAGCCCCCCGCTGTTCACTTAGATGACACACGAATGCATCCCAAGGTTCACCACCAATCACATCGTGAAGTTTGCAGACAACACTGCGGTGGTGGGCCTCATCAGTGACTACAACTACCAGGACAACAGAGGGTGGGGGGCTGGTGCAGAGATAACAACCTGGTCCTGAATGTGTATAAACAAACCACGGCCAAATCACGCTCCACTGCTCATCAGCAGCTCAGTTGTAATTTTGGCCAGCAGCATCAAATGCCTGGGGGTGCACATCACAGACACTCTCACCTGGAATGTAAACACCACCTCACTGATCAAAAGACCACAGAAGTGCTTGTACTTCCTGCAGAGGATGAGGAGAGCCCACCTGCCCTATCTATCCTCACCACCTTCAGAAGCACCTACAGAAGCACCATTGAGACCAGCGGTCTCACTGTATGGTCCGGAGGATGTAATTCTAAGACCGGTAGAATGTGAGAAGAGTGGTGAGAACTGCAGAGAGGCTCATTGGGGCTCCTCTCCCCTCCGTAAAAGACATTTAATCTCAGCGCTGCATGTCCTGAGCCCGTAATATCATCAGATACTTCTCACACCCCCACCATGGACTGTTTTCCCTACTGCCCTCTGGGAAGAGACTTCGAAGCATTCAATGCAGGTCCAGCAGGTTCTGTAATAGCTTTCTACCCACTGCTATCAAATACCAAATGGAACTCTACTCAAAATGTTTTTCTACTGCATTTTTCACCATATATATTTGTTTGTTTTTGTACTGCTCTAAACTTCCACATCAATGCTTTTTGCACCATGTTTTCTCCAACACTTTACATTTGTTCAATGCTGCACTTTATGAAATGGAATTTTTTATTTCACTTTTAAGCTGCTGCTCATTCACTGTCTGAAGGTTCTGTATAGACTCCATGTAAACAAAATGACAATAAAGTTGTCTTAGTGTTGAAGTGTTCTCCCTAATAATTTTCCCCTGTACGTTCTGAATTGAAATGTATTGAAAAAATCTAATGGAAACACAGTCCTATCAGATATTTTTGGGTCTGCTATTAGTTCTTATCGTTATGAGATGTTCCTGATAACTCTCCAGGAAATATCAGCTAACTCTAAATTGATTTATATCTTGTAACAAAACCCAGGTCCTTATACTATATATACTGTAGGTTTTATGCCCACTGTCCAGCCAACCTATAGAAGAACCTAATTTCAGTGTTGAGATCTTTATTTTTTTATCATGATTGGTTCTCCATGACCATGGGAATAGCAACAAGCTGTGTTTAATTAAGCGGTCTCTATCTTTTAAGGTGCTTCATCATTTGAGTATGTAATTGGGTTCAAACGGCTAAAATTCAAAGGGGTAATCTAATCTTTCATGGTCTTTTGTGGTGTTCATTAATAGATACACTGAAAACTAAAAGAAAGAAAACCCCTTTTTCACTTAAATGTTCAGATAAGGCACTGTTCACCATGAAACATGCAAGCTGTAGCAGCAAATCTGTATAAAAAACAATTAAACATACAGTATAGTCAGTGTTGGGAAAGTTCTCTTTCTACGTGAACTAGTTCAAAGTTCAGTTCACACATTTTAAAATGTACTAGTTTAGTTCATAGTTCATAATTCAAAATTTTGAACTAAGTTCACAGTTCCAAAAAATGAACTAGTTCATAGTTCTTTTTTTTTTTTTCATATATTGCTCAATTACACCATAGCCTACTGTAGAACCACAGACAGCAATTATTTTAACAGTTGTAAACCTGAAACTGTGCGTCAGATTTCATCTTCATATCCAGTTTTGAATCCTTATCCAACCAGGATTTATATTAGCATTGAGGGGACAGCATTTCCCCATTGTTACTTTAATGCTTTGTTGCTGTCCATTCACTTCACAGTAGTAGCAGCTGCAGCTTTCATTCCTACAGTATATTCTCAAAAACATCAGGAAAAATGTACTGCTTGAATGGTCTTTTTTATGAGGAATTATTAAAAGAAAAACAGGAAAGTAGTCTTTAAGGTGGAAATGTTTTTTTTTTTTATTTTAATTATTTTTTCCATTTGAAATTTCATTTCAGTACATACTAAAAAGGAATACTGGAATCCTGGAAAATTATACCAGGCAGGTTTAAGTGCGGATTTTTTACTGAAAGCTGGCGGGCAAAGTTTGCAGAGAAATGTAAGATTGTTGCCATCATCCTCACCGACCACCTGATCATATAACTGTTTTAAGTGATCATACTGCTGCTTTGTCGCATCCACGGTCGCCTCCATGCTGCTGTGGCTTCAACGCTGCATTTTGTTTTGATGACGCACGCGGCTGTAGGCTACGACACTGGTAGCTGATGTTGCCAGATTGGGTGTTTTTCCCGCTACATATTAAGGCCTGTTTACGGTGTGATTTAGCCGGGGTTTCGCCTGGAGGGCTGTATAGAAATCTGGCAACCTATTGAATGAAGTTGAACTAAGAGCGCGTGCCGTTCACAGACACCAGAATGAACGAGTTCACAATAACGTTCATCAGGCAGTAACCCCTTGCTCACACTGGCTCCGGTGCGGTTACCGAGCCGACGGAGACCGCAACTCCCGCACACCCCCTCTCACACCGCCCTTTTGACTACGGTGCGGTGTGGCTCTGCGGCTCCGGCAACAGGTCCGGAGATTTAACAGAAGTTCACTTGAGTTCACATAACTTCACGCGATAACACGGCCCAAATAAGGATATTTGCGAGAGCTTGTTGCGGAGGGCTCCGGCACGCCGCAAGGATAGCTTTCTTGCTGAATTTTCTGCAGCGCCGGAGTGTCTCGGTAACCGCAGCCGGACAGCTCAGCAGCCGGTGAGAGAGGTTTACGTCTTTTTAATGACTTGGAATCACTGCGGCGCCGCACCCACCGCACCGCAACGGTAAGACCGGAGTCGGTGTGAGCCAGGTGTAATACAGTACGGTCAGTTCACGTTCGCCCAAAATATGAACGAGTTCATGAACTTTCGTTCAATGAACGCGTTCAGGCACAACACTGCATATAGTGGCTCAATATGATTTTCCATTTAATGGCTTATCAGCAATCCAGTTAAGAAATATACACAGACAGTATTTATCATATGTCCCACCTTAAGTGCAGAATCAAATCATTTATGTTTCTTTTTGTGGATGGCCTGCAGAATGTGCCACATCTTTAATCTCAACCAAGTACAGGGGCTTGGTGCGTGAAACTTGGCATTGATTGCATATGCTTTCAGAGAATTACATTTGCATCAGCCTGAAAAGACATCACGTAAACATAAAACAAAACCTGTCAACCTGACAGCACAAAAGGTTAGGGTTTAGATTTTAGAGGAACTAATAAATGTAAAACTTCATCCTCCAATCTCCTGTTGTAAGCTACTTTGGCTGAAGAGTGGGGCTCGACATGGCTCGCCAACTCTTCCCAGGCTGTGATACACTCTACATTAGGGTCTTTCTCCAATCTCAACATAGTCCTTTCTGAACTCCAAAATACTGCATCACTTTACCTCAGTTGTCAGGACATTAGTTTCCTGGTAAAGTGTATGCGCAGCAGAAAGTGACATTGGTGGAGCTGCAGAGGGACATTGTTTGGTGTTCTACAAAGTATTAAGCACCTGCTTGGTGCTTAAATACAGGTGCAACACCTGACTTGCAATCAGCAAGCAGCTCTTTCTATCTAATGGCATAGTGAAATAAGAGGTGTGGAGCTAGTTGCTTACCCTGAAAATTGCTGGTGCTATTACAGGCAAGCACCCATCTACAGTGATATTGCTTGAATTGTTTTTGGTGTAAATGCACTGTTAGAATTTACTCTCATACAAACAGTTTCACATGTTTGGACTATTTTTGCAGTATTTCTTAATACTACTGCCAGAGCCAGGGTAACTGTTAATGCATATTGTACACCGAGGGTCTTCAGTTCCAGTTCTCAAGATCTGGCATCATCCAACCACATGTTTTGTCACTTTAACACACCTGAATCATATATTCACACAGTTAATGGTCATTAGCAGCATTCTAGAAACCAGTAATCATTTAAATAGTGTAAATAAGTATGGGCACTAAAAAGCAGAAATGTCTCAGCAGTTGCCACAATAAGAGCTGTTCAAATGGTGCTGGCAAAGCAAGTACAGAGCTTCTTTCTCACCCACTACAATGTTCTTATTGTTTACCTCACAAAGGTGAAATAAGTGGAGCTCAGAACAGCAGGTATGAATAACAATTCACACAACTGAGAGGGAGGGACTAACTGCATCCAGAGAAGGTAATTCAGGTTTGTTGGTCTTGGACACACCTTAAATTTCGAGGATACAAGACGTCGATATAGACTGGATTGAAAAACTCATGTTTGACACAAAAACAGACTTAAAAACAATTTAATATTTGAAATGGTATCATTACATATGGCTACACGATACACCGAAAGCAGGGACCCACCAAACATTTCTCATTTAAACATTTCATATATATACAGTATGAGACAAGAATGCATAGAAAAAGATCTATTATGATATCTAACTATTAATGTTCCTACTATACCTGTTCATGTGGCCAAGAGTCCTGAGGGGTTAGAAGATAATTATGCCTTGCTGATGGACAAATTGATAGAGAGCGAGAGATCATATGGCACATAAAAATGAAATCTAACCCTTTGGGTATCAGGACAATAATGACTACTGTGGCCTTTTTGTGCTACATATAGTTTAATATAAAATATTATACCCGGACATGAACATGCTAATCAGACAAGGATCTTATTATCAGTTGATGAGTCTGTCACTCTACATTTTGGAGCTGACCCAGAAAAGACACCTGTGTAAAATATCATTATGAACGAATAAACCGAGTTTAGATGTTTTTCAACTTTTAACTGCTACTGCACATTTGCCGTCTGAAAAAAAAGTAATTTCAATAAAAACTTTTACATTTTAATTCAAATAATTTATGTGCCTCTTTCCATTGTGGCTGAAGATGGTCTAGGATACAACAAAAGGATCAAAATGATTTTACAAAACAATTTGAAGAGACTCTCAAATCGACAAGTTTCTTAACCCCTTTTCCCACTGGCTGAAAATGCAATTTAAACTCTGATGCGTGTCAATCAAACGACATAAGGGATTGCAACACAATGCAATCAAAAATCTACCGATAACTCAATTCAGTCAGATGGTTTTCCTTAGACAGGAAACTTTATTTTCCCAAACTGACTGTATAATCTGTCTAAATTGCCACTGTAAAGTGCCTTGAGATGACATGTCTGATGAACTGGCATTATGTAAATAAACTAAATAGAATAAATAGAAACGGATGGAAAGATTTCACCATTTTCAAAAAAAAAAACAACAGAGAAGACAATCAATCAATCTTTGTACTAAAATATTATTTTTGTCATGATATGTGGACATTAAGATCTAAAGGGAAGCGTCATCTCCCGGTCAGACCCTGTAACTCAGTGACAACTTAGATCAGAGTAGAAAAATATATACAAATCCAGGAGGAGCAGGGGGTCACTCCACTGGCTGGAAGTTGGAGAGGACTTTGCTGGGAATTGCATGGAAGTGGGCTGCCATTCAGCTGGCATTTGAGTGGGAAGGGCTTTTGAATGGCTGCTACAGTAGTACATATATGACAGGATAACACTGAGACATAAAAGTAAAAAAAAATATCCAGAGAAAGAGCTAGATTTACCAAAAAGACTTAGAAAACTACAGATAAAAAACACAAAATGTAATAAGAGCAAAAAGTACAGAACAAACAAAACAATTGATTATCATAACAAAGGAAAACCTACAAATTCAGATAACACTATTTCTTCTAATATAATAAAAAAATATTTTTTTTTCCATTGACTTCCCCACATGAGCATTGTTTTACTAATAAGTAGCAATTACAAATGTGGTTGAACATTTTTAATCACTGACTTGGCCTACACTTTTCAGTTTATCATGCTGACTTTGTGATATGGCATGACAAATACTTTTTTAATGTTAATATTAATGAGAAAACAAACAACAGATGTTAAATAGTTAGATATGTGACTTTTTTTAGCCCTCTGAATAGTTTCCTTGCAAAAAAAAAAACTCCACAAAAAAAGCCATGGACGGCTACACAATGAATGAGCATCTGCTATGTTGAGTATGTGCCTGTTTAATGAACACTGATTGGTGTCCAAAAGCAATTAAAATAATCCCAGAGAGAGAGAGGAGAGTGTTACAAAGGACAGGAAAGGAAGAGCTCATTGGTTATTGCCAACTGCACATACAGAGCCTGCTCTCACCTGAGACCCAGCAGAACACAACAGAAAACTCACAGTTCACACACTTCACAGAGACAGACAGAGAGGCGAAAAGAATGAAAGAAAGAGAACCAAAGCACATCCCCAGATGGTAGGGCATACAGCGAGATGTGTGCAAGACAACGCTGGCAGGCTGATGTGACTTGGAGAGAAATGAGGAAACAGGCGGATTCGTGTGGAGGTCCTTGATCATATCAACCTTCCTCTATCTTTAACGAAGATCTCAGTAGATAATAAAAAGTTATGCATGATGCGAATGAGTGCACATAAACTCTTACACTTAAATATGTATATATCACACATTTTAAAACTTGATAATCTATTACAATTGTGCATTGCTCACATTAACCTGCAGGGGGCAATGAAAGCCAAAATTTCTTCAAACCCAGTCATTTTTACTGGCATATGCATAAAATATGTGCGCATTATTGCATGTTTTCAAGACTAACACCTTCATTACATAAACCTTGATAGAACATTTCTTTTGGAAAAGGGCTCAGCATTTTAGCTTTTTGTGTCCCCTCAAGCATCACACCTGTTTCCTGATCTCTCTCAGGGGTATTTTTGTCAACCAGTTTGGCCTGCTGCAGTGATAAAACAGAAAGTGTATCGATCTGACTCTGATTAAGACACTGTCTAATGAATAATGGATCACCTATGTTCATCTGCTGTGCTTGTAGTTTGCCCCTGTTTGTCTGATTAGGATCAGATCTTATAACACGAGGGGAGAAAGGTATTTAATCACCTTATCTCCTGTTTTAATCAGACTGCTGCCAGATTTTTACAATGGAGGTCAGATGTGGGCGGATGGAGTACGTAGGTCATCAATCTAATTTGACCAAATGGGTCAAAAGCAATTCATAATATACCTGGACATTGAAAAAGACTAATGCAACAAACAGTATGTGTGTAGAAAACATTTGACAAAATATGCAAAATTCCTTTAGAGCAAATTCTGTAACCATTAATTTGCAATACATTGCAAAGGAGGATGAGTTAATTTTGTGATGAAAAAGACTTTTCATATAATTATTTTTTTGCGAAAACATTTCAAAATACCCTTGCAACCTTATTTTTCTCTCTCCTTTTGAAAATGGTCTTTCTTCATATGGAAAAACCTATAAATATTAATGTCCAAGTAGGAGGAAGCCCAGACAAAAGGTAAAGTGGTGTCATGGAGGTTGGCGTGGGGTGTAACTGAAGTCAATTATTGATTAGCCAGGGGTATTGATATGAATACAGACATTCCCAGACTGTCTGATGACTAAACTCGTGATATTCATGAGTTAAGTTAAGGACATTATACTAAAATTTTTGCATCTTTAGTTCGTTTGGTTTCATTTCTATATTAGTGTTAAAGTACTGAACACCTCACAGAATTAATAGTCCATACAACTTTTTAAGTGGAATTCTTTTCAGCTAAATATTTCATGTACACACATAAATACAGAAATATGTTTGTTTATTTACCCATATTAGACTTGACTGTCATTCATGTTAGTTGCTGCCTATATTCCTAATTCTGAAGTATTCCTAACCTTAAATATCACTAACACATTCCTAGCCCTAACATTAACCAAGTTAATTGCCATGATACTGCTAACCCAATCCCCCTAACGATAAAAATGGGAGTCCACCACATTAGGACTAGACTTTGGTCTACATCCCCCATAGTACTTCTGGTCTCGCCCAATTCTGTCCCGCACAGTATGATTACATTCAGCCCACTTGTCACAAAAGAATGACAACCCTTGGTGGCCAAAATCTGATTTGCCAGAGATGGCACACACATTGGCAAGCAGTGGACCTACTGGTGGGCCTGTGCTAACTTTCAAACTGTTTCAGCATTGGTAAGTTTATTTGCCAGACAATTCCAGCTGCTTTAAGTGAATTAAACAATTAAAATTGAAGGAAAGTAAATGCAGAATGAAGGCAAGTAAAGATAAACATAAACTGTTGGAACACAAACATCTGGACTGGGTTTTGACTGTTTTGATCCAGTTGAGCTTTCAGTTAGCAAATTTATTATCTTCATCTAAGCCTTTAACTTGTACATTAGACCTAGTTCCAATCATATTATTCAAGGACATATTCCCTCTAATTTCCTTCTCCATTTTAGATATGATTAATCTATCCCTGTTACAGGGATATACCTGTATACCTCAGGTCTCGAAGGGAGCTCTAATTAACCCCTTTACTTAAGAAAATGTCTTAAGCCCAGATGATTGGTCAATAATAGACCTATTTCCAATCTTTCTTTTTTTATCCAAAATTCTTGAGAAAATAGTTAATAAACAAGAGCGTGACCAAATACACCATTATGAACCTTTTGAAGAGTTTCAGTCAGATTTTAAAGCTCACATAGCACTGAAAAAGCTCTGGTGAAAGTCAGTAATGATATTCACATAGCCTCAGATAATTGACTTGTGTCTGTACTTGTCCTGTTAGATCTCAGTGCTGCATTTGATACATTTGATAACAATATAGATTGGAACATTTTGTAGGAATCAAGGGATTTGACTGATTTCAGTTCATTTATGTAAACTGCAAATCTTCCTCAAGCTTGAGGGTTACCTGTGGAGTACCACACAGATCAGTACTAGGGAAAGTTTGTCTTTACTATTTAAATGTGTGCTCGAAAAACGCATCTTAACCTGCTAATTTCATTGGGAAATAGGCTTTAGAAACTCCCTTTATTTGTCTCTGAAGGTTCAGGTCTTAGTCCATCATTACATCAAGGTATTGGCCATAATCAGTGGTTTCTAGCTGTAGTGGGCAAAGCTACGTGCTAACTCTTGATCTCTCGTCTTTTGGTACGAAAAATACCTCAATGTTGTTTTTATTCCGTATGCGATATTTAGAAAATATCGCAAAGCCACATTTTGATCTGTTTTAACTATCTGGCCAATGCACTGATTGGCTCGTCACCTGGTGACATTGTGATTTAAAGCTGTGTCTCGACTGCATAGTTATGGTTACTGATCTTGTAGTCTAATATAATGTTAGATACAGGGAGCATGTAGATAGGGGCCCAGAAATATAGCCTTGGGGAATCCCACAAGTGATTTTTAAAATTAAAATCCACTAATAACAAAGAGAAATCCCTGTCCTTGAAGTAGGATCCAAACCAGTCAACTGCTGAGAGGCCAACCCCATGATCCAGATGCTATAATTAAATCAGGTGATCAACAGTATCAAACTGTTAACTGAGTTATAATAAGACCAACACTGTAGTTCTTCCACTGTCTGAATTTATACACATGTCATTGAACACTGTAACATCGACTGCGGCAAACAAGGAACAAGCATGGTTAATGTTTTTGATCACAATCTGTATATTTTTTGGCATCTTTTAGTTGTGAATTTTATCTGTGAGGTCTTAATTTATAGATTCCATAGTGAACCTGGAGTCCATTCTTTTGGCCACTTCGTTTGGCTTTTAAGGACTCCTTTTTATTTCTCACAGCTGGAGCATTTGTCCATGGAGATTTCATCTGCACAAAGACAACTTTCACTTTAACTGGAGCGATGGTACCAGATGGCATTCTGTTTTCCACCTTAATACAGTCATGTAATAATTTGAGTAGCCTTAACCTGACAATGAGTCCAGGTGGTTCCTGAACCAGGGGTCAATACAGCTAGTCCTTACAACTTCCTTAATAACAGATGCCCTTCCTGATTCAACCATGACTTTAACCATGTCCTTAGTCAAATACTTATGATGACTAGATCCAGATTGATCATTTTTCTTTGAATTAAAAAATGTAATATCATTGATAAAAACATAGTGGCATTAATAGTTCTCATTGCAATCAAAGGACCTAAAATGAGCACTGCACAGGTTTAACTGTTACATATCATTTATAGTTCTTTATCATACATCTCATTTCCTTCATGATTTCCTCTATGAGAATTCTGAGTCAGTTCCTGAGAGTGATTTGCATTATATTTTCAGGGCATTTCTAACCCTAACTTTCTTCCCTGTGTAAACAATAATAAATGTATATAATATATAGTCTGTGATGCCACTGCTACTGAATTTTCAACACTGGTATCAATGCCATTTAATGTTAGATGGAGAAAAACTTCTGCAACATCTCTGAAACTTGCCCTGTAATCCTTTAAACAGCTGATCTATATTGAAATGCCACAAAAGTGACAAACTGTAAAGGTGTACATATATACTTTGGTGTTCAGCTGGACAACAGATAGGACTGGAGTCAAAACTGTGAAGCCCTCTGCAAGAAGAGACAAAGCAGACTGTACTTTTTGAAGAGGCATTCTTCCTTCAGTTTTTGCAGTAAGATGAGGCATTTCTTCAGAAATACATGTCTGTGGATCAGAATGGGATTTGCAAAAGATCCTTCCTGCCAACTGCTATTAAGATCCACAACAACTAATTGAAAAAAACAAAACCTTGTGAATTATAAAAACATTTAATTTCCCTTTATGATTATTGATGGCTTGATTGAATGACTTTATTGATGTCACAGTGGAAAAATGTACATGTTACATCGGCTCAATAGGCAAAAAGAAGAAGGTGCCAAAACGAGGAAAAGGTACATGGGGTATATACAGTAAATACAGTGTGTCCATATATATATATATATATATATATATATATATATATATATATATATATATATATATATATATATATATGACAGCTGAAGTCTCTTATTTAGCAGGAATATTATATAGGGTTATTGTACAGTGTATTAAAATTTATATAAATGGCTATTTATATTTATAGCTATTGCACTGGGTATCAAATATAAAGCAGGGATGAATGACCTGCGGTAGCGCTTCTTTTTGCAAACAGGGTGTAAAGGTCTTTCACTAAAGAGCTGCTTAGCTCCTCTACATTCTGGTGCAGTGGGTGAAATGTGTTGTCTATGGTGGATGTAAGCTTTGACAGAACCCTCCTCTCAGCCACTTCCTGCACTCAGTCCAGCGTGCAGCCTAGGACAAGCCAAGGACTTTTTCACCAGTTTGTTATTAGTAAAGTTATTTTGAATTGGATTAAGTTGATTTCAGTTTAAATAAAAAGCTGTGGGTTGTTAGGTATCAACATTCTCCTCAAACACAGTAAATTATTTTGATCAACCTATTAAACTAAGCTAAACTAAACAAAGGCTATAGCACAATGCATTATATACCGCATGTACAGTAGATGTCTGGTTAACATATTCCAAACCACATCTGTGCCACCTGTGGTTTGCAATGGTGTAACCAGTGCCATCATTGCCAGATCTGGACCAGTTTCAGTTGAAATACCAGTTGCCTTGCCAGCAGCAAGCCAGCAGTGATATAAGAAAGAAAGACCCAGCCTGGGGTCTTTATGTATGGAATTTGCATGTTTTCCCTGTGCATCTGTGAGTTCTCTCCAGGTACTCCAGTGTCCTCCCACAGACCAAAAACATGACTGTTGGCTTAATTGGCTTCTCTAAACTCTCCATAGGTGTGAGTGAGCACAGGAATGTTTTTTTCTTTTGTCCTGTTTGTCTCTGTTTGTCACTGTTTGACATAGCAATACCAAGTGACTGCAACATCAGGAAAAATAAACATGAGAAACTAGAGAAATACCAGGGGCTCTGAGAAGAGCTGGAGAAAACCTGGAAGGTCAAGGCATCAAGGTACCCGTGGTCATTGGGTCACAGTGACCCCCAAACTGGAGGAGTGGTAACAGCAGATCCCTGGAAATACATCAGACATCTCGGTCCAGAAGAGTGCAGTTCTAAGGACAGCAAAGATACTGCGCAGAACCCTATATATATATATATATATATATATATATATATATATATGGGACACTATGGTTTTGTTAATTCTATATATTAGTCCTGATTTCATGTAGATTTAATCCAGGGATGTCCAGTTGTGCAGTGCCAAGCTGAGCAGCTGCAAACCTCATGGAGATCATGCAAAACATTTAGGAATCGTGTAAAATAACAGTATGCAAACAAACATGTTGGACAAATACCTCAAGGGTGGGCTTCTGTGTTTCTGTTGAGTTCATAAGACATCTGGCATCCATGAACCCACCCCTGTCCTATTTTCCATCAGAGACCAGCATGCTCACACATGCATCAAGACCTGAATAATGAGGTGTCATGTCTCTCTCACGCCCTGGGACCTCCATTCATGCCTCATCCATTCAAGTCATCTTTCAAATCTCTCTCTTGAGCATCGATTCTCCTGCTTTACCCTCTTTTTCTCTTTGTTTCATACAAACACAGGCACATGGCAACACACACAGGACCATGTGCATGTACACACACAGATTTATGAAGGTCAGGTCAAAGTGCTGAAAGATGAGGCTTCTATATTGAGAATAATTACAGCTGTGTTTTTTCTGCTCACTGGTTTATTTAGCATCCCCAGTTCTTATTGGTTGGCATCACTTGTGTCTGGCCTACCAGCTGCCCTGTTTGTCTCAGGTGGTAAAGTGATTATTATGACTAATGAAGACATTATTTATCATTGGAGATAATTTGACAGCAAAGCTGTCTCTTGCGGCTTTACCACAATGGCTTCCATTGTTAAGATGCCAGGATTTCAGTTTCTTTTCATTCGACTCTTTTCTCACTCTCGTCATCTAAATCTGCCCTTGCCGTATTGAGCTAAGGAGAATCAGTTAAGCAACTATTTGCAAGAAAAATTAACAAATGCTTTTCAATGATACTTGTAGAAAAGGTTTTTACTTGTTAGCTTTAATAAATATGACCCAGTGCACCTTATTAAAGGTCCTTTATCTTATTTCTTCAAGCCTTTTAAATTCCCCTATAGGCAAATATATGACAAATAATACACTTAAAACTACATGGGTATTCATTTGTTTAAAATATAGCTGTCTAACTCAACACTTGCTTTCAAAACAAAGCCACCTCTCACGATCTATGTGTTTCATGATGTCGCCATATCACACCACTTTTGAAGACTAAGCAAAGTCTGAGACCAGAGGCCAAAAAACAATTTAGGACTTAAACATTAGCTGAAAAAGAAAAGCTGCTGTTTTGTGCAGATTAGTTAAAAGAGCCCCTTGGTCTTAACTTTGCACTCTACCTGTCATGATTGGTTCAGGAAGACCCAATATGCAGAACACCACGGAGACGGAAACTGGAGTAAAAGTTAACAATGTTTATTGAACAATGGAACAATGAAAGAGTCAGGTACTGGTTCACTTCTGGGGATCTGGTTCACAGGTAACTGGAAAGGAGACAGTTCAGTTAGCCACGTAGCTGGTGAATGTGGAAATGTTATCTTCAGAGATCTACCTTGAAGAATCCGGGTTTGGCTTTGAGAGAGGCACTGTTGGTTCCAGAGACTGTTTGATTCAGCAGAGTTCAGTTTCCGCTTCAGCGTCTTGCATCTAACGATAGGACAGACCTTGGTTTTCCAGCTCTTAGTCCAGAGCAGCATGGGAAAAAGGTTCTTCAGGTTTGGCTCTGGGGGCAGGCTCGACAGGTTAAGCTCATCCAGACCTTACAGGACAAAAAACAGGTTTCCTGTAGGCAGAGACAAAGGTAATTAGTTTCCAGCTAGGAGACTAGAGGCAACAAAGATTTCACAGAGGAAGTTAGGCTCAGGTGCTAACCAAACTGGATAAACACTGCGGCGTTGATGCGAGGTCTGAGGGCTGCTTATATGGTGGAGGATCCTCCTGATGATGAGATAGGTTTCAGGTGTGTCGAAGGCTCAGCTCAGGAGGATCCACAGTGAACTCTGCTGGAGACAGGTGGTACAGCTCCAGATCCCAACACTACCTCAAATCACCTCTCCCTAATGGAAGAAAGAGGGTGTTTTTTACATTGTTGGCACTGTGCAGTTAAGGTAGGTGTTTCCTGGAGGGAGCCTGGCTCCACGTAGATACCCTCCAAACTGTCATTTTCACAAGTGAAGACAGGGCTGCTGCAGATAGCAGAACACATAATGATCACTTAGAAATGCACTAATCAAACTTAATAACACTTTGTGCATGAGTCTGATCAAGGAATTGAATTATAACATAGTTAAAAGCTAAAACAAAGGTTGATTTTACATGATATAGGCCCTCTAATACAATACATTGTTACTGAAAACTGTCATCATCGCAGCCCTGATAGCTGACCTAATTACTCACTTTACTCACCTGCTAAACCCCTGCTCACTAATTACAATTCATCTTATCCACCTGCTCTTTCTGCTTCATGTACTGTTCAGCTCAGCTATTGCGGCCAGATCAAGAGTTGCAGGAGTGGCAGCTTAGGGTTAGGGCACAGAGCTTGGAATCTCGAGGTTCTGAGTTCGAGCCCCACTTCCACGGACTGCCACTCTGGGTCCCTGAGCATGCCCTGATCCTGTTTTGGCTCAGAGGAGGGAGACAGTTTAAAGTTCCATGGTTTTTCTGGTGCCGTGTCATGTTTCTGCCACTCAACTGCTGAGCCTGCATGTTTCCATCTGATCGTTTCTGCCTGAACCCTCTGCTGGATTCATGGAGTCCTGAATCTGCCTAAGCGCTCTGTGGATTCCTGGAACCCTGGAATTGTCTGTTCCTGCTCTGTTCGGAATCCCTGACCAGGTTACGGATGCCTGGATTTCAGAATCGTCCAGTTTTGGATTGCTTCCCTGACCTGGCTTTGAGTCCTGCCTGCTCACTGGGGCAGCTGCATCGGAGAAATTCTGGGCGGCTCTCTGTGGCATCTCGTCGGCAGTCCACCGACTTGATTGTGACTCACATTGATAATCATCTTCCGTCTGATTATTGTGGTCACTTACCTAAGTTTCTCCCAAACTAGAGTGTCATTGAGGAGTTGTGACCCACCACCCTCAGCAGTCGCTGCAGATCTTCAGTTTTGTGAATAAACGCTTTGAACTTCCCACTGTCTGTCTTGCTTGAATACTGGGTCCATCTGTCCCGCTCCTTGACAGAAAACCAAGCTTCTCGCAGCTGCTGTTTTTGTTTAGATATTCAGGCTTTTCCAAATCAAAATTTACAAAGAAAGCACAAAAAATAAAAATACTACAGTACCCTTGAGTTGCAATGTCAAAAACCAATACATGTGTGAAAAGATATTGGTCCTGTTCATTTCAACCTGTATAGGGAATATGACTTTCTAGGTGGGTGTAGATTTCCAGAATGTTTTTTTTTTATAGATCATGGAAAGATGGATATTTCTAAAAGAGAGTAATTCTGGTCACTCTGTGACTGTTCTTTTATTATGATAGTTTTATGAAACAGGAAGAAAAACCCACTCTATACTTAACCTTTGTTATGTACAGTATGTATGTATTTATGCCCCATGGGCAAAAACAACGATGACAGTGAACACTACCTGATTTGATCCAACACATGAATGTTTTTACTAATGCTGCTTTTATTTGGCTGTTGTAATATTGGGGCTTATACTAAATGAAAAACTGGTGACAAATAAGGAAAGAAAGGAGGCGGGATGTGCAAATGCAGATGTGAGGTTCAAATAAAGGGAAGCAGAGAGCAAGTGCAGCTGCAGGAGAGTTAGTGGATTGAACTGGAGCAGGATAATTTATTCTGCCAGCATGTAAATAGTGTGAAGTATAATGCTATTAGCTGTGATTATATTAGGCAGCTATTTTGGAAAGACCCTGAACCCAGCTGCTATCACAGATGTTACAATAGGAAAAAGGAAAAGAGAGGCTTGTGTGACTTCCCAACCATGAAATCTAGGATTTATCAACAACAAACAAACCTCCTTCCGAGCATGAGGTTTTTGGGGATTTTTGAAGGGTGGAGGGGTCTCCATGCTCATGCATCTCTATAAAAGTATTATTTTCCACCCAAAGGGAACAAGCATGTGCATCTGTGATCGCATCATTTTATTTCTGTGTTGGAGTGTACTTCTTTAAATCATACTTCTAGAGGGAAAACATTGGAAGCACAGATTTTAAGCTAATGTGGAATCCCACTGATCTACAAAAATAAAAAGATACACTAATAACTGATTAAATATCTCTTTCTATCATGGATCATGACCACAGATATTTTATATCCATCAACAAGCCTCTTAGAAAATGAGGGCTTGATATTATATCTTAAAAGCCTTTAAATATTAATTAGTTTGATTTGAGAGACACACACAAAGAAAAGTTGCAATTAGAGTTTTTTTGACATTAATGAAATAAGTTCTTTGGGGCTTGGACCCCATAAGAAGACTTGATACAGTAAATTGATACTGCATCAATGATGAATAGTTTAGACCTATGACTGTGAATAGTTTAGCCCCCCGGGGGCCAGGAATAGGTCAGAGGATAAATAAGACTAAGAAAAGTTTGAAAGTGAGGGAAGAGATGGGGTGGTGGTAGGTAAAAGTTAATCTGATATGTAGGAAAAATGCTGGACATAGAGATTATGAGGAAGGTATTGGACGAGGATTAACTACAGGACTGGTGCGGTTCCGAAGTCTATTGAAACTGCACTTTCTGTGTTTGCAGCATTTTGTTTGTGGTTGCAGCATTTTTTGTTTGCATTTGTTTTGTTGATTGGAGGTTTTTTTCCTCTATTTTTATTGATTCTGTCATGATCTTTGTCAACTAGGGGGATAAGGATGCTTGAGGACCCGAATTCAGAGATAAGTGAAATAGAGATGAGTTCTTGTTGGTTTATTGAAAAACAGAGGCAGACATCCAAAGACCAAGAACAAAAAACCCAGAAAACTTCAGGGCAAACTCACATGGGGAGCCAGACATGAGGAAGCAAAAAACAACAAGGAACCAGCAAACAGTGACTTAACATGAGGTGTATAAATTGGAGAGTGAACAAAGACCAGGCTAATCAGCAGATTGGGAGCAGGTGTGGACAGAGGAGTCTAGAAGGCAGCTAGGGAAAAAGAGACCGACACAAGAGGGCAGCAGAGGGCAAATAATACCTGAGAACTCAAATACAATGAAAAATAGCTAGAATAACACAAAATGGAAATGAAACCAATAAACTAGAAACACAGAAAGACCTGAGTCAATGTATAACTGAAAACTCAGTAAAAGATAACTTAAACAGAACCAAAAAGTGCAGAGTCGTGACAATCTCGGCACTGATGATTGGCTTAATTGCTAATTTTATTCACCTGTCTAACTGCCTGGTTTCCCATTACTGCTCATCAGATCTACCTGCTCTTGCCTCTATTTAAGCTGATTGCTCCCAATCGTATGTTTCCAGATTATTCTTGAGACTTTGGTGTGAGAGTTTTCTAGTGATTCTAATAGTGTTCTGATTGTCTGGTCCTGACCTGTTTCTAACGGGTCCAAACGGGTCCAACCCTTTGGAATGGGGGTCTTTTGGCTTCTTTTGTCAGCCTGCAACACCCCATACCCGTTGGTGTGTCTGACAGGTCTTCAACGTCTTTAATGCGATGATACGTCCTCAAACTTCTTCAAACAAACGCCAGTGGATTGCTTTTTTCTTTGGAATGGCTATGACCCGGATGACTCAGAAAAAGAATCAGAAATACTTTAACAATCCCAGAGGGAAATTGCTTTTGTTACATGCTCCAGATACAGTTTTTTTTAATATATATATATATATACATATATATACAAACACACAACAAACCCAACAAGATCATAAAAATATAAATATATACACATATAACTGATATAACATATAACTTATGACTGAGAATCTTCCCCAACAAAAAATTTACTTAAACAACTTTTACTGCTATTTTGTATACACAGTGTATACATGACGAAATTTCATTTTGTATAGCTTTCAGGCCGTAAATGAGCAGCAGCTTAGCAGTGAATTGAACATTTCCATTTCATAAAGTGCAGCCGTTTTTGTTAAATTTATATCATGTGTTTGCGTGTGTTTGGAGTTTGCATCATTACATATGTTGCAGCTCATTTTGCTGTTTGCTATGCATGTGCACCTGTTTTTTTGTTTGTTTGCAGCATGTTTTTTTTTTTGTGTAAGTATGTTTTGGTGTTCACATGTGTCAACCAGCTTATAAAAATGGTATCCGTATAAGAATATTTTTAAGATATTGTGGATAAACTACCCAAAAAACCAGCAACACCCTTTCATATATGTGTTCACTCTTTACCACGTGCTGCAAGCTCTTCCTTCCCCAAACACCATCTCTCCAGTTCATGTGTTGAGGGATCCTTACTCTCTGTATTGTGATGTTTTTATCTGTGTGTGATTGCTACAGTTCCCTTCAGCCAAAACACACAGCTCTCTGAAGGCACACAAAGTGCCAGCTTTAGCTGCCCTCTGAGGACTTTACGTCAATAAAATATGAGCTTTGGCATGCACATGGTCTAACAAACGCTTGCGCCAGCCTCCACATCAGCACACTCTGAATACTGTTTTGGCCTCTGCAGTTAAACCGCTGTGAACATCAACACTAAGTGAGATTTTGCACGCAAACATGGCGGCAAACTGCAGTCATCCCAGGCCAGCTGTGTTCTCATTGAAATGTATACCTGTGTTTCTCCATCCATCATCACTGAAACTGATTTGACTGCTGAATGTGTTTAAATTATAGGTTGTGCTTTTCCTTTTATATATCAGGCTGACCTCTTCAAACATTCCCATCAGTCAACCTTAAGCAATGTAGAGAGGTTCAAGGAAGAGTGATGTAAGTAAGGGATCAAGTAAACTCAACCCTTGTGGGATTGTGGATTTGATGTACACTGTTGGTGGAGTATGCTTATTTGTTAGGGCATCTGGTGACATCAACAAACATAATGTGTCTCCAGGCCTGAGATGCTTTAAAGGGGGTTAGTCACACACAATGACCATGAAAATAAACCCAAAGGAAAAACAAATATTAATCTTCAAATAAAACTAAATACGGCAAGTGTTTATCCTGAAAATAGGTACACAAACACCTTAAAGTGTTGCTTCCATCTCCTGTTTCTAGCTCTTATACATTTACCTTTTGCTGAATCCACACAGCCTTTCGTGTTATGGATGTCATTACACAATGTAGACGCATAGACAATGATGGTCATTTAGCACCTAGACCATTCGGGGAAGACTTTCAAAAACAAAATGTAAAGCAAAAGTAGTGAAAGCTGAAGGTCTCTATTATAAAACCCCAAACAAATAAAGGTGTGTACATCAGTTTAGGCGTGAATTTGCATTCATACCAAATGCGGTGTCTGCAGATCTACATAGTTTTCACATGGAAACCATGCGGGAAAGAGCCATAAAGCAGCCAGCAGTAAATTCCACACAGTCAGAGGGGTCACCATTTCTGCTAGACAAAACTGAGGTGGGGTACAAAACCAAAGTTAAATGTTTCTTATTTTCAACATTCTGTGATGGACTGGCGACCCGTCCAGGGTGTACCCCGCCTCTCGCCCATAGACAGCTGGAGATAGGCACCAGCACCCCTCGCTGGGGATAAGCGTTTAAGAAAATGGATGGATGGATGGATTTGTTCAACATTATCATAAGATACTGTTGCCTCACAATAGGATTCATTACCTCATTGTAATTCAGCTTTCACATGGCAACTGGAAATAGAAATGTTCTGTTGTTCAACCCAACTCCAGGCCCATTTACAAAGAACGTTTAACAAACTCAGTGTCATGATTTAATCAAGAGCTCGGACCCACATGCAGATTAACCAGTCCAGAGAGACAAGGGAAAAAGTTTAACAGGTTTATTGAGAAGTTTGGTGGAGATTCCAGTGTTGCTCTGATCACTGCTCAACCGGAGCTGAAAGGTGAGGGGAAGACACTGCGGTTAGTTCAGGTTCAGTGGGAGAATTGATTCTCGAACTTGAAGAGGAGAATTGGTTGGCAGACTCACGTTTCCAGAGATTAGGTTGACTCTTAGGGCCGGATCTATCAAAGGTTTGCGTGTATAAAAACGTGAGCTATTTCTCTGCGCACGCTAAAAAATGTACAAACTGATCTATCAACAGCGTGCTAAAAGGATTTGGTCTTTAAAACATGCTAAATAGCGCCTCTTATCCATTTAGTACTTTTTCTGCAATGAATATGCAATATGGGGCGTTTACACGCAAAAGTGCGTCTTGTGGGAGGAGAACATGTAAATATATTAATTTAGCACTCGCAAAGTGATTTATTAAACCTGAAAGCAATTTTGCTAACGGTATCTGACTCTATATTTAATACGTTTCAAAAGAAGGTGCAAATGGTCTGTATGCGTAATTGCGCACACATAGCAGCGGTTATTGTCACAAGAAGGAGACATCGAAATAAAGCAAGGAGACGCAGAGAACGCATTTTTTCACTCCGTGTGAATATTTTTGCAATGAACGAGGAAACGATCATCAAAACATATCGTTTATCCAGCATTGCCATTTTGGAGCTGTTGGGGGAACTCCGAATGGATTTGGAGCCAGCCACAAGAAGGACCCACGCAATACCAGATATCACAAAACTCCTTGCAACATTGCACTTTTTTGCATCTGGGTCATTCCAGCGTACGGTTGCAGCGAGAGCTGGGATCTCCCAGTCTCGTTTTTTCAGAAGTGCTGTCCGACGGGGTCGGGGTTCTCCCCCTGCACCTGTGGAGCAACATGCCAATGCTGCGGGGATGCGTACGCGCAGTAATCTCATCCACAGTCACTTCTTGTGAGCCATTTGGTATGTGCATTTTTCTATAGGCCAATAAAAAACACCTGTTTTTTTTTTGTTTTGTTTTTTACTGCAGTGAAGTAGAAATTCAGCCACATACCACCTTAGGGAATAAAGGTTGCCAAAGTTTTTGTTGGGGGTCACTGTAAGATTTTAATTTCTTAATGCACTAGTTTGTACAAACTACAAACTACTTTGCCGCAAACCACAAAACGCGCAAAACGCGCAAAACCATCATTTAAATAGGGCGTCTCCAACAGTTTTGCACCTGCCACCAGTTACGCTATCACTCTTGTTAAATCACCCGCAAACCATGGTTCAGCCCCTCGCGCAAAATTCCAGTTTGCGAGCGCAAATTACTGCACGCAAAATTGGATCTTGATAAATCCGGCCCTTAGATTCCAGTAGGTGAGGAATGTGTTCCGGTGTTTGTCTCATATGGTGGAGGGCGGAACAGGTTTACCTAGAATGCGGTTGCTAGTAGATAAACAGAGAGTGACTGACTGCCACTCAGATTTCCTGCGGTACTTGAACGGACTGTTGTGCAGATGAATCTCTTGCTCAGTGTAAAGCTACAACATTTCCTCGGGGAAAAATGGATCCAAATTTCCGGTTTGTTTCCTCAGCTCAGTTTAAAGCTCAGTAGATCCTTCCAGGGAGAGAAAATCCAGTTTGCAGGATGATTTTCTGCCGAGAGGCAAAGACAAAACTGGCAAACACTCTGGCGTCGAGATAGTGGCAGTCAGCAGCTTAAGAACACTACGTTAACGAGGTAACCCGATGCAGGTGTGTGAGGAGGAGAATCAGAACCAGGCGCCGCCTGGTGGAGGAAGGAAGACAAACACACAGAAACACAGACCACACAGACTGGAGTCCTAACACTCATACTAAAATTCTCAACACTACATTAATCTAGCTGAGTTTCAAACCTTAAGTTGAGGAGTCACCATGATACCAAGAAGTGCCTAGTTCACACTACTGGAACTAAAGATTTTAATCATCTGCTTCGGATGTAATCATTCCATTAAATGGTCGTTACTGGTGGCAAGCAGTCGCATAGAATGGCTTCAGATTGTGCCTCCTTCATACCAGGAGGCTCAGTAGGTTGTTATCACTGAATGAATCCCGATCCTAACCCTAAGGTAATTCCTTTTTTAACCGCTCAATAAATTACTGTATTTATGTGAAATCTGGACAAATTTTATTAGTTAGTCTATTGTAAAAAGAAAAAGTTGATCGGCATGTCGCTCATATCTAAAAAAACCCTCCCAAAAAATCTCATATCCTGTCAATAGAGTTGTTTTTAATAACCCATTACATCTGTGTGCATGAATCATGTGGAATTCACTTGAATTAAAGCTTTCCCGGCTGGCATTTTGACGTCAAGTCACCGTTGAATCATTATCAGTTGGTTGCGTTGGATGATGACTTTGAATTTTGTTTAGATTTTGCAAATTGAATCAACGTTGAAGTAGCAACGTCATTTCTATGTCATGTTTCTCAACATAGATGATTTTGCCAACATTGAATCAAGATTTATTTTACTTAGGATTTTACAAATCTAATAATTGAGAAAGGGTCTCAATAACTTGAGTTCTCATTTAACATTTCAAAAAAGAAATATTAAATCTTTGTTTTGTATTCAAACCAAGTTTAAACTGACCAAAACCCTTGTGGATGTGGGCAGGAATGCTGGGTAAGAAGTATTTTCATCGAACAAGGATCTCTTTAAAAAGCTTTTGAATTAAAGCGCTCTTGAGTTGCTACATGTTGGGTTTTCTGAAGTTTTATGATATGAGACATATGAACCTGTAACAGAAAAACAACAAACATAAAACGGGCTCATTACAATATAAACACTCTTAACATTATTTTTATTTTAGCCTGTCAATCATAAGCAAATGTTTGACCAAGCCAGGTTAACTCATTGTTATTTGCACATCTCCTGGCATATTTAAGGTATTTTCCACAATACTTTGATTTCCTCTGTTTGTTTACAAAGGATATCTTTTAACATGTAATATTTTAGTAAATAAACAACATTTTTCATTACAGTAGTCTCAGTCACCTATTTCTTAAAAACCATGATGTTTCTTGCTTTTCAATGTGTAACTCTTACAAAATTGACTAGTATCCACCAGTACAGCTCATTCCTCTCCCAATTTCCTATAAGCAGTCCATATGCAATCTTTTGATATGCTAAATCACAGTGATGTAATTTATTTTGCCATGGTAACACCTGCAACCAAACTTTCTGAGCAAAGGGTCATTTCCAAAATAAATATTCCACTGTTTCGTCATCACCACATTTTGTGGTGTGGTTTGACTTAACCATAATAGTAAAGCTTTATCTAACCATTTGCAACATTTAGCAACACACTAAACTTTAAGTCTTCTAAAGTTGATTTATACTTAGAGCCTGCATTCATTGACTATTCACTCTAATGTTTTCTTAATTTCCTCCCACCTGTTTTTTTCCTTTACTCTTTTTCTTTATTCTTCCCCCTATGTAGTCTGTGAATGGGCAGGGATTCTCATTAATGTCATTCTTTATCAATTAATGAAGCCATCGGATTAAAAGTGACGCTTTGACCAGCTACGGGTAAGAAAATGGAAAGTGCAGAGAATACCAGGGTGAGTAATAATACAATCATCTACTGATGACTTTAATGAGTAAACAAAGTTTGACAGCACTGGCTTATTTGTATAATTATGCTAATACCACACTAATACCATCACGTTTCAGAGAGAAGAGCGAGACATTTCACTTATGTGTAACAATTATATAACTGATCTGTCCTGCATTTGCTTCTATACCAT
This sequence comes from Cyprinodon diabolis, assembly GCA_030533445.1. Classification (NCBI taxonomy): domain Eukaryota; kingdom Metazoa; phylum Chordata; class Actinopteri; order Cyprinodontiformes; family Cyprinodontidae; genus Cyprinodon; species Cyprinodon diabolis. The sequence goes on along the minus strand of CM060069.1, from coordinate 28,876,894 downwards.
GTGTTTTGTTCTTTTTATGTTTCAAGAAATTAATACAGCTTTAGACAGTAAAACTATGAATACTTTTAGTGTTAATTAAGTTGGAATAGAATTATGTTTTATGAAAACTACATATATGTCATGAACAGTTAGCTGTGACAGTAGAAGAGAAAACAAAAAGCACTCAGTGTTGCAGTACTTGCAGCAATCCTCAGTCGTTTATAAAAACATTAAACAATGAATGATTGGTTCAGAGTTCATCGAACGGCTGAAAGATATCATTGGTAGGAGTACGTCTCTGAATGTAAAGGCACGCAACTCAACATCAAATCACTGGTTCAGATAAACTTTCCATAGAAAAAATGAATACATTGAATAACGTAAATGGGAGCTATAATTTAAATTAAAAGATAAATGCAATCCGGGGGGAAAACTTTGTTTTATTTCAAAACAAGTCTGTTCATCCTGCAAAAAGAAGCTGCAATTTTAACAAGTGAAATGTGAGTTTTAGAAAATGACACTCTTCCTTCCCTTACTGTTTGATCTAACATTAACATTCAGGCCGTGCAAGAAAGAGTTCAAAGAGAAGAGAAATTTCAGGCTTTGTCCTGATGTCAGTTCTCGGGGGGATATAAACATCAGATGAGGTGGTGAAGCTTTTAAGTGTGGATGCAGCCTGTGCCATATCTTTCCGACTCCTGCCAAAGAGCCTGTACTGTGTGCAGTGTCAACACTGTGATATCTCAGCTCATAGAGAAAATAGAGCACCATCTCTCTCACTGTGCAGCTTCTCTGGGCTCTTGATTGGTTCTTCTGTATTTATTTTATCCCATTTGATTTCACGTTTAGCCCTTTTTCTCAACCACTTCTTTCTCTCCTGTTGACGTTTCTGTCATCTGTCTCATTTCATCACCTTTCTTTTTTTTCTTATTTTCTCTGCTAGTCATTAAAATGTTTTAACTTATTCGATCTTATGGAGATATTCCTGTGGTTTTGCATTCCCTCTTCTTTTATCCTGTGTAAGAAAATGCACAAGTTGAACATTTGTGCAACACAAATGTTTGTCAGTTATAAAGAGTGTGGTTGAATCCTTCAGAAGATGATAGTCTGAGCTAGTCAGTCAGCTGACAAACTGCAGGTGTCTGAGCCTGCTGTTACTAGAAAATCAGTTAGTAGCTGAAGGCACTGAAGATTGAATTTTATTAGGAGAAATATATCATCTCTAAGAACTTATTTTAAGTAAAAACTGTGCAAGTAGATATTATGCTGCATCCTCCAAATATACCACATAAGTACTTTAAGCAAGTAACAAACAACTTATTAGAAAACATTGTCACTTATTTACAGTCATAACAGCTTGATCAGTTTGGTTCCTTAACAGTTTCTTAAGTAAACATATAATTATGGGATTAATTGTGTTTTTCTTTTTTGTGTATACTCTTTGAAGCGTTGCATCTAGTAACAATTACGTTGAGACTTGCTGTTTCTCTGTGGTTTAAATATGAGATAGCCCAAAGGCCCATTTCTCTTGACAAGGCTTCAGTGAGTATGGCATTTTATCAATATGTCTTAATCTAGTACGTAAACAAAAGCTACAGTGCTTCTCCATCTAAATAGTAAATATAAACAGACAGGTAGTTTGGAAAACATGCCAGGTTAAAACCCTTTTCTGCCCTGCCATCACAAATTAAAACAGGTGCATTTTAAAACAAACACCTGGGACTTAAGCTGACACGGTCAATATTTTTTTTTCCAAGTCAGACAAATTAGTTTTTCATCACTCCAGATGTGTAATGATTATTTCACAAAGAAGAATTCATCATAAAGGGAAGAAAGTTATGGACAACAGTGAGCATCCTCTTCAGAAGATTACTGAAGCTGTCTTCGGTAAAAGACTTCTCCAGAACCAGAGCAAGACATACCGATATGGAAGATCCTTCCTGCCTTCAGCTATCAACACCTACAACACCTGGATGAAAAATAACTTATGAGTTACTCTAACCTTTAATTTCCCTTTTGGATTAATAAAGTTCTTTTGAATTGAATTGAATCTAAAACAGTAGCTTAATCTGTGGATTAATTAGCGAAAAGCCATTCATTCATTCAATGAGTATATTTGGTTTGGTTCTATTGAAGTTGTCTTTGTAATTTTCCATATATTTTATTTCCATTTTGTGTTATTCTAGTTGTTTTTGGTTGTATTTGAGTTCTTATGTATTTCTGGTTTACCCTCTGTTGCCCCCTTGTGTAAATCTCCTCCCTTCTAGATGCTTCTGTCCAAACCTGCTCCCAATCTGGTGATTATCATAGTCTTTGTTCAACCTGCCATATACATATACAGTACTCCTCTTCAGTTACTTTTTGCTGGTTCCTCGTCATTTCTGTGCTTCTCTTGAGTGTTTTCCCTGACATCTCCTGGATTTACTGTAAGTTTTTCTGTATTTTTTTTTTGTGGGCTTTTGCTTCAGGTGCCACCTTTTGCTTATTAAACTTGCAAGAAACCATTTCTGCTTCTGTCTCTGCATTTGGATCCTTAAAACACCTTCACACAACCTGACAATATTGGTATCTTTACACATGGCCCCATGAACTGAATGTATAATGAATAATTTTGCATGTCCTCAGGAATTATCAAATACTTTTTTAATTCAATGAAAATAAGGTGATTTCTTGCTGAAAACAATTTAAAGAGAAAATACAGAATATAGGTCAGAATTCAAATAGTAGGTTCCTGAACAGACACAAAATCTCCTCCTTCTATGGCGTCACTAATTTCTACCCGAGCCATAAATGCTGGAGATGCTGTGTGTGTGTGTGTGGGTGGGTGGGTGTGTGTGTGTGTGTGTGTGTGTGTGTATTTCTTACATCGTGGGAACAATTTTCCATAAATCATAGCACATCATGGGGATTGAGTGCCCTAGTGGGGTGCTCTAGGTGTTAGATCTAGGACTATTGTGTGAAAGTAGTTTAGATTAGGATTAAGGTTAGGTATTAGCCTCTAATGGTAATTTGTAGGGTAAGGGTCACAGTTAGGCAGTCAAATTCACCAACAAATGAATGCAAGTCAATTCAAAGTCCTCACTAGAATAGTGAAACCAGACATTTGTGAGTGTGGCCATGTTTTGCTACTCTGTTGGGACAATTTCCCAGGAATATAATGCAGTTTTGGAACCTGTAGGTACTTGTGTGGAACAACAGCTGATCCCCATGATGAGATGATGAGACGTTATCTTGGATTGGGAGTTAGGTTTAGGACTAAATTGTACATTTAATTTAGGTTACATATGGTTATGTTTGTGTTGTTGACGGTTAGAGTTATGGTAAGGGTCAGGGTTAGGCCATAGATATGAATTCAGTATGAAATGAAGTCAATGGAAGGTCCCTATAAAGATAGTGTTAATAAAACGTGTCTGCGTACAGATACATACAATTAGTTTGTCATACTGCGGTTATTCACTCCAAAATGTTAAGTTTCATTATTTGCATTTGGTGCAACAGCTACATTTATCTTAAGACTATTTTGAACCCAGATAAAATAAATAAAAAAAACTGTAAAATAGTTACAGTTTTTTCTTAAGTTATATATTTAAATGCATTAATAAAACACAAACATTCGTGGAGGGCAACATCCTAAGCTCTGATTACATTCTCATTTCATATACAAATACTGCGATAGTTACATGTTAGCTGTGTGATCTAACAAATCTCATCTGTCAGTAACGACAATGTGAGCTGAGCATGTCAACTTTTATCTGATTCTTTTGTCCTCCATGCTGTGTCACAGCTATCGAGCTACACATTGAAGGGACCATCACAGCGGGAAGGCATAAAATAATTAATTAACCTTTTCTTACATAGATTGATGACAATTTGATAGCTGTTCCTAAGAAAACCATGGCTCAAATCCCCTGTGAGCTTTGATAAAAAATAAAATGTAAAACCAAACTTACTCTATCAACATAAATTACTAAGAATGCTTTGTGGGTCTGATCATTTTTGTGGATGAAAAAATTATATGAAATTTGTATGATATTTATAAAGTTATAAAGGTTTTATATGAGATAGACTAAAACAAAACTTTTGTTTATTGCTTTCATGGTTTTCAAGATAGAAAGTGTAAAGAATGTTGTACGTTTTTATTCTGTGTGTCATTATTTTGGCACTGATGACTGGTTTGATTACTCATTTCATGCTCCCACCATCCGTCCAGTTTCGCATTTTCACTCATCATATCCAACCGTTTCAGCTTCTATTTAATCAGCCCTCTATCTGCCATCAGTGCCAGATGATTCTCAAGCCTTCTGCCTGTGGGCTGAACCTGGATCTGCTTCCTGACTTCCACCTAGATTACCCTTCGATACCTCTTCAACCCTCTGTCTCATGATCTTGGCACTAATGGCTGGTTTTTCCTCGCTCAGTCTCCAACAGAGGAAGCCACCAGGTAGTTAATCTTGCTTGGCCAATTCAATCAGGTACACAAGAAGGAACATCTTTGTCTCCACTCATTCAGGTTCTTCTCTACAAACAACAGAAGCAGGTTTGTCTCAATCGGTATGGTTTGACCAGCAGACAGTCAGGAAACTGCAGATTCTCCTGAACAGCAGCGGATTCTACCAGCAAAGCACTACGAGTTTCAATGCATGCTTCAAACAGCCTAGCGACAAACTAAAAAAGAGAAACAATGGTGAGCTTCACTTCCTTCTGTTACCCCTGGTGTGACGTCAAGTTGCACAGCTTACTGGGTTTGTCATAGGTGTACAAAGCAAGAAGCTAAGATGCAAGTGGATATGGAGAAGAACCACCCGATTCAAAGGATGCCTACCTTCAGCACAGACGACTTTGACAAGCTTCTACAGAAAATAGCTGTCATGGAGCTGAAAATCCACCAACTTGAAATAAACTATGATGTAAACGCCGCGTATGGTAATGAAACAACGCTGCCTGTGATTATGAACAGGGACCACCAGCCCAGCAACTCAGCGAACAAACAACTCCCAGAGGAAAAGGAGAATCCCTGGACCACTCTGGGTGCTGGACCAAAGGATCAACGAACCCCCAACCTAGACACAGAAAACTGGCCGAGACCACAGAGAGATATCCAAAGAAAAGTGAAACAAAAACGGGATGTTCTCACAACAAATGATAGGAGTAAACCTGCTGGAAATATTGGAATTCCGTTACAAAACAGATTTGCTCCACTTCAAGATGAGACCCAGAAGGATCACAAGGACAATCAAAGGTATGTCAACAATCTTCACTCTAAGCTACCAGAGAAAAAACAGGCCACAGGGCCAAGGACCCTGATATTATGCAGTGGATCTATACGTGGGATTAAACATTTCTGTAACAAGAAAAACACAGAGGTGTTGATATATACCCCTTTGAACTATGGCCTGGTGTCTAATGTAACAGACATCCTTCCAGAGATCATGAAAAAACGCCCGACCGTGGAAAAACTCATCATACAAGCTGAAGCCTTGGGCGACGCAGCCCTGAGAAAATCAGAAATACTGAAAGAGGATTACATTCGTCTGCTGAATTTAGTTGATGTTCTTAATGTCAAGGTGTTTCTCAGCGGCCCTCACGTGCCCATTAATTGTGGAGATGAAATGTTTTCCAGAGTTCTGATGTTAAACAAATGGCTGGATGCAACATGCAAACAAACAACTGTTACGTTCATAGACAATTTTAACATCTTTTGGGAGAGGAGACATCTGTTCAACAGAGATGGTTTCTCTTTAAATAGGTCAGGAGCGAAACGGCTGATATCAAACATTTTCAATTCTGTGAACCATGCACCATCAGCTTTGTTCCAAAACAAAGCTCAACCAGTGCCTAAACAAACGATAAGCCCAGTACAGCCCGAACAAGCCACGATAAAGATGGCCAAAAAGATGACACAGAAAGAGCCTACGTCAGAACTACAGGAGGATTCATCCCAGATCTCAGCAGGACAAAAAGAGGACTCCCCTTTAAATTCCAAAGAGAACCAAAAACCCCCATCCCCACAGACACCAGTCCAGACTGCACCCAATTCCCCCTCTCCCCCACAAAGCCCAGATGTTCCTTTTCTGGAATTTTCTCATAACATGAACAAAGTTTTCAAGATTGGCCTACAGTTGACATCCTCTCCACATAGCCATTCCGAAAGCCGCAGCTAAGTGAAAAAACCAGCATCTTCTAAAAGCAGCAGAGCCCCAGATCCTCCTCTACATATCACGGAACGTCAGGACCTTCAGATAACTTCTCCGTGATCAGTGTTGGGCACGTTACTTTGAAAAAGTAATTAGTTATAGTTACTAGTTACTTCTTCCAAAAAGTAACTGAGTTACTAACTGAGTTACTCCAAAATAAAAGTAACTAGTTACTAGTAAAAGTAACTATTGTGTTACTTTTGCGTTTCTCGCCCCCGTAACCCTCACCACCCAGCCCCCACCTTCTCGCGGTGTGTTTCCAAAGCCAGCTGAATAGAGTGGATGACAAAGACAAGAACCTGCAGAGAGTTTAGCATTTATTGCAACTCAACGTAAATGACATCAGGGGGGAAAGCCATGTGAAGTTTTTTAACAGGGCATTCAGATCTGGTGAAATTAATAACTGGGGATGTCTAATTCTGAAATCCTGTGTGTTTGGGTTGTTATAGATACTGCAACATCTATCTATCCATCTATCTATCAAGATGTATACTCTGCGTGTGACATAAAAAATGGATCTGCCACAAAGGCCATCAAATAATGTTTAAAATAAAAAATACAGTAGGTTGAAAAGGCAGAGTATCCATCCATCCATCCATCCATCCATCCAGATTTCTCCTTTTCATTGGATCGTTCACGCTCTCCATAGTTCTCCTGTGGCGCAAGCATCAGGCGACTGGTGCGCGCCTTTAGCGACCATGCACGTTTCCTGTCGCTTGCGCGGTGACTCGTGCCGCCTGCGCTGTGCGGAGATGCAGGGGAAACCGTATGTGATGGGGAAACGCAGCTCGACGTAACACCTGTATTTCCATCAGGAAAACGCTGTTTTGCTGCTGGAGTCATCCTCACTCTCCATCTCTCTGTGTGTGCTGTACATTAACACCCGCCAGCGGAAACACCCACCTACCCAACTGACAGACGGAATCTCACTATACATCAGCCATTCTCATCCTCCCCTCTCTCATGACAAGGCGCGCACCTCTGGATGACCTAAAAAATAATCTTTAATATCTCTTAAACAAAAGTAGCACAAACAATATTTTTTTTCTGCACAAATCTGCACTAACGTTGCACTAACCATTCAGTCTATTTGCAGAGTTTTTTGACGTGGGTGGGGTGTCAGCTTCACGCAGCTGCGCACGAGTCCTATCATGAAAAAAGGTTCATTGTGCGACCTGAGTAACGCGCAGTAACCAGGTGTCTGCAATGGTAACTGCGTTATAGTTACAGTCAACGCCGTTAGTCCCATCACTGTCCGTGATACACACCGGGCCCTGGCAACAAGCTTATCAGACATAACAGTTTCCAGCATCAGCTTGGGCCTTACCGGAGCTTATGGAATATCTGTGATGATACGTGGCAGAAATAAGAAAAACAAAATGGGGAACAAACAGGAACAGACACTTAAGAGTCATAAACTGTCAGATGCAGCCTGCTACAGAGACCACATCAACCACTAATTCATATAAACTGTCTTTATTAAACATTAGATCTCTGTCAGGAAAATCCCTTTTAATTAATGACTTTATTATTGACAATAATGTTGATGTTATGTTTTTAACAGAAACATGGTTACATGGACTTAATGAAGCACATATTCTGTGGGAGTCGTCTCCTCCAAACTACAATTTTCTTTGCGAGAGCAGACAGCAAAGGAAAGGTGGAGGAGTGGCAACATTGTTTAATGACTAACTGAAGTGTAAAAAGGTGTTTTTGGGAAAATTTGACTCTTTTGAACATTTGGCTCTGCAGGTAAAGAGCCCGCTACGAACTATGTTTCTAAATGTTTACAGGCCTCCTAAGTCCACGTCAAACTTTTTTAATGATTTCAGTGACCTCCTGTCTGTGATATGTGTTGATTATGACTGTTTAATTATTGTGGGAGACTTTAATTTTCACATTGACAACCCTGAAGACAGAAGTGCAAAAGAACTGTATGACACACTTAGAAACTTTGGTTTAGCTCAACATGTTAAACAACCAACGCACAAACAGGGACATATTTTAGACTTGATCATCACTAAAGGTCTGAAGATTTCTAAAGTCAGTGTTACTGATGTTGCCCTATCCGATCACTTTTCTGTTACCTTTGAGGGCATAATTTCCAGTGACTCATTTAGCCAAAGGGACATCATAAGAAAAAGCACCTTTAAGGAAAATGCCACAGAAACTTTTATTCAAGCTTACTCTGCTACTTCAACCTTGGGGTGCAACTCAGTAGATGAGCTAGTAGATAACTTTCAGTCTAAAGTCTCAGACATCATTAGCTGCATTGCTCCAATTGAAGTGAAAGTCTTTTCCGGAAAGAAAAAATCTCCTTGGAGAAGTGCTTCAGCAGTTAGAAGTGAAAAAAGGGAGTGTCGAAAAGCTGAACGCAGGTGGAGAAAGACGAAACTCCAGGTTCACTATGACATCTATAAAGAGAGACTTTACAGATATAGCTTACAACTGAAAAATGCAAGAGAATCTTTCTTCTCTGAAATCATTAACAAGAACATTAATAATACTCGTGCTTTATTTGCCACAGTCGACAAGCTAAAAAATCCTCCTGTGTCCGTGGCTCCTGAACTCCACTCCACCAGGGCCTGCAATGAATTTGCTAATTTCTTTACTGAGAAAATCCTAAAGATCAGAGGATCAGTTTATACATCCATATCAAGTTCAGTACCAAAGTTGTCTCCAACTGGAATTGATCTTGACGGAAACCGCGGCAGACCAAACCAGATGAAAGTGCGCATTCAGCTCGGCAAAGAACTCATGCTCTTCCTCAACACTGAAGTCCTCAGACATTTTTCTTTCGTTGTTTCTTTCTTTGCACAGGTAAACAGCACATTTCTTCTTCTACGCTTGCATTATCGGCAGAGCAGACGCTGCATGCGCACTTTCATCTGGTTTGGTCTGCCGCAGTTTCCGTAGGCTCGTGAACTCGCAGGCGCGCGCTTTTAGGAAATCCTATACACTACTGTTTATGCTCTAAAAACATTCTAAATGACTTCGTTTCGAGTAAATTATGGACGCTACCCACTCAGGACACTTGGAATACATTGGACGAGCAGTATGGAGGAATATTGACACGTTTTTTGTGGACTTTTATGGAGCTTTCTGCCTCGGGCGCTATGGACCTCCATTATTTGAATGTCAGCAGACAGCAAGAAGCCTCCCAGATCTCCAGATGCATTTGAGATATCAAAAAAGTACTCGAGAGTGTTGTTCAGCATGGGGGTGAGTAGAAAATGAAGGCTAATCATGTTTTGGGTGTACTATTACTTTAACCTTTCTTCCTTGTAAGAAAACAGTTCTCTTAGACAGAGACTGACTCCTGGTGGCAACTGAAAACAGTGCAAAAACAGGTGGGTAACATGAGGAAGTGCTCAAACACAAGAAATATTTTTTTTCTATCTCCAAATTCAAATTTCTTACCCTTCTTTTCTGCTGGGTCACTTTCTAAATCCTTATTCTTTTCACGTTTCTCTACTAAATTCTGCAACCTCTCACTCATTTTTGCTGTCTACTCCTGTTTTATCCCCACCCCCATTCTATAGGGATAAAGACCCAGTAGAATTACCATCCTCTGGATCTATAATTACCACATAACTCTCACCACCCTCGGCTCTCTTTTTCCTTGCTTACTCGCCAGCTATTCTCAGATTGTACAAACGATGTCCACGTCCTTATTAAAACTTTTTTTTAAACTCAAACAACCTAGAATTTAGAAAAAGATGTACAAAAAATCGGAGCGCTAAACAGAGTTTTGGGCACACTTCATCTGACCTATATATTTAGAGTGCCATCAACAAGCCCTTCAAATGTGCTATGTCATCTTTTTACCTTATGAAACGGCTGCAGAAAGAAACTAAATCTGAACATGAGCTCCAAACCGATACTGCTGTCAAACAGAGAACTAATTGCATATGCAAATGTGCAAATTTAGCTGTCTAAAGTGTATTTCGTCTCAGCCGTCGTCTTAGTTTTTAGTTAGTAAGCTCTTTTATGGGTGCTTGTTTAATGCTAAAGCCATCTAAGTCATTTGCATAAATTAAAGAATTCTTCAGAGAGGGCTGCAATGGTTTAGAATGACTGTGCATTTTTTACTATGATGTTGAAATGCTAATTTCCATCACTAAAAAGTGATCTTTAAACTAAACAGTAACTCCCACAGCTGTTAGGTCATGCATAATAGGCCTGTGGCATTTAGGCAGTCTGAAATAAACTGACAGCTTAAATTCTTTTAGAGCTACGTTGCTATAATGTGCTCATAAACAAAGATTTTAAACAGGTCAAAAATTAAAAGGGAACAGTCCATCTCTGTCATTGGTGCCATCGGGAGAAGCATTTCCCTGTCTATTATAATTGTGTGTGCAAAATCTCTCCCATGCTGGAGGCTGCTGTCGAGTTTCTCTGTGACGTGAAAATATATTGCTCAAGGAGTTTTTTTTCCTTTTGTCAGAGAAAATAAACAATCAAAAAACGGAGCAGTATTGCCATGTTTGAAATTTGATCTCCATTATTTTTGAAAAAAATATAACTGTGGGTAAGCAAACATCAAAGAATAAGGCAAAAATTCTGATAATTCCGTTTGTGCTTCATACATACATTTCAATCATTTTGATTGCCCCCCCAAGTTTAGGGGAAGACTGCAGAAGCACAGATATCTTTCTGTCTGTGGATGCCCTTTTAGGCTTTATCTTAAAATTTTCAGGCAAATTCTTATTTATTAAAGTTCTGGAGAAAGAACTGGTGGCATATTATGCATGACATTTGTTTTACATGCTTTAACAACGTAAAGACAAAGTTAGATATGTTTAACAAAACAATTTTGAAGAAAGATTTTACCCATTTTACTGTGTTAGAGAAGAGAGAAGTAACATGCTTTCCTTGTCATTTATATTATTCATATAATGACATTTGTATAATGATATAAACAGATTTCGATGAACCTTTTTTTACGGAGAACAACTTTAGCCATTTTAATTAAAGTTAGAGATCACAATGATATTCAGATGATGACAAGAATTACTTTATGGCAGTAACCAGAGAACATAGTGGAACAATAAAAGATAACATCTTTGTTTATTTATTGTTTATTGCAGGTTTTTCTCTGTTTGGTAATTCTTGCAGCTCCACCAATTTATGTGATTGGAGACAAATTTGTCTGCCACAATTTTTGAAAGTTGCAGCTTAAACTGGGAAAGCAGAGCATGGCAGCTGTAATGGCGGCATTACAAAATCAGTCAGTCAATTGAATGATAAAATCAATAGAGCAGTTTAAAGCAGGAATCTTGTTCTTCCCATTTACAGTGACTGCAGTGACTGCAGTGGCTGACTGCTTTAAATTGCCATCATGTCTGATCCAAAAGATTCTATCAGATGCCCGACTATGATGAAATTAATAAGGCAAATAGATGAGACAGTGAGGGTAAACATAGTTTGTAACCTACACTTCTGTTCTCCTCAGCATCTTTTATTTATTGGCCAAGATGATTCTTTCATGAGGCAAGCTAGTTGCACATAATTCATAATGCAGTCTGTGGAAACTAGGACAGAGTGAGATACAAGCAGTGAGGAGGGGGAAGGGTAGGAGAGGAGGGGGGATGAGAGGGCTGAGTGAGAAAGAGGGTGACGAACAGGATGAAGACAGAGAGGGTGTCTGGATAAGGAGGTGAGAGTGAAAAAATAGAAGAGAGGGAATAGGCTTTAGAAACACAAAAATAAAACTACACAAAGCGTTGCACTTAACTGCAAAGATGGAGCTCGGAAGATAAAATAGTTGATAAAAAAGAGCAAAACAGTTGTCGAGAAAAGAGAGAGCTTAAGACGAGGCAGGGGGTTGCATCTAGTTGATTTGACAGACATCTCTATCGGGCTCAGAGGTGGAGCCTGAAATGAAGTGCGAAGTTTATCATTGGTGCTTCATGCTTTACAAAGCAAGTACAAAATAAATGTAACCCCGCTGGCTGATGGGGAAAAGCAGATTTCCTGCTCCTTTTTTTCATCTTGATTGAGAGCATGATAAAGCATCTGACAAGTTTTAAAGCTGATTATTCTTGCTTGATACTGCATTGGAGATTTGCTTGATACTGCATTGCTTGATACTGCATTGGAGATTTGCTTGATACTGCATTGCTTGATACTGCATTGGAGATTTTCGTTTAGGACTTGTGGTCTGTGTTCTGATAGCCACCTTAACTTATGAAAGACATTTAATGGGGGCAACTTGACTGTCAGGAAGTTTATTTAATGTTTTCCTAAGTTGAGAGTGGAACTTATTGTAAAAAATAAACAGATCAGATTAAAACCACATTCAGCAGCTGTGTGCGTTTAGAAGAGAGATGGAAGACAGACAGGAGGAAATGCAAAGAAAGAGGGAGAAAGAGAGAGAGATCACACAGAGTATGCACTTTCTCCCCTGCTTTATAGCTCTGGGCCATGTACACAGCAGAAAGTCACGACCCTAAAGTTCACAACGTGATCTGAATTCCAATGGATTTTTGAGTGAGATGAAGCATTTGTGACTGTGCAACCATGTGTGTTTGTGTGTCTTTTAAAGGTGGCCAAAAGTGGTTGGGGTACAGAATTCTAGAGGGAGCTGAGAGAAGAAAAATAGAATGCTGAATTGTGACAATGACACACTGCCCAGGCCAACACACAAACATGTACACGCCTCACACACAAATACAGGTGAAAACAAAGAAGGGGTGAAGGTGTAGGGCACCACAAGGTGACTGGAAATACTGAAGTAACAGGACTAACCACCTGGAAAACCTGCTCTTATATTCCTGTCAGATTTAAATTTAAAAAATACACAAAGCTATCTGAATGGCTTTAAGAACCAAAAAAATATATAGATTTAAAGTGTTACTTGATTCATCTTTTTTTAAACCAGTAAACCACTAGCTATTTTCTCTCAGCAGCAAACCAACTGGACATTGTGGTAGTGGACAAAAGCAGAGGCAAGCTGTTGTGGTTGATACAGCAATACGAAGTGACTGCAACATCAGGAAAAAGGAACATGAGAAACTAGAGAAATACCAGGGGCTCAGAGAAGAGCTGGAGAAAACCTGGAAGGTCAAGGCATCAGTGGTACCCGTGGTCATTGGGGCACTTGGGGCAGTGACCCCCAATCTTGAGGAGTGGTTACAGCAGATCCCTGGAAATTCGTCAGAAACTTTGGTCCAGAAAAGTGCAGTTATAGGAACAGAAAAGATACTGCGCCGAACCCTCAAGCTCCATGGCCTCTGGTGCCCGAGCTGGTACCAGGGACCCGAGCTTGGAGGGAAAAAAAGGATATATATATATATATATATATATATATATATATATATATATATATATATATATATATATATATATATATATATATATATATATATATATATATATATATATTATTCTGACATGAAAACATTTCAAGTCATTTTAAATGACCTAATTGAGGAAGGATGCTATTCTCATAGGTTAGATTGTAAAAAAAAAAACTTTGCTATGAATATTTTTTTAAACATTTTATTTGTCACCATTAGAGGGATTTTGTCTTTTCCTGTTTTTACATTTTGATTTCCATGTTTATTGTCTTTTATTTGTTATTATTTTTAATGTTAGCTAATTTATTGAGGTCCTTTTATCAGTTTCTCTGGAGCCTTGACTCCTTCAGCCGATTCTCATCTGCACTTGAACTCACCCAGTTAACCTTCCAGTTGCCCAGAATAAATAGCTGTTGGTTTTCTCAGTCAGTGTCAGATAATCTTTGTTGTCACCTGCCTGTTGCCCTTTTCTTGAGGGTTCTGTCAGTAAATCCACATTACTCATGCACCTCCCGTCCTCATCTTGTTTCAGTCTTTTACCGCCAGAAATCATGCCAGCATGTATCTATCTGGTTTTAAGTGTGTATTTCCACTGTCTTTCAGTAATACATATTGTATTCATTATCCACAAATCTGCTGGTGTATGGCAAAATGCTGAGCCAAATCGATTGAGAATTTTAGCGTCTCACCTTCTCTAATAACAGAGAGAAGTACTTAGGGAAACAGCAGTGTGTAACTCACATTACAGCTAGTTCTTTCAGAATACCAGTTATTCATTTCTTTACTAAAATCCTGTATTATCACAACACAGGAAATGTGAATAAGTCTGATTAGTTGCTCTCTCAGGTGGGAAATAAATTGACACTGCACACAGTATATATCTTAATACTGTTATGCATAAGGGAAATAAGTATTATTTTGTTTTTAGAACAATAGCACTAAGCATATTTGCTAAGAACTGAATTTTTAGCAAAAAAAATTTTTACTAAAATAAAGAGAAAGTTTCTCTTAGGCTTTAGATAATTCAAACATGATATAACCCAAGGTCATAAGTAAAACTCTGTCCAAGCCTATTCATCTTGTGAAACTTTAGAACTGTGATTCTTTCTATCCTTTACTGAAAACCCTCAGATTAGCACTTAGCTGAAACTTTAGTAGATCCTTTTGCTACCAAACCCATTTAGAATCAATAGTAGTGCTCATGACCCCCTTAAAAGATCAATGGTGACATTTAAGTGGCACTAAGATGTTAGGTAAGACTACTTTAATAGTCTTATTTTCTGTTTAATCAAGATGTAGAAAAAATGCTAACTTTGCTAAGATTTGTATTAAACATTGCTTTATCAAAAATGTAGATACACGTGTTAATAAACAATTTCAATTGGACAATTTCTGTCATTCAGCTAAATAGTAAAATTTCAGTAAGCAATTCCCTATTTTGCTTTAGGGACCAAATGATTATTTTTTATGATATCCTAATGGTAGTAAGATGTGGAACCAAATTTTCTCCAAGAAACCCTTCGAAACTCTTTACATGACACTATTAGTTGTTCACTACCTCCTGATTCTGATCCTGAAGGCTCAAAAAAACTATTCAAACATAAACAACAATTTCATTCCAATTCCTAAATGCAATTAATGTGTTTCATTCAATTAGAAAACATTCGTACATATTGCTTTTACATATCCAAGAACAAAGGGACGAAGAGAAACAGCCCCGCTAGACTTAAATCTGGCAATAACAAAATCACAAATCATTGATTGGAAGGTAGATTAACACTGAATCATAAAAAATTAATATCGGTCTTCTAAAAGCACTAATTCTTGACTCCTGAGTAAGTCTGGATCAAAACTCAAAGAACTTCAGATGGATGTTGTACTACAGTCGTAAAACTCTAAAGGACTGACCATTGAACAGTCATTGATGTGCGACCTGAAAACACATGGTTCATGGTCTGAATCTCAATGTTGTTGTATTATTCATAATACTTCTACAGCAAACCACCTTGAGCATTGACTCAGTTGAGACAGAGTCCAAATTGTAACTGATAATCACCTGGTAGGATGTTGAATGCGGCAGCCAGTGAGAAAACCATGAGGACATGGTTTATTGAGGTGTCATGGTCTGTCTTTCCAGGCTAAAATGCAGACTGACTCTCGGAAACCCCATGGTAGGGTTAGAGAATTTCATGAAGTATTAAGGTAGACAAACAGAAAAACAGGAATGTTGGTATGAAGACAAACTGAGAACCGGGAAATGATTGAGTGCTTGAATAGGGAACAAAAATTTTTTTTTTTGGTTTGCTTCAGTTACGAAAAAAAAACAGCCTCAGTCCAACCCAAATATAGAAGGCATACGTCTCTTTGGACTTAACAAGCCATCATAATAGTAAATGTAGAGTCAAAATTATACCTGTTCTGTTGTAAGCTGTAATAAGCTGTATTTCTTACTTTTGTTTGTGTAGTGTTCTCTGACACTTTGACTAACCTAAAGACCAAAAGTCTGAATTTTACTCACCCTTGCAGAGAATTAAGCAAAGCAGAAGTAGTTTCAGTGGAAGGAAATTGTACACGTTACATCAGTGACCTTTGCTATTAATGTAGTCGACACTGAATATCTTTTCAACTCAGCAAAGTTATAAACTTGAAGAGGGGACAATTTAGAGAATTCAAGTATAGAGATATTGCACCATTTTCCTTTTATATTGGATCTATGCTAGATATTAGAAATAAAGATCGGACATTTCACCATCAATGAACTTAGGGAAAGTGATGTATTGATGGCTGTACTTTAATACACCAAACTACTTTCTAACAAGGATATAAAAGGACACAAACGGTCAACACGTTTTTTTTTAGCATCAGTGTGAAGGATTTTCACCAGCACTGCAACTGTACAGCAGCTGAACTGTCTTCAATGTGAGCAAAGCATGAGAAATAGGTTCACATGCAAAATCTGAAGCAAATGATAATAGAAGATGTGTCATGGTTTTGGTTCTGTTTACGTTTTATCTTTAAGTTTTTATTGGTTTTATTTCCATTTTGTGTTATTGTAGTTATATTTGATTGCGTTTGAGTTATTAGGTATTTCTTATTTGCCCTCTGTTCCCCTCTTGTGCTAGTCTCCTTTTCCCTAGCTCCCTTCTAGATTGCTCTGTCCACACCTGCTCCGAATTTGCTGATTAGTCAGGTCTTTGTTTCTGTCTCCCATATATACACCTCCTACTCAGTCACTGTTTGCTGGTTCATCGTCATTTCCTCCCCTTCAAATGAATTTTTCTGTTTTTTTTGTGTGCTTTTGTTTTTTTGTTTTTATCTTGTGGATTTTTTTTTTTTTTTTTTTTTTTTACTTCTGTGCCTTTTTGGATGTTTCATTCTACAAGTAACCTGACAGGATGTTGACTACACAAAAAACTGGGCTGTTTTTTTTAAACCACTGCATGTATTTGGACAACCTTTCTGCATGTGGAGCCTGACAAGCTCAATGGAGGATACAAGTTGTCTATCATGGTTGGTTCCACAACCCCAGCTGCTTGATCTCAAATTTCACAAGGCCCATGATTTTAGAGAGTCAACTTAAAAGATGGAAAAGGACAAAACAATCAATTGTAATGGGTTTTACAGCAGAATTATAATCTGAAAGGGATGTGTGTCTCATGTCAATTTAGTGGTGCTTCAAGGGGTTTTTAACCCCATCCCATAGGTCATTTGGGCTCTGTACATGGGATTTTTTTTTTTTTTACTTTAGTATAAGCTGTCAGTTAAGCCACTGAATGCCTTTCATCGAGGTATATTTCCAAGTTGCAATCTAAGGAGAAAAGCTCTCCAAACCAGTTAGCTTTGATTTACATAATTGTTCTGGTGATTATCATCCTCTTGGCCTCTTTAAGTACAGAACCTTTACAAGCAAACAGTCAGTGTGTATTATTTCGACTTCAAGTGTCCAACTATAACAGTTGTTCAGCTTAGGAGGAATTTTCAACCCCAATATGGTACTGACCCCGAAACTCAACCGGAATTTTCATACATGTGTTTAGGTCTTTTCACAATTCCAAAATAAAAATCAGTCAATAAACAAAGAGAGGTACTTCTGTCCCAAAACATGAAAAGTTATTTTAGGCTGCTATGGCATCAAAAAGAAGTCTTCCAGACAGATGTCTAGGGCATAACCCAATGGGATGAAGACTTGACAAAGTCTAGTGAGCAATGTACAGCTAAACATTAGAATAAGCATTAGAAACTGTATTTACGATCAGATACATTACGATAAGTTCTTACACCAAAACATTTTTAGCGATTATTTGACAAGCTGCAGTGGGTTTTTTTGTTGTTGTTTTGGGGGTTTTTTTGTATTCTATGTGTATTTTCTTTTGTTGGTTGTTTCTTTTTCATCCCCATTTTTGATCCTGGTGCAGAAGTAGGTTGGCACCCTCTCTTAGGACACTTTACATAACATCTAAAAAAAAATGTCTTATCTCAGAAATGCCTCTCTTTCTGCATTTGAAGACATGTACATTGGAGCTTCACTTGAGTACTTAACACATGTTAACTTAATTAATGTATGTGTTGAGTCACACTAATCGCTTATTGTAATTAGCTATTTCCGTGTCAAGCTGTTGCAATTTGAAACATTGAATCTGGATTAGCCTTAGGGTTTTTCTGTGTATATTTATGTGTTCATAACTGATTATTTGTTTTTTATGGCTATGTGACTCTTGGTGGTAAATTCACATTACATGTTTTTGATTACCTAAGCCCTCTGTTTTGCAGGGTAAATTTGCATAAGCACATATGCCAGTAAAAATTCCTGTCCCCACATTGCAACATCTAATGACTACTCAAGCTAAGCTGCACTTGTGAGTTTTCATGGCTGCTCCCTGTTCCAGGGGTCATCACAGAAAATCTATAAATACTGATTGACAGATAGATTTGGTGGAGATTTTACCCTGGATCCCACTCCTTTCTTGATGCTATGGGGATGTGAACCCAGGTTCCCCATAGAGACAGAGAATTAGCCTTCTAAACCACAGATGAAATAGCAGTTCAAAATGTCACATGTATTTGCTTCTCTTAACCTGTTGTGTTCATCAGTGTTATTAAACAATGTTTTTATCTATATAATTTCATTTCTCCTTTTTTTCTCTGAACAGAGGCATTATGATAATGGGTGTCATTTTGATGGAGATATTGTCACAATCTTGGCATTGATGACTGGCCTGATTACTCATTTCATTCACCTGCCTAGCTCTGCCCAGTTCTCATTACTGTTAATCTGATCCACCTGTTTCAGCCTCTATTTGACCAGCCTTCAATCAGTCATCAGTGCCAGATTATTCGAGCCTTTGGTGAGAGTTCTTGTGCATACCTGAGTTTTTCTGATTGCCATATCCTGACCTGTTCTGCCTTTGGACCTCTGTACCTGACTGTCCCCATTCTGATCTGTTTACCTGACATGTCCTTGGACTCCTGCTGGATTCTGCCTGTGTGCCGAACCTGGAACTGATTCCAGACATCGTCCTAGATTCCCCTTCGGTACCTCTTCAGATGTCTGATCTCCTGGCTCTGACTCCCAAACATGTCCTCGATATCGGCTTTGGCATTGCCCCCAGGATTATCCTGCCTTCCTTCACTTGCTCCATTCTGATCTTCAGCAAGTTGTCCATGGCTGCACTGAAGCATAGACCAGGCTAGTGACTCACATGTTCTTTATCATTCTCCGTCAGGTAGACATGGTCACCAACTCTTGTTCTCCCCCTGCAGAGGTTCCTGCCTTGGCGCCGATGCTGTTCTCTGTAGTTTTGTCTTAAATAAACATCTAGCGGTCACTCTGCCTTTTTCGAGTTGTTCTGAGTTTGACAGCTATACAGGTCTGTGATCCTATTAAAATGGCAAAAAAAAGTCAGTTTGATTGAGCAGCATCAATGAAATGACCATCTGGTGGATATCAGATAGTGAGAAACAAACATAACAGCTGTTACTCTAGTGTGATTTTTATCTGTATGTATACATAGATGTAAATGCTAAAATAAACATTCTTATTAGGATAAATATTCTATATGCCATGAATACCATGATAAATGTGCAAAAGATTGATCCACATTATAGACTGTGAACAATGACATTCTGATGAAAATAAATGCCTACAAACAAACACATGGCACAGACAAAGCAGTTATAATGGCAAAAAGAACTCAATGAAGCAAGTACTGGGGGGGTTGTTTGACTCCACAGATGCAAGTCTGTGCTCTAATTTTTTTTTTTCTCCACTAGCATTTATTCCTTTGAAGTATTAATTTTCTTCCCTGCATGTTTCCTTCTTGGGCATGTTGTATTTTGGAAGAGAGGGATACGTTCACACAAGGGCTGAGTAACTCCTGTTGTTTCGTAAAGGCAGAGCAGCAGTTTTGAACCCCATAAAAGCTGAGTAAGGGTGTGGGTAAAATTGAACCGGTCAACTGACATATGGGAGGTCTTCAGAAAGAGAGAAAAGTTCTGGTATTCAAAGCCTTAAAGTTTCATATAACTTAAACACTGAAAAAGAACAATAACCAAGATGTAAATTTAAAATTTCAATAAAAAGTGAAAGAATAGTAAATGTTTTACATCTGAAAATCTGATCTATCATTTGCATTTTTTTTGGTTCCCCCAACATTCATCTAAGGCTATGTTCACAATGCTCAATTCCAATTTTTTGCGAAATCTGATTTTTTTTTTGTGTTGCCGTTCACATTTCCAAATATATGCGACTTGTATGTCATCTCCTTTGTTGACTGCAATCATACAACGCAAGTGTCCTGCATGCGTAGCAGAGGACGCAATGACGTCACAAGCAAGCATACTCTGTGTTTACGAAAGTAAACATGGATCTTTTCAATATGTTTTTAAAAAAGACTGCGTTTTTCTTACCGCTTCTGCGTAGCAAGAAGCAGAATAGTGACCTTTGTTTAGTATTAATGACATTCAGGTTGGATGAATGTAACCTGGCCGTTCAGACACAGGTCGCATTTGAAAATATCAGATTCATATCGCATTCAGGACCACATAGCCAATTGGCCTGGGTCGCATTGGAAAAACTCAGATCTGTGTTGTTCAGACAGCCATGAAAAGATCAGATACAGGCGGATGCGGGCAAAAAAATCTAATTTGGGTCACTTCAGGCTGCAGTGTGAACATAGCCTAATTGACTGTCAGTTTTTCTTTTACATACAAACTGGGCTTCAACAGATTCTGTTTGTACTGTTTTGTTGCTGCTGTCACGTCATGTCCTTATCGATATGTATAGAAGTTACCAGCCAGTTTGGAGAAAGTAAAAAAGAGAGAATAGATTTGTGTTATTGTGTAAAAGTTAAAGTTAATACAGGTGGTGTTTAAATTTTTGATAGATTTAAGATGGTGTTCTGAAATCGACCTTGTTGTTACAAAGTTTGTCCATGGAAGTGTTTCTTATGACTTAATATTCTAATATTATCTAATATATTATTATTTAAGTACTATTATGTATAAAAATGTGATTTCCAGCCACCAGTCCCATTGAAAATTAGACCACATAAAGATGCTGAAAGCCAGGGTTGGTTACTTTTCCATGACAATTACACAGCAACAGAAATATTTATTGGATATCTTTTCACCTTTTATTCAAACTTCTGTTTTCATATGCCATTTAATTATGTTTAAATTGTATAAGGAATAAAGTCAAATAAAAAAAGAAACAGCTAATTGGAATCGTTTGAACAATCTGTTTTCTGGGCTACTCCATACGTACAAAAATCTTCCTGCTAAGTTGTGATCACCTCTTCAACCTTTCAGATTTTTTGTCTTTATCTCCTTAAACATTAATGGATTTCATTTGAAAATGTTTGCAATTTACACTACTTCATCAGGGGAACTGGTGTACAGCAGGTAGCATTCAAAAAATCATACCACATTTTGCACATGTATTATAAATATAGTAACATAAATCAAAGCAACATCTCCATATGAACTCTATGACTTGTCCCCTCTTCTAATTTATAACTTAGTTGAGTAGAAAAGATTTTCAGTGTCAACTAAATCAATAGCCAAGGTCAACGATGTAATGTGTAGAATTTCCTCCAACTGATACAGCCTCTGGTTTGCTTAATTCATTGCAAGGGTGAGTAAAATTCAATGTAAAATCTAAGACTTCTTGTTTTTAGGTTAGCGAAAGTGTCAGAGAACATTTTATGCAAGCAAAAGAAAGATATATTGCTGACCTACAGCTCACAGCTATATTGCAAAGCAATAGAGAGCAGAACAGGAATGATTTTGATACTGCGTTTACTAATATGGTGGCTTGTTAATCTCTTCAATCCTTTATGGAGATATTACATATATGATCACATTAAAAATGCTTTGAAGTATATGGCTGGTTGAGGCATAGCAAAAAAGGTTGAGGAGTGAGAATATTTGTTTTAGACCTGGTGTTTTAAATACATTTTCATTTATTTATTTATTTTTATTAATCATTGTGTGGATAAAACATCTCAAAGCAAGTCAAAATAAGAAAATAATGATAAAAGAATGTTGATTTTGGTTAATTTTCTTTATATGTTATCTCCCAAAAGTCTACACAAAAATAAGAGTCTCCATAAAAGTAAAATCTTTGTACTTGGCCTTTTTTAAAGTAATATATTTTCTAAATGGAGCAAAAACAAAGAATGTCTTTACTTTGTCCTCTTCTGTTCTTCCAATTCAATCCTCAAGTGACAGTTTATTGCTTTGTAAATTGTCAACCTTTTGGTTTCCCATCCAAATAATTAAAATACAGGAGAATGATAGTCTCTGAATGTGTGTCTCTGAATAAAATGAGCAGTTTCAGCATTTTTGGCCAAGGGGTCCCTTGGCACGTGAGCAGTAAAAGCCATCACGTCTTTTTAATGTCTCTTTTTATTGCTGTCCTATATGTCTGGCTGCAAGCTGGTCTCCCTGTACCACTGCAGTGCCACCAGCTGTGCCATCGCTCCCCTGGCACAAAAATGACGAAGGTTGATGAAGTGAGATGGCATTGTAATGTCAGTTTTTCCTGCAAAAAATTACTTTGCATCCCAAGTAGCTACATTTAACATGAAATATGAGTAATTTAATATGTTATAGCATATGGCAAATAGACAACATCTTGAATATGAATGTAGCAGCCATGCTGACAATAACGTCTGCACTAACACTATTCATAGTTCTGTATTATATTATGTATGACTCAATGTACCGGTACCTTTAGAACATTTAATATAATGACATCTCTTTTTTTTATAATCAGTCAGATATTTATATTTCACCTGCAGGATCTGGAGTAGCTGAGTGTTAAATTATGCGTGATGAACAATTTAGTTGGCACAACAGGCTTTTTTTTTCCAATGATCAACTTTCAGTGAGCCCATCTACAAGCTGTTTTTAGAAACTGTCTACCAGCTGTGCCAACTCTCTTTTCTGGCACTCAGTAGTGTCTAAACCCATCTGTGTCTACATGCACCAGGAACTACACCAGTTATCTCTACTTAAGCTCCTTTATATTCCCCATTTTGTCGATACAATTAACCCTTTTGAACATTTTTTCCTTTTGTGTTGCATATTGGTTCACTGGTGTGTAATTACTTTGGAGCATTTTCTAGGATGCCTTTGCATGTTTCCTAGTTTAAATAACCTTATGAAAAAACAACATAATTATGATCTCTGACATCTTAATTGTACTCCAGGGCAAATATAAAGCTCATCCATCCATCTTCTCCCACTTATTCCGCCAGGGTCGCAGTGGGGCCATTGCCTATCTCTGGCAGTCTATTAGTGAGAGGAAAGATACAGGTCGCCAGTCTGTTGCAGGACAACACAAAGACATACAACCATACACAGCTAAGGACAATTTAGAGAACCCAATTATCCTAACAGTCATGTGGGACTGTGGAAGGACAGTAGAGGACCTGGAGAGAACCCAAGCATGCACAGGGAGAACATCCCCCTGCGCCACCATGCAGCCTTAAATTTTAAGTTGTGGATTACTTATTTAAAAAATATCAGATACTGTACCCAAAGAATGAAGTAATAATAAAAAAGAACTTTTTTAAAATTTTTATTCCACGAACTTAGGACCGCCAAAAAGGTTTATGCATCAACGATTCTTTTAAAAACACATTCCTTGGTTAGAGTTTGATTTATTTTCCTAGTATTTTTTTTTTATTATTGAAAAACTGTCATAAAACATGAATTAATGGCAACATAGTTTGTATTTTTTAGAATAGAATAAATAATAAAATATTTCTTAGTTATGTTGTATTTACAGAAAAGTGGTATTGTCAAAAAACATTCCTTTTAATTGTGGCAATTATTTCCACACTTACTAATGAATATTCAGTTTTCCTTTTTAGTAAAAAATTAAGCTATTGCCATAAAATGTTAATCTATTCATCACATATTCAGTACTCATTCTACTTTCACTAGGAAAAACCTGGAAGCACTGTGAGGATCATGTTCTTTGATTTCTCCAGTGCTTTCAACACCATCCAGCCAGGACTGCTAAGGAACAAGCTAGAGCTGTCAGGAGTGGACCAGCACATGTCCAAGTGGATTCTGGACTACCTCACTGGCGGCTCACAGTATGTGAGGGCACAGGGCTGTGTCTCAGATAGGTTGGTGTCCTCTTCACCCTTTACACTGCAAACTTCTCCATCAACTCTCCGCACTGCCACCTTCAGAAGTTCTCTGACGATTCTGCCATAGTTGGCCTCATCACAGGTGGGGATGACTCAGAGTACAGACAGTGGACCCAGAACTTTGTGGTCTGGTGCCAGCAGAACCACCTTTTGATTAATGCAGGGAAAACCAAGGAGCTAGTGGTGAACCTTCGCAGATGCAGACCCACACCACCCACACCACTGAATATCCAGGGAAAGGACATTGAGATAGTGGATTCTTTCAAGTACCTAGGTGTTCACCTGAATAACAAACTGGACTGGACTCACAATACTGAGGCTCTGTATAAGAAAGATCAGAGCAGACTCTTCCTGCTGAGGAGGCTGAGGTCTTTTAGAGTGCAGGAGGTGCTCCTAAAGACCTTCTATGAATCTGTTGTGGCCTGAGCCATCTTCTGTTGGAGCAGAGGCTTATCTGTAACTGAGAGAAACCGTCTGGATAAGCTGATCAGGAAGGCCGGCTCTGTGGTTGGATTCCCTCTGGACTCAGTGCAGGAGGTGGGAAACAAAAGGATCCTAACTAAATTAACATCTATGTTGGATAATGTCTCCCACCCCATGCAGTAAGCTGTTGCAGAGCTGGAAAGCTTCAGTGACAGACTGCTGCACCCTAAATGCACCAGGAAGCGTTATCACAGATTGTTCCTCCAGCAGCTGTAAGACTCTATATTCACCACTGTTCCCAACAACCTAAATAAGTTGTTACATCCCTGCTGATTTTGCACACTTTCTACCTTAGTCAATTAAATAACATGCTGCTGTCAGTTTGCATATCTCTGATGTTGCTGCGATTTTCAAATACACATTACTGTAAAAATGTCAATAGCTGTATATTGGTTATTTATTCTCCAGGTGCACGGATTTATATTATTAAAGTACTTTATAGTGCAGTATTTTATTTGTTGAGTTTTTTTTTATTCTTCAATATTATGTTATTCCTTTACACTTTTCTAAGGTCCACATTTGTGTGACCATTTTTTTCTATAATCTTTTTGCAGTTGTAAACACCAGAATTTTCCCACTATGGGACAATAAAGGGATTTTCTTTTATTTTCTATTCTATTCTATTCTATTCTATTCTATTATATTCTATTCTATTCTATTATATTATATTATATTTCATAGATTTGGGTAAGAGGTGTCAATATGTTTTAAAGGTACTGTTTGAGCTTTTCTCATAGGGTTCTCAACACACATAGCTGCATACTGTTGCAGAAGGTTTCATCAGATTCTTACATCTTTTCATGGTTCTTTTGGTTCAAGACATGTCTTAATGACATGTCAAATAATGTTATTTTCAGAAAATTATTCCACTCTTGAAATCTGACACATTTGGTATCTTATTCTCTCCAATGTCATGCAAACTATCTAAATATATGAACAGCATCTGCAAGAACTACCTCAAAGACTCCACATTTTGGACAGCTTGACATATACTCTTTGTGTTTGTAGAAGTAATATGGTAGTTTTAGATTCCTAAATATCACTGAATATATCTTTATATTTTTTTTATTTTTGGATATTAATATAGATTTACAGTTTGCAATTTTATTACAGAATATCCGCATAGGCCCATTCATACGCCCCTTTTATCAATAATTATTATCTATCTATTGGGACTGATTTTTTTCTATTTAACTGAGTTAGTTGAATAGGTGAAAGCCCTCTTTTACAGATGATCAGGGTGACAAACATAAAGTGACACTTGCTGAAAGAAAAATAAACCAAATTTATGATGTATTGTTTCTAAATCTGTACTGTTCAGGGGTTCTGTATTGGTTATGATAATTGCTCTCTGAAAAATGTATATAAGCTTATTTCGAACACCGTTACAGCACTGCTAATGAGCTTAATGCCAAGAACATTTTAGCCGCTAATTTTTACAGAAAATGTGGGTTTAATTGCAATGATACATTTTCCAATTGTTCCACTCTAAATTGCTGTTATATATATATATATGTATTTTTTTTTCGTTTTTTTGTGATTATATCTTCTGATGTACTTCATCACATCATCAGTGATGTAACCTAAGATCATTGGGTCTTTCGAGTGTCAGGTTTAGGTTGTGGTTTGAGGACCCAAATGCAGAGGCAGGGAGGCAGAGGTGGGTTTCGTGTTGATTTAATGAAATGTAAACAGACAACTAAGGCAGGAATCCAAAAATCAAGCATGCAAAAAGTAAAACAAACCAGAAACCATGGAGACTTCAGGGAAGAACAATCACGACGAGGAAGACACAGTGGGATGGAGTTGGAGGAAGTTAGACGAGGAACCATCACTGAGGAACTGCACAAGGAGTGTATTTATGGGAGACTGAACAAAGAGAGGACTAATGAGCAGATTGGGGCCAGGTGTGAACAGAGCAGACTGGAAAGGAGCTAGGGACACAAGAGGGCAACAGAGGGCAACAAATAAAAACCTGAAAACTGAAAAAATAACCAGAAAACACAACAAAATAAGAATTAAACCAATAAAACTAGAAAACATGGAGCAAAGTGAAATTGAATACTCAAAAAAAAACCATAACAGAACCAAGACTGCGACATCGAGTTCTTTAGTATCAGGCACCATTAACCAGGCAACCTAGCACAGCTTATCATAATGCAGCTTTTGTTCCAATGGATTATTATGGGAAAGATACTATGCTGGTAGACCCATGCTTAGAACTTGCCATGGATGCTCGAGTGATCTGTTGTTCTAATCCAACCATGTGGAGCACTTTAGTCTGCTGTCAAATATCTTTCCAAGCTCTACACTTCGGACCTGAGAGAATCCTATATTGAAGAGAAATCTTTTTGAAACCTTACCCTTCTTTAGCACTAGAGATCTTGTTATGGATAGCTGTAATTCCATCCTAGCCCTTCCCTGAAAGGAAAAGAGATTTTAAGCTTTTCCTGCCTTTCGGGGATCCCCCTGCCTCCTGGCAATGGTTCTGTGTTCACTGTCCAGTTGTCCAAGAAGACACTGATTGGTGGTTGATGGATCAGATCTGTTGACTGCTCCAGAGCCCCACTCTGGCTCGGCCGATTTGATAAGGTTATTTGCCTGCACAGACAAACGCACAGCCATGGTGCACCTTGTTGTTATTCCCACCTCCAATTTGTGCCATTTTGGCCACCTTGAAGCTGTCATACAGTAGTCCAAAATCAAGTCTGCAATGTGGTATTAAAGCTGTAATAATTAAGAGACACACACTTTTTGCTCTGTATAAAAAATATTCAGACAAATTTGAAGTCTAAAAAACTTGAAACAAGAGTACTTATTTTATTTGGGTAATCTGAAAGCACTAACCTCATGTTACCATACATTACGAATTCTGCCATGACATTTGTTTAGTAAACCAAGATGAAACAAATTAAATGTACAAGATGAGAGATTTATTTTCATCCATTCTGTACTTTTCATCCCACAAGATCTAAGATTGGATGTAACCTTGTTTTTGGACATTGATTTGGTAGCAGATGACCTGCTTGTTATTACCATAGTGCTCTTTTTGATTATTATGGTGAATTTCTTCTATTAACTACAGTATGCTTGCTGTGCCTTTTATAGTATTCAATTTGGTTTTCTTATAGAACTGATTTTTCTCTTCATTATGGTGACTTTTCACTGGGTCACTGAGTACACTGGCTTGATCAATGCTATTGACAATGTAATGGTATCATTTAAAATGTCCCTACTGCAATCGTGTCATTCAGGGGAACTGAAACAGTCATTACATTGTTTTATCTCTGTTTGGATAAACCCATATAGTCCGTCCACTTCTTCTCTTTTCATACTCATCCTCTCTTTTTTTTTTTTTTTGAGGGGATGGTGTTTACTATGTGTTGGTTGAAGGGAAGAACATTTTATATTAGCAACCCCTAAACAGTGGAGGTGCCAGAAGCACACAGTAAAGGAAACCATGGAGAGCAGTTAAAAAAGAACTCCCTCCATGAGCAAATCCATTTATCAAAGTATTCCCAATTAAAAATCAGAAATGAGTGATTGCAGAGAAAATAATTGTTGCACAGAGCATTTTGGAATTATGTGAAATATTACATAAACTGAGACTTTACATGCCACAAACCCTTCCTATATACCCCTGATTGTATTCATGAAACCCAAAGAGAAGATTGTTTTGTTTTTGTAAGGAGACTTACAAAATAAAATAAAAAAATAAAGACAAATCAAAACAGTCTCAACTGGCTGTAATGGTAACCCAAAAAACATGCAAACAAGTTTAGTTAAAATATGTAAATAACTTAAAGATAAAATGTAGATTACTCTAAAGACGGGAAGGCATGGCATATATTGGTGGTGTAATGAATTTATGCCCATGGTGTTGAAAAAGTATGGCCTTAATTTTTTACTGCCCCTGGATACCTCTGGGCTCTGTGAAACCTTAAGGAAAAGTTTCGGTTAATTTTAGAATTTAATTCTAAAGAAAGAAAAATGAGCAAAACACAAAGAAAATGATGGAAAGTGTCGAATAATGTGGAAGACTGGAAGAAAGAAAGGAAGAGTAAGGGGCAGACAGGAACAGTGATCAAAAGATCAGAGGATGGGTAATGTCTGGAAAGAAACTGTGCCAGTTTGCTGCTAACGACTGGGTTATGTGTTATATAACTCCAAGATGGCAGCCTTGGTTTTCTGAATAATCAGAATTCTGGAGTGGTCCTCATCTTTTCCCCGCAGGAGGACCTCTTTGTAATCAAATCACAGCCGCTGTTGCCTTTGAATGAACATGAATCTCTAAAATAGGCTGAAATTTCTCTGTGCAAAGAAGCAACTCTCTAAGCTAACACTTCAACAATACAGGCATTTTGCGTTGTTTAAACAGTGAAGAGTCTAAATATTTTCTAATTGGCTGCAGCATCAACAGTTTGGAGAATTGAACAATATATTACAATTTTTGTGCAAATCATTAAGCACCTATGTACTGTATTAGTATTATTATTATTTTTTTTTTTATTATTATTAAGTAACTAATTACAATGATTTATTTTCTATGACCATTGTCAGCATTAAATGCATGCAAAAAAATCTAAATTAAAATGAAAAAAATAGGTCAGGAAACTTTTAGGTTAAAAAGATAACATGAAATATAAATGTCAGAATAATAGTATGATCTCCATACCTCCTTCAAAGTTTCCGTTGACCTGGTTTGTTTTGTTTGATCTCATTCTTGCTTGGCCTATCTTATTAAGTGGATAACCATGTTTTGAAATGTCGGAAGTTTGATTCTTTTTTTATTTTTCAATGACTATATGAGTACAGGCCTTTTACCATTCATTTTATTAACTTATACTTTCCATCTTCAACTTTGTCTGGGAAATTTTTATTTTTTTGCAATGTTAATATTTTTACTGATAAAGGGACTTCTAAACACTGGATTTTGTTCAACGGAAATGGGGGTACAAATATTTTTAAATTTGTCTTCATTTCATAACTTTTGTTTATGTACTTTCTCTTAAAAAACAGAAAACAGCTTTCTCTTAGTCTGTTATATGTAATTCCAATAAAAAAAGAGTTTAAATATTTTTTGCAGAACATCCAAGGATTTTATATCGTTCTCCAAATATTTGCACTTATAAAGGTATCAAAAACTTTTTCTTAGTGAATGTATTAAAGTATGAAGACTGCACAACAGTTAAGCTTGTGTTTCTTTGATCTTCTGTTTGTTTGCACTGCAAGAGGCACTTAGAATCTCTTACCTCTTACAAATTTTCTTTTTGTAAAAAAAAAAAGAAATATATATCCTGAGTTAGGATATAGAAAAGTGTGCAAGAGAGAAGCAGGATTTGGAACAGTATGCAGAGAAGAGCAGCCAAAATAAAGAGAGAGTATAAGCACCACTGACTGCCAGGCTCACTGAGCTGCTAAGCAGGGCTTAACCATGCCCAAGGGGTTGTTTGTGTGTACGTGTGTGCACATCAATGCCTCGCACTTGCCTATGCGTTTTTGTGCTTTCTTTTTTTATAAGCCTAAAACAAGGGCTCTATGTTTTTGGGGTCAAAAAGAGGCCACATAATTTGAAATGCAGAACTTTTTGGGGGAGCTGGTAGTTTGTAAAGAAGCTAGTAAACTTCTAAAGTAAAAGCAACTTCATTTAATTTATTTAAGAAAAACAAGAAGGAAGTAGTTACTTGCATCTACTAAAATTACTCATATCAGGAGGGTTCTCTTTATCTTTTCTTAAATGTTTTAATTACCTTCAGCATGTGAGTTTAAATAATCATACTGATCTGTTGTTCCTTTATTATTGACAAACAATATTGTGAGCCTGGACGTAGCTTCTTTTTTAACCCACTGAAGCATAGGCATGACTGATAGAATCGATGATAGCTCCTCTTTGCTTAAGTGCTCCAGTAAGCTATGAAACAGAGCTAGCAGGCACGAAAGCTTGGTCCTGGAACTGGAACATCTAAAATAAGTGCTGTCATGATTCATGTGGGCAATCAGTAACACTTTCCTGGTGCCAAAAGCAACAAAAGAGAGTGTATATTACTGTTTTTGTTGCAATGACAATAATGATACAAATCTCATATGTGGACATACATTTGAAAACCCTACAGTTCTTAGAAGTGCAGTTCAGCTGTTCACACAAATGAATATATTGGGTGTAGGGGCTGCGTATTTCATCCTTTTTCTGTGTCAGACTGTTGCAGTTTGGTTATTTCATACCAAATCTGTATACAAGGTGATAAACCCACCATGGATAAATCTGTACATTCCTTGTAGGCTTTGTGTGCACTAATCTGCCATAAGGCCGAAAGGGGAATTGCCAAGAAAAACTCAAATGTTACACTATCTCCAGCAGTCATTGGAGAGGCAGGGGACTCGCTTTGCAGGGCGCCTTTATTTGACATATAGGTGTTACACTGAACACTATGGGCCGGATTTATCAAGATCCAATTTTGCGTGCAGTAATTTGCGCTCGCAAACTGGAATTTTGCGCAAGGGGCTGAACCATGGTTTGCGGGTGATTTAACAAGAGTGATTGCGTAACTGATGGAAGGTGCAAAACTGTTGGAGACGCCCTATTTAAATGATGGTTTTGCGCGTTTTGTGGTTTGCGGCAAAGTAGTTTGTACAAACTAGTGCATTAAGAAATTTAAATCTTACAGTGACACCCCCACCCCCTCCTAAAAAAAAAATTATATATATATATATATATATATATATATATACACTATATTGCCAAAAGTATTTGCTCACCTGCCTTGACTCACATATGAGCTTAAGTGACATCCCGTTCCTAATCCATAGGGTTCAATATGACGTCGGTCCACCCTTTGCAGCTAGAACAGCTTCAACTCTTCTGGGAAGGCTGTCCACAAGGTTTAGGAGTGTGTTTATGGGAATTTTTGACCATTCTTCCAGAAGCGCATTTGTGAGGTCGCACACTGATGTTGGACGAGAAGGCCTGGCTCTCAGTCTCCGCTCTAATTCATCCCAAAGGTGTTCTATCGGGTTGAGGTCAGGACTCTGTGCAGGCCAGTCAAGTTCATCCACACCAGACTCTGTCATCCATGTCTTTATGGACCTTGCTTTGTGCACTGGTGCACAGTCATGTTGGAAGAGGAAGGGGCCAGCTCCAAACTGTTCCCACAAAGTTGGGAGCATGGAATTGTCCAAAATGTCTTGGTATGCTGAAGCATTCAGAGTTCCTTTCACTGGAACTAAGGGGCCAAGCCCAGCTCCTGAAAAACAACCCCACACCATAATCCCCCCTCCACCAAACTTTACACTTGGCACAATGCAGTCAGACAAGTACCGTTCTCCTGGCAACCGCCAAACCCAGACCCGTCCATCAGATTGCCAGATGGAGAAGCGCGATTCGTCACTCCAGAGAACGCGTCTCCACTGCTCTAGAGTCCAGTGGCGGCGTGCTTTACACCACCGCATCCGACGCTTTGCATTGCACTTGGTTATGTATGGCTTGGATGCAGCTGCTCGACCATGGAAACCCATTCCATGAAGCTCTCTGCGCACTGTTCTTGAGCTAATCTGAAGGCCACATGAAGTTTGGAGGTCTGTAGTGATTGACTCTGCAGAAAGTTGGCGACCTCTTCGCACTATGCGCTTCAGCATCCGCTGACCCCGCTCCGTCAGTTTACGTGGCCTACCACTTCGTGGCTGAGTTGCTGTCGTTCCCAAACACTTCCATTTTCTTATAATACAGCTGACAGTTGACTGTGGAATATTTAGGAGCGAGGAAATTTCACGACTGGATTTGTTGCACAGGTGGCATCCTATCACAGTTCCACGCTGGAATTCACTGAGCTCCTGAGAGCGACCCATTCTTTCACAAATGTTTGTAAAAACAGTCTGCATGCCTAGGTGCTTGAATTTATACACCTGTGGCCATGGAAGTGATTGGAACACCTGATTCCAATAATTTGGATGGGTGAGCAAATACTTTTGGCAATATAGTGTATATATACGATATGTTTTGATGATCGTTTCCTCATTCATTCCAAAAATATTCACACGGAGTGAAAAAATGCGTTCTCTGCGTCTCCTTGCTTCATTTCGATGTCTCCTTCTTGCGACAATAACCGCTGCCATGTGTGCGCAATTACGCATACAGACCATTTGCACCTTCTTTTGAAACGTGTTAAATATAGAGTCAGATACCGTTAGCAAAATTGCTCTCAGGTTTGATAAATCACTTTGCGAGGGCTAAATTAATATATTTACATGTTCTCCTCCCACAAGACACACTTTTGTGTGTAAACGCCCCATATTGCATATTCATTGCAGAAAAAGTACTAAATGGATAAGAGGCGCTATTTAGCACGTTTTAAAGACCAAATCCTTTTAGCACGCTGTTGATAGATCAGTTTGTACATTTTTTAGCGTGCGCAGTGAAAAAGCTCACGTTTTTATACACGCAAACCTTTGATAGATCTGGCCCTATATTGTTAAAAGTACTTGCTTATTTGCACTAAAAGACATTAGAATTTGTATCACAGCCCACTCTTAATCCATAACAATAACTGATCATGGACACTCCATTAGTAGCTGTAAAATCTCAACGCTTCAGGGACATCTTTCTAAAAGGCTCTGGAGTTTATTTATAGAACTTTTTGACCCTTTTTTCAGAAGCACATTGGTACAATTATATTGGATTACAAGGACTGTTAGAGGAAAAGATTCTGCCCTGATCATTCAGATGCTCTGTTCCATCAGGATTTTATGTAGGCCAATCAAATCCCTCCACAACAAACTTGCTCATTCATGGTTGATTCCAAATACATCAGGTTGTAGCCCGTAGCTCCTGTTCCTAACCCCACTATTGTGGGAATAATTTGGGGCTTAACTTCGAGTGCAAACAGGGCATAATATTTTCAGGACATAATACAAAATTGAATCCAAATGCAATGAAAGCCTTTTAATATTGTGTTAATAATTCATGCAAATAGACTGAACTTCAAAGAGAAATGCTATATATATATATATATATATATATATATATATATATATATATATATATATATATATTGGAATATTTAAAGTGCACAATGTGACAAATAATTTGTTGAATTTATTGTACGAACGGTTGTGTGTTTAGGCACATAATGAAGGTATAAATTGGCAAAGAGGTGAACTGACTCAAAGCCCTTGAGTCTTAGTGTGTGTGGGTGGAACTGTATATTTTTTCAATGATACCAACAAGCAAAAACAAATGTTTTTCACAAAATGCATCAAACAATTCCTGAAACCCACTCAGCCATACTGTAATGTAGGATTAATGGTCTAAACTGAACAGATGCCCAATGATTTGTTTAAGGCTTTGTCCTTGTGGTATATTACATGGACATTTAGGCTTATCTTTGACTAACCTCTAAGTTCTTTAACAAAATACATTGTTACTAAAACACCTTTATTTATGTGTTTTTGTGCTAATGTTAAGTGAGATCCATTTGGTTCAAAGATAGAAGCAGCTTTGACGTTCCAATCCTACAACTGATGAAGAAACCCTTATTGTGCCAACAAGGTTCACCCTTAAGAAAAAAAAAAAAAAAACAGTTCTGGAATTTTGGCATGTGTGAAAGATAAGAGACAGTGGGGGAGAAATGCAAACATGTATGTGTGTGGTGTGAGCTGAACTGACCCCAAACGACCTTGTTTTCCCATTTCCATCCCCTGCCGGTATGAGTGGGCAGACAGAGAAATCACTGCTGACTCTGAAGCCCCCAAGGAAGCACAACATCAGATCCAACCAACATGTTGGTTTTTGGAGAATAACTTTATTTTATTTTTTTTAAGAAAGAAAGAAATGGCAATATCTTTTCATAGAAACCTGTTTAAACCAGCATGCTAAGCAAAGATGAACATTATTTAAAGAAGTCTAAGTAACTATGATGGGGCTGCAGATATCTACAGTTCAGGACAGCTGCATTTTTCTTCACATCTAGATTGATTATTGAATGACTGGAGGTATTCTGAAAATAAAACCTTAAAGCCTCAAATAAATCTCTTTTTAAGAGAAATGCAAGAAGTATTGAAAAGAGAGTGATATCATTAATAGGTAATTTGGTAAAAGGAATACTTGTAAAACCAATGTACATAATAAAAGTAAGTAATTTCCCTCTAAGATTATTAAAGTATGTCTGATTCTGATTCTAATTCTGATTCTGTACATAATATATCAATGTTAATGTCTAATACAATAGTATGTCTGACAAAAACTAAAAATAAAAATATTTTTGTGCTTTGCTGAAAACAACTGCGTAAAAGAAAAACTTCTAATAACGGCCTACAGTAATGTGCAAATATATGAAGGGTGTGTTGATAAAAAAGATGGTGCAGTCTTGTTCATATTAACAGAAATATTTTAAAATAATAAAATATTTCTAGAATTAATATTGGCTCCACATTTTTTTCCTCAGAATAAACAAGTCAAATTATTTTACTTGATCAAATCAGTTCATATGACTCTACATGACCCAGTCAGGATATTGACTTTGTCTATATAATATTGTGTGCTGCTAATTAGTTTACCAAGATTGTGTTTTAATATCCGACATTTTTTGGCAGTGCTAATTTCCTGCCTTCTCT
The DNA here is from genome assembly GCA_030533445.1 of Cyprinodon diabolis. Taxonomy (NCBI): domain Eukaryota; kingdom Metazoa; phylum Chordata; class Actinopteri; order Cyprinodontiformes; family Cyprinodontidae; genus Cyprinodon; species Cyprinodon diabolis. Next base: position 28,841,671 of record CM060069.1, on the reverse strand, counting down.
TGAACTCATAAGGACATAATAAATTCATACCTCATTATTGTCAATCTAATTGTATTTAAATAAATCTCACTTCATTTTGTCAATTACCAACACCTACAGTATAAAGGATATAAAAATTAATTCCCAACATAACAATACCAGAAAATGTGTCATTGAAATCTGATGTTAACAGTTCTTTGGAGGCGTATTTTTCTTACACTTCATTCTGAAAACCTTTTCTAGAATTAAACAAACACCTCATGGAAACAACCCTTCTTGGCATATCGGAACCACCTCCACACCCGCTGTTAATGCTGATCAGACCCTTAGAAATCTACAATGTACCACCTCCCATGTATTACACCTACAGCTATGGTTATGCTTGGCACATAACTCTGATTACATGTTGACAAATGAGACCATTCTGAATGTGAGGATGCAAGAACTTTGGGTGAAATAAGGGGTGATTTGCACATCCAGTTTGGACTGAAATAGTTGACTGAAAACAGGATGTCAGAGAAACAGGCCTCTTAATATATATTCGCATTGTACAAATCAATCAATACATCTATGTGTGAATATGAAAGTCTGCATGTCTATAAATATTCAAGGAGCGTGGAAGGTGTTGGTAGCATAAGCTCCAAGAACAGAACCAAATAATTATGAAAGACTCCAATTATACTTGGAAATATGAAACACAATAACAGCAGACTGTGACTCTAAATGATTAAAAATGACAACAGTTGGATATACTATATATTTAAGCTGTTGAAGTTTAATCCTATTCAATATATGAAAAATTAATATACAGATAAAAGAATGTTTTTAACAAGAAAGCAGAAATCAATGTGGTCGCCACAAATTTAAAAACTAAATTTTAATCTTAAATGTGAGGGTTAACAGAGAATTCAATTCACTTCAGTTTATTTATTTAGCACAATTCTCAAACATATAATCTCTAGGCACTTACAGAGACAATACTGTTAGATGGGTTAGGATAACTAGTTGATTGCATCCAGTCATTGACTTGCAAGACATGCTCCTCCTGGATGAGCCTGCTACAAAGACCTTTCCTTGCATTTTGTTGATGACTCTTTGGCAGTGCCTCACACTAGGCATGCATTTAGCGACATTGGAGCGGAAAACTCCCTTTTAACAAGAAGAAACCTCCAACAGAACCAGGCTTAGTGTCAGTGGCCATCTGCCAAGTCCAGCTGTGTTTCAAGGAGAAAGAAGCAGACATAAAATAAATCAGATATACAGAAGTTAACTGTCAACCAACTCCCTAGGGCGTCTCCAGAAACAAGACTACACAGCAAACAGCCCAAGCTCCAATATCTATAAAAAGAGATGTCAGCACTACAGCTGATATTTCAATCCAGGATGGAGTGACAGCTGAACAGGGACAGACCAGATGAAGGTACTGTGATGAGAAAAAACAGAGAGAACAAAGTTATAAGTGGAACTTGACAAATACTGCAGTGGGAAAATAGAGATAAAATGAGGGAAAGTGGTCCCTATGTGATCCAGCAGTCCAAACATATAGCAGCACAAATACAGAAAATAGCTGAGGATAACTATTTTGGATGAGATACAGTATTAGAAAGCTAATCCCACAGCAGAGCAACATTAGACCCAAGGACAAAATATAATAGGACAAGCTCTGTCTAATTGACTGCCACCTTAAACCATTGTAAAAATCCTTTTTAATTTAACTTCTGTCGGTCAAGATTTATTAGCATCCTCTTATTTAAGTCTTTTATATTTCTATATACCCATCATTGGACTAGCTATCTTGTCCCTGCTGGACATTACCAAAGCAAGATACTGCTGCAACAGTTTTCTTATTTTTGGAATCTCAAAAGGGTTGAATGCCAGCTTGTGATATGATTAAAATTTCCCTTATATGTTGTGAGGGAGACTAAAAGCTGGACCTCTCTCATTCATCCTTGGCGCATGTAAACTCAGACTGTGCCACTTACATTTATGACAGACTTGTTCTCCTGCCTGAGCAGTATATCTCTGCAGCTCCTCCATAGTTGCAATGTCCTCTTGGCTTTGTCACAGTTCTCCTCACCTGTTATGGATGTCCATATTTCATAAGTTTGCAGTCATGCAATATTCTTTTCCTTTCAGTTGATTAACAGAATACTGCTTTCAAGATGCTCAAAACTTTGGGTATTCTTTTTCAACCTCTACCTGTTTTAAAGTACTCCACAGCTTGGACTTCTTCAATGTGTGTGTTCCCTGATTTCTCTAGCATTCCTTCAAGGCCTTCAGCTGCTTAACAAACATTAAGCAATGGTTGAAAAATAACTTCTTACAATATAGCTAAATCAAAATACTACAAGTGATTGAACACTCAGTCTCAATGTAGGGTAGCCTAGGAATCTACTGTAGGTGTCATTTTTGATGAGGCCAACTCCTTGGAACATAATTAAAAAGAAATTAGATTTCAATAAACTTTTAGTTAGGCTTTAGCTTTACTGTATGATATACATTTATGATTACACTGTTTTCACATTCTGTACTGTCTTCTTTTCTCCAGTTTGTCTGTTTAGAAGCATTTGTGATATCCTGTGTGTAAAAAATGTATTATAAAAATAAGACTCATTTAGTTCACAGAGCAGTTTCTCTTAGGGATTAAAAACACTAAAATCTAGGGGCAATAAATTGTACTTGGGATATAAGGTAGAGAGACTTTAGTGTATATTGATGCCTTTTATAATTTGTTTGGGTGTTTTTTAAATGCAGGTATGAATTTTGTTTAAAATTCTAATAGTATGCACTGATTTCTGCTGGTCTATTGGATACAATTGCAATAAAATAGGTGTGTTGACGAACCAAGATCAAGGTGTACGCTGAAAAAAATAATGCTACTGCTTTTGGCATTTACTTAATCCTTACTTTAACACAGCTGTTTTATGTCCTATCCTGATAACATGAAACAATTGTGTTAAAGTAACTTATTATGATTAAGCAAATGCCAAAAATGGTTTATTTTTATTTTTATTTTTTTGGTGTATGAGTGACTTTGCAAGGTATCTACAACTTATTTTTGACTCACGAAAATAGAAAAGAATGTATTCGGGAAATAAACTGAAACAAACAAGCAACCGAAAAAAATTGCAATGTCACTTATGCTTTGAGAAATTCAAAATGAGAACATCTGATGAATCAATAATCAGTTAGTACACCGCATTTGATCCACCTCTGCAGTTGACTCTCTAAGACACACCTCTCCTCATTTGCATAATGAGGCAGAAATGCAAACAGAAATGTAAAAAAAAAAACATAGGCAGAAATAAATAGCACGGAAGAAATAAATAAGGTAATAAAATACAAAGGAAGAATGAACCAGACAAAAATATTATACCATGCACAAAAATAAACACTTAAAAAAGAAGAAATAAATAAAGTTAAAGATTATAATGGACAATAAATTAATAAGGTAATTATTACAAAGGCAAATAAATATAGAAGCTAATTAAAAGATATATATTTAAGTCTCACTGTATAATTTAATTTCTACCTACATTTATTTGTTTATTGTATTTTTGGGGGGCAATTAATTGTATGCTTATTTATTTATGGAGCATTTATTTATTTCTGTATTTATTTTTAAATATGGCACAGTTGGTCCTCCATACAGAGGGGCAGCTACTTACAAGAAAGTAATGAGCTGCGAGTTAAAGAGGAGAGGATGGAAATCAACAGGGGCGGAGCTAGATGGGGGGCAAGGGGTGGCCATGGCCACCCTGAACCACTCCTTGTCCACCCCGGTGGCCACCCATACCATTTTTTCCCCTCTAACACAGATGATGGCAGCCGTAATACTCTCAAGTGGAATATTCAAAACATTTTATTTTTTGCAGTCAGTTATACACATCAATATACTAACATCAAAGATGATAAGTACAGAATTCATGCTCTATTTTTGTATTTTGTGTTATATTGGGTAAAGAGAAAAATATGTGTCTCTGCAAGGTTTTTTCAGTGAAATCAAAGATAAATAACAATCTTAATAAAAACTAATCAAATAATCAAAGTATGTAGATATTAGGGCTTGTAAATATCAATTTTATGCCTAATGTTTATTGATACAAGTAGGTAAGTGATGACAATGGAAAAGATTTATGCCCCAGAACTCAAAGCTGAGTTTTCTCCACTATACCTTTTATCTAGAAATTACGGATGTTTAAATATATATAGTGTATATGTATACTGTAATATGCAATTACCTTCCACTACATTTTAATGTAGATAGCTTCTGGTCAAACTTCCTTTATTCATTTTATAGTAAAATCCGTCTGTATATATGCTATTGTACATAACTGTAAAAACTCTTTTCATAGTAATATCCACCTGTATATTACATTCGGTTCATATCCAGCAGTAAATGTCATTCATAACACTAGTTATCTATATATTATATTCATCTATTAGTCAGATTCTGCTTAAAATGGTATCCATCTCTATACTTATTCAGTAGAAACCCATGTCCTGTATTTATGGAACCATTATGTATCCTGCATTTGCTGCTATTGCACTTCTGGTTAGACCTAAACTGCATTTTGTTGCCTTGTACCTGTACCTGTGTAATGACATTAAAGTTGAATCTAATCTAATCTAATGTGCTTCTATTTGTTAGTAAAGGCTATAGGAATGTATAGTTTGTCATTTTTGTTTTAGAAAATATGGATGTTTGCTCATTAATTTTCCTGTTGGAACAGTGTAGATTGACCCTGAGGTTCTGGTGCCGATCTGCTTTCGGCCACCCCTCAGTCTACATTGGTTATTACCTGGCCACCCTTATAAAAAAATGTCTAGCTACGCCTCTGGAAATCGACGGTCATTTGGACGGCAGTCCCCTGAATTACGCACAGAGCAAGGTTTCACCTGTGGGTGGTCTGTGATTGGAGAGACCTCGTGCTTTTACTCCGCCCCCCGGCGCGCTGCCCGCCTTCCCCAAACCAGAGCTCACTGAGCTCCTCATTACCTTCCTCTGGTCTCAGTAGAACATGATCCCGAACCTCCTCAAGCGGAGGTTGAACAATACCGATGCTTTTCTCACCGTTTCCTCTCTGATCTTGATTGAAGCTGCAGCTTTTCAGGGATAACCTGCACCGCTTTTCATTTCATTTATATATATTTTTTTTCTTTTGGATGCGCCATGCAATCTCGTTGGAGGAGTTGTGGCATTCGGCCGGTGGCATGGACGCTGACTTGGAGTCTGGCACTGATGGGAGCCTGGTGCGTCCCAGCAAATGAAGGTAAAGAGCCACTGACGCGCTTCGGGGTTAATGACACCAAATCCTGAACAGGCTGCTTAAATCTGCTCAGTTAAAGGTGTTCAGCCTCTTTCAAGCGCTCTTAACCCTGAGACTCAAGTGTTTTGACAAAAGAAGGTGGCTGTCTGCTGTCATTGAAGCAGGTGAATTTATGACAGCTGTACCAAAAGCCACTAATGATTATGTGTTCCGACACGATAAAGGCAGAAATAAAAGAGGACCTTTGAACAGAACATGTCAGATAACCAGATTATTTGGACATGGCTGCAGAGGCGCATTAAACAGCACAAATGTCTGGAGTTGTCTGAAACATTTTTCTGGAGCGTGTACTCAGATTCCAGCCATTATTCCAACTACAGTGCTCTTATTTTCAATAATTCAACAACTAATTGTATAAATAATTGTATCATAAAAAAAAAGTTTTAAAAAGATATTGATTTCCCAGCTTTTCCTCCCACTTATGTCATAGTGAGCAGTAGCTTGGGTTACTTTTTGTGTTTAAAAAAATATATATAAATAGGACTTACACTACTAAAGTAAACTGTAAAATGTAAATAATTAAATGCATATATATTAAATTAAGGTACTGTTTTGTTATATTTCTAAATAAAGATCTTGTAAGTTTAACTCCTAAAACCAAATTTTTATTGTTTTATCTGCTATGCTGATTTAGCTACAAAAAAAAAATACAAAAAACAGGACTTAACTTGTTTTTACAGCATAAAATATTGCTAATCTGGTAATAGACTTTTTAAATGGCCCCTAAAGGTGGCCCAGTATACAGTATATTAGCTCTATCACCAGTTCTCTTTCATTGTGTGTGCAAACACAATGGAACTCAACTGCATGCTACTAAATCTGGTAGAGTGTATTTAATTGGGTCCATGTATTCAAAATCTGCTTTCTGATAATATAATGAGCCAAATATCAGAATTTTGAAGTCTTTTATCCCATAATTATTTTCTAGATCATAGTGAACATGATACTACATTCATCTTTTGCATATAAGTAAGCATGTTTAGTAACTTTAACAAAACTGTTTCAAGTCTTACCCTCTGACATGGAGCAATTGTTTTAAAGTAACTAACTATGTAGATGCCAAAGATGCATTAAGTATATTAATGAAGAGGGGAAAATTTTTGAATATCATAATATTTAAGTTTCAAGTTTTTTTTTTTTCTTTTTCTTTTTACAAGCTGGTATAAACTAATGATGCAGTGATCAGAATTTGCCAATTTTGCTGAGATTGACAGCTCGTATATGGACTTTTAACAGCTCATACTCTAAAAAAAAACTGAAAATCTGTCTTGGCTAGAAAAACCCCAAGCCATACATCTCTAATGTATGCCTTTTTTTCCCCTGATGATCACAGCTAAGATGCGCCTTTCTTTGGCAACGACTGCTTGAGGGTGAAAAAACTCCCTTACTCTTGCAAGTTTAGCATTAGCATTGTCTCTAAACATGTTAAAGCTGTAGATAAACCAAAACACTGCTGCTACTAAGAAGCTTTTCTCAAATAAAAGTCTTCCCAGAGATCTTATCTTTTCACATATTCATCTATTATACACCCGACATTTTACTTTACAGTTTTGTTAGAATTCACTCATAATGAATGCGAACAAAGATTTACTGGAGTTACATCTGCAGCTGATTTTTATCTTAATTATACAATTTGGTAGCTTTTATTGTGAAATTAAATTAACCTTTGTTATGAACAAATTAGTTTAATGAATATCGTTTAATACACTCTATAATGCTTTTTCCTAGTTTAATCATACATCATTACATGTTTTACTCTAAAACATGTAATATGTGTTTCTCTAACTGCTCCATTCTGAGATGGACCATAGATTGAATAGATGTAACATTTGGTGTTTCTTCAATATTAACATCTGCATTAAAATTGCTCACAATTTGCATAATTTTATCAATTCTCAAACTAGGCTAGTCTTTGCCATAGAATGCCATATAAACTGGCCTGTTTAATATTTTCAAAGTTTTCTCTAATAAGTATATTGCCTGACATCTATGTACTGTAGATTACAGTAAAACATATCCGGTGAATAGGATTAGAGGGAATAAAGTATCCGTACTGTATTCAGCTCGCCCCTAAAAACTACTGGGGAGCGAAAATATACAGAAAACAGCTCTAGAAAATACCGTATATCACATTAGATAAAAGTAACCATGATAAAGACATTTTCACCAAACATTTGGAGCTGTTCACTTTATTACTGGCTATTAAGACATTGTGTAGTCATTTTAATTGTTGGCAACTACTATAAAGATAGATAGAAAACTTTGAATCAATCTGACTGTAATATCTGGTGAACTGCAAAGTGCCTTGAGATGACGTGTTGTGAATTGAATTGAATTAGGAATGCTGAGTACTTTGCAATCATGTCATGGTGATGTATTCTTAAAAAAAAGGAAATTAATGTATCTTTACATCTTTTAGAAATAAAAATCCCAATATATCCACCATATGCACCTTGAATTGTAACTGCCATTGAAAAAAAATAATAATACTAATACACACCCTCCTCCAAGCAGGTAGCCATACTTATAAACAAGCTAATATCAGTCATGTTACTCTAAGGCAGGTCCTGAAAAAAAAAAAAAAATCTGCACATTTGAAAATTCCTGTCAAGTTTTTGATATTTTATTCAGTTTTGCTTAAATGTATCTTTTTGAAATCAAAATAGCAGATAAATTATTTAAAGTTATTAGCATGTTAGAAATACTGAGAGGTTATTTTTGCAGTTGGGATACAGGTTTTCCTCTTCTATTTAGAGTAATATGATTAAATCATCCCTTTTTAATATTTCATTTTGACGAAATACCAAAACCCTGTGGTGTTTGAGTTATCTGTATCTCTTAGCAGTGCATGGTTAATTGTAAAGTAAATTTATACATATTTTAAACAGTTTTGGGTAAGGGGCCTGCTGTATTGTTTGGGAAGCTTTTGTCAGCATAGTGAGCAGCATTTTAATAGGGCTAGAGAAAGGGTATTGTTTGGAGCTGGTAGACAGCATTAAGCTATCTGGGAAATGGGGAACATCCATCAGTCTGTGTATTTTATCCATGATGGATTTATTTAGTCAGAGTTTGGATTCACAAAAGTGTCTCCCAATGAGTGGCCTTTCAAGCATCCTGGAAGGGGGTCTGCTGGGCACCTTTCAGAAATCCTGCCACATTGTGTTGGTTTATGTCTTTGTTTCTGGATTCCAAGGGTTGAAATTATTCACCAGGGGTTAAGAAATTACCTTTCTGTATTTAATAGGATGAGACAGTTTGTCACTATTCTGAACAGTGTAGACATAGACTTTCCAAGAAAATGTATGCAGTTAATCATTTGAAAGGTTTGTTCCTAAACAACGCGAGACCTCGACTTTTAGATTAATTATCTTTTGACAGTAAAATGAGAGAGATGCTGTTGAATGCACTGACATTTGGTCTTCCTCGTCTTGAAATTAGCCATTATTGTTTTCTTTGTTGTCTCCAATTACCAACTCTTTATCTGTCTCTGTTTTATCATATTAAAAATTTGGCCTCTTAAATTGTTTTTATTTTTCACTCAATATTGACTACATAAAGAGAGAATCAGATGTTCAACAAAAATTCCAGATTAATTTGGCTAATATTTGCACTGTCGTAGATAATCATAGATTTGCATGCATAATTAAAGGAAAGAGCAGAGCCCATAATTAAATCAGCCTGTTCCCTCATTTGACTAATTTAACTGAAGCTAGAAAAAAAACAATCAGCCATCTAACATAGAATTAGAAGATTCTTTTTCCTGGAAAGCTTTTTTTGGACACTTTGACTAGTGTATGTCTTTTTTGTCTCAATATCAGAACAACTTTTTTATGCTACATTTATGGTATTGTAGAGTTAGTCTGTTTTTATAACAATTTCTATAGTTACACATTAATTTATTTTGTTCCATATATTACTTTCTTTATTTCTTTATTAATATGGCTTATTTGATCCTCCAAAAATATGTAAATTGCATTAGACAAATAAAAAGAATTTTTTACACTGACTTTGCCTTATCTAAAAGTATGTCCATGTACTGTTTGGTATATTTGCTCATTCCCAATGCACAAATTACTGCATTGATAACCGAGTGATGGTGGTGTACTGTGTTAAAAACGCCTAAGTTGCTTCTATGTCAGCTTTTAATGTCTCTTAGGGGTGTAAATAATAGTTTTGTATCGATGCATCGATCCAAATGCCGACGATCCGAAGCATCGACACATCCACAAGATAATCGATTCATGTTTTTTTTTTCCTCCGGTCTATTTTTATCCATTTGCTCCTGGGCGTAATTCTCCCTCCCGTGCTGCGGTGCCGCTAAACCTATTTTGCCCTCCTACCGCGCTTCCTGGTTATACTCTTACAGCAGTGTGTTGCAGTAAGCTTGACACAGACATTTTTAAATTATGCTCAGTATTGAAGCGTGGTCTGAGCTACACACTGTGGGTCTAGATACGGCCGAGGCGGTGAGGAAGTGGGGACGAGTTTAGTCCGACGACGAAGGGACATGAGGGCCAAAAAGAGCTGAGATTCAGCTGGAAAAAGGGTCCCAGCGGTCTCGCGCACCTCGCTCTTCTAGCGGGTCAAACTTCACGAGTTGTTTTCCGCAATTTCGGTCATAAAAACAAAACAAGCCGGTCTCCTGTCTGGTGCACTGTTTGCGGTCAGCTACAACATGGGAGAGGTGCAGCGGAGCGTCTCTCAAGGGGGCGGTGACGTCGACACGCTGGAGCCTTCTTCTTCTTCTTTTTTTTAATGGCGGTTGGCAAACAACTTATAGGTGCATTACCGCCACCTTCCAGAATGGAGTATGGACCAGACAAACTATTATATTCTCCCTAAAATACCCGTTCTTCTTAGAAAATTAAAAATACTACCAAAAACTACATCCCCAGATGACCTTTGAAACAATTCCCTTATATCTAGTTTATTTTTATTCCTGTCTAACTCTCTAAGCAACATCTCTCTTTCCTGAGTATATTTATTACATTCTAAAAAAAACATGTTGGACAGTTTCTCTGGAGCCGAGGTATTGCATTGAACTCATTACACTGATATTGTGCAGTATTTTTGCAGTATTTTTTGATGCAACTTTTCTACTTTTGTTATTTGCTGTTGTTTCTAAAGAAAATGCATAATGATATTACAGCTTTCATTGATTTATTTCAAACTTGAAACCTTGTTTAGCCTGTAAGGTGTAAAAAAAATAATAATAATAAAAAAAAAAAACGATTAATCGATGAATCGAATCGTGGTTTATTCTTGAGTATCGAAAATAATCGAATCGTTGGGTCAGGAAATCGATACTGAATCGAATCGCCATGATGGATGTGCATTGTTGGGTCTGGTGTACCTCATCTTACTTTATACCATACTTGATAGATTATCAATGAGATTTAAGTCAAGCCAGCATATTAATAATGTAGAACAGTAATTTTATTAATCAATTGAATGTATGTATATATATCTACTTTCATTATATCCTACTGGAAAATAAAGTATCTTTTATTATTAAGTCATATAAAACAATTTCGCTGACTTTAGATTCGGTAAAACATAGTGGACCTAAACCAGTGGATAACATGGATCCTCAAATGATCACTGAGAGAAGGAATTTTATCCTAAGCAATTTAGCTCCTCTGAACTCTTCCTATAGACTCTTAACCTGGCCAGCCAGACTACGGCATATAAGTCTGGTATAGGGCTAGTAGATCTGGATTTCAAATGCAGTGTGACTACCCCATGCGCTACCAGATATACATCCGGGTTTCTATAAATAATGGGTTTCTATAAATAACTAAAATTACTTATTTCTATCCTTAACTCTATCTTAATTCTCACTATGCTTATACACATCTTTAAAAATGTTTTATGACTTTTCTGAGACAATTTAATGCTTTTTGCATTTTCTCCATTAAACTGCTTGTCCGATGTCGTCATCAGACATGCTCAGAACAGTATGGCAAAATATGATTAAACCATGTTTATCTACATTTTAGTTGTTTCTTTATTTAGCTTAAGCACTATATATAATAAGGTTAACATGGAAGAAAAACATAAAACTCAAAAAGACTAGATTTATGTTTAAATCCAAAGCCGAAAAAGAGTATGATTCTGTTTCCGGTACAGATCGGGCACAGACGAGGGTTAAACAAAAATGATTTTAATTTATTTTCTCAGGAAATACATTATTAACCTTTAACACATTATAGTTTAGTACAACTACTATTTTTGGGGAGCGGAAAATGTAATTTACCGGTAGTTCTTTTTTACAAAGTAAAATCGAAGGCAACCTGGATGTATATCTGGTAGTTGATGCGCAAATAAGTTGATGATACGGATCCTGCTCCTGGGACGAATCAGGTAGTGACAGGCAGGAGTATTGGGGTCACCATCAATCAGATAACTATGGATGTGACTCAAAAACTCAAAACAACATGCTCTCTTTTTGTAATTTTCAGGTCCGTGAAACATGTCAAGCTGGATACAGCAAATGCATAATTTTAAGAATAAATGACACTACAGCTGTCCATTGTTGAAGTTTCAAAGTTACCTCATTCTCACTTAGGATAGAGAGGCACTGAGAGTGACGCATTTTAAAATCCTGCTTCCCCGGCCAGAGTCGGCTGCAGTTTACAGTTCCACACTGAAATTCAGCCCGGCTGCATCAGGCTACAAGTCAAAATCATTAGTAAACTTCAGAAGGGCTTGGAAAGACTCCCTGTTGTTGTTTTCCCCTCAGTTTATTTAAGAAGCTTCTGACATGTTTAGCTATCAGTAAGGTCCTGGATAGATCTGTGTTTGAATATTCTTTAAGCTATGGAGTCATTTGCAACCCAGAACTTATTAATGCCCTCAAACTGTTTTATTGGACCTGCTTCAACATCTAACAATGTTTGTTGCTTATGCAGCTTTTTATATCACTGGTTTTCCTTCCTTTCATGGACATATGGACATCCAGATTTTGCAGCGTTTACCTTTTTTCAATCTGACTTCTCTATAATAGTTTTGGTCATAATTATCAATGCCCCATGATATAAACCCCTTAAAAAAGGTTTATATCATATCTGCAGGATATGATTCCCTGTTATGAGTTTCACTTTTTAATATGAATTACTTTAATAAGTGAACCTTTCAATGGTATTCTTTGCTAACAAGCACTAGCAGTCCCTTTTGTACGGAAGAGGATTAGGGCCACTGGGGAAAAAAAAAAGTTAACTGATTTTTTTTATTTTATTTCAGTATAGTATGGGACAAAAGTCAGAATTCTGACTTTAATGTCAGAATTCTGACTTTTTTCTCAGAATTCTGACTTTAATCTCAGAATTCTGACTTTAATCTCAGAATTCTGACTTTTTTCTCAGAATTCTGACTTTTTTCTCAGAATTCTGACTTTAATCTCAGAATTCTGACATTTTTTCTCAGAATTCTGACATTTTTTCTCAGAATTCTGACTTTTTTCTCAGAATTCTGACTTTTTTCTCAGAATTCTGACTTTAATCTCAGAATTCTGACTTTTTTCTCAGAATTCTGACTTTAATCTCAGAATTCTGACTTTAATCTCAGAATTCTGACTTTAATCTCAGAATTCTGACTTTTTTCTCAGAATTCTGACTGAATTCTGACAATAAAAAAAGTCAGAATTCTGAGAAAAAAAGTCAGAATTCTGACTTTAAGCTCAGAATTCTGAGAAAAAAGTCAGAATTCTGACTTTTTTCCCATACTAAACTGACAATTTTTTTTTTAAATCAGTTAATTTTTTTTTTTTCAGTGGCCCTAATCCTCTTCCGTACTTTTGTATTTGTTGGAAGCTAAAAAAAAAAAAATCATCAAATGAGAAAAATACTCCTGATGCTTTCGTTTCATATAAGGAAATGGTTTCTTGCAAGGATGAATCCTCTGACGAATCATTGCAAGGAAAACTCTGCACACTTCTGTGATTAATTTCATCTCCCAAAGCAAATTCATTCTTATTGAAATTGATTAATTTTACAGAATGTTTTTGAAATAGAGCCAGTTGCCTATCTGGTTCAGGCTGGTAATATTAGGGGAAATGAAATACAGAAAATAATGTTTGTTGCATTATTGATTCAAACAATTAAGAGGAAAAGGAAAAATTTCTCACAGCAGGATGAGAGGAGTTTATATCAGCCTGTCTGTGCTACAGTGAGAGCAGATGGTAGCAGATCACTTAGGCAAGAACAATCAAAGCTAGCGTGTAAATTGAACAATCCACTGGCAGGAGGTAAATAAAGGTAGAAATTGTCTAGTAGCAGGTATCTAAAAAAAAAAAAAAGATGTACTGTGTCTCACACAGATTTCACTGTGAAGAACATTTTAAGAATCATTAAGGTAAATGAACTAATGAGAAAAGTGCTCATATCTTACTAGAATCTGAAGAAACATTTTAAGCACGTTCAAGGCAGAGAATCGCCTCAGTCTTCAGCATAATTTAAATCTTTATCCTTGAAGTAATGTCACTTGAGAAGCTCCATTTATTCAATACTGATGACTTTTAATAACACAGTCTATAGAAGCTTGTCACTGCTGAGCTTCGACTTGTCGGGTTTTATCCTTAGAGAGCTGGAGTGAGTGAAAGAGGTAACATATCCCTTATGATCTAGTTCAGTATCACTTATCTGTTCTTTATGGCCTAATTAGAAGTCTAATCGCCTCCTAAGGACATCCTTTATTATTCTCATCAGAGCTGTGCAGACGGCAAGACGCGGTGTGAGTGAGGGGAAGTGTACTTTTGTTACACTGCCAGCTTTGTCCTTGTGTTTTGTTCTGCACTCGTGTCTGCAGGTGTTATATTGTAGCTTTCCTTTTGTTTACATCTGAGGATAGGCTGTTCTTTTTGCACAGTGCTGATTGCACCATTTATAACTAAAAAGATTTTGCATGTCAGTTGTTTGTAACTGGGCAGCTGTTTGTATACCTGCTGAATAAACATTATCCTTTGTTGATTGCTGTCATTTCTACTTTTCGGGGTGTATTAATTTTTTGCATCTCTAAACAGAAAGTATCAGTAATTTGCCTCAGGCTCTAGTCAGGAAGCAATTTGTTTTTATCAGGTGGGGTGTCTTTTCTTTTTTAAAATGTAATCACTTTTCTGTTACTAATGGTTATTGTTTCAGGTCAGACAATTTCACTTCCATGAAACTGTTTATTAGGACTGCAGGAAATCACTACTCTGGATAAATACATGTTTTACTGCACCATGTCAAGCCTGCACCTCGTTAAAGTATTGTCTGATGCATACCCTGCCAGATAAATTATCAATTTAAATATAAAAAAGGTTTATTAACTTCAAATGACATTTCCTTCTAATTTGATGAGCTTGATTTAATCTGAAATATACTCCGCAAACCTTCACTTAATAAATTTTTTTTATATCAGCTGATTTTTTTCCGCACAATTACTTAATCAAATGTTTTTTTCTCACTCTGTTTATGAGGAAAAAGACAGATTCCCTTCGGTTTCCCCAACTTAGAGCAAGGTCAAGACGTTTTAAGTCTGTTAGGCTACGTTCACACTGCAGGCCTTGATGCTCATTTTCGATTTTTTTTTGTGAAATCTGATTTTTTTTGTGTTGCCGTTCACATTTCCAAATATATGAGACTTGTATGTGATCTCCTGTGTAAACTGCATTTATACAGCAGTGTGAAAAAACAATCAAATTTTACCTGGTCTGTTTTTTTTGTTTTGTTTTTTCAATTCAAGATCATCTACTTGAAAAGTTATTGCCGCCTCACTCTGTCTGGAATTTTACTATTACACACAACGTATAAAGTTATGAAATGGTTTAGATAAGACTGAAATGTTAAAGACTCAAAATAAAAAGACTGTATGATGGTTTATCTTTTCTTCTGATGTCAGTGTTGAGTTTTTTCATTCATTTATTGCAGGTCTAACCATAGATAACAGATGACTGGCTTGAACTTTTATTGTTCGATTACACAAACATTATCATAAAAGGGGTAAAGTATACGAGACTCCAGAACATGAAATGCTTTTATGACCACTACAAGCTGCAGCAAACACAGACAAACGGCAGAGCTATTATCACGTGTCTCTAATTTATGATGGGCTTGTTAAACTGCTGCTGAGAGTTTGTCCTTACCCAGTCATCTGGAAAAAAGACTTCCCTCCTTGTCAAAGTTGCTTAAGTCTTTACACCTGCCTGTTTCTCCACCAGCCAGTGTGTTTACAGTGAGAACTGTCTGTTCGTTAACATGCATTGAACCATTCCCACCAGCCAGCAAAGACAAGTTCCAGCTGGTTGACATGCTCACTTTGACTTTGGAAGTCCAACAAAGTGCATCTAAAACCTCCCGCTATGAGGTCATGGTTACCACAGTCAGATGCTATTTTCTGCTGAGACCTCAGCAATTTTGCTGCAGAAGAAATATCCGGGCTGTGCAGGTGGAGAAGATAAGTGACAGTACATTTGCCACAGGTCCTATGGTTGTTCCCGACAAATTTTATCTGAGAATCTTAGCCAGGGAAGTTTACTGGAAGATGTGTTTTATTTATTATCTCTACTATATTTCAATCCGAAAAACTCACATAAAGAGAAAACGCAATAAGGAGAAATATATTGATACCATTACTTTGTCTTTGGCGCTCAGACCTTGGCAGGAAACATAGCGCTTAATTTTGATAGATATGCATGAACAGGATCAAAGAACAGGGCTGTTTCCCCCCAGGCCTGAAACTGGTGGTTTAGTGGAGATGGATGAAGTTGGTCAGTCTGTAGACTGCTAGTTAGAGAGACGGTATGCTGAGCTTTATGGGGAGATCCAGTGGATTGCGTGAGCTGATACTAGAGCTTCACTCAAGGACCTGGAAACTGAAAGTCCAGTTGAATAACACGGATTTAGAGAACCTGCCCCTGATGAGCAAGCATGAAGCGGCAGTGGAGAGGAAGAACTCCCCGTTGGGAAGAAACCTCTGGCAGAATTAGGCTCATCATGGCGGCCTTCTGTTGGACCGGTTAAGATGAGACAGGCAACGCAATAAGGTCCAGGAGGAATGACACTCTGATGAAGTTTTAGCTACGAAGCTGGAGGAGTGGCTGGAGGTGGGTTGAAACGGTGTCATATGAATTAAGTCACACAGCGCATCCACCGCCTGCGCACAGGAGCAGACAAGTGTGTATCGGAGGTCTTTTAAGATGAACTTTGGATGCTGATTGGCTTTCATGGAGGTATGGTTCTAAGCTGATTAGCTGTGTCGCAGGTGGATTTAGGAAAGGAATGAGTTTCTTCAGTTGAAATTCCACCTAGGCTCCATTTATCAAAAAAAAGGGGGAAAGGAAGAATAGTCTTGAGTGTTGAATTAAATAACAGTACAACTATCTTTTGTTTTCAGGGTTATTTTAAATTTTCGTTAAAGTTACTATACTTTTGATCCTTGATAGATGTAAAGATTTCAATGTTTTTCTAAGGGAAACTTGAACTGCTAAGCCTATTTAATGATGGACTTTTTGCAAGTAGATAAAATGATTTAAGAATAAATTTAAAAAAAAAGAATAAACAGAATCTCAGAAAACAGAAAAGATTCTTTCAAAAACTTTTATTGATTAAAACCTTTTTGCAACCAAACTGGTAGATGGGCGCTAGGAGCCGCTTTCAAAAAATTGTCTCGGAAAATTCTGCTTATTGTTCCTCCTGTCTGGTGGACCTGAAACAGCGCTAATGTACATTTATGAAATATTTACATCCCAGGAGTCCAGCTGGCTAGGTTAGCATATCAATGCTTCACGTTGGCTTCTCTTCTCAAAAAATCGCCTGTATAATTAAAGAGGGTGAGATCTGTCATCAAATGTGTCAAGTGGTTCAGAGCACCGCTTTCTGGGAGGCGGAGCTTTGCTTAAAAACAAGAGCTAACTAAGCTAAAAGTAAATGACATAAAACAAACAAACATGACCCTTTTATGATTCGGCATATTTTTTTGCTCTGTGATGTAGGTTTTAGATTATTTTAATGTGGCTTTGAATTTACAATTAACACCATGACTTCCAAAGTGGTCTGCTATCAGATTCCAAAACACATAGGGAGACTTCAGTTTTGTGACAGTGCAGAGATTCCAGTTGGCTTCAGGGGTGCTAAATCTGGAAGTGTCTGGCCTAGTGGCCAAAAGTTAGATCAGGCTGAATCCCAGGACGGCCCCTAAACACTTCGCCTGAACACCAACCCTCCCTTTTCGCGTTCCCCCGGAGTGTCCGCCACATCAAATGCCATTCCCAAAGAACGTAGTGGGAAGGGCAAGTGGACCATTCATCCCCTAAATATCAAGTCTGCATTAGTGCAGGCTAGCTGGAATTTGGCAGCAGATGTCAAGGCGAAGTAGTGGCGGAGGAAACCTGTACATTCAAATGTAAGATCCACCGGTTAGCTGCAACTTCTTCACACTGACAGAAAATCAAATTAATCAATCCCTAAATGGATGATCCTCTTTCAAATAGATTTGACTGCATATATTTTTCTTTAAGAAAGGAAGAAATGTTTGATTTCCTGTGAACCTGCACCACAGAGCGACAGTTATGCACAGCTGGCGGCACTGTGTTGCCAATGACTGCTTTCCTTTTCTGTCGGAGGGAAGATTCCGTCCCATTCTCATTTATTCCTTTGAAAGTACAATCTAGGGGCCTTCCACATCTGGGAGTGTGACTTCATTGGTAGTGACACTCAGTAGTTAAGGGGTAGTGCTTAGGGGGGGTTTGGGATTCAGCCATTGTCACTTTAAAGGGCAGCTTGGTGTACAGTCCTGTCCCAAATTGTCTGAAAGCCCCAATCTGCTTCACCTGCTGGCCCTGAATGCTGAGTGGCTTGGCATTGTTACCTTTGTAACTTTAGCACAACGTTTTAGTCTTAGTAACATTCAGTTTCATGAAATTGTGATGAAAAATTCGGCCTCCCATTGGTACAGAGTATTGTAGCTGGTAGAGTAAGCCACATGAGCCATGTTTTCTATGTCTTTATATTCCAGCAGGAAATGCTGAATACACAGAAAGTAGAACATGAGATTAAATATAAACTTGAGGTGTGTTCAAAACCGGTTTACAGGATTTAAAACCAGGAGAGATGACCTTTTGTAGTTTGGTCTGTAAAATACTTTGAGTCCATAAAATCAGTGATGAGTGAACCTGTAGGTCTAAAATGTACTGCAAGATTGATGTTTCTTTTTCTTGTAAATTATTGATTTTGTTTGTTTTTTTTTTTGTTTGTTTGATAAAGTGAACCTGCTAGATTCTCGCTCCGTGATGGGAGACCTTGGATGGGTGGCTTATCCAAAGAATGGGGTAAGTCTAAGCATTAAAAAAATAAAATAATAAATATATATATATATATATATATATATATATATATATATATATATATAATTTATTTTTTTACTTTAATATTTACTTTTCTATCTTTGTTCTGTTTAGAAATAGAGGAGAGAAATCTATTTTTGGTTCTTTTGGATTTTTTTCACAAGAACCATGTGGCTCTGAATGAAGTGAAAATAGTGTTTTTATACATTTCAGCATTATCATTTATGCAGCCACTATGTAATTGTTTTGTTGTTTTTTTTTGGGGGGGGGGGGGGTGTTCTTAAAGGGGTTGCTCATCCAGGTTTTCCATTTAATCTCTTGGTATGTCAAAACCTACTCCATACTTCCCACTTCATTATAAAGTTTAAGTGCTTCATTTTCTTTATGGAGATTAAAGGTCATTTAATTTCGAGAAACCCTTACCTCATTATCAGGGTAAATTGAATTCATGAATAAGATATTGAAAGGCCCCATGGAATAGATTATTTTCAAGCCAAAAGTTGAATATCCATCTCCAAATATTCCCAAAGTGAAGGCCAATTAGTGCACGACTTGCTAGAGTGGTAAAAACGTAATTCCATACCATATTATACCACTTAAAAAAAAAAAAGAACAATAGAATGTTATAATTTACACTTGAATTTTAATGTTACCTTAATGGTGTTAAATGTTGAATATTGTTTTGAATAACATTTTTTATTTTCACATCAGCCTTTGGGTTAACAAGATATCATCCACCACAGACTTTTGAAATTCTCCATTAAATTGGAAGTAACATTTTTTTTTTATGTTCATTACCTATCATTGAAAAATCTGACATAGTTTCTGTCTGTTTTTAAGAAGCAATAACCCACCAGGATGACGGTGCTGACTATTGCGTTTTATCTCCCATGGATATTCAAATCATGGCTTACTTTGAAGCTGCTATTTAGATTGGAAAGATAGAGCTGAAAAAGCAGGCATAGGTGCAATCATAATAAGGAAGTGATTATGTTAAGTTGTGTGTCTGTGTGTGTTTCTTCCACCAGACGTGAATAACTTTGAGGTAGATGGAGGGAAAATAAGAAATAGGAAATATTGAATTCTCTAAATGAAATTCCCATTATCTCTTAACATTTACGTACACTTAAAGATGAATACTAGGTTATTTTCTATCTAATTTATGTTATAAATAGAAGCACAGTCAGAATAAAGAAAGTCGTTTGCATGACAGTGTATAAATGATCCAGCTTTTATTAGCTTTGAAAATATATGACTAACACTGTGTGGAAATATCCCTAAACAAACCTCAGCCATCTTGAAAATATTTGAAAATGTAGAATTTAAAGGAGTTGTATTTCTAGCACACCCCACCAACAGAGAAATTATCCCTCTTTGGTGGATTAAATAGCACATAATTGAAGTTGGCAATTGCAGTTTATCTTCAGTGTTTGCATCCCATCTGTAGCTCACTCCCCCTCCAGACACAAATGTCCATATTCACACTTCCAGTCTTGGCTGAATAAGTTGTCGACTACCCAAAACTTTTTATCACTCAAAAGCTACTTTGGAAAGTCTGGCAGCTTTAAACTCTTCCGCTGCTTTGGAGTGATCCTATCACCACTGTTGTAAAAATACATCACCATCTGAGCTTTGCACATGGATCCCTTTGCATGGGATTTATTTGGTTATCTGTCTGATAAGTGTTGCCAAGAGCATAGCAACAACATCAACAACAAAAAATTCAATATGCAAAGAATTTTCAAGGGGACAAACAGGAATATTTCTGCACCTTTTTTCGGCTGAGGGACACAGGTGACGGTGATGCACCAGCCTCTGCATTTATTGGCAGTAAAGTGGTTTAATGAATGTAGAAAATAAATAGATGCACAAATATGTATGTTTATGCATATACATGTATCATTTAGTTGAGCAATTAAAAAAGTTAATTGCCATTGCGCTTAGATGTGACAAATATGCAATGTGCTAATCTTGTAAAAAAAAAAACATAATAATAAAACAAAAACCTGCATAAAAGCTATTTAAATCTTATAGTAAATGTCACGGTAGAAAAAAAAAATTCCAGTGTGGCTTAAAATTAAAAAGAAGCATTCTGTCTTTTATAGAGCAAACTGAATTTTTACATTTAATGAATGTGAACTTAAAGAAATCCTTCTTGAATCATTAATAGTTTTTTTTTTTTTTTTGACTGATGAAAGAAGTCTAAAAAAGCCTCAATAATGGGACCATAATGCAAATAGCCCCCTGGAAATGTGATATAGCAATTTGAGGGGTGATGTGAGATGAGCTGAAAGTGGAGAAAATGGCAGTAAAGGGAGAGCTGCCAGACTGTAAAAAAGTGACAGACTGTTTCAGCTGAAGTGTGCAAGCTCAACTTATGGCAAAAAAGTTTTCTCTGACTTAAATAGTTAAAGTTCTTTTTATAATTTGCAGAAATTATACTTTGCTGCTGTTTTAAGTACAAGGGAAAAAAATTTAACTTGTCCATTAATTTGACGACAATAAGGTTTCATTTCTTAATTTTAAGAAATATGCGTCCTTAAACTATTTCCAAAATATCCTACATCCATATACTACATCAGGATAGATGAGTTTCAAGAAAGCTTTATCTTTTTTATACATATGATACTGCAGCATATGCTTATTGATCTTGAAGATATTTTAACATAAAGGAAAAATGAAGATCTATTTTATATTAATCAAAAACAGACTGGGTCTTTTCAGTGTTTTTTTACATGCTAATTCACATTATTTTCACTAACGGCTAACAAAAACACATTTAAAGATATATCTGTGTATCACACAAATTAAACTGAAATGTGGGCCTAATGAAATTTTTGTTTATAGTTTTTTATTTCAAAAAGTATTTTTTATCAAAAAAAATACCTTCTTCTGGAGCTGCATCATAATTAACTGAGTATAAATGTATTTAAGCTGGAGTCTCTGATTTTTGTATAAGTTGGCTTGATTCTTAAAATGCTAACGAGTGTACGCCTTTTTAGAATTTGTACCACCTTAGTAGTAATCATCAGCAATTGTATGCATAATATTAAGTGGGATCTTAATGATAAAACGAATATCAATAGGCTTCATGTGGAAGGAAAAAAGCCCACATTTGGAGGCATGTTAAACACTTTAGTGTTGGCTCAGGCCTGCAATACACTATTCTCCCTTTACTTCTATGGCAAGCTATGATTGCCAGTTATTGCAAAAACAAATGTATGAAAGGAGGGACTTTTTTGTTGTCAACATGTCTTTTTAGTCTTATTATTTTTAGTTTTTTGTTCCTACATTGCTTTTAAAGAGGTCACAGATTGGCTTGGCTCTGGCTATAGTGTAGTGGTTGACACAAGGTGGTTGCTTCTTATTTTCTAGATCTTAAAGAATATTAATACCTAGAACTACAAACAAAATGTCTCAAAGAATACTGTATAAAAAGGATAGATCTAACCATAAAGACTTCAGTTGCTGTCAGTTTCATTCCTTTACAACCCATCAGTGCAGTAAATCCCCAAGCCATTTTACTCCATATCCAAACATCAATAGGTGAGCGTTGATGGGTTTTGTAAAGGCCCTGCAACAAAGCAGACACCAAGAATGTTGTGGTGACAAAAGAAGGCTGATGAAATTGGCTTTGTAGGCTTACTTCATATCAGGTTTGCAATAAAACAAATACAAACATATGACATCTAGCTGTTGGGAGCATCTAGACTTTCCTTAAGACTAATTTCAAAGACAAGCTCTATTTAGCTGGTATTTGATAACTTAAATTGAGACCCATGTTTGATAAACAGGTCGTCTCAAACTTTCTTAGATACCATGCTGTTATGTAATGAAGCAATATTTGAACAAATTTGCTTTGGCTCACATTTAATCTTAATATGAGGCTTTGATTTAAACCCCAAATGCTGGAAGGCAGGTTTCAGAACAGTTTATCAAGCTTGGGGGGAAAAAAGGGTTTGTCACAGTTAATGCACAAGAACACATTCAACATTGTTTTTGATTTACATTAACAAAACTACCACATGTATTTTAAGCCCTGTCCTTTACAGGGTTTGTTTGTACTATTAAGCGAAGAATAAGGTACCTACCTGATGTGATTTTTGAGAAAATCACCAAATCATTCGGTCTTTGTCCGGTCTTCAGTGCAAAACAAGAAAAGAAGGCAAAAAGTGCTCTAAATTGATGTAATCTGCGTTTTGCTTGACTGAACAGCTAGTCATAAAGGTCCCTTTCATCCAGCCCCTTCACTGATTCAGTTTGCTTAATTGAGCGTAGATGAGGACAGGCAAGCATCAAACATGCTGAGGATACTGTAGAAACCATGCAGAGGCTGGGAGCATGTGCATAATGGGTGCCTCTGCTGAAAAAAGGAAGCTGTTTTTTAACAGCATGCTAACGAAGGTTTATAGAAGATGAAAGATTTTCTTTAAGATTTGCCAGTGTTGTTTTTACTT
This sequence comes from Cyprinodon diabolis, assembly GCA_030533445.1. Taxonomy (NCBI): domain Eukaryota; kingdom Metazoa; phylum Chordata; class Actinopteri; order Cyprinodontiformes; family Cyprinodontidae; genus Cyprinodon; species Cyprinodon diabolis. The sequence goes on along the minus strand of CM060069.1, from coordinate 28,818,584 downwards.
TTTGAAGTGGTGTAGGTGCAGTATACACCAAGCTCTCAGGATAAGCTGTGCATGATGCACAGCTTTAGCTGTACTTTTCAGTTTTAGCCAGTCTGTTGCAAATTGTTTGAATGTCTAACTTTAAGTTGGTCAATATGAGGGGGAAAAAACATGTTTGTTTAGAGCAAATGTCTACTAAGTTGAAACTGTTTTAAATTATCTTGTGAGTTTGGTTTGGTAGTGAACTGGAAATTGGGCGGTGGTATGTAGGTATTACCCATTTACAAGAAAAAGGACAAAACAATTATCAGTTACGCTTTCTTTTCTTTTTTTAAGGGTGCATTCGGAATTTTTTTTTTCCCATAGGTACCAGTACAATTTCCTGACAGGGAAAATGAGCTTTCTTGTATTTTTTTTTTTTAGCCACTATAGGCCCCAATATTCATTTTATTAGACTGTAATTGAGGTTGCATACTCTGGAGGTGCGCATGAGTGTGACTTTCTGCACACTCCATTTACTTGGCTTGTTTGTAAAGTCTTTACTGTCATTACTGCATTAGCGAGAGAACATAAGCAACTGTTTTTCAGTATCAGATTAGCCACAAGTGTACCTCAAACCCCATCACAGACTCCACACAAGAAAAAGGAAATCTAACTGTATTCTAGTGCAAAAGGACAAAGTTGCAATCTGATCCAGGATGGAGCAAGATGAGTTTTTAACACATTTACAGAACTCAGGTATGCTCTGCGAATAAAAAGGGATTTGCAGGTGGCCTTCTTTTTGCTTAGAAGTAAGATGGGTCTATAGTGAAGTGGACAACCAGAAATGGGGAAAGCAGGACCAAGTGTAGCATATATTGCATTGGGAAAAAAATTGACCTTTCTGTCAATTTCTGTCAATTGTTAACCATTGGATTTGGTTTTGAGATGGGGTGAAAAAGCCCAGTTGGAACTAAGCTTTATTAAATCAAAATTGAAAATAGATAAACTAATGTTGACACACGATAAAGTAAGGAAAGCTTCTTCGAGGTTTGTGGGGAGCTTTTTAAAAGAGCAATTTTACTTAACCCCTCAAGACAGACGGTTGATTAAATTGTCATTCATCGTCGTCTTGTGGTTCCACAGCTGGTCCAAGCCTGCTGCCTCTGCATGGCCTGTTGCTCTTTGCTGGGCATTTTGCTCTGCATCTCTGCTGGTCATGAGCACCATCTCACCTTACCACTGTTGTCAGAATGAGCCGTTTCTGAAGCTGGATAACAGTTTTGGGTCCTGTACCCACAGAACTACCATGGGAAGAGACAGTGTTCGCGTCGTAGCTCTGGGACTTCCCGAGCTGGGAGCATCTCGGAAGGATCTGGAACCCAGGGACACTGGGGCCATTGTTGAGCTTTCCACATAAAATACAGAACCATGTCTTGTTCAGTAAAATCCAGGTCGGCCATATTGAGTTGAATAGAGGCAAACAAGAGGCAAACAAATGGAAGATCCTCCTATTTGTCCATGACCAGAAGAAGCGTGCTCTGCATTGTCCACATGGTCTATTCAAATTGTTTATGAAATGTCAAGTGAGCAACAGCTAAAGCTTTATTCCATTTGTGTTTTTTGTGAACATACCATCATAGACTGAGATAGACTTCATTTTACTCATTATATTTTAATCTGACTTTTTTTTTGCATTGAGAATTACATCTTGTTTTTGTTTTTGTTGTCATGGCATATTGCATTAGCTTTCTGGACACTGTGCTGATCTGTATTTAAAAAAATTACAAGGGCATAGAAATGACTAAATATATAACAAAAAATAGTTAGACAACTGATAATGAAACAAAATTACGACTATAAAAGTGAAAATGTTAGGTGTTATGAAGTATAGGAAGCATCTCAACATCCAAGTTGTGATGTGAAGTTTGCAGGTTGTAGACAAATAAAGACCTTTGAGTAGTATTTCTAGGTTAGATGTGAGATTTAATTATTAAAATGGAGAAATAGGGGCACAAAGGGAACTAATAATAGATGTGGCTCAAATAAAAAAAATCTCTAAAATGACATAAGATGAGGGAAGAACAAGATGTGGACGGAAATAGAAAAAGGTGATGAGATGTTGTCTGTGCAAGGAGTCAAAGGAACAGTTCTATTACAGTGTCACTATGGTCAACGGTAATGGGTGGTAATAATAAGTTACAGACGGCTTTATAGAATTAGAGCTGGGAGAGCACTCAGCCCAGCCACAGGGGGTCTGCTGATGGAAGTGTCACACTGCCACACATTTTAAAGTAAGAAAAACTCAACAGACACACTAATGAGGCTCTGCAGGGATCCCTATAGGGACTGTTGTGTTGGGAAAAGGCGAAGTAGGAGGTAGAAAGGAGGTAATGTGGAAGGTTAAAGATATATATGTAAAGCTTTTATCAGCACACACTTATTTTATTGGCTTTTAAAACTTGGTTAAATTAAAGCATACATTTACTTTTTTATTGTACAATATAGCAATACTATGCTATTTCTTCGGAAGTAATTAAATGTAATTCTAAAAAGGAAAAAATTACCACACCAAATCCCATACTTAACTCTATGGGTTGTCCTGACATAATATATTAGCTAGTCATGTCATGCTGTGTGCAAGACTTTTTGTGTTACATCTAATGACCTTAGCCCCACATAATACGCAGAATGCTTCTACTTATAGAGCATAAAGTGGAGAATCAAAAGAACTATTATATCTCCCTATATAAAATGCATTTTTATAAAAATTTAAGACAACTAAAATCCAATATTTATGTTTTCCACCTATTGTAAAGCAAGAACATCACTGCTTGAGCTTTGTGCTAGCTGTTTATTTTAAGTATCCATATTTGCTTGTAAAGTCAGACCGTACAATATTTTCGGTATTCAACACTCTGTTGACGATTCCTATTTGATGAGGTTATTTTGATTAAGTAACCACCAAATATACATGTGAACAAGGCAGTCCAGACACTCAGATTATTGTGTGAGCTGTATAACCTGTGCAATCCTTTCAAATTAACCTAGAATTTTCCTTCAATATGAGGTAAGGTATAAAATAGGTGATTAGTCACCATGTTGTCTGTTTACATTTGCAGACGTATGCATTTCACCTCGTCTCTATTTGTTTTATGAATTAGCAATTTATTTATAATGCATTACAACACCTATTTAGTCATGTAATCATTACATGAATGTTATTTAAATTGAATGGTGTTTTACATGGTTTGTAAAACACACTCAACCCATGTTGTCAGGATAAAGCAGTTGTTGCTGATACTGAATTAAAGCCAAGGTGCTACTACCACTGCTACTTAAATCAACAATAAGAGCTGGACCTTTCCTTTCCCTCTTAGAACCCTTTATGTTTGTGGAGAAAGACCCTTAAACCCACACTGCTCCTCTGGTGCCGCACAGTGGCAGAGCACTGCTCCCTCAAGGGGATGGGTTAAATGCAGAGAGTGCATTTCCCCATTGTGGGACAATAAAAAGGGATTTACATTCATTTTAATCACATTCAAACATTGAGGCACATTTCCCGGTCAGCTTGGTAACTTTTTTCTGTAAATATAAATTTGAAACATTTCCAGTACCCTTTTCTTTTTATAAATGAGGTAATATTTTTCAAGTCCTTTATACAAAGCTTTATCATACCTCAACAACATTTCTGTTTATAGTCCAAAACTTCTTATCACTTATCTGTGTTCTTTTCAAATATTTATTTGATCCCAGTTTCATTTAGAAGCATTCAAACTGCTCATAAATATTATAAGCAGAAAATGTAGAACTCGGCCAAGTCTGGATCCCATCATAGAAATGTAGTAGTTAAAACAAGGTAAAATTTCAACCAGGGAAGTTTAGAGTTATATTAGTAATGCTCTGAAATCAAATGTTTTATCTCTGAGATGCAAATTCACATTTGTATTAAAGTTTGTGTTTGATAAGTTGAGAATCTGCATCTGTTTTATTTTTTTGTTTGTTCCAACCATCATCTTATGTACTGATCTGATATTTAGATTGGATATCTGCTGTGATGTTGACTAAATAGCTGGGTCTGATATCTGGTAAAGGAAGCTGATCCAGTACTCTCATCCAGCAGGGCAGCCAATGATGAGCAAACACAGAGCAACAATGTGCAACCTCCGGATCGAGCCAAGTCTGCTATTTGGAAACATTTCAAACTTAGTATCCCAACAACAACAACTGCAATAAGCTATGTATGCAGTTTGAAAATTATGAGGGTTGGTGAAATTCTTGGTAAACTAATGCCACAATTTTTGATAAGCGCCTACAAATGCACTACGCTAAAGGACACATGGAGCCCTGAGTGACGGCGGCTGAGAGTACAATGAGCAACAATGTTTATATCAAGCCTCATGCCTTAACTCACATGGTAAGGTATACGGTTTATTCATTCAGCAGTAAAATTGGATTGTTAACAGGTATCGGCCTGTATGCACAGCCCAGTATATTAACTAAAAAGCAACTACGGTAATTAACTCAAAGTGAAAATATTTCAACTAAATTATTCAAGTCAAGTGTTTAAGTCACTTTATCCAATTTTCTACTCTATTTTAAGGCAGATATGTAAATTGTACTGTGTTGCATGGAGCACTTTATCTACCTAAAATAATTAAATTCAACTTGCATTAAAGCATGTATAGATTTATAGCTAAAAATCTCAGAAACAGCCAGACTCTACATTTTGAAGACTCTCTGTAGTAATGACATTCATGGATGCTGAACTCATTTGGCTCTAGGCAAAAAAAAAATGGAAGGTCATCTGTTCAATAGCATGCTGTGATGCCAACAATAGCTGGTAGCCCAGTAACTTTGTGTGTGGGTGGTGTATTTTTTAAGCTGTGTAAAGCTCAGAGCAGTCCAGTGGATCTGTGTGATCTAACCAGTAAGAAGCTTATGTCTGCACTAGTAGTAACTGGTCTGAAGTCTCAAAGAAACACGGGCTCACACCCATGCAAATAATTGTCTCTGAGACTTCATACCTCTTAATATAATGCACTTATTTCTGATCTTGCACTTTGAAATTGTCTGTTAGTAAAACTGATTGATTTCTTTCACACGCCCTTGTATCAAAAAGTAATTGTTTTCCAATAAGATTTTTAAAAAAATGTGCTGCAAGACATTATAAATGCCATCTCAAAAGCATGTGATTTTGGTTACACAGAAATGTCTTAGTAAATAAATTACCCATAGTCTCTCAAAAATGTTTGAGCAGCTGATTTATGGTGTCCATCAGACAAAAGACTCAACCACGGCAGTGCAAGCTAAAAAAAAAAAAAAAAAAAGTATCAGACAGATGGTGAACAAGACGGAGAGAAAAGACAAAGACAGAAGGTTTTAGATCATCTACTGCAAGGATTGATTAATATAGGCTATTAAGCTATAACACCAGATCATAGTTTTGTCCCTCTAGCCATATTACAGTGACATAATGAAGCGCCTGTATTAGCCATGGGAGAGTGCTAGTGATGCAGATAATAGCCACATCCCAGGAGACCCTCAGAGGGAATTAATGCTGCTGTCTGAGGCACGCACTAGTGTGAATGCAGATACAAAGGCTCACACATGAATGCTTGCAAAATAATTTACATGTTTGTAGACATGGGCAGAAATTAACTTATAATCACTTTTGGGGAATGATTAATAAAATTAGATAAAACCTTAGATCTAACTGTAACCATTGACAAAAAAAATAAAATTAAAAAACCTTGTGGGGACTAGCAAACTGCAATACTTGACTCCTTGATTTGGTGGTGATTTGATGGTGAAATCGTAAAAATGTTCCTCACTCTGATGTGCAGATAGGAGCACACACACACACACACACACACACAATCAAGTTCCTCTATCCTCATGGCGACATTTTTTACCCATTTCTGCAGCCAGAGACCCTTACCCTACACCTAACCATTATGAGTTCATACCTAACCCAACCTAAACTCAATTTATACCTTAGTCCAAAACAGGGTTCCCTCTAATTTTTCATGCTACTGAGCATACACACAAACCCCCTGAGTACACTAAGAACCACTGTAAGCTACATTGGATGTGCATGCTGAGGCCACACACGACTATTAAAGTAGTTATAGCCCTGGGATCATAGTAAGTTACATGTTTACTAAAAGAATTTGTATTAGAGCAGTCATTTTGATTAGTTTCCTTTAAATTTAAGTGATTTGGCCCACTTAAAGATTCAAAAACAAAAAAGAAATCTTCATGAGATGTGTAGTATGCTATATGTTTAAGTCATGATTTTGCCAGGATGAAGGTTCTGCTCTGGAAGAAATAAGACATTACATGATTCAGATATAACTTGTTCCCATAAGATATTAACATTTTTTACGATGAAATGAAAAGGTTGTGACACTGTATAAATTCCTGTAACTCTACGACAAAGTATAAACAGTATAAACATTTAATGATTAATATCCATAAATTTAAAAACCTACATGTCACTAGAATATTTAAAAACATGACTTAAATCTTTCTATTTTTCACATCTGTTCTAACTCCAATATTTGTTTAAATATGCCACTTTAAGAGCTTTATGGATGCTGTTTGGATACCATCCATTAAACTAAATCTTCTTTCACAAACAGCACTGGATCATTGAAATGTAGTGCAAATATCCACAAGCTGTAAGGCCTCCTTTAGCTCCTCACATATATATAATAATATTGATCTCACATTGGAGAAATTTAGCTCTGTATTTAACCCATCCCCTTGGGGAGCAGTGGGCTGCCATCGTGGGGCGCACGGGGACCAGTGTGGGGTTAAGGGGTCTTGCTCATGGACCCAAAGTGGCAGTCTGTGGGAGTGGGGCTCGGACTCAGAACCCCAGGATCCCAAGCTCTATGCCCTAAGCACTAGGCTGCCACTCCCCATCTAAGTGCTGCAGCCCCCACATCTGAGAATGCGCTGATTGACCCCTGTTTACGTTTTTGCTTTGTTGAACTCTTTTTAATGACGCTGGGATTTAATTAAAGATATTCATCCAAATAAAACTCTTAAATGCCTTTATATTTATCCTAAAACTGATTTGGAGAGGCTCAAGAGAAGCTTATTTTTAAGTAAAGCCACCTTGCACCTCAAGCGTTTAGCAGGATAACGTAATTTGTGAAAGTGAGATCAGTATATTTCCTATTATTTTTTTATTATTTTTTCCTTTACATATTTGAACATTTGTAATTATATTAGAACACTTAGAAACACTTTAAAAATTAAATCTTAAGGGAAAAATTAGTTTGAGGAGTTGCCCTAGATGTTTACTTTGTCTTTCTTTTCTTTACCACAGTGGGAAGAGATTGGGGAAGTAGACGAAGACTATGCCCCCATCCACACCTACCAAGTGTGCCGCGTGTTGGAGCAGAACCAAAACAACTGGCTTCACACTAACTGGATTTTAACTGAGGGTGCCCAGCGAGTATACATCGAACTCAAGTTCACACTTAGAGATTGCAACAGCCTGCCTGGTGGGGTCGGGACCTGCAAGGAGACTTTTAACATGTATTACTATGAAACGAATGGTGATGAGGACGACATGGAGGAAGGCAAGATGAGTGATGGTGTTGGTATAACTGAAGAAGAAGACAGGGCAATGAAAGAGAGCCGATACATCAAAATTGATACCATAGCAGCTGATGAGAGCTTTACCGAGCTCGACCTGGGGGACCGTGTCATGAAGCTTAACACTGAAGTCCGCGATTTGGGTCCTTTGACCAGGAAGGGCTTCTACTTGGCCTTTCAGGATTTAGGGGCCTGCATTGCTTTAGTGTCGGTGCGGGTATTCTACAAACGCTGCCCCTTCTTGGTGAAGAGTTTGGCCGAATTTCCTGACACTATTCCTGCCTCAGAGGCCTCACAGCTGGTTGAGGTGGTTGGCCACTGTGTTAATAACTCTGTCCCCTTATATGAGCCACCACGGATGCACTGCAGCACAGAAGGGGAATGGCTGGTGCCAATTGGGAAGTGTGTTTGCAAACCAGGCTTTGAGGAGATCAGCGGATCCTGTCAAGGTAAAATGTTTATTTATTTATTTTTTTTTAGGGTGGACATTATTAGTGTGAACTAAAATGGTGGTATTGTATCGGCGAGAACCGACAAATAGGAGAGCTAAAAGTTTATTTAACTATTGTCACCCATTCCAAGTAGACAATAAAAAGTTGTTCTGGATTCACTTTATATTAGTCTTTTTCACAAAGGTAGGCAGCAGCTTGACAAAGCAATGATGGCAATTATTTTACATCCAAGTAGTATGCAGTTATATATATATATATATATATATATATATATATATATATATATATATATACACTCACCGGCCACTTTATTAGGTACACCTGTCCAACTGCTCGTTAACACTTAATTTCTAAGCAGCCAATCACATGGCGGCAACTCAGTGCATTTAGGCATGTAGACATGGTCAAGACAATCTCCTGCAGTTCAAACCAAGCATCAGTATGGGGAAGAAAGGTGATTTGAGTGACTTTGAACGTGGCATGATTGTTGGTGCCAGAAGGGCTGGTCTGAGTATTTCAGAAACTGCTGATCTACTGGGATTTTCATGCACAACTATCTCTAGGTTTTACAGAGAATGGTCCGAAAAAGAAAAAACATCCAGTGAGCGGTAGTTCTGTGGGCGGAAATGCCTTGTTGAGGCCAGAGGTCAGAGGAGAATGGCCAGACTGGTTTGAGCTGATAGAAGGGCAACAGTGACTCAAATAACCACCCGTTACAACCAAGGTGGGCAGAAGAGCATCTCTGAACGCACAGTACGTCGAACTTTGAGGCAGATGGGCTACATCAGCAGAAGACCACACCGGGTGCCACTCCTTTCAGCTAAGAACAGGAAACTGAGGCTACAATTTGCAAAAGCTCATCGAAATTGGACAATAGAATATTGGAAAAACGTTGCCTGGTCTGATGAGTCTCGATTTCTGCTGCGACATTCGGATGGTAGGGTCAGAATTTGGCGTCTACAACATGAAAGCATGGATCCATCCTGCTTTGTATCAACGGTTCAGGCTGGTGGTGGTGGTGTCATGGTGTGGGGAATATTTTCTTGGCACTCTTTGGGCCCCTTGGTACCAATTGAGCATCGTTGCAACGCCACAGCCTACCTGAGTATTGTTGCTGACCATGTCCATCCCTTTATGACAACAATGTTCCCAACTTCTGATGGCTACTTTCAGCAGGATAATGCGCCATGTCATAAAGCTGGAATCATCTCAGACTGGTTTCTTGAACATGACAATGAGTTCACTTTACTCAAATGGCCTCCACAGTCCCAAGATCTCAATCCAATAGAGCATCTTTGGGATGTGGTGGAACGGGAGATTTGCATCATGGATGTGCAGCCGACAAATCTGCGGCAACTGTGTGATGCCATCATGTCAATATGGACCAAACTCCCTGAGGAATGCTTCCAGCACCTTGTTGAATCTATGCCACGAAGAATTGAGGCAGTTCTGAAGGCAAAAGGGGGTCCAACCCGTTACTAGCATGGGGTACCTAATAAAGTGGCCAGTGAGTGTATATATTAGGGCTGGGCGATAATTCAATAACGATATATATCGATCGATAGACGTGTGGCGCAATAGAAAAAAAGAGAGTCGATAAAAGTTGGATAAAAGAAACACAGTTTTCCTTCCTTCTCATTGTAGCCTATCATGTAGGTTTATGCTAGTCACTACTTCCTCCCAACCAATCACAATCGCGGACGCAGGCACGCCGTCACCAAGCGCCGCCCTCTCAAACCACAGCACAGAGCACATGAAGATGTCGCAGCAAGGAGAGGCGAAAGAAATTGTTCCAAAGAAGGGTTTTTGTAGTTCGCCAGTTTGGCAGTATTTCGGTCACGGCAAGTCGGACAAAAAACAAACCACAGTCATCTGTAAAATGTGTAGGGAACCAGTGAAAACGAAGTCTGATAACACAACCAACTTTTTTTTTTTTAATCATCCCAGCCGCTCACATTCGCAGGAGTACGAGCTGTGTAATCCCCGGCGCGGCTCTGCATCGCCTCCGAGGAATTTTCGGGTATATATATATATATATATGTATGTATATATGTATATATATATATATATATATATGTATATATATATATATATATGTATATATATGTATATGTATATATGTACAGTTCTGGGAAGTTACCAACGTAGTTCTAACAATTGAGAGAAAAATGCTGAGGGGCCAGCAACTTTAAAGTAATAACTCAGGTTAAAGCAGGAAACTAAGCATAACCAGGTTCAGCTTAGAAGAATCCGGGGGGGTTCATTTATTTATTTGTTATATTTATTTTTGTCACATTTCTGGTCACTTTAGTTTATTCTTTGTCAGTATTTAATAACATAACTCAGGTCTCTTAAGTTATTTTTCTTTAAAACAATTCTGTTATGGTTACAAAAAGTTGGTTAAATAAAGATTTAATTGGAAGTCTGTGTTTGTGTTCTTTATTAAAATTAAATCATTTAGCAATATCATAAAAAGTCCAGGCAGAGCTGCACATAAAATATAGTTTAAAATCTTTTCAATAATTATCGATATCAATCAATATGCATTTTTTTTTTTTATCGATAAGCTTTTTTTCTATATCGCCCAGCCCTAATATATATGTATAATTACACACACACTCAACAGATGGTATCGGTATGGTATTGGGGCCAAAAAATGGCATCAGCGCAACACTAGTCATTAATCCTACAAACATAAACTGAGTCACTTTTATAGATTTTCATTAACTTTCAGTTTGTTTTTTATATTTTTTATAATTTTGTCCCTAAGAGTTGTTTTCCTCTGTATTTTTTCATAGCTGTCTTCATCCTGTTTTATTTTCATATCCACTGTCATGTTTATTTTTAGTGCTATGTGCTCAAGTTTATGCACAGATTGGCTTGTTCTGTTAGTCAGTGTTTTCCTACTTTATATGGGTCTGTAAGAATGTGTGTTTCTCCTTTGCTTAGTGCAGGGCATTCCCTTGAGCCCTACAGCGCTTTCTGCAATCAAAAAGCCACTGTTCTGCCTTGACTGCTACCCAGACATTTCCTGCTCTAACGTTAACTCCCTATTCCACAGTCTTCCCTACCCACTGATGTTTTTTTTCTGTTTCCATCCCTTCTAATACCTTTTTTAATATTAATGCACCTACTTGCATTAATGTTCCTCTTATGAAACTCATGACAGCTCTGAATGAAGGGGAGAAATTTGTGATATTTGATTATTTGGTGGAATTTTATCTTCTTATCTTTAAACAAGGTTTTGTTATGTAAGCTTCAGTTTCAGGTGATGAACTGAATGATGTCTCAGATCTGCAGCTACAAAATTAAATTTTTCAAAATGGGGAAAAAGATAAAATGCTTTATAATTTTAACAGGTTATCTGATCTGTACCTGCCTTTGGAAATTAACATACAGTTTTTATAGGATGGCTTTTGATGACTTGATCAGTTAAATTGTTTGTATGAGCATCAAGCTGATCTTACATGACCTCAGTCCTATTTTATGGTGTAGGTTCAGTTGTGTTTCTTTTAAGAAACATGCTTAACCAATCTCTTTATTGCTTCATTATTATAATCTAGATTTCTAAGTCAAATATTTACATAAAGAGGCAGTTGACTAAGAAAAACATCACAATAAAATAAATCCTAACACTTAGATTCCAACTTTTTTTTTTGTTAAATATATGTCTTTCAACTTGTTGGATATTGGAGAAAGGTTCCATCCAAATCTGTGCAGGGGTAAAATAGTACACAAAAAACAAGGTTTGGTGCTTAGCTGGGAAATCAAATGTCAGCACAACTTATCCAAAAAAAAAAAGAATATAGTATAGAATAATGTAAAAGAAAACAAAAAGAAAAACAATCTGTAGTTGTCCCTGGGGTGAAGGTAGTTCCAGACTGAACATTGGTAATCCTCAGACCCAATGGCATCTTCCCCTACTCAATCCGAGCATCTGTCTAATTTTCTCTCCATACTCTCATGTTAAAACATGGCTACTGTTGATCAGAAAGGTCATTTTCCTTTTCACTTGTATTACATCAACAAACATTGACTTTTTTACTGGCAGATCATTAAAGGGAAGCTTTTAGTAGGTTGACTGCAATAATGCTGCCTCTAAGTGTGCAGCCAGCCAGGCATCCTTTCCAGATGTATGATCCAAAAGGCATCCATCATTTATACCCACTCCCTGGACTGATTCTTGGTCCATCAAAGCTCACTATAGACACAGGAAAAATCAAAAATACACACATACTGTATGCCCTCATAACTTAAGAGATTGAGAAAGGCAAAAATTAACCTAACAGTCATGTTTTGGTGTGGAATGTATGAATGTTATGGTAATGTTTGGACTATTGAAAGGTTTTATATGTCCCTGTGCAAAGGTGTTTGCTCATCTTTAAGCACAGAATCCAATATCACAGAACAGTAGTGAGAAGCTTGGCATCCATCCTGCTTTGTGAATCAACTGTCGCGGTTGCTATGCGACTGAGTGAATGTTGAGTGAGGGTTGGTGAAAGCCAGAGAAGGCTGGACCTGTTGGCCAAACTCTTCTGGCTTTCTTATTTTCACGGCCTACGAAGGACCCAGTCCAGGCAGACCGGGTCCTTTGGAGGACGCAGCTGTGGAACTTCGAAGACCGCAAGAGACTGGAGAAGAGCTTTCTACAATACATACCAAGTGGTAAAACACAATATTTAACTGTAACAAAAAAACTGAACAAAACAAATGAAAACAAAAAGGATATGCAGAGCCAAGTCAGTTTCTCTTTGTGAAACACCTGTGGTTTAGTCGTTAGTAATGCTCATGCTTTTGTAAACAAACACAAGCAAGGTCATAATCAATTTTAGGTGATCACTGGTGCAAATGTTATTTTTTAACCTGGAATAATTTTTTAAGGTAGAGGAAAGCATAGTTTATTTATAGGAAGAAAAAAAACTAAAGAAAAGCCACAATTGTCACTTTTCACGATTTCTTTATTATTAGCACTTACTACTAGAGCACTTTGTTGGTTAAAAGAAAACATGGTTGTTGAGTCAGTTCTTGTTCATTTTCTTTTACCTGTGGTGACAGCAGCAGATACTAGTGTACACCATTAGATCTAATGAGATCTCCAATATATTTAAGCCTTCACGCCCCATTTAGTTAACAAATTGCTATGGCAACAATACATTGCACACATGGTCCCCCAGCATGCCTCAGTTATATTTATTTCAAGCACTTACAATGGATATAACTCGGACAGTTTTATTCTTCCTTGTGGAAACCTGTTCAGTATATATTTTTAAAGTGTAAGAACAAAAGTGAACTCAGCTGAAAAGGATGGTCCAGAATCATGTAGTAAAGTAATGTGTGGATTTTGTGAACTTTTCCAAGATGCAATCCCAATCAAAATAGGCTACCTAAAAAAAACATCTTTAAAAGCGTTCCCCATTTCATCCTTGCATTGACTCAACAATGAGTCAATGCAATCAACTGGTTTTCTTTAGATAGTAAACTTTGTATCAATTTGACTGTATGATCTGGTTGAACTGTAAAGTGCCTTGAGATGACGTGTTGTGAATTTGGTGCTATATAAATAAACTGAATTGAATTGAATTGAATCCTTTTACAACAATATTTTCTCTTAGCTTTAATTTATTTTGATTAAAGAAAATGGCATGCCACTGTGTGATTCTGTCCTACGGTTTTGCAACTAGCACATTTATTATACTGGTGAAGATTCTGATCATCCAGGTCATAGTCATTCCAAAAAAAGATAAAAACAATTTTTTTTTTTTATTGAAAAATCTTCCTAAATGGGAAGCGAAATGTCTTCAAACTTTGAAACAAAGTCCAGTGGATCACATTTATTGCTGTCGCTACAAGCATTCTTACTGTAGTGTGAGGGATTGCATTCGAGTCAATGAGTCAATGCAACCAACTGGTTTTCTTTAGGTAGAAAACTTTGAATCAGTTTGACTGTATGATCTGGAGAACTGTAAAGTTCCGTGAGATGACATGTGTTGTGAATTGGCGTTATATAAATAAACTGAATTTAATGTATTATGCTACAAATTATCACCTGGGTTTAATAATCACTTTGAAAGACAAATCATACCCGATAAAGGGAAAAGGATGGTAACCAAGCTCAACCCAAACCCATTTTTCCATTTTTAGGTCCAATTGGTTTTTGTTTGTTTTTTTTTTATAAAAAAAGCTTTCTCTTTTCTTAAGGTGGCACATATCTTATGTGCATGCATAAATACACAGTCCTAATTCTTACTAATTCTTAGAAAAGATTACAAAGCCCCAGCTGTTGTGGCTTCAATTCCACACTGTGTGGGTAGTGGGTGAGGGCTAGTGGTTGCAAGTAGGGGGTGTATTGGGAGTGGGCCAAAATGTAATAATTAGAAAGGGTAAAATGTAAAACATGAAATTTACCACCATGTAGTGAATATGGTGTCATGATGATTTTTGTAAAGAACAAGAAACACAGAGACTAACAGTGATGGAAGTAAGCAGTTTAAATAATAGAGATCTTGCAGGGAAACTAAGAGCAGGACATGGTTTACAGGCAGCAAAGGAAAGAAACCAGTGGAGAGCACTGCAAGTCAGTGAGTTTATATACTTAGGGAAGACTGGAGAATAAGATTGGACCCAGCTGAGTTTACTCATGGGAATATGTAAATATATAGAGGATAGCAAAATAGGGCGACTGAGGAAGTAGCCACATAAAACTAAAAACAAACCACAAAAAACTAATGCTGATTTGAGAAAATATACCCTAAGAAATTAGTAAAAAAACAAAGCATAAAGGAATTCTGTTTATTTCAGTTATATTCAGTTTATATAACCCCAACACATCTTAAGGCATTTTACAGTCACTTCAACCCAATTATGCAGACAGATTTGTTGAAAAAAGATTTCTACCTTAGGAAACCCATTGGAATGCATCAATTCAAAATTTGCAGAACTCCCTTCTCCTGGATAAAAAAATAACAACAAAGGACAGGCCCTTGCAGTCAGGTTTTGTTGCTCACTTTTGCAGCAATTCCTCATGAGCATGCATTTATCAACACTGGAGGCGAAGGCTTCCCTTAAACAGGAAGAAACCTCCATC
The DNA here is from genome assembly GCA_030533445.1 of Cyprinodon diabolis. NCBI lineage: Eukaryota > Metazoa > Chordata > Actinopteri > Cyprinodontiformes > Cyprinodontidae > Cyprinodon > Cyprinodon diabolis. The sequence goes on along the minus strand of CM060069.1, from coordinate 28,803,479 downwards.
AGAACCAGACTTTGTGTGAACAGCCATCTGCCATGACCACCTAGGAGTTTGTGAAGACAAAGGCAGCTATACTTGACAAAAACACAGAACCACTGATATAGGAATTCTTTCTATGTTAGAGTGAAATGGCATATTAGCCCCATAGGGGACTTTTTCTAGGAAAGAAACACAATGAAACAAATCAGAGCAGATTTTGGGGTCTGGAGGATAAAAGGGAGCACACACATTTAGTTGCAGTAACACTTCAGCCAATAGCTGTCACTAGGGGAGAAACATGGCAAAATGTGGAAAGATGGGACTAATTCTATCGATTACACATAATAAACCCACATGGTAGGACCTTTCAGTAGTAAAATACATAGAGAAATGAACTGAAAACAGCAAAAGATTCTAGACAATGATAACAAAATCAGGTGTGATAATAAAAAAAACATAAATAAAAAAAAATTAAAAAGGATTCTCAAGGATAAAACATCAGCTTTCATAATTCAATCCATCCATCTTCCTCCGCTTATCCATCAGACCATGTTGGGCCCCATCTCCAGCAGTTTACCATTTTGCTAAAGCACCTTGTCAAAAAGAATTCAAAAACTTGGCCTGAGTAGACTTTTTATTTCATCTTTTTTTTTTTGTCATGGTTTATCAAAATGTCTAAAACTGGCACTTGGAGCTCTGATTGTGAACAAATATGCCAAATTGTCTGTTGATTTTTTTTTTCTTTATTCAATTTATGGAAATTTACCAAGTTGATAACAGTTGATAAAATTATTAGATAATTCCAAAAACTACACAAAAACAAGCTAAAATGAAACATTTCAGATTTGAGATATTATTAACAATGTAAAAGCATCAGAAAGACTGCCAAGAATGACCAAACAGATGCCTGTAGAAATGAGTTACAATTATTTTGCTATGTTTATAAAACACAATCTATAAAATACAATCTTTCCAAAACAAAACACAGGAAACTACAAAATCCCTGAACATCAGTTGGTGACAAATGCTGCAATCATAGACTAACACATTCATTTTCATTAAATACAAATATATTGTGATATATCTTGATATTAAATTATTGTCCAGCCCTACTAAACAGTACAACCTATTGAAAAAAATTAGGTCAAGCTAAATATTAAGGTTGAGAACAAGGAGTGAAATATACAGCTATGACTAAAATAAATGTTTAGAGGTAAGTATTATTTTTTTTACCATATGCCGGATAAATAGCTGACACATTATTTATGGCTAAATGAAACCTTGGCTGCAGCTATTCATTGAATGATGGAATAGCAGCACATTAGCGAAGTGAAATGGTGTAAAAAGAGATAAATGAAACAGTGGATGAATGGAACAGGGCTTTTAAGGAGTGTGCAGGGACTGCAAAAGGACCAGATTCAGGTTATAAACATCAAATGAAGCCTGACCAGAATGCAGGAATGATAGAATAAGGGCTGAATGAGCTGAAAGCTGTACTTAAAAAGAAAAAAAATGGTATTTTGGGATAGACGGCTTTGTTAAATCTGTGGCTGTGTTGAATTTCTTTGACAAAAGAGGAAGAAAGACTTGAACCGTAAGTCTGGGTGATACAGTACAGTATGGCAGAGGAGGGTAAGAAAACGTGTTTAGATGAAAATGCTGAGAGCAGTTTTTATAATAGGTTAAGATGACTTTTAAATTGACATGAAACAACAACTTGGTAGTAAAGTAATAATGACCATAGTATAACAAAGCACAGACATTTTGCTCTGAGATTATGATGATGGAGCTGGTAGAACTTCAAGGGCTTCCCGGGTGTTCAAATGTGTTTGCCTGCCTGTCACATGTCAATGCAACATATGTCGAACTCTATCTGCTCATATTGGTGGTGCTGCCATCAGAAACCGTCTCGGTAGAGTCGTAATCTGAGGAAGCTTTCTTCCCCCTCTCCCCGGAGAATTTAAGGAGAGCTAATAAGCAGTTTGTACCACAACAACCCCGAAACCTCACAATGCTGGTGCAGTCAGCTGCCTAACATGGAAATGCATCTGTGATCTTGGCATCTTTCATCACGAAAAGGGTTTTTGTTGTAAATATTTGCAAAGAAATGCTTTTCCCTAACAGTTGACGTTTGCTGTACATTTTTTATTTCATTTATTTACATTTTATACAGTGATGTTGACGATTAAATATAAGTTTCACTATTTTTATCTACTTCTTTTATTTTCTACTTCTATTGTAAATGCTACAGATAAACCTAAAATCTCCACAAGAAAGTTCAGTCATTAAAATTTTAACACATAAGATATTATCTAATTAATTATTTCTAACAACACAACTTTGGTTCCACAATGCAAAATACAATACAAACTAACAAAGCACACCAAAATGGTATTAAGTATATTTATTTTTTAGCACTGCTCTAATCAGTTAGGCTTAAAAACAAAGTATGAATTTTTAAGACAAATATATTGTTGAAATTAAATTGGCGGTTTAAAGCTACAGTGTGTAATAATTACAGGGATATACAGTCAGAAATGTAATATATTATGCATAACTATGTTATTTATCATCATCTACGAGCTCAGCCTCTTAGCCTTAATATTTGTGTTGCCTTAGAATTCGTTATTTATAATTACATAGGAGCGGGTCTCGCAGCCATGGAGGCAGACATCTTTGCGCTACAGCAGCTCAGAGCCAACAAACTAGCGATTGCGAGATCGCCCATTATGCTCGAAAGTAACTACGGCAAGTTGAGAGAGATGAACTGAGACGGTACTGAAATCTATACCCTACACAGACTAATGAAATACTATCTGTAAAATTATCTATGTAAACAAACCTCATCACTTGAGAAGGTAGGTGATGCGGACGTCGTGGAAGACATTTTGTCCCGTAACGCTCGCCATACTGTTGGGGGGGAGAAGCGGTGGGGGGGAGATGTTCATGTTGCTGCGGTCTGCACTTTGGACGTTAGATGTCGCTGAAAATTACACACTGTAGCTTTAAGCAGAGACATAGTCATCTTTTAAAACATTGTGATAGGTTGAAACCCAGTTGCCTGTTTTATAAATCAACCTTTTCCTCTATGCTCCAGCATTCCTCCATTTTTCTCTCAACCCCCACTCCATCACCCCATCATCTGAGCCCAGCAATGCTTTACTGACAACTAAAGGGCTTTGTAAGTGCTCAGTGGGTAAACTGACCTCTGCTCTTACCCCTCATCTTTGCACACATGTACATCTGCTCATTTGTTTCCTTCACTAATGACAGCCTATGGTAAAGTAACCCTATTTAGTCTTAATAAATATGGCGAACACAATTTGAGCCTTTTACGAATCTCAAATAACTTAAGCTCAAACATATACTCTGAATTTTGAAGCCTATAATGTAGTAATAGAATACTTTAAGCAGAGCTAGCTATTTTTATAAAAGCTTGTTTGTCTCCAGTTTCATGTTCACTTGTTTTGACTGGTTTGACTGTGAATTTGAAATTGACTTGGTCCTTTAAGCTTGCATCAATACAAACAATAAAGACCAGACTATGTAATCATGGTTATTTGTGTTGACCAGAATGTTTTCATAGTGTGCAATCCCAGCAAAACTGCCCATACCAGCCACGTTTTTGTATTTCTGTCACAATAAAAACATATATTTCAGCATGTAAGCATGCATGTTTATGCATTAGAATGAAAAAGGATAAATGGTTAAAAGCTTAGGATAAATGATGCCTGATTTGGTTGATAAAACTTTAGATTTGATTTAGAGTGCAATTTTGCACATGTGGCATTTTTTACTTGGCTTGTAACAAACTTCAAGTGGAACTTTTATTTGTTTTTTCTAATATTCTCTAAACCGTAGCTTTCTGGAGTGTGTGACTTAACAGTTGTAGTGTTAACAGATTCTCCCACTTGACCTGTCAGTTTCTACAGGTTCTCCAGTGTTGCCATGGACACCTTTACTGCTTCTCCGATTAACGCTCTCCTTTTCTGACCTTTCTCCCTTGCTGGACAGACAGAGTAAGAATTGGATGAAATGATGCTGCAGATGAAATCAACAAGCTTAGAGTAATCTTTAGAAACAGTCATTAGTCTACAACGTCCTGTTGAGACCATCTATCTATGTATTAAAGGGTTTTACAGCTGGATTAGCAATGGAAATTGAAGTATATCTAATATCTCGTTGTGATGGACAATAACACAATTCATGGATTTCAAGTAGGATCTCATATTATTGGGGTACAGTTAATTTTGGTGTGATAATTAAATCTGAAAAAAAAATATTCAATTGTGATGAAAAATGTTTGTAATCTGCCTTTAGTGCAGTGGAGGGCCTTCTAATTGGCCAAATGTATTATTTTACATGCTTAGCATGAAATACAAGGCTCTTCTAAGATGATAACGTAAATATCTTTTTTCCAAGCAGTCAAATGTGACTATAATTTTTCAGGCAATAATTTAGCGATGACTGTTTAAATTTTTACTGAGCAGCTCTAAGTTCCTTGTAAAATGGAAAGGACATTGATTGGAGAAATGTCATTTAATTTGATCTTTTTGTCCCACAGTCTGAAGATTAACTTCTTGGAATACAGAGGAGTTCAGCATTTTGCTATAAATCTGTGAACACTGTTAAAACTGCAACAATAATCTAGGAACTTCTGTTACGGTTCAATGCTCTTCTACGAGATTTACAAAGAGTTTTCCATTCGGCTGCTCATATGCACAAACTTAAATTGTGACACAGCTATTGTTGAGAGTCTCCATCTGACATTAGGGGCAACTTTTGTTTAATTGCCTATTTGAGGGAAGACTTTGGCCAGGGGTTTAAAAGGGGAAATAGATGTGGGAATTCCTGATTTTTGTTATTTTTATTTTTGTATCATAATTTCTTGATAATTAAGCTCCCAATTTAGCTTTTATTAAGGCTAGTGAATTGTTTTGACTGTTAACTATTTAAAACTGCTTGAACTCCTAGTTTATGCTTAATGGCGGATTGTGAGAACAAATGGGTACTGAACAATGTCCCACTGTGCTATTCCTCTGGCAGGAAAATCCCATTGACTTGATTGTGTATTATTATGGTATTATCATCTGTCTTTGTTAGTGTTCACACAGGGGCATGCACAAATATGTGCATGCATTGGCAAAAACACCAGGACGCATGCAGGGGCCCGCACCTAAACAGAAAATGACAACAATAATACACAAAGTTATGAAGCCCTCATCCTTGTACAGCCTTAAAAAAACACCAGCACACACTTTGTTTATGTTTGTTGGACCAGCAGTTTACATTCGAACAAACACAGGAAGAGGAAATTTACTGTTTCATGGGCTGGATTATTATTCGACAATCCTATTGGCTAACAATAAAGACATCTCAGTGAAACACAACCTTTCCATTTCTTTGTTTCCACTGTTAAAGTTTACTTTCACAACCATAATGCTAATCAGAAATGAAGCATGTAATCGGTTTTAATGTGCTGGAGATGCAATTTAAGCTCTGCTTTTATTCATTAGAATAAGCACTTTTCCTTACATTTACTTGTGGTACATACTAACAAATATCAAGATGGTTGAAGATTATGTATACTTTTAGCATTTTGTCATGGTACAAAAATAATCGAAATATTTATTTTATTAGTTTTATATGTTAGTAAAGACACAGAGTAGTGCACAATGTTGGAATTAAATGTTGTTCAATTGAAATTTAAGAAAATTAGACATTGTTTTCTTTTGCTTCTATTTTTTTTAAATATGAAAAAAAAATGTATTTAACCATTTATGAACAAACTCAGAAAATTAAAAATTTTTTAGTTATTATGCAAGTATGTCACACCTTCAACATCTCATTGATGTCATGCAACCAACAGCAAACATGCTGCCAGAGTCAATGGAACGGTTAATAGATTTAAACGCAACGCAATACTGCAATCAAATTGGTTTAAAGCAGCAAAAGACTTCAGTTTGGAGTTCTGCTTTCAGGGCATGGATGGTGTACCAAAACCTGCTGTCAAAAATTCAACAGAATGTTTAGATCAAAGCAGTGTGTGATTTTAAATGGTCACATCAACATCCAGACCTAAAACCGAAATTCAGTTTTATTATTAGTAAATAGATCTTAACTGACATGCTTAAGTTGATATGACTGAGCTTAAAATATTTGTCACATAAAATTGGTTGCGTTTTCATTCCCTTAAAAAAATTAAAATAAAAAATGTACATATATATATATATATATATATATATACAGTATATATATATATATATATATATATACACAGTATATATATATATATATATATATATATATATATATTTCAGATCAGAATAGCTTCACTATTAGAAATAATTGTAAACCAATCCATTGTTTTCCAATAGACTAACAATTATGCTCTAGTTTCCTTTGCTCTCTTATGTAATCATAGTAGGATAATTACAATTTTTTGTTGTACAGTGATAAAAACTTGATGAAATCATAATATATATTTCCCTATGACTGGAAATAGTGCTTTTATAGTAGTACGAATAAGTTTTGATATTATGCTCATAACTGACGAATGATTAATAGGCCAATTTGAAATCATCTGGATGTCTGCTGCAGATGAATTAACCCGTTCGTCTCTTTACTTTTTATGTCTTAGTGTGGCTGTGTCCTATAGATGAGTTCTATAGAGTTTAAGTGGCTCCACTTAAATTGCAATAATAAAGCAGCAAAGCTGGTTAAACAGTACTAAGCCAATATTTGCATTCTCGGTATGCCAACACTGAGACAAATGATTGTAAATCCAATGTTGATGCACACTCGGTGGTCTTTACATTTACCTTTCAATTTTCATACCCAACTGCTCAGGCCTAATATGTCTTTCTGACTTAGCCCCTAATCGCTTCCTTCCTAATCCTTTCAAATGACACCAAGGCATATAAATCAACATATTTACTGTGAAACGTTTCCAATTAAACAGGACGTTTGTTAAGAAGCATCCATGGACACTGCTGGATCCTCAATTGTCTGGGATGCCAGAGAGTGATGCATATTAATTAAGTATTAACCTCACATTCACAAATGGTAGGCAGGCACACACAAATCCATACAGACACATTAGTGTGTATTGCATATTAATTACCCATTAGCCTTTGCACCATGCATTAAGAGCTGCGTGGCATCAGAAAGACAGCCTGCCCAAGGGCAGCATTCAGACAGTCACACACACACACACAAACCCAGATCATTACTACATAAACCGTTTTTACATGTGGCATTCACCATAAACAATGAGCCATTTTAGTCATCACTCCATGACAAAAGCTGACTAACTACATCATTGAAAGTGTGTCTTTGTTTAAAGGTATACATACTCATCTATTTTTTTTTTTATATAACGTACTCATAGTTGGATTCAAATAAAGTGTGCTATAGTTGTATATTTGTCATGTTCTGTTTAAGAAAGGGCTCAGTTTGCTTTTTATTTCTACAAATTATACCAATAATATTGCATCATTCAAATGAGTAGGTATTCCTTGGAATAATTGTTGCTTATTACAGGATAATTAGAATATTTTAATTCATAATCAACCATTTGATATACAGTGATGCAAACCTTTGAGTCTAAGTAGACATTAATACATTTCCATTTTTCTTTCTGACATTGACGCAGTGCACATGAAGACCATCTTTTGAGTGAGCATCTTTTTATAAGAATAATGTCATTGTCTGCTTTTTTTAAAATCATTTGACTGCATCAGTGCTTAAAGTCAACCCAGTACTTTTGTACCTTAAATCTGCCCTGTGAAGTAGTCACACCCCGATATTGACTAACCTTTGCAGGGATGGTCTGATTCACTGGATGGAGTTTTGGGTGTAGCATCATAGATCGATTGCACAACTAGAAATCCATTAGAATTGCAGCAAAACCAGACCAGATCATAGTGTTACTAATGATTTTGGAGTGGTGCCACTGAGATTTACAGAGCAACCAAAACTAAGAAAGTAGATCACATCACCCTGAATGGAGAAGCAGCTTTTTTTTCTAATGCTCCATAAATCTGGAATAAAAGCACAAAAAAATAAAAGCACTGAAACCCTATTTTGCCTAAAAACACATTTATTATTATTGATGCAACCTGTATGAAAGAGACTATTTATGTTTTTTATTGTTTTTCATGTTTTATTTTTGTAAGAGCTTGCCAAATATGGAGACCTACAGTAGTCTTAAATCTGAGAGAATTTCTGTGCCTAGAATGTGAGCTTCAAGTGGAAATGAAATGGTTAACCAAACTACCAATTTATTATTTTCTTACTATTATCAATAATTACACAAATTAGAAATAAATAAACATAAAAAGTAGGATTGTTTCATACATTTTAGGCAAGGGCCCTTCCATTTTGCAGCACTCTAAGCAGTTTGGTTCGACCCGTAGCTACTAGTTGGAAGCTACAAAGCAAACCAACCCTGTGATGTCATAGCATGAGTGCTCCAACATGGCGGCACCCTTGCCAAAAAATTTTAAAAGAATACCATGTTTTTCTCTTATGCTCATATTTTTCGCGTTGGTGGTATACTTATTGATAACTTTAAGACACAGTCTTGTGAATTAAATTAGTTTGGTTAACCGTTTCATTTCCACCGTAAGAGCAAGGCTGTCTGGAGAACGGCAACACTACCTTCTTGTTTTTCAGTTTTACAATATAGATGTAAACCTTTATATGTGGTTTTAAACAAAATCTTCAATTAAAAATAATAGATTGATCCCTTTTCAGTGCACTTTATAGTTTGATTGCTTAAAAATTTATCATACGTCTTTAATGACGGGTTTTGATCAAGTCAATGATTCAGACATTTCTGCATCTCAAACTGTAAATGTGTTCTGTTAACAAATATTAGATATTTTCCTTTTTCTTCTAAGACCTTTTTTCGGATTAAGTCACGGTTTACACCTTTTTAATTTTAGAAATAATCCATAGGATTTCATAAGACTCCTGCTAAATGGTATTCCCTGAAAGGGATAAGTATGTATTAATAATTCTTTTCTGTACTTTACCAAATTATTATAATTTAAGAGCTACTGCAATGCAGCTGATTCTAATCTGATGAGAACATTTTTGATTACAGATTAGAAGAGGAAAAGAAAGAATAAATACATGAACAAATAAAAAATTATTTAAATTGAAGAAACAAAAAACATTTGAACATTTTTAGCCTTCAACCTGAACTGTTTGGCTCAGTCCAACTTTTTGTCTCTAAATTATTAAATCCATAATTAAAAAAGACAGTCTAGTTATTGCATGACACACTGTAAATGTAGTTATTTTACCCCTTGTCATTATAACTTGCAACATCGTGCCATTGCAAATGATTTGTTGTTGAGCTCAAAAACTCTATTTATCTATTTATAGAACCTTTAATGATTTTAAACACCTTAAAGAAATCTTCCTTTAGTTGCATGTTATTTATTATTTCACACTATCTTATGCAGTTTAAGTTAAATTGTTCTTTTCTTTTTCATAAATATATGCAGCTTCTAGACAGAGCATTTTAGTGCAGTCTTTAAGTCAAAAATGAGGCACTCTACAACTGAAGAACTCTAGATTCTATTTTATTATCAGATCATAAAAAAGTTTTTCCCTTAGAAATGCAGATTTTCTTTAGCTAAAGTAAAATAATGAAAATGTCAATGCAATAAAAAAAAAAAAAAACATCTCCAGCTGCTCGGCTGCTTTGAGTGGTGTACAGTATGTCAAATACTCCAAATGTGAGGGATAATAACTTACATGAAGCTTGAGTCCCATGATGCAGCTGAATGCTCTCCTTACTGTACCAGACTGTTTACTGGATGAGCAACACATCAAGGAACAAAAGCAGGTGCTAGTTTACAATAAGAGAAAAAGTAAAGCCTGACATATCTATATCACACGATATAAAAACAGGGGATTCCATAGTGTTGAATAGGTTTTTCTGTTTCAAATCTCTCCCCGTCTTTGATTGGTCCCTGGGCATTTGATAATAGACTAGAGGGGAGGTTTACATTAGTAATAAATGTCACCTTCCTTCAAAGCAATTAATGGCTGCGCTTGTTTTATTAGTCCTTAAAAATGTGGAACACATAAATGTTAACTTCACTGGGTTTAACATTTCTTTTAAGGGATCAAGACAGCTGTAAAAAAAAAATGGAGGTTAATGAGCAGCTTAGTTACAGAGTAGATAGTTTTTTATCACTGTATTTCTGTGTGTAATTATATTTGTTACCTTTTTAGGATATTTTCTAGTGTAATTGTCAGCCTTCTAAACTGGTCATTATGTGCACAGTCATAAAGCGGCGTATCATCATAGCATTTGGGATAAGATGTGAATTTAGTTGTTTTTTTTTCAGTGGGGTGTATGCCTGTAATGTAAAATTATTTTTTTCCCAAATGAATGAAAATCAAGACAATGGCCTGAAACTGAAAGAAATCTGAAGGTGTGTGTGTGTGTGTTTTGTAATTGCCTGACAAAGGAGTACTGCTGTTCTAAAATACACAAGCCACCTATGGTGATATGAAAGTACATCAAAGACTGCATAAAACAGTGTTTTAAATGAATTTGACAAGTAATCAGCACAAGAATCATTCACTTTGTTAGGTTTGCCAAATATCAAATTATTATTATTTTTTCAATCACAGGTGTTTTTCTCCTGTGTGGGTAGTGTGTGTGTGTGTGTGTGTGTGTGAGAGTGGGGAGCGATTCTGAGGTGAGACTGGGAGTGATCCAGGGCAGAGGGAGAATTTTTCAAGACTAATGTTCCATGACAACAGACCAAGGTTCTGTCAAGGTGAATCAGAGCCGTGCTGCCTAATGACTTAAGCACACACTCAGACGCACACGCAGCACATACACCATCCTACCAATCCTCCATTGTCTCCTTTTTTATTCTCCTTTTGTCCACCCCCACCACCACCACCATGTCTCATTCTCATAATCCCGCCTTCCATTTAGTCTTGTCCTATTTTACTATTGTTTTTCCTTTCTTTGCCTTTATCTTGCGGTCTTCAAAGTTGTCATTAAATCATGTATGGATTGTACGCTTCATAACAGCCAAACAATACCAACAGTAGTTCAGCAGAAAGAGCTCCATGTATGAAGCTCTCATATACCCCTGCCTCCCTGACACGTACTCCAGACCTATATAGTTTTGTTCTTGTTTTCCATTTTTCCACTCTCAAAAGTTTCAGATGATGAACACATTTTAGACAAACAGCTAAGTATAGAAGTGATGCGTTTGTTTTGTTTTTTATGTTAAATTCTTGTGCTGAGGAGAAAAAGCTGTCTAAGCCAACCTGGCCTTATGTGGAAATGTTATTAAATCACAAATAAACTGTGGTTGACTTGAGTTTTTATACAGCTGTCTTTAGGCTATGATATATGTAAAAAGGTGATACTTTATGGCCTGATCTTATGAAATATAATATTGTTTTAGATCAGATAAAGGGTTCAAGTGGCCTAGTCAAAGGAGTTGAAGTCGTTTTGGACCCTTTTTCGTAACCTTAAACAGTCTATACCCCTCACATGAGAGTGAATTAAAAGAGTATATTATACAGCACACTGCAAGTTATGTAATGTTTAGTAATGTTTCTTTATATAGCACTTTTCACAGACATAGATGTCAAAAAGGGCTTAACAAAATTAAAATACAAATAAGATACATTTACAGTCAGAAAAGACATGGTCATAAAACAACCCTTAATCAACTGGAATTAAAATGCTTTCTTAAACAAATAGGTTTACAGTTCACTCTTAAAAACATCAACAAAATCAAGTAAGCGCAAGGAAAGTGGAAGATCGTTCCAGAGCGCCGCGCGACGGCCTGAAAGGAGGGATCTCCCCTGGTCCTGTAACGAGTACGAGGGACCATGAGCAGGTTCTGGTCATGTTATACTGCTGTTTATGTTACGTCTTAAATATAGTAAATCTGTTCCTTTTTGTCAATGACTGGTGGGCCCCAGAGATGCTGACGAGGCAACAAATGGTTAATATATTCTTGGGTGTTAAAATCCTGACTCCATCACCTTCCTGTCTCCCTTTCCCACTTAGGTCAGATGTATGTTTTTTAAGAAAAAAAAAACGCTGTTTCTTTACTTGCTATTTATGTTTGTTCTGTATGTGCTTCACGCAGGGCGACATTATTGTGCAGCAGATGTAAGTGCAAACAATTTGACAGGTGCAACTTGTATACTGCTGAACTGAAGCCTTTGAAATAGGATGAAGAAAAAAAGCCAATTCTAGGGGAAATGCCTCACATTTTTGATAAAGACAATATAACACGAACAATGCGACAAAACATGTGTGGGTTCACTAAAAGAATAATCCCAAGAGAAACATAAGAAGAAATCTGACTTCAAAAGAAAAAAGAAACTGGAAAATAAGGCAAATCAAAGTTTCCTTCTCTGTCTTTATATTTCTTATCTCTAATGAAAAACAAACTTGAAAATCCAACTCAACGAACTTAACTTACAGAACGAAACAGATTTGCATTACTCCTCTTTTTTTTCCTGCCTTGTAAGTCTGTTTGCAAGGATTCTTCCAATCTTTTTTCTTCACTCAAGTACTCATGTCAGACTCTTTCTCTCTTTCAGTTTGCAAAATGGGATTTTACCGCTCACAGTTGGAGACTTCAGCATGCAGTAAATGTCCACCCCACAGTGTGGCCAGGCAGATGGGGGCCACGTCTTGTAGCTGTGAAGATGGATACTATAAGATTGAATCTGACCATCCTAATATGGCCTGCACACGTAAGATTTATCCAGAACTTTGTTTTTTTTATTTTGTTACGTGATACTAGGCCCAAAAATATTTTTTGACATTATGATGTTAGATACAAATAATACAGTTTAATAGTAATTAGAAAAATATTTTAGCAAAAAAAATAATAATAATAATATAGTAGTCTGATTTTTTTTTTTCTTGTTTGTTTACTTCAAGGGAAATTATGCCTTCTGCTGCAAGATTAAAATGTTGATTACATTTCTAAGAATATTACCTATCACTATAGCTTGAAAGAAAATAAGCTTTGGATGCACTTAAAGGAATAGTACACCCAAAACATGATTAGCCTTCATTTTCTACTCACCCCCATGCTGAACAACACTCTGGAGTACTTTTTTGATATCTCAAATGCATCTGGAGATCTGGGAGGCTTCTTGCTGTCTGCTGACATTCAAATAATGGAGGTCTATGGTGCCCGAGGCAGAAAGGTCCATAAAAGTCCACAAAAAACATGTCAATATTCCTCCATACTGCTCGTCCAATATATTCCAAGTGTCCTGAGTGGGTAGCGTCCATAATTTACTCGAAACGAAGTCATTTAGAATGTTTTTAGAGCATAAACAGTAGTGTATAGGACTTCCTAAAAGCGCGCGCCTGCGAGTTCACGAACCTATGGAAACTGCGGCAGACCAAACCAGATGAAAGTGCGCATTCAGCTCGGCAAAGAACTCATGCACTGAAGTCCTCAGACATTTTTCTTTCGTTGTTTCTTTCTTTGCACAGGTAAACAGCACATTTCTTCTTCTACGCTTGCATTATCAAGAGCAGACGCTGAATGCGCACTTTCATCTGGTTTGGTCTGCCGCAGTTTCCGTAGGCTCGTGAACTCGCAGCCGCGCGCTTTTAGGAGATCCTATACACTACTGTTTATGCTACTGTTTATGCTCTAAAAACATTCCTCCATTATTTGAATGTCAGCAGACAGCAAGAAGCCTCCCAGATCTCCAGATGCATTTGAGATATCAAAAAAGTACTCGAGAGTGTTGTTCAGCATGGGGGTGAGTAGAAAATGAAGGCTAATCATGTTTTGGATGTACTATTCCTTTAACAAGTTCAAAGAGAGTAAACTACTAATAGGTTCTGGTGGTTTAAAAGTTCAATCCTCACTATATACTGATTGCAGAAACCATCTTATTCCTATATGACTTTCCTCACTGTAATCTTTAGTTATCAGATTGCTATATTATACCATTCCTGGTAGGTTTTTTTTTTTTTTTTCAATTATCTAAGCAATTTCAACCTTTTTAGGCCCTCCCTCCGCACCCCGGAATGCAATTTCCAATGTCAACGAAACCAGCGTCTTTTTGGAGTGGTCTATTCCAATGGAGATGGGGGGTAGGAAAGATGTCCGCTACAACATCCTGTGCAGACGTGTTTTACCTGATGGCCGAGGGTTAGAGGAATGCGGCCCCAACGTGCGGTTTCTGCCACGCAGACTTGGCCTGTCTAACACCTCTGTGATGGTGGCGGACCTGCAGTCACACACCAACTACAGCTTCTTGTTGGAGGCTGTCAATGGTGTGTCAGAGCTCGCCAAAGACCATGCAAAGCAGTATGTGACACTTAATGTGACAACCAATCAGGCAGGTAGGTGTTGAATCTCACATTTGCATTTTTTTCCAGTTAATGTGTTAGAATTATTGTTTTCATACACTGAAAAAGCATTTGGTATAATAATCCCTTTCCATTAGAATAAAAGATTATTGGTTATTGCCAAGCAGTTTTTCTGTCCTATGGACCAGCACAGATGATTATGTCTGTTTCCATTAAGAATTAGCTGAATGTAGGGAAAAAAGACTCCAGATGATCAAATTATCACAGTATTTATTCAACAGATTTGTCACTGTATTAATTTCCACCTATTTACTGTCCATGTTAGCAGTATTTTTTTTTTTTATTGCTTTCAGATATGTTATCAAAAAAGCAGCTTGGTCCATTCATTTTTGGGGAAACATTCCACAGACAAGATTCACAGAAATATGTGGCATATTGAATGTCCCTGATTTTTAAGCTGTTGTGTGTGGTTGGGTTTTGCGCATGATGCATAGGTTTTATTCAGCTTTCATGCCAGCAGTAATAAATCATTGTGATAAAACAGTTTGCTGAACATGTTATCTGTAGGTATGGAACAACTGAATCAGAATCATCTTTGTTAACTTAGATTCTGTGCACAATGAATTTGACTTTGATTTAACGTTACAGACAGGAAAAAAGATAAAGGGTAGATGCAGTGCTATGTGCATCCATGTGTTTCAATGTTTTATAGAAAGAAGTGGGGGTTCTTTGACCACTGACTGTATAGTCATCTTTGAACTTGATGAGTTTAACAGATTGACTCTAGCTTCTCTTAGTTGCCCTGATATCCTTGTTCAGGTTGTCTTTTTTGTCGGCTTATAAAGGCCCAGGGTCCTCTCTGCTATAACCTCTTTGATCTGATGCAAATACTCTACACGTGAATTAAACCATTTCTTTTTTGTTGTTGTTTAAAGTGAAAGGTTTTGTCCAGCTCACTTGTCCTTTCCAAAACTGATACGTACATGATGGAGGTTTCAGAAAATGAATCTAGGTCAGTGGTTGAAGCTTCAAAAATACTCCACTCTGTGGAGGTCTGTAACATCTGCTCTCACTTCCATCCACTCCTTAAGAACAGTTGTAGATGTCTTCAGTTGTTATCTGTCAGTTAGACTGAGAAGAAGTTGACACAGATCACAGAGACCTAGATATGCATGGTTAACTGCACAGTATGCCTCTATTAGCACAATGCAGCCGTGTTCCTGTTTGTTTGTGTCTGTGGTTGAATATTTAATATGCTTTTTGTATTTTCGTTACCATATGAGGTTTGCATGTGGACATTACTGACCAAATATCTAAGCACTATTATGATAAGGTGGCTCATCCTTGGTTGTGAGTTCCAGATGCAAGAAAATGGCAGGGTTATCTGTCCTAACAATTATATGCACGTATAAACCTTATGTGAAATGTAAAATTTCCGAGCCTGAGAACAACATCCCACCTGTGAAGTACAGTGTTGGCAGTATCATGTTAATAAAAAAAAAATCATCCTGAGGAGAGAACCAGAAACCTTGATCTCAAGCCACAAAATATATATTTTACTAAATGCTGAAGAAATATACGGTGCATTAACCTTTTAATTGTAAAAAGTCTACAAAAACTCTGCATTTAGTAAATATAAATATTTATTGTAAAACAAGTTTTAAACATGAAATGTTTAGTTTGTATATATACTTTTATCCAGTGTATGTAAGTGTCTGATTTTAACTGTGAGTCTACAATATTACTGCAGATTTGGGTTGTTAACACATCATCATCCTCATAGGAGAAATGCACTTGTGGAGTTTGTGTTATTTGGTTATAATGATCCGGTTAGCTCACTTCATAATGAAATGAGAGACATAAGATATGACAGTTCCTCTCCCCTAGGCTTCCATCTGAAGAAAAGCAAAAGGGGAAAAAAAGTGGCATTGAAGGATTGGACTGGCTATGTTTCGCTGAACAGATGGCATGCTGGTATACAAAGAACAGTAGGTAGTATTACTAGCAGCCCCAGTAAGAGTAGTAGTGGTTTTAAAAGGGCAGATAGCAGATATGCTATTTGTTGATGGCCTTTAGGTATAGGATGGGGGAAAATTGTGACTGACAGTGAAGACTGCTGACAGCCCTCTAAATGTATTGCCACTGTAGCTGTCAGCAGACTGAGTGGATTACACTAGGCTATAGAACTCAGATTTGGGTTATTAAAGTTGTGGCTGGATTAGCCAGTCGGGGGATCAAATGGAGATTTGGGATTAATTTAGATTACACACCAGAGATGCAGACATATATATTTTAAAGCTCTTTGACAATAGGGAAGAAGGCTCGAGTTGCTGTAAGTAATCCATTGTTCTGAATTGTTTCATAAAAGATATAAAAAAAAAAAATCTTTTTTCAAACTGTTTAGCTATAATTAATAATTGTTTGGCTATAATTACATGAATTAAAATTCTAACTGTTTCAGTTTTATTGGTGTAATAATATCAGTTCTATCTTTGCATCAAAGCAGATGTACCAAACCTTTCTCTGATTTTATTTATACTCAAGTGAAATGCATGGATGTGTTTGGAAAAAAGCTAACTAGATTTTTTGAAGATGAAACAGAATTACAAGATTACACAACTGCATCAAAATAGAATATCTTTATATTGTATTAAAGATTACATAACACAGAGATATTGAATAGCACAAAATATATAACTTAAATGTTAAAAAATGTAGCACATAAATCTTGGGGCTTAGTTTAAGAGAAGCATAAACTAATAAATGTTAATTAGATCTCATGATAAAATACCATAAACTGAGAAATTATGTTGTTTAAAAGCAAAAGAAAAACAATCAAATAGGAATGCACGATATTGGGATTTTGGCCGATATCCGATATGCCGATATTTTAAAACTCATGTAGCCAATAACCGATATCGATACTGATGTTAAAGCTGGACAAAAATAAGTAGTCATTGAAAATAGCAGTTTTGTTATCCATTTCTGACACTTTGAAAAATAATATACTCAAATATATTTTCATATGCTGATATCAAATTGATTTTTAAAAACGCGGTATCGATCTATTTTACTTTCAAAATCTCTTGAAATTTCATCGTTCTGTTACAAACTCTCGTGATATTTTGCAATTTCTTGTGAGATTTTGTTAGTAAAATAGATAGATACCGCGTCAATATATCAACATATATATGGCAAAATTTCGTGAATTTTGGGGGGATTTCGTAGCATAACGATGACATATAGCAATATCTCATTATTAAAAGAGATTGATATGGTGTTTTTAAATGGCAATATATCAGCATATGAAGATATTGTGATATTTTAATGTATATTTTTTCCCTCGTCTTTAGAAGTTTTTAAGTCTGTAAAAAAGAAGTTTTTAAGGAAGAAGAAGTAGTATATTTTTTTTTTTTTAG
This sequence comes from Cyprinodon diabolis, assembly GCA_030533445.1. Lineage (NCBI taxonomy): Eukaryota > Metazoa > Chordata > Actinopteri > Cyprinodontiformes > Cyprinodontidae > Cyprinodon > Cyprinodon diabolis. The sequence continues at coordinate 28,785,734 of CM060069.1, read as the reverse complement.
ACTTTAGAATCTCAGAAGCTGATCAAATATCAGGTTAAATATCGGTGTGGTGGCCGATGTCCGATATTCAGTTTTAAGGCCGATACAGGCCGATACCGATAGGGGGCCAATTATATTGTGCATCCCTACAATCAAAATTAGTAAAGTTGATCATATTCTTACTTTAGGATCAGTAAAACAGGGGTGGAATACTATTGTCAAAACAGCTATGCAACAATGCAAAATGCAACAATCAGCCATTGTTGCAGTGGCTGCATCACTTGCTGTCCGGTGATTCATTAGCATGGAGAAGTATTTACACTTCTTGAACTTTTTCAAACTGTCTGATCTTGCATCACAAATTTCATAATGTTTTATCTCATTTTCACCTAATAGACTAACAAATACCTACAGTAAAAAGTATTTTTGACAGCCCTTTTTAAGATGACACCTCTCAATAACATGTAGTGCCTTCACTTTAGAGGTTCACCTGGGTATAACTTTATCTCATTTTGAATAAAGCCATTCTATCCTTTCATTTACTAAAACATCAGTAAAAATTATCAAAGACAATTTAAAGCATAATTGTAGGAAATTTGAGGCTGTGATGAAGTTTCAGGAAACAGCAAACAACAAAATTTAACATATAGTTAGAGCTACTGAGGCATATTTAGATCAGTATATGCATAAGCTTAAGCTATTTTGCAAAGTAGTAGAAGTAATATTCAGTTTCTACATGTGCAAATCTGGTACTGTAGGGAAGTACTTAGTAATTTGCAGCAGTAGTTTTAAGGGTCAATTTGCAGAGCATGTTTCTCAGACCTATTGGTAAAAATGAATTATAAAACAATAATCAGTTTTACAACTCTGCTCTAATTTATATAGGTACATAAAAAAAAATGTTTTCAAAATGCAATTCAGTTTGTGATTGTTTTGTGACAAATTGTAATGTTACATATTCGTTCATAACAGTTGTAGAACCATAAATAGAGAAGCATTAATTACTGCTGTCATTTTTATGACGCTACAGTGAGTCCTCGTAAATGTAAAATTACTCCACAAGCGATGTTTGTTATGTACAGCTTCACTTCCTCTTATCAGCCAACCTTTCACTCAAGGACGTTGATCACTGCGATATGCAAATCATGTTTAATTTTGTGTTCAGTATGTGTTCTGTTTCCTGCTGGCTGTGTTTTGCCTTTGTTAGTAAAAAGCCATTGAAAGAGAACTCCTGAGGGACATGAGAGTGGGAAACACTAACTGCTAGGTAGACATGGAGGACCTGCTGTTTGATTGTGCAAAGAGTGACATGTGATAAGCAAACCATAAAATAGGTGATTTCACAGTAGTATCTTTGAAGTCCTGCTGCACATTAAAGCGTTGTGTGGAGGTGGGTGAGGAATATTAAATGTTCAGGAGTAAAAAACAAGAGGCTAAGAAGTCAATTTGGAGAATTGAGGTGGAGGGCTTTCATATGAGAAAGTCCAAAAAACGATCAGCAAATAAGGAAAAAGTTGACAACAAAATCTGCTACATTATTGCTGCATTTGGTAAAATTGATTTATGAAGGGCGGGCTTCACTTAATAAAATATAAATAGACCTTTAAGGTATTTTTTCATGGACAACCTACCCGTAAACCACCCTTTTTTCTTATTTTTTCTTCTGAAGAACTGTAAACATCAATGTTTTATCATTCTATTTATATGTTGTTGACATACTGTGTTACAATTTACTGCACATTTTTTCAAATTCTAATTTTGTGGGTGAAGTGGTTTGTTTTTTTAACCCCATTTGATTTACAAAGGTACATTCCAGTAATGAATCTTCATCTTTCTGTTAATAGCTGGTGAAGATTCTCAGTCATCCAGGTCATAGTCATTCTCAAAACTTTAAAAAAATAATCCACCCAGACAAACGGGTCTTCCCATTGAATTTGCTTGTTTTCTAAGCCGAAACAAGGCATTGTTTTGGTCCACTCTATAAAGCCTGGAACTCAACACTATTTCTAACATTTTGAATTGAAAAATCTTCCTGGATGGGAAGTGTAACGTCTTCAAACTTGGAAACAAAGTCCAGTGGATTGTTTTTTAACTTTTTTGAAAGAATTGATTTCTTAGTTTAACATTTAGTTAGTTTATTTGGAATTTATTTACCTTACCAGACAATTCCAAGTTCCACTCCCTATATGTTCCCAAGTCCATCAGTGATGTCTTCAGTTCTGTTGTTTCTAAACTAAAGCCAAATGCATCTTTGCCCTTAACTGGTCATTTTCAATCACTCACTTTCTTTCTTACTGCTAAGCTTCCAGCAGTCTGTCAGCTGCTTTATCATAAACTTTGAGCTTGTTATATCCAAAGAGACTAATACATCTCTTCCTCCTCTTGGGAAATTAGATCACAATCTTGATTTTTTTTTTTTCTACTTGAAGTATGAGACCCTATATAAAAGACAAATTGCCTTAAAAACAAATGGAGAAGCCCTGCAAGGTTGTTTTGATGCTACAGACTAAAACTCACTGTATCAGTCACATGGAGAGGACATCAGTGTGTGACTGACTACATAAACTTCTGCATAAATAACACAGTTCCAATCAGAGCGGTGAAATGCATCCCAAATAATGAGCCCTAGATAACCAGTGATCTAAAGGAAATGTTAAACAAGAAAAAAAGAGACTTCAGGAAGGGACACAGAAAATTTTTGAATGGTATAGAGAAGCATTTTAAGGTCCATATAGGAGAAAACAAGGAGGCAAACAGTAAGAGGCTGCAAGGCAAGCTCCAGTAGAATATCATCAGAGATGTGTGGTCAGGGATGAAGAAGATCACAGGCTTGAAGCAGAAGGAGGATCAGACAGATGAAGTCTGAACAGAACCAGTGAACTGAACTCATTCTTCAATAGGTACAGTTCAGGAATAAGCTCAGTATCCTTATCTCTTGCTCACAGTCAAATGGATATCCCCCCCTTGTTTGACCCAAACCTTCTCTGTCACAGCTTAAATGTTTTCTCTCCCGTGGACCCTTCTGCTTCTATGGAGTTGTTCTCAGACAACTCAGAAAATGGTGCTGCTCTCTCCTCCTTCTACCTGGAGAGACTGATTAGAAATAAGTCAACAGGTCCAGATGTTGTCATCCCAAGAGTCCTGAAGACCTGCTCAGAGCAGCTCTGCAGGATTCTACAGCACCTCTTAAACCTTAGCCCTACATAGGATTTTTTTTTATTGTTTTGGAAGACCTCTTGCCTTGTTCCAGTATCAAACTCTTCCAATAGTCCTCAAGGACTAAAGACCTGTTACCCTGATATTAGATTAGTTAGACTTCTATTGAATGCCAGCTCTGTTGTAGGAACTCGCCGAGATTTTCTGCAGATAAAATCCCAAAGAATTCTTCACAAACTGAAGAAGATTTAGGATAACCAGGAGCATCCTGTTCAGAAGATCGTTAAACACCAACACAAGATGGACTGCTACAGAACAGCCGACAAACACTCATTGAAAAGAAAACTGAGTTACTACAACATTTAATTTCCTTTTGGAATTTGTGAAGTATATTGAACTGAGTTAAAAGAACCTGATTTAAACTGAGGCTAACCTGTGGAAATATACTATGACTAACGCAATAAAGAAATTTTCCATGAATACAGATGACATCATTGCCAAACACGCATTGTGGAGTGCAGGACAGACTGCTCTGCACCTCTTTAAACCCTGGCTTTGTTGTAAACTATACTGTATGCTCCATGTGCCGCTGCTACACATTGATTTCCTGTGTTTTCCCCGCTTTCTTTCGTCTGCCACTCAAAGCAGCTGATGGCAGAGGTGCTCACTCTCACAGCCATCAAAGATATGTGCGCAATGTTCAAACGAGTACACTACTTCTGTTTGCAGCATCACCCATAAATACTTTTTTCAGACAGTATTACTCCATACAGTAACAATATTAAGGGTTTATCCTTCGCATTTTGTTATATAGAGCTTCTGGTAATTTATAAGGTAAAGCCAGAAATGCTGAAATGTGTTGCTTGGGGTTTTTGACCTAAAATCTTCTTAAATAGAAAATATACTGTCTTTATTTATGTTTTTCTCTTTGTTATAATGTTGGTTGTTGATTAATACAAATGAACATCTATAAACCCATCAGAAACCCTTCAAATTGGCATTATTTACTTGAAGCATCATAGAGTGCACTAAAAAAGGCCTCAAGCAATGTTTCACAATTCTCATTAATTGTAATAGGGAAGTGTAAAAATAATAAAATCTAAATAACAACTCTTTTCTCAAATAAAATTAATTTGTATTATGAGAATCGTGAACCATCTATACTTTTTTTTTTTTTTTTTTTGCATAGGTAACTTTTCCAGATATTGTCTTAATAATAATTTTTAATTGCATGAAGTTTTCAAGATTTTCTAATATCTCAAACACCCTTTTAAGATACATTGAATAGTGACCCTGTGTCGGCTATTGGGCCTTTTTTGAGAATACCACAAAAGAGCAGGCAGGAAAAAGGTTAGATCACAAGTTCTAATAAAGGCATCTCTGTCCCTCATCTCTGATTTATTGTTCCCTCATCTTTCTGACATTCTCAAAGACTCATTATAAGACAATAAAGCAGATAGTCTAAGATCCCTATTGATTTTTGCGATGGTGCAGACAGATAGGAGTCTGGCAGGGTTATGTTCAGCAGTGTAATAACCTGCTTATCGAAAAGAGGGTGTGTAATCATGCGCCAAAGTGTTTTCTTACCCTTTTCTAACCTTTTTTCTTAATTATTATTTTTATTATGTGTTAGAATTAAGATGAAATTAGTAAAATGGCTGCTATTCTGATATCGTGCTTGTAGCTGAAACACATTCATGTTTTGCTTTACTGTGCTAAAGGTGCTCATTAGCAGATGTAACGGAGCGGAAGTCTTCAAGCAAAGAAGCTTCTTCACGCTGTTTTTTCTGTTGCTAAAATAAATGTGTTGCTTGGGCCCTGCCAACACTTTTTCAGCAGGTCTCTTCAATGTTCTTCTCACTAATATTTTGATACTCACTTTTTTCTTGCACTGCCTCGTCTTCTATTCCCTCATTTACAAAATGTCCTAATCTTCTCTCACTCTTTCTCTGCTCTAGTTCCATCCAAACTCTTGCATTAGAAATTCTGTTGAGAACCAGCGATCACAGGTTTGGTGTGTAAAAACCAACTAGCGATTTATCACAGCTCTAGCAAGGGGATACTAATTTTAGTCACATGTTTAAAACTTTCTAAATTTTTTGACACTTGAATTCTCTTAATGATAAAATGTATAAAGGTAGGACACAATGTATAGGACTAGGTATTCTGTTTTTTTGTCGATGTTCTTTTAGATGTTGTTAAAAATGTGTTTGTGAAAAAAAAATGTTTTGCACGTTTATTTTTAGACCACATTTTTTTTCTTTGATCCTTATTAGAAGTCTTTGTCTTTTAGAAATATTTTTTCCCTTTGAAATGTGTTTCAATTATATTTATTACACATAAAAACATTTAACCCTTTAAAGCCAATTTCATCATATTTGATACATGAGTTTTTGAGACCTCTACATCATCAGTGTTACATTTTTATTCTTGAAAACCCTGAATTACACAGTAGGACGCATGTAGTGAACAGAAAATGTTTGAAAGATTTTAGACAAATGTCTTATCAAATTTGTTGTAAATAAATTATCTTATTTAATTATGACTCTAATAAGAAAAAAAAAATGCTCTCCATTATTATAAGGTCCAGGATATAAAGGGTAAATCAAATGTTTTTTTTGTTTTTTTTTAAGCGTAAAATCTTTTATTCTGCCATCCCAAAATGCTTGTGCACCATCCTGTACTGATTAATGCAGCCCTGAAAACGGCATCTCTATTTGGCTGTGTTCCGTAAAGTTTTTAGTGTGAGAAAATATAGAAAATACCCCTTCTGTAATCACTGAATCCCTGCCTTATACAATTTAAGTGGTGAAAGTGTTTGCGCATATAATTTAGTTTCTAGTTTCAGGCTTTTAAGATGTCGCAGATAACACTGCTGTGCAACCATCCACACCGGATTTAGTTACTGTTTGTAGCAAAGATTTATCCCCTGTAGAGATTCACAGAGGCTATTGAAACCCAAACGCTGTTTAGCATTTGTGCAGAATAGGGACACTGGCACATGCACGCGCACACACTGATGCATCAACACTTATTCGCCATCAAGATGTTGCCTTGGGGAGCATTTTGCCTGGTTAAAAGCTCTTTATGTGTCAGAGACCCTCCAACTGTCCCTCCGAGAGATGGCAACAGCTCAGATTACAACAGAAAGGCCCTAAGGATGATGGAAACTCTCACAACTTGGCCTCAAAATAGTAAGGATACATTTACTGAACAGCAGTAGGTGAAAGTGGACAGAAAAGGAAAATGAAGATTGCATCAGTGTTTATCTCGTTTATTTAAAAGGTTTTGGTCTTCAAAGTTTGGTAGTGTGAGGTAATTTTTAAAGCTTACCAGATTTTGACTTTTAGGAGCGGGTCTCACCTGGACGTGAGCGGGTGCTGAATTGGCTTTCTCGTCTCATCAAAATGCACCTGTTCAATTGTAAGATATAAAGGGATTGCATAATTAGATACAGGTGCATCCAGCTCGTAAACATCCTTAAGCGGCAGATCTGCTTTCAGAACCAGTATATCTGCTTAAATTAGAGTTCAGTGGACCAAGGAGAAAAACCTTAATTGATTTTTAAGTCCCGGAGATTTGGAGGAGGCAAGTTAAAGAAATCACACTGCAAAACTCTTCTATTATTGGGTATAATTAAACTGTAACTCTACTGTTATAGTTTTTTATGTGATGTTTTTATAATTGTGATGGTCAATCCACTACAGTGCCTTTCTAATAATATTGTTGAATTTTTGACCTAGAATGTGACATTATTTTTGTATGTTTATTTATGCAGCACCCTCCCCAGTCAGTGTAGTGAGGAAAGGCCATACAGGAAAGAGTAGCATCGCTCTTTCTTGGGCAGAGCCTGATCGTCCTAACGGCATCATCCTCGAGTATGAGATCAAATATTTTGAAAAGGTAAGGATACAAAATTATATTTCTTTTATGGCTGGTCTTGGAACCTTTCTGAGTGGCTGAGAGTGGATAGTTTTTGCATTGGTGTATAGTGTTAAAGGTCAATGATTTCAGTTATATACAACTTATTTACTAAAAGGATATGAGCCAGCAAAACAAAAAGTGCTGTGCATTATTATATTCACAAATTAAAAGCATTTTGATCTTTGCGCCTTTTTCTAGTAACGCAAAAACAAAAAAGCCATTAAAATACTGATCAATAATCTACATAAAAAGATTTTTCTAAACTAGAATCTGTGGAACTCCAAAGGTTGTTAGCTAAAACTAAGAAAAGTTGGAGTCAGATTGTTGTTTATCATCTCTAACTCTAAGAAGTACAAATACATGTTTCTCTTGTCTAGTTTTTCTTTTTTATCATATCCATACATTATATTTCACATTGGATTAAGGGCAGCACTGCAGTTTGATGCTGCCAACCATATCACTGTTTCTCCTGTGCGCTTCTCCTTTTCCCTCTGCCTGGCTCTAATGTCTTCTTTTATGGAAGGTCAGACTACAGGTTCACATGAGAACAGAGTGCAGTTTGTGGTCAGCGGTCGGCTAATGGCCTTGGCCTTAATGGAAGGAGCATTTAGTTTTGTTTAAACCTGATGTGGTTTCAGCTGGAAAACCAATGCTCGCACACGGAAATTTAAAAATCACTTACTTTACACACCATACTGCACAGGTGGCTCAAGCACATAAATGAGTTTTTGTGTGCTCAAGCACACAAAAAAAATATAATGATTATTTCCTTTCTACCACTGCTACAGGATCAGGACTCCAGTTATACTATAATAAAATCTAAAGAAACAGAGATGGTGGTGGATGGCCTTAAACCTTCTTCAGTCTACATCTTCCAGGTAAGAGGGAAATGCTCAGAATTAGATAATCAGCATTCATTGCACTCAAACTTAAAAGCCTCATAACATGCAAGGACCACAAATGTACTTTATGAGCAGTGAAAAAATACAAATGTTTACTTATATCTATACAAAAAACAGGATTTCATACTCATATGTTTAAATCTAAATCATTCTATTCTCCATCTTGTTTAAAGACTTAGATTTATTTTGTCATTTTGTATACACAAGTGTAAACAAAGTTGATAAATTATAATGAATAATTAAATCAATAATTTAAGTGAATTAAACAATCCTGTCTTAGTTTTTCTGCACTGTATTTGGCTACGTTGTTCAGCTTCTCTGTTTCTGTTGAAGAAAAGTGTGAAGAAAAGCCTTACTGTATGCTGCCAATATCTTCTAACCAGAGCACCTTCCTCCCCATGTTTGCTCTGCCCAGTTTGTGGTAAAGAGTAAAAGGAACTAAATGCATCTTTTTTTCCCACTATTCCATAAAGGTCAAAATTATAGAGATTTTACTCCCATGCAGTGAATTTCTTTAGCTCTTCCAGAGTTCCAATTTCTGTTTAGGTAGGTTTAGGTAGGTCTCTGATTGATGTTGCTCAGCCTCTTGGTGTAGATGAACAGTCATGTACTAATAGATTTTCCTTATCTGTGAAATGATGTTTTGTATAGTGCTCCGAGAAATATTTTGTTTGAGAAATGTTCTTTTGTTTTACCAATCTTCTCTGATCAACCTTTAAAACCTTCATAAAAAAGCTCAATTTAAACTGAACTCAATTTTACATTGCAGGGCTGTTTTCCCATCAGATGAACAAAACAGCTCATTGCTATGGATTTTATTTAATGTGTTTTAAAGAGGGTTGAATGCATGTGAATGCTGTCTTTTAAGAATTGATTTGAAAACATTTCTGAAAAATCTACTTTTCTACTTTTAGATTTTTTTATATTTCATAACACCCAAATAAAATGCATAGAAGGGTGTGTTTGCAGCATGATAAGATGTCTCGAAACATATAGTTTTGCTACATGTGGGCACTAATTTACACAGCATATATTTTTTGAAGGGATATGGATTTAAAGATAAAATACCACTTTATATTTAAGCTCTAATGAAATATATTTAAAGCTATTATACTAGGCATAAATATGGAAATTTTTAAAATGATTGAAATGATTCATGAGTCATTCATTGCAGGTACGAGCCAGGACCTCTGCAGGTTATGGTGCATTTAGCCGACGTTTTGAATTCCAGACGAGCCCTTACTGTGAGTACACCAGAGATGGGAGCATAACAATGGAATTAACAATAGAGGCCAGGTGCAGCTTTGTGAGTTTACGGTGTGTCTAATCTCACATCTTTTTCTTTTGGCAGTAACTGCCACCAGCGAGCGTGCTCAGGCTTCAATAATAGCAGTGGCCATCACGTTGGCTCTGGTTCTGCTGGCGGTGGTTGCTGGATTCCTCCTCAGTGGACGGTGAGCATAAATACATTTAAAGTAGATCAGATGGCAAATTTAAAGTAATGTGGGGGGGGGGTTACATCAATTAACATTTAAAACATGCAACTAAAGACGTTTCAAGAAAAGCTTTGTTTAATGTATAGAATTATGCACATATTTAATCTCATGGTTTTTATTATTTATTTTTTTTTTGGTTTTATCATGTGTTGACAGCTTTTTAGGAAAACCTGTCACTAAGCAACTCACTTTGTGTTTTCCTTGTGACATCTGGGGGCAACAGTTCAAAGATATGGTAGCCAGGGTAACAGAGGTTTTATGGTCCTTTTGTTGTCTTGGGGTTGTTAGCTGTGCAGGAAACTTTGCCAAGTTTGTTCAAGATGTTGCAATCCTTTCCACATCGTATGTCACGCAAGCATTCTCTTTTTTTTATTATAAATGTGTTACGCACACCACAATGCTACAAGAATTTATACCTAAATTTATTATACTATATATAGTTTTTATCTGTCTGTCCCATCTAAGACTGTAGTATTTAAATAAGGCTTTTAAGTGTCACCTGTTTATCTTAGCAGTGAAATTATCTTTATCCACCTACTATTGAGTAGTTCCCTATTTTTTTATAAAGAGCTCTAACAAAGTCAGGATCCAGATTATGTTCGCTTTGTATAGAATTCGATCTTTTGATGTTTTTGGATTTCTATGAATACGTTTGGCTTACCAAAGATCTTATCTGTGAATTTCATATATTAATATTATAAAGACCAGCAAATCATGTTTAAGTTAAGAAGTGCTTAAGTAATATTGACATAAAAATGCTCAAGGCTGGTTTTTGAAATGGATCAAATTCTAATCAGAATCACAAATCTTATTTACAAGAAAGCACTTGTGTAGCTTTGTGAATCCATGAGTTTGTCATCTATGAAATAATTTGCACTGGATGTTAAAGAGTTTGGTTTTGCATATAAGAGATTCAAACCTTCTTTCATTGTGTCCCTCAGTAGTATAATCTAAATTAAGAAATTAAATTTAGTACATATAGAGAGTTGGGGGGGAGTTTTAAAAATGTAAAAACACTGATTGCAACATGATTGGGTCCAAAAGAAATCTTAGTAAGACTCAAATTTTAAAATGAGAACCGTTTTAATTCTCCTTTTTAAAATTTTACATTGCTAATTCATGGCTGGGCCAGTTTTTGTTTTTTTGCACAGTACCTGCTTGAGTTGTTTGTGTATGCATTCTTTTATACATCTAAATAAAAAAATGGAAGATACTATGTATGTACTCGAGGGGGACTTCCTGTGCATTAAGTCTGCTCAATCCTCTTTTACTCAGCCAGCTAACAGAGTACTTTCCACCAAACACTAAACAGACACCCCTTCCTCAGTATACTCAGAATTCCTTTGCAAGCTTTTCTTGCCTGGCTGCCTGAGCCATTTGAACAGGGTTCCAATTTCTGCATGTTTTTGCGTTAATGTGCCAAAAATAGTTAAATTCCTCCATCCAAATCAAGTACTTAACTTTTTTAATGTATTTGAAGCTGCCTCTCATACAACCAACTTTTCAAATACCAATGAGATATTCCTGTTTATTTAACTTGTTTAACATGTGTAGTGGTTGTGTTTGCTTGTAGGATCACATTAAAAACCCATCACCCCCTTTAATCTGTGATTATCTCTGATGCCATTTGTCTAAATATCAACATACGGCAGCTATCTAAGCACAAACACACACAGATATACACATGCAGGCAGTATAAAAATAAATTCCGGCTCTGGCAGCACAGACATGCTTCTTAAATGGACATTAGAGAAAAATAACAGAAAATTCTGCATCTGGTCCACTTGCTTTATCTTTTAAGATGATCATATCATTAAAGCTTGAAATGTGGGTTAGCTTAAGAGATGAAAATATTTATTTTCCAATGTATGCACAGTGATTAAAGTTTTTTTTTATTTATTTAGCAAAAGTTGTGGTTTAAAATTTGTAAATAAAAAGGGTTAGAACACAACGTAATCTTCAGAATCAGAGGAAGGTTCTGAATAATCCTTAACTTTATACTTAAAGTATAAACTTTTAATGGTTCAACTTACTATTTGGTATTGTTGTGATTTTTTTTTCTGATTAGACGGTGTGGGTACAGCAAAGCAAAGCAGGATCCTGAAGAGGAAAAGATGCATTTTCACAATGGCCACAGTAAGTCCAAATTTGCCATATGTAATAATATCATTGCATGCACATATCCAAGTTCATCTGAGGTTCACAGCACATGTTAGGCTGCTGGTCAGACAGTGTTTATCTCCTAAAACAGGCCTATCCGCCACCAGTGTATATGTTAGGGCTTTGTGCCAAGAGCTGTTTTCTGAATGACATACATGTTGGTAGAGGATACGTAACACTCTGTAGCATTATAGGTTAAGACAGCTTGATATATTTCTCCACACATTTTGATGTATCCATCTGTCAGTTACTCAGCCAGCTGTAATGGGTTTATGATCTACAAGAAAAACCATCAAGGAACCTATATGGGATACAGTCAACGTGGAGAAGTAAGGTCTATATGTACGTGCAGCTGGTCATATACTCAGAGCAGAATTATATTTTCTTGATTTAGATGGATTTCTCTAATTGGGGGAAAACGTTTTAAGGAACTTCTGATGCATTTACAAAGGGAATTTAAAGATTTATCAGTAATATTATTTCTATGAACGAGTACATTTCTAAAAGGCAGTTGAGACGGTACCCAACTCATATGCAGCTAGTGAGTTGCACTGTTTTCAACTTAGTTAAGTTGTTAATGATGACTTTATCAGTATGTGTTTTTCCTTTTTGGACATCAAACTTCTCTTTCACCTTTTTGAAATTAAAGTCAACCATAATCTACTTGGGGGAAAAAAACTACTAATTATAATATTGGAAACAAATTAGAATGGAAAATTTTCATTTTTAATGTCTGTTTGTGTTGAACTATTTTAAAAAAGGTAATCTCTTGCTTTCAGTTGATAACTGTGTTCACATCTTAATTTTAAATAAATGCTGATTATTCAGTCATGGAAGCTGAAATTTAAACTAGTCTGTGAGGGACAATACCCTATATTTGTGATAAAGCAATTTGTGTAAACTCTGTACTTTAAACCTTTTATATATTTGCATTAGTCAATTTATTACATAAATGGAGATTATTATTTAAGCATGAAATAGTGTAGAATACTTTGTGGCACCAGATATATCAGTGTATGTAAGAAACTCAGAAACAAACATAAAAAGCTGTTGTAGCAAGACGATTGAAAAAACTTAGGTGGCATTAAAAAGATGATTTTTAAACAGTTTTCCTTCTATATAAGAAAGAAACCTTAAATCAAAGTGGTTGACATATTTTGTTCTCACAACTTAAGAACAATGCCGTCATTTCGCACTTTAAATGTTCACTGGCTTCCTTGTGCTTTTCTGTCCAATAGAAATAGGACTGGAGTTTCAAGGTTCCTAAATTGGTATTTGGATACAGTCTTTATGTTTATTTTTAAAACTGGAGTTGGTCCCTGGCTACCATATGTTTGGTCCCTATTGGACCAAATACTAGCTTCAGCCTCCAAGAATTTTCTGTGGGATCCTTTTCTGCTGTGAACAATCTAGCCTTTTTTTTAGCAGAACTGTTCTTGAAAATCCTTAATTCTTTGTTTGTGAGCAGATGTTGAAAAGCAACCAGTTGTCTTCGTGGTCCTGACAAGAGATCTATTGTAATCCTGAATTATACATAGCTTTAACCCAACTCTTAAAGCTAATAGTATTTTTGCTAATACAGGTGCTGGTCATAAAATTAGAATATCATGAAAAAGTAGATTGATTTCAGTAATTCCATTTAAAAAGTGAAACTTGTATATTATATTCATACATTACATACAAACTCATATATTTCAGATGTTTATTTTGTTTAATTTTGATGATTACAAATGACAACAAATGAAAATCTCAAATTCATCATATCAGAAAATTAGAATATTGTGAAAAGGTTCAAAATTGATGGCCCCTGGTGCCACACTCTAATCAGCTAATTAACTCAAACCACCTGCAAAAGCCTTTAAATGGTCTTTCAGTCTAGTTCTATAGGCTACACAATCATGGGGAAGACTGCTGACTTGACAGTTGTCCAAAAGACGACCATCGACACCTTGCACAAGGAGGGCAAGACACAAAAGGTCATCGCTAAAGAGGCTGGCTGTTCACAGAGCTCAGTGTCCAAGCACATTAATAGAGAGGCGAAGGGAAGGAAAAGATGTGGTCGAAAAAAGTGTACAAGCAAGAGAGATAACCGCACCCTGGAGAGGATTGTGAAACAAAACCCATTCAAAAATGTGGGGGAGATTCACAAAGAGTGGACTGCAGCTGGAGTGAGTGCTTCAAGAACCACCACACACAGACGTATGAAAGACATGGGTTTCTGCTGTCGCATTCCTTGTGTCAAGCCACTCTTGAACCACAGACAGCGTCAGAAGCGTCTTGCCTGGGCTAAAGAGAAACAGGACTGGACTGCTGGTGAGTGGTCCAAAGTCATGTTCTCTGATGAAAGTAAATTTTGCATTTCCTTTGGAAATCAAGGTCCCAGAGTCTGGAGGAAAAGAAGAGAGGCACTTCATCCACGTTGCTTGAAGTCCAGTGTAAAGTTTCCACAGTCAGTGATGGTTTGGGGTGCCATGTCATCTGCTGGTGTTGGTCCATTGTGTTTTCTGAGGTCCAGGGTCAACGCAGCCACATACCAGGAAGTTTTAGAGCACTTCATGCTTCCTGCAGCTGACCAACTTTTTGGAGATGCAGATTTCATTTTCCAACAGGACTTGGCACCTGCACACAGTGCCAAAGCTACCAGTACCTGGTTGAAGGACCATGGTATCCCTGTTCTTAATTGGCCAGCAAACTCTCCTGACCTTAACCCCATAGAAAATCTATGGGGTATTGTGAAGAAGAAGATGCAATACACCAGACCCAACAATTCAGAAGAGCTAAAAGCCACTATTAGAGCAACCTGGGCTATCATAACACCTGAGCAGTGCCACAGACTGATCGACTCCATGCCACGCCGCATTGCTGCAGTAATACAGGCCAAAGGAGGCCCAACTAAATACTGAGTGCTGTACATGCTCATACTTTTCATGTTCATACTTTTCAGTTGGCCAACATTTCTATAAATCCTTTGTTTTTATTGGTCTTCAGTAATATTCTAATTTTCTGATATGATGAATTTGAGATTTTCATTTGTTGTCATTTGTAATCATCAAAATTAAACAAAATAAACATCTGAAATATATGAGTTTGTATGTAATGTATGAATATAATATACAAGTTTCACTTTTTAAATGGAATTACTGAAATCAATCTACTTTTTCATGATATTCTAATTTTATGACCAGCACCTGTAGTTCTGTAATAATGGAAAAAAAGTGGCAATATCTCCAAATGTGCCGAATCTTTATTCAATAATTAACCCTAACTCTTTTACCACAAACATTCTGTAGATATGACATACGTAAAACATAATCAAAAATTCTGTACTTGATCATAAAAAATGAATTTGTGTTTAAGTCAGTCAAATTAATGAAGTATAAGAGAGGGGGATGTTATGTACAGTATATGTACACTAGTATTGCTCTTTGCAAATGAAAGGAAAATGTGCACTCAGGTTTAAAGTAAAGGATCAAAGAAAGTGTCCCAAATGTTTTACATCAGTGAAGTGTATTGCAGAACCAAGGTACACAAACTGCTGTGAAAGGAAATGAAAACCAAACAAGTGCTACATTAAAACTGTGCTCTGGTTTCTTCCACAGTTAAGTTCCCTGGAGTCCGTACTTATATTGACCCCCTTACTTATGAGGATCCAAACCAGGCAGTACATGAATTTGCACAAGAGATTGATGTCTCATGCATCTCTATTGAGAGGATCATTGGAGCTGGTGAGTAAAATCAGTATGCCTGTCTCAGTCTGTTCATTTTTGACTGATAGATGGTTTCTCATTCTGAGACTGAAGCAGATGTGACCTGAATAATAGAAAATGTATATTCTCTAAAGTTACTAAATATTTTTTTCCCGTAATGGATAGACCGAAAGTTTTTAGCCTTATGTTTACCTCTGGCTCACAAACCTACATGTCGAATCACAGTCATGTGATGGAAGTTGAACTGAGGGATCTAAATTACTTGCCCTCATCATCAGAAACTCATCTGCCTCCGATGCAAACCAATCAGCTTTGAACCGCACCTCCACGAAGCCAAATAAGTATCCTGAGTTCATCTTAAAAGGTCTTTAAATCCACGACTTGGCCTGCTACACAGCCAAAGTGCAAGACTGGTTGCCACCAGCATAAAAGTGGTAGCGCTGTCATATTTTGACCCAGATTCAACCCATCTCCATATCCTTCTCCACAATCGTAGCTAAGCTCCATCTGGCTTCTCCATGGTGCTTCTTCAACTTTGTCCCTATCAGAGTGTAATTCCTTTTGGACACTTCCTGCATCCCCGGTCACATCTCAATCCGCCCGGCATAAGACCGCCATGTTGAGCCTGGTTCTGCTAGAAGTTTCTTCCCTAAGGGGAGTTTTTCCTCTCCACTGTCGCTTCATACTTGCTCATTATGGACAGGTTCATGCAAATCTTTGTTTATCCAAGCTGGACATCTATCTTCCAGGTCCTAGTGAAGTACTAGTATCAGCTCACAGTCTACTGGATCTCACCTATACAGCTCAAGCAGATCATCTCGCCAACCAGCAGTCTATGGACTGAACCTCCTTCATCTATCTCCTCTCCACCACCAGTTTCAGGCCTCGGGGGAAACATCCCTGTTCTCATACACCTGCTTATGCATATTAAAGTAAAATTCAGAGCTAACGTTTCCTGCCGAGGTCTGAGCGCCAAAGTTTTAAAATAATTCTGTTGCTAAAATTCTTCTTATTGTCTCTTTCTTTCTGTGTGAGTTTTTTCAGATTTAAATGTTATTTACTGTTCCAAAGCAAGTTAGTGAGCCAGTTTTCAAGTAAAGATCAAATATTGCAGTTCATTTGGGACTTATTTAACTAGATTAAATTTTCTCTCGACAGCCTTTACATCTAAAAAAATATATTTTTTAAAGATGTATGTTCTTTTGCTACAGGGGAGTTTGGCGAGGTGTGCAGCGGACCCCTTAGGCTACCTGGCAAAAGAGAGATCCAGGTTGCCATTAAGACCTTAAAAGCAGGTTACACAGAGCAGCAGAGACGTGACTTCCTGTGGGAGGCGTCCATCATGGGCCAGTTTAACCATCCAAACATCATTCGCCTGGAGGGGGTTGTCACCAAAAGTAAGCATTTGAATGATTTTTAAAGCTATCTTAAAAGGTTACCCTGAGCCTTGACGTTTTCCAAGTTGCTGAGCCAAAAATGCAAAGAGAAAAAAATAGCATTGAAGACAAGACAATCTTTTTATATAATATGAAACTATTGTTGGTTATGCAGCTTTCACTCTTCCCTGGACAACCAGCAGAGTAAGGTAGTTTTAATTGGTCAAGCTGCTGCTTTATGAAACATATTCAGATTTGGATAAATGTTGTAAGAATTCCCTTTAGAAGTTGACTAATCTAAGGAACCTATAAAGATTTTTTTTTAAGTTTGTTGAAAGCTGCAGGAACATGGAAGAAATGTTTCCAATTAAAATTGACCACTTTGCATAAATGCCAATGTTCTTTGGCATTTATGCAAAGAACTGAATCTGCCAAAGAAATAGCACTATGTCATCTTTAAGCAAACCATCCCATCAATGAAATATGGTTATTGCAGGATTATTCCAGGGAAATGCTCCTTCATTATATTAAACTTGTTATAGACTTGAAACCCAAGCGATGGTTTCTAGCAAGATCAATAACACTAAACTTAAAGCCAGAGCTGCGGTGTTATGATTTCCATTAAAATCTTATTCTTTTATTAGACTTTGTTTAAATCATGTGGCAAAACTGGGAAGTTGATGATCATATATGCTCTTCAACCAAAATAAAATAGCTTAAGCTATTTTACAAAAAAAAAAAGTATTTAAAAAAAAAGACAGAAAAAGGTTTCAATCTTATGGAAAACTGGATCACAAACACTCTAAAGACGTTTTGTTCACTAAGGCTGTATACAAATGCATACTTAAACTTTAAGGTTTTTATTTTTAAAAATTCATTAAAAACCATCGGTCCTCCTACAGTTTCAGATTTTTCAAATCAGATACTCAACAGCAGCCGCAAGTTTTGCATATTTTGCAAAAATATCTGTGGTTATTGTTTCCACAAAGGAGGGATTGGAGCAATACCAGCTGATAAAGTGAGATTCTGGGTGTATTTGGACCTTAATAAATAACACCAATAGAGTAATATTAATAATGAAAAGACATCTACAGGCCGACCTCAATAAATGCAGCAGGATGGCTGTCAACTTTATACAATAAAACTGGAAAAAATGACTGAACTTCAATATTGTGGCATGTTTATAAAAGAAAAAATAGAATATCAAAAGAATCTGTAAAGAGACATGGGGGAATTTAAATAATGTACCTCATCTTTCTTTTATCTGACTATCCAAGTAGAACACACAATCTCATTTTGTTTTTCGCATTTCGGTTTGCACGTCAGCATTTGCACAGAAAGCTTTGTAGATTACCTGCAATCTGCCTACTTATTGCATGTGCTACAAAAGTATGAGCAATGTAGTACCTCCTATGTGGAAACTTTGAAGATCAGGCCCTAAGAGTAAAGAAACAGATCAAATAAAAAAGCTTGCAAAAAATGTTTGACAATCTGCTGTTATTGTATTTTACATTGTCACATCATACGTAGTATGACATCACAACCTTTATTCCTTATCTTAAATAGTACTTATAACCAAAGTGTGTTTTTCAAACTTTTCAGGTAAGCCGGTGATGATCATTACTGAATACATGGAGAATGGATCATTAGACACCTTCTTAAAGGTATGTGTGAGAAAACATTTCAGGTACACAAAAGATGAGCAATAGAACACTGAGGATGAATAAAAAAACTGGTATAGAGATTTGAGTCATGGGGACCTTCCTGTGCTAGAAATATGTTTTGGTGGCAAAAAGATTCATAGATGAAAGTAAAATAGTTAACCAAAAAAAAGCAATACTTCTTCAAGAATAAAAAAAAATGGACTGGATCGAAAAGGTATGACAGAAACAAGACTAAATAATTAAACTAAAATGGAACCTGTAGTGTTCCTTATGAGGTATCGATCCACTCACTCCATTTTATACTTATTTTTGTAATACAAAAAATAACATGTATAACATTGTTTCGGGAACTTGTAGGAACATGACTGGCAGGCTGTAAGATATATTAAGTAAAAATGTAGAAAATAATGAGCTGTTGAAAAAATACTTGAATCTTTGTAGGTTTATACTGTTGTTGGGGCTTTTCTCCCAGCCATTTATCCAAAAAAATATACAGCATAACCGATAACGATCACATTTATGCATCAGTTGAAGAGTTGAGATTTGATGAATATGCTTTTCATACATTTTCAACAGCCTTGTTTTAAGCATCTTGTCTCACCTTGAATTTAACTCTACCAGAAAATGTGAGTCATCTGAGAACGTAACCTCCAGAACAGTATCTGGCCTGGGCAGACTAGATTTCACTGAGAGCAGAAAATAATCTGTAATTAAGGAGCAGGCCCCCAAATCTCTGAATAAAATGATCTGTCTCCGCTCTCGTCAGTGATTACAATACAAAAAAATCTCCTGTGGCACAGAGAACTGAATTCTCACAGAAAGGGAACATTTCTGAGGCAGATGGCTAAACCAGCAATGAGCAAAATGAGGTCAGATGATTTCAGCACCGTTTGTGATTTAAAACTTGCTTTAATAGAAAAGGAGATCAGGGCCAAACATGATGCTTCTAGTGTGACTACATGGAAAAGCAGGATGCTCTGAGAGGATATTCAGAGAGAGCCATGGTGAGAGGAAATCACTGTCATGACTGTGTGGTCTGCTTTAGCTATAAACTTTCATGGCAAAGGGGAAGCAGAGGAGATTGGGAACCAGCAGAAACCCTGTGATGTAATTACATGGATGGCTGGTGTACTGAGGCTGGTGTAAATGACACACTCAGGAGAAAACCAGAGGCCAGGCTAGGTCCTGGATTAGCTGTCACAGCTTTGGACAATGAACTGCACCCCTCATAACTCACATCTTTGGCTTAACATCTCATTTAAGATGAAAGCAGGATGTTCTGCAGTGGACTGATGGAAAAACTTGCAGAGGTAAAGAAAACTAAAGTTGGAAATTGAAATCGTCTTGGGAAAATGGGTGTTTTGGTTTAACTACGTGCTTGCTGTAGAAACGTAAAGACTGGATGAGAGGGAGGTAGAAAGTCAACATTTGGATTGGACAGAGCTAAAGCTTAAACTAACAATGAAAGATGTCATTGGATGGGGATACCAAAGCTCCTTTTCAGACAGTTTCTTTTTTCCATTAATCTGGCAGGAATTCAGAAGTGTCGGCTTTGTCTGAACGAGCATCTCTGTGCTTTTCGAAACAATCTGCCATGACAGTCTTCCTGAGTCAGACCTAGTTTCGCACAGGATCAGCCTCTGACTACTCACACAGTACTTTGCAAACTTTCTGCCTTCATAGTTTTCACTAAAAGTAGAATCCCTGCTTTGGTTCTGACAAGTCCCTAATCTCACCACCTGCTTGAGAAGTATAAACATGTTTGAGGTGCTCTATTTAACGTTGCTCTACCATTATTTTGTCTAACATCACTATTTGCTTGTTCGGCTGACATAAGAGTTGTGGCAACGTGGCATTTTGTGATAAACTGTGATACCCGAAGGGCTAAACGGAGTTACAGGCTCTGCTGCAGCTCAACCTCACACACAGTTATGACAGTAGTGACAGTGCCTCAGGTAAAGAGAAAATAAATTTTTTTCTTCTCAAGCTGATAATAAATATAGTGCAATAAACCCAGTGTAACTGTACCACAAAAGAACATTATAAATGCTGAGAACAGTTTAGGTAATAAAGAGAAAATTACATTTTGGCTATTCAATGTATTGTTGATGAGAAACATTAAAAAAAAAAATTATTAATAAAACTCTCAATCAATTATTTTGCTTTCCTCTGAGTTAACAGTGTAAAGAAGGGGAGAAAAGTTCTGTTTTCTTAGGATTAAGATTTTTAGAGTCCAACATGAAAAAGGACGAAATTAAGTTAAGATTAAGCAAAAGAATAAAGTTAAAATTAAAATAATAGCCTAATTAAATCTATTTTAAACTAACATCTAAGAGCTTAAAATTAAATTAAAACATAAATTTCACAGACATTTTTAAAGCAAGGCTTTAAAGAATAATTAAAATGTTACACAAGCTCAAATATTTAAAGCGGATTAGAAAGCGGAGTTTCAAAGAAACTATGAGTCTAAAAAATATTTTATAGAACAAAGCTGAGTGTTGACCCAACTTAAATTTAGGAGAGAATATTCAATTCAGTTTATGTATATAGCGCCAATTCACAAAACATTTCATCTGAAGGCACTTTACAATTCACCAGATCATGCAGTCATTGATTCAAAGTTTTCTATCTAAGGAAAACCAGATGATTGCATCGACTCATTGACTTGGATGCAATCCCTCACACTAAGCATGCTTGTATATACAGGTGCTGGTCATAAAATTAGAATATCATGAAAAAGTAGATTGATTTCAGTAATTCCATTTAAAAAGTGAAACTTGTATATTATATTCATACATTACATACAAACTCATATATTTCAGATGTTTATTTTGTTTAATTTTGATGATTACAAATGACAACAAATGAAAATCTCAAATTCATCATATCAGAAAATTAGAATATTGTGAAAAGGTTCAAAATTGATGGCCCCTGGTGCCACACTCTAATCAGCTAATTAACTCAAACCACCTGCAAAAGCCTTTAAATGGTCTTTCAGTCTAGTTCTATAGGCTACACAATCATGGGGAAGACTGCTGACTTGACAGTTGTCCAAAAGACGACCATCGACACCTTGCACAAGGAGGGCAAGACACAAAAGGTCATCGCTAAAGAGGCTGGCTGTTCACAGAGCTCAGTGTCCAAGCACATTAATAGAGAGGCGAAGGGAAGGAAAAGATGTGGTCGAAAAAAGTGTACAAGCAAGAGAGATAACCGCACCCTGGAGAGGATTGTGAAACAAAACCCATTCAAAAATGTGGGGGAGATTCACAAAGAGTGGACTGCAGCTGGAGTGAGTGCTTCAAGAACCACCACACACAGACGTATGAAAGACATGGGTTTCTGCTGTCGCATTCCTTGTGTCAAGCCACTCTTGAACCACAGACAGCGTCAGAAGCGTCTTGCCTGGGCTAAAGAGAAACAGGACTGGACTGCTGGTGAGTGGTCCAAAGTCATGTTCTCTGATGAAAGTAAATTTTGCATTTCCTTTGGAAATCAAGGTCCCAGAGTCTGGAGGAAAAGAAGAGAGGCACTTCATCCACGTTGCTTGAAGTCCAGTGTAAAGTTTCCACAGTCAGTGATGGTTTGGGGTGCCATGTCATCTGCTGGTGTTGGTCCATTGTGTTTTCTGAGGTCCAGGGTCAACGCAGCCACATACCAGGAAGTTTTAGAGCACTTCATGCTTCCTGCAGCTGACCAACTTTTTGGAGATGCAGATTTCATTTTCCAACAGGACTTGGCACCTGCACACAGTGCCAAAGCTACCAGTACCTGGTTGAAGGACCATGGTATCCCTGTTCTTAATTGGCCAGCAAACTCTCCTGACCTTAACCCCATAGAAAATCTATGGGGTATTGTGAAGAAGAAGATGCAATACACCAGACCCAACAATTCAGAAGAGCTAAAAGCCACTATTAGAGCAACCTGGGCTATCATAACACCTGAGCAGTGCCACAGACTGATCGACTCCATGCCACGCCGCATTGCTGCAGTAATACAGGCCAAAGGAGGCCCAACTAAATACTGAGTGCTGTACATGCTCATACTTTTCATGTTCATACTTTTCAGTTGGCCAACATTTCTATAAATCCTTTGTTTTTATTGGTCTTCAGTAATATTCTAATTTTCTGATATGATGAATTTGAGATTTTCATTTGTTGTCATTTGTAATCATCAAAATTAAACAAAATAAACATCTGAAATATATGAGTTTGTATGTAATGTATGAATATAATATACAAGTTTCACTTTTTAAATGGAATTACTGAAATCAATCTACTTTTTCATGATATTCTAATTTTATGACCAGCACCTGTATATAAAAAAAAGGGAAAATAAAAGTCAAGGGGAGCCCAAATTTGAGGTTCCAGTAAGATAATCTTTCCATAATAGACTGTCAGGGATACCATTTAGTTAAGAACACCTTACATTTGATCCTAGTTTTGTTGCTCAAAGATTTTTTTTGTATTGATCTTATTAATATTTGGTTCAGAAAACACTAATAAAATATGAAAAGTTGTTGAAGCAGATGGCAACTGGACTGGGGTTAGATTTTTACTTCATTGGTTGTACAAGGCCAGCACAAATCTTTGTGTTCAAAGTTCAGATTGTTGAAAGGTAAATTGATCAGCCCAGGTTTTTTGTTTAATTAGCTCCCTTTTTTTTTTTTTGCGAACTAAGCATTTTAAAGTGACATTCATTACTGCTGCAGTATTCATCATAAAATTCTCCTCTCACTATTTGTTGAAAAGCCATTTCAGTAAGTGGCAAACCATTTTGGGCTTTTGCATGTCAAAATGTAGCATGACAAAGCAGTCGCAACAAGCAAGCATATCTTCATAACTGCTGTTCAAAAAAGACCTATTGTTTTCGAGAATAATAAAAAAAAAAAAAAAACAACTTTGGGTCTTGTTTGAACTGATGCAGCTTAGGCGTGGGTGTTTCACTCACCCAATTTTCATGTATGTATTCAGAAACTAGCTTTCAAATAATGTATTACACATGTAATTTCGGTTTACAGTTCCTAAGTAATTTGCTTTTCCATTTGGGTATGCAAAATAGGTGAGACTTTCCCAAAATTAAGTGGATATTAAGAATTTGAGTAATTTGCTTTAACCTATATATTATGTGATATAAGTATGGATTTATTTTTGTTTTTGTGAAATTCAAGAAAAATCTTGAAATTAAAATTGAAAGTGAAATGAATATCTCAATTCTGCTGGGACAATAGGAACACAGATCTGCCCATGACAATGCTTCACATTGAGAGAAAAATCCAGAATCAAGCAAAGACTTGGGTTTTGAGAGAGAAAAGAAAATAGTTTTGAGTCATTTTATCTTATCATTTTCTCTAATTGCAAAAAAAACAGCAATTGAGAGTTAAAATATGTTTTTGAGAGAGTTTTTTTCCTTGAAAATTATTTTCCAAATGTCAATTTCTCTCAAAATGTTTTTTCAATCTCAAATAACATCAGTGTGAAAATTGGTTCTCTCAAATAAATTTATTTTACATTCAATTCAATTCAAATTTTCTAATTTCAGATAGATTTTTTTCTTGAATTTAATAAAAACAAAAAATAACTCCATATATTAGGAAATGTGGTTATTAAAATAAAAAAAGCCTTTTTTCATTATCTGTCCAAACCAGGAATCAGAGCCACAGTCAAACTCCCATAAAATCCTAATTTAAATAATTTGTCTCAAGTATTGCATCCCTACATAATATTTGCATATCATAATTAAATCAATCCAAACACAGCAGAAAACACATGGGAAAAAAATCAGAAATGGTGATTAACTTGTACTTGTATTGTGCTTTGGTCAAATCAGGAGAGTTGACCAAAGCCCTCTAAATTGTGTCATTCACCCTTTCAGACAAACACTGATGGTGGCACGTTAGATTGTTGCCACAGCAGCCCTGGGGCTCACTGACAGAAGAAAGGCTGCCGTACACAGCCGCCATCAGGCCCTCTGACCACCTTTAGTAGGCATTGCGGTAGAAGTGTCTTACCCAAGGACACACAATAATAAAGTATGAGTTCTGAATGATTTTTTTACGGTTAAGCATTTAAAGTAAGGGAATGTAAAATAGCTGAACGAGGGTGAAGAATGCGGTTATGAAATGACCTAGAGTTCAAGTTTCACTTTCACTAACAGCTGTGTCTTTGGAACGTCCACACACTGTGCCTTGCATGATAATATCACTAACTGGTTGTGCTCCTGAGAAAAAATGTAACAATCTATTTTTTATCGGTCTGTCCCTCAAGAAAAACACATTTCCGATGTTAAATCGCTGTGAAATGCCTATAATATTACACAAAACAATTTTTAGACAAGGTGCTGATAAAGCTACGTTTATTTTATTTTTTTTAAACCTAGCTGTAGCGGTGGCAGTGACATGTATAGTGCTGGAGTGATTTTTCCTGTGCTTTATTCATTTGCTGAAACATTTATGTTATATAACTCATATTTGAAGTGGTCTGTTTTTAGAGAGATGTAAGAGTCTTCTCTGAAGGATGGCAAAAAGTGCCTCACAGCTGAATAATTGTACAGAACTCTGTAGTAAAATACTCATCTTTTCACTCTTGAAATCTCCGATTCAAAATTGGAGTCACGAAGGTTAGAGCCGAGTATATAGAGTTGTGTTTGTTATTGATTCTACACTGTTGGTTAATTAACTTTGTAGTTTGGGCAGCCTTGAAAAAACTAGAGATTATCTTTCAGTAGCACGGCACAATCTTTTGTTTTTCTTCTGCAATCAGTTTCTTTCTTTTTTCGTTTTCTTTTCCAGCACATTTCTGCAAACTGCTGACCTTTGGAGTCACAGAACAAATGTAATTAAATACAACCAGGCTTTGCCGACAGAGTTTCAGTGCAATGCCATTGAGATGCCCTGTACTAGTAATCCACCTTAAATAGCAACACATTAAAGAAATCTCACCCCCCTGCTCTTAACATTACATAAAATAACGATTATATGTTGTTGAGTTATATTGATATTCATAAAGATTCTGTGCCTGAAATTCATGGCATCTATATATCTTTGTCTTGCCTTTTTTACTGTAGAAAAATGATGGGCAGTTTACAGTTATCCAGCTGGTCGGCATGCTGCGGGGCATCGCATCTGGCATGAGGTAAACCTAGTCCTTAGACACACATGTCATTACTGAACTTGCCAACCATTCCTAACTACTGTGTTGATCGTTTCAGGTACCTTTCAGACATGGGTTATGTCCATCGTGATCTGGCAGCCCGTAATATCCTTGTTAATAGCAACCTTGTGTGTAAAGTGTCTGATTTTGGACTGTCCCGAGTCCTGGAAGACGATCCAGAGGCAGCATACACTACAAGGGTAACTCTTAACTATCTACTCTGTCTGTTCTTCATTGACTTTTACTATTGGTAAATAATAGCTTAGTATAATAGGACCTGCATTCGGTCATATGAAAATATTCATGGTGATCGAAGATGTAAAATTTGGAGCAGAGCCTTTCTCCTAGTCTGTACTGTCTTGCATTTGTTAATATCAAACTCACTAGACTGTTGAGAGACTATTGTTGGATCATCTACAGTGAAAGACTAACATTGGTGATCCCTGAGCTTTCCTTGAACTTTTAAATAATTGAGTTTCTATAAACAACTGATGTCCAAAATTAGGAGGTTAATTATTATTTAAAAAAGAGTTTGGAAAAGAGTTGCCATTAATAAAGCTGCTGCACGGGCGCCTAAATTACTCGTTTAAAAAATTGTGAACTATGCTTTCTTTGTGACAGGAACCTTTATTACTACTTTAGAAATAGTAGGGGCTGCTCAGTGGCACAATGGGTAGCACTGCTGCCTTGCACCAAGAAGGTTCCGGGTTTGATTCCCGGAATGGAGTTTGCATGTTCTCCCTGAGCATGCGTGGGTTCTCTCCGGGTACTCCGGCTTCCTTGCACTTTCCAAAAATTTATCTGTTAATTGACTTCTCTAAATTCTCCTTAGGTGTGAGTGTGTGCATGAATGGTTGTTTGTCCTGTTTGTCTCATTGTTGGCCTGCAATGGACTGGTGACCTGTCTAGGGTCTACCCCACCTCTCGCCCATACACAACTGGAGATAGGCACCAGCACCCCTCCGCAACCCTGCTTGGCATAAGCACGGCAAAAAATGGACGGATGAAATAGAAGGGATTAGAGAAAGTTCTGTGTATATATTTCTCCTAATGTTTGGATTACTAAAGAATTAAGTGAATACTCCCTTTAACATATTAATGGAGACACATCTCATATAACCATTCTTCCCTAGAAAGAGAACTGTCCAAATGAATCATGCATTATGTTTTTGTTTTAGTGTCACATACTTTGCAATAAATAAGAAACTCTGAAATATTTATATTCATGCATTCACACAGATGACAGCAGCAGGCTTTAAATTGAGCTGTGCATCCTTGACTGAGTCTCTTCGTGCCAGCTAGAGACAGGCGGTCTCCTGCAAGAGAAGGACCAATTAGAACTCAACTCAGTCTCCACAACACTCAATTAGCACCAAGTCTGTATGCCTTGGTGCCAGATATCCTGTCACTCACTTCTCAATGCCAGCCGCATCCCTTCTCGTTCTCTCTCTCTCTGTCGCTATCAGGCTCCCATTCCCCAACGAGTGAGAATAACATGATTCACATCCTTGAAATAATCAGACCCCGAGATATCCTGCTGCTGTATTCATCAATACTGCATCAAGTTAATTTCACTTCTCATCAGCTGAAAACACATTTTCCTGTAGAACTCAGCAGTGTTCCTGTGAACCCTTTTTAAATCTTTACTAGGAAAGCATTATAATGAAGATGAGGGAAAATGAGAAGAGCAATCTGAGACCCCCAACAGCTTGGATAGGGAATTCATGCAAGTGGGTAAAACTTGTCACTGCAAGAGTGTTCCTAAATCTGTGTTCATTAGCATAGGAAGTGTCTCAATTACAGTTTGTTCATGGTTGCCATCTGAATGTAAAAAAACATTTTTCTTTCTTCAGCCTGCAGCTGTACTTATCAAACAATGATTTAGACTAGAAATACATTTATGTAAAAATTTAAAAGGCATTTCAATAAAAAATCAACACATAGCAAAAGCTACAGATACTGATTAAAAGAAGCTGCGACTTAACAGTGTAATCTCAGGCTTTAATCTGTTTTTCTAAAGCACCTTAAGGTACATGCAGTGCTTTAAATTACAAATTAATCAACATCTGACATTTTTGACTTCTGTTTTATAGCAACCCCAAACTTAATTGTGTCTAATTGCAATAATTGTATTGGGCCGACACAATGTAATGTTTCCAAAGTGGAAAGAAAATTATTTTTGATTTTATTATTTTGTCAAAAGTTAAAATTGCAACTGTAAGTAATGACTACAGTAAATACAAAAACATTAATAATGGATAGCTAATGGGGACAGAGCAGCAAGCACGTCCTTCATGTGATCTCAAACATAGCTGCGTAATGCACTAATAAGTCGACCAACGCATGCACGTATCAGCTGATACTGATACAAGGAAAAAGATGCTAATGTCAGTCAAGAAAATTGGCATGCAAATGTATCGGTATATCTCTAATCTTCAGACAAAAATGAACATGCTGCAAAAGGACAATCCTGCACAAATCCCTGAACACACCATCCCCACAGTAAAAACATAGTGGTGACGGAGTGGTGCTGAGGAGATGCCTCTCGGTAATTAACAGGGAAGCTAGTCAGAGCTGATGGAATGATGGAGCCAAATACATTACAATCCTGGAAGACAACCTTTAGGGGCTGCAAAAGACATTTCCATAAACAAACAGCCAGAGCTGTGATGGGTTTGCATCTCTGGCTGTCTCTCATCCTCCTGTTTGCTTAAAGCTCCCCAATCACATTAAGTAGGTCAGTGCGCAGCACAGAGCTGCGCTCACAGCCACGATTTTTAGCTGAATCTGTTTGCAACCTTTTTAATTTTGTTTTTTAACTCTGTATTTTTTAAAGTCCTTACGTGAAGTTAATAAATTCTGCTCTAAATGTTGTTTTAAACTAGGATCTGTCTGAGTGTGGTTAGCGATCATCAGCCAGTCTGGATTGTGAAACATTACCAACATGCTTTTTTAAGAACTGGCTTTAAGACAAAATATTGGAACACATTTAGAGAGGATTCCTGTTCCTGCTCACTGCTCCTGTTCTGCTCGTCTATTTTTTATTGTAGGATGTTTAGGAATTCTTCTTAAGACCTCCATTGTTACTGTATTTCTTTGTAGAAAAAAAGAAGATGGGTCCAGCAAGGTATTTAAATCATCAATTAAATATTGTCTTTCTTTCTTGCAGGGAGGAAAGATTCCTATTCGCTGGACAGCTCCTGAGGCAATCGCATACAGGAAGTTTACCTCTGCTAGCGATGTGTGGAGTTATGGGATTGTCATGTGGGAGGTTATGTCTTATGGAGAAAGGCCCTACTGGGATATGTCCAATCAAGACGTAAGTTTCTTTTTTTTAAATGTCTTTCAGATACATGTTTTGGGCCTATAAAAACACCCGAGCAGCATGTTCCCACTCATTTGCACAGGCAACATATGTGCGCACAACCCCTCAGTGACCTCTCAAGGCTCCTCCCTCCTTTTGGTTATTAGTCTGCTTATCTCAAAGACTAGAAGGGTAGGAGAGGAGGGAAGATGAGAATGAGTGGTAAGGAGAGGAGAAGACGTTTGATGTTTAATTGAAAGCGTTATGCAGGATTTTCTCTGATCTGCACAAGAAAGTGCAGGCTTGAACGTTCCTTCTCTAAGCTGTCTCCTTCTGTTTCCTATTCTCTCCCTTTCAATTTCTTGTCCTCTCTTGTCTCTCTAAATGCTGTCTCTGTCTCTATTCTTTTTGTGTTGCCTTTCGTCCACCCTCTCCTTCATTCTCTCTCCTCAGTCTATGATCTTTGCACCCTCCTAGTGTGAAATAAAGTCGTTCTCCCTCTCAGCCGACCGTGATGGTTTGATGCAGGGCTTTTCTTCTAGCGCGTTAGTTGAAATGCGTGTATGTATGCATGCACTTTCATGCATCCATGTGTATTGGAGTGTTATCATGTAGGTCTTTTGTCTGAATTTAGGCAAAGTAAAGGCTGTTATGAACTCAACAGATCAATTCCCTGCAGTCTCATGCATTGGAAGAGCTCGGCTGAAAACTCCTGCCTGCTCTTCACTGCAGGCTCCAACGGAAAGAGCTGAGGTTTATTTATTATTCATCTAACTCTGTTTCCCTTTCAGAAAAAAAAAGAAAACCGTGATTCAGTGCTGCATCTTCTAAGATACAGAAATGAATAACTGGGCTATGCGGCATTTGAAATAAACAAGTACTCTTTTAATGCTGTGCTTCATGCTCAAAGGGGCTAGTTGCTGCTTCATGGAGTTTACAGTAAGGTCAGATAGAGAGCAACAGAAATTCTTTAGACCCTCTATATAAGTTTGAGTTCTTTCTTGTTGTGCTTGGATATGATCAGAAAACTCTCTGTTGCCAACTTATTACTTTTTTTCACTTTTAAAGTTATAGAGGAGGATGTTTGTTTTCCGGTTGAATCATTAAAATAAGTGGTCCTCTTAATCGTCAATCATTCTGGTTATATGTTCACATAAGGCCGTCCTAGGTGTTCGTCCCCATTTTCAGCTAACGCTATGCTGAGAAATACCTGGCTGCTGAGAATTACCTCCCCTCTAGCACACTGATGAGAAAACGGATTAAAATATTAATAGAAAAGTGAACTTTTAAACATATTCTTTATGTTTTCATATTTCTTATGCTTAGATGCCCTAAAATTTAGAGTTTAGCTTGACAGATAAAGTCGAATGAATACAATTTTTACCGTACTTTCATGGAGAAACATTTTTGTCAAAGTGCTACAGTCAGTGTCACATTAATATATTTTTTAATCAGTGGATGGCATTTCCCGCTTTTGCTATCAACACCATTCTATATCATTTCTGACAAAACATTAAGAATATTTTTAAAAGTTCCCCTTTTTTGTTTATATTTCAATCTGTTTTCTCATCAGTGTGCAAAAGTTTAGGGCGATGCGCGCTTCTGCAACGGGAGGTAATTCTTTGCATGAAGGAATTTCTCTGCATTTATCTGTCCTCCAAAATCTCAGTTTTAGGGCATCCATGCATAAGAAATATTAAAATATTAAGAATATGTTTAAAAGTAAAAGTAAGCTTGTATGAACGATGCAAACAGCAACTTTTTAACCCAACATGCATGAGGAGAAATGGGCTCGAGCAATCTCTCACACGCGTTTATTAGGGTTTTCCTCTTGGGAGCGTGTACAGGGTGTGTATGTGCATTTTTTTTTTTTTTTAAGTTGAGAGGGTGGGTCTTTTCAAAAATTTGTGAAAATCCTCCACTATACCTTTAACAAGCAGCCATTTGGCCTATCAGTCAGCTCCATGTTCGAAACCACTCATAGGCCCACTCTTTTGAGTACCATCTCCTTCCAGCTGCAGTGAAAGCAGGACATGCCCTCCTATTTGCATATGAATGGCAACCACTTAAAAATGGAACTGATCTGATATTATTATTAATTTCTTTAATAATAATACATTTCTTCACAAATATAAGTTGTTTGATTTGACCAATTTAACCTCACTTATGTACTCACTTTATCTGTATGTTTACTACCATTCTATGTTGTCCATAACATTAAAACAATATTAGATGTTTATATACATTAATAAATACAAGAGTTAACCGAAAGTCATTTTATGTTATCTGAAAATTGCAAGAACTTATTTAGTGAAGACAGAAAATAATAGATGTTCTTGAACAGTTTTAAACATACTTTTTGTCCCCAGTTTCTCTTTTCTGCAGTATCCGTCAAATATGTAAATAGATAAATAAAACGAACACCTTTAAAGCGTAATTATTTAAAGTTGATTCTACTGTGTAAAAGATTTCAAAATGCTATCAATAGAAAAACATTCAAACTAAGTCATTGATTCAGTTCATTTCTACCAAGTCCCCTGCAAATATAAAACGCTAAAAATGGCCAAAAGAATCGGTCAACCGAAGAATCAGTCTATATCTACTCATGAATTTATAGGACCCTTTTTTAATCTTGTTTTTGTGAGAATGTATAGGAAAAAAAAAATCACAGCAGGTATTAGTGATAAAATGTATTGTGATACTGTAACTGACGAAACTTCAAACACACCATTAATCCTATTAACTTTAGTCAAGTTTGTAACTGGGATTTTTTTTTATCAAACAATAATCTATAATTTCTCACACTGGTGTCACTGACACAAAATCCTGCTCCTCCCTACTGCTGTTATCAGAAAGCGACCATCATGCATCTCTGTCTCTTTCATTTGCTGGCAGGTAATAAAAGCAGTAGAAGAGAGCTACAGGTTGCCTGGCCCAATGGACTGTCCAGAGGCCCTGTACCACCTGATGATGGACTGCTGGCAGAGGGAACGCAGCAGTCGACCCAAGTTTGATGAAATTGTTTGTCTACTTGACAAGTTTATTCGCAACCCCAGTTCATTAAAAAAGTTGGTCAACTCTTCACACAGGTATGGCAGGATTCTCTCACAAACACAAGTTAGTTGATAAACAGAACTAATGATTACATCTGCTTTGTTATGATCCGCCCTTCAATAAACACATTAGAAATGTCATTTGTCTTGATCATTTGGTTGTATTTTACACTATGTATGTTTACGCAATCTCTGTATAAATAAAAAAAAGTCACTTATTAATGCCATACAGACACCTGGTAGGGTTTTTTCTTTGTAATGATCTCAAGCAGAGTGTGACATGCATACAAATTTGAGCATGGTTAATAAATTACTGCCATGTCTAATATACAATGACATATGACAGCTGTCAAGATTAAAGGCCCTCCAATAAGTCCAGACCTTTTTCCACAGCAGCCTTCTCTTCCTGGTGTAGCATGGAAAATGTTGTTACCTACTGTGAATGTTTCATTTGATTGCATGGGGAGCTCTATTTGTCAGCACCAAGAGTGAGCTGAATGACAAAGAGTTTTGAGGGGGAAAGCATTTGCAGCTCTGTGTGATGGTGCATGGCTTGCATTATCTGTGAAGCCTCATAGGTAACTGTCAGGATTGATGGGATGAGCTTTAAGCTATCTGTGTGTGTCCAGGTCATATGGTTCATAATAACAGTATGAAATGCAGCCCTTTGTCTACTATGACCACATTGTGTGTAAAACAATTAATCTGATGACTTCCTCTCTATTTGCCTGTAAGCAATTTGTCATCTTATACTTAAAGGTAGTTTATGTAATAATTGTTTGCAGAACTGTTCTTTGTAGTAGATTAAAACAGTTTTTTATGACCTCTATGTGCTAGGGTTTCCAACTTGTTAGTGGAGCATGCCAGTGTGGAAGGAGACTGCAGCACTCGAGGAAAGACTGTCGGAGAATGGCTTGACTCAATCAAAATGGGCCGTTACACAGAGCTCTTCATGGAGGGAGGCTACTCTTCACTTGACACAGTAACTCAAATGACATCAGAGTAAGACCATCTGCATATTCTAAAGCATGGTAGTTATTTTGGCTATTTTGTTATTCTTTTGAGTTTTTTTGGAAGGGGGGATATAGGTGTTTATTTATCTGTTTGCTGTTTTGCAGGGATCTTCGAAGAGTAGGTGTAAATTTGGCAGGACATCAGAAAAAAATCATCACAAGTATTCAGGAGATGAGAGTCCATATGAACAGCACCAACTCTACTGTAAACATCTGATGCATATGTACAGGCATGCACACACATCAGACATCCATATGTGTACCTGAGTGGAAACCAATATGTGGACCTAGCATGTAATCAAAGAACTGTTGGACCTAGAACGGCATAGCACTTTTTTTGGAGACAAAGAAACCCTAATTTCTATGGATTTTCACTTGATGATCCGCATTTTTGATGAGTCGTATTCGTGGAGCTCGTGGAGATGTATAACACTGCAAGGCTAAAACCAAACTGAAGTGAACTGGACTGAATGGTGCTATGCAAAGGACCGAGGAAGGCAAACAAAGCTGACTCTTAAGGGATTTTTTATCCAACTTTGCCCAATTTCTGGATTCTTACATTATTTGTACTGTTAATATTCACCTAGCTCAAACTAGAAATGAATAGCTCTACCACGTTGGAAGTTTTCATAAAGTGGTCTCAAAATGAAACTTCTTAATCTCTCAGCAGGTGAGACAAGCCAACCTGGTCTGAACAGAACACGTACCAGCCAGAGTTTTTTGACATACACTACCTTTACAAGTCAGTGAATTGAAAAGAAAATCTCAGGTGGGGTAAAAACTAATGGTACAAAAACATCATTATTAGCGTGAGCTGTTGGTTTGGCATATTGGACTTATTTGTTTTATCATCTGTCTTGTTTTATGAATCTTGGCTTTCATATACTATCATTCAAAGTAAACAAATCAGTCAAATAAATAGTGGATTTAAGATAATTAACTTTATATGTTGTAGGTAAAGCTATTACATAGGCAACAAAATTGCTTTCACATGTGGATACTATAGAAATACCCCTTTGCCTGAATGTAGAACATTTGTAGAATGTGGCAATAAACCTTTTGCTATTTGAAACCAGCCACTGAATGATACCAGGGATTGCTAAACATTTAGTTGACAAGCCTGAAAGTCTGTAAAACCATAGTTTCCTACAAAAACTGTCTCTTTATTAACACCCACATAAATGACTCTAATCTTCAAATTAAAACAATAGTAAACTGATGCATTTATTTATAAATTACTAACCCTTTTTTGCAAGGATCAACATGCATCATTTGCATACAGTCAAATCCTTCTGCTAAATTTGAAAAACAAAACAGAAAATTTTCT
Source organism: Cyprinodon diabolis (assembly GCA_030533445.1). Classification (NCBI taxonomy): domain Eukaryota; kingdom Metazoa; phylum Chordata; class Actinopteri; order Cyprinodontiformes; family Cyprinodontidae; genus Cyprinodon; species Cyprinodon diabolis. The sequence continues at coordinate 28,751,522 of CM060069.1, read as the reverse complement.
CATTGTTTCATTATAAGTAAGAGAATATTCACTCCTAAAACAAAGGTGGAGTGATTCTTCATTCCTTTTAAGTGTTTCTTGGGATAGTTTGTGTTGGTATTGCTTGTTATAATCCATGTGATTTTTCTCAACAGTGTTTAATCAATCTAAAGGAAACTTTTTCTGTTCTGATACTTTTACATAAATCCAAAGCAGCCTTCACCGGTGGTTTAGCGGTCTTTGCAAGCCTTCACTTAGAAACAGTAACCTTCAGGTACCACAGAAAACCCTCAGAAATCAGTTCTGTTCACCACGCCTCAGAGTATCTCTTCAACGCTTGTGTGCCACACCACGATCAACCTCACTCTGACAGGACTGATGTTAAAAAAAAAGAAGGTAAACTAACAAAAAACAAAAGGTGGCAATACCGACGAACTTGATAATCAGATTTTTTTTTATATGTACTTGTTTAAATTATTTATGTGGACAGTTTGCTTCTTTATTGTACTTACTCATGGACCACTGAGCAGCTCCGCCTACATGTATTTTATGTAAATAATGTATTATAGATTTAAAGCAGGGAACATTGTTCTTTTGTCCATTATGATGAGGACAACTTGACATCATTATACTTCTCAGAGTAGGTACATGGTGACAAATACTGTATTTCTGCCTGGATGTCCTAAAAGGGGGTCTAATGGCACAATTATCTCCTACTAAGAGTTTCAAAAAGGACTTGAAGAGAGACAATTTATAAATTTGTTTAGAGTTCCAATAAAAGGAAAATTAATATTATGACAGGGCCCATACTTTTGCTTTTGCAAGTCCTTAAAAGGTATGCACATTGACTAGTAGATTTTTCCTCTGTAGTCTAGTTAAAAATTAAATGATGTCAGTAACTGATAAAGCCTGTGCTTTGCTTCTCTTCAGGATGGAATAATTTCATTGTGAATATTACGAAAACTTGACCCCTTTGACTGCAGTATCTGCGTCGGCAGAAAGCATTCAGACTATGTAGATGACTTGCTTCTGTATTTCTTTGTCTATTTACTGTAAAGCTTTGGTAGAAAGTTCATATAAAATGTTCCTATTGTTCAGAGGTGGTTTTACTGGACCATATGAAAGCACAGAAGAAGAATGTAAGGTTTCAAATAGGTGCAACACTTTGTTTGAATAGCATGTTCAGCTTTTAAACATTTAAAGTTGTGTTCATGGAGCAAAACAAGTCAAGTGTTGAGAACAGAAATGGAGGACTTACTGTAAGAGCCTAATTTGACTGAATGTAAGAGGGTTTATTTCACATTTGAAGTTCAGCAAGTTCAGTTAGTAGTGTTTTCAAAAATTGAAATTAGTTGAAGTGGAGGTTTACTAACAGGAAGCATAGCGTCTGCATAGTCTATCTGGTCCCTTTGCAGATGTGCAACTTTTTTTTTGGTGGGTTAAATTTATTTCACTACAGTTTTAATTTATTAGAATATTTCAAACATTTTTTTAATCATTCTTATCTGAAAAGTTGTTTTTTGTTTTTTTTTCTTCCATATCCACAGTGAAAGAAAATATTTAAGAAAATACAGAAATGCAGTAAACACCCATAGTCTACTGTGGCTATGCAGATTTGTTTATTTTAATTCATGAATTAACAGGAGTGTTGATTATCTTCAATCAAATATAATGTTTCAAGCCGTTGTATAACCACTCTTTCTGGCTGATTTTTTTTTTTTTAATCCCACGCGTGGTGCATGAACAATTGGTAAAAAAATACAACCTTATAAGTGCCTCGCATTTTTAAGCACTGGTGTTTCCTCTCCTGTCAAAATACTATGTCCTAACTGTGCCCCAACTTTGTACAATATTCATTCTTTGCCAACAATGTCTAGAGGCAATAAGAGGAATGTCAGACAATGTGTATGTTGGAACTATTTTAATTTGCACTTTATGGAAAATTTCTCTTTTCTTTGACTGCAATGTCTATAGGTGACCTACCTTTTAGGTTCTTTTCTTAATTATTTCCTTTGTAATCTATTTCCTGATTATGATTATTAAATCACTACATACTGTCAATGCTTCCCTGGACATACCAGTTGACAGCTAAGCACAAAGAGTTGGTAATATTTTTCAAAGAAATTAAAGCTATGGAAATGTTAATATGTAGAGCACTGTCTTCTTGTGTGTGGCACATCACAGTCTCGAGATACAGGCACAGTATTTGCAAAAAACTGTTTGGACAGTATGTGGATTGTGACTTTTTATAAAAGATCATTACCACAAGTTCTTGATGTCAGCAAACCTCTTCCAGGCATTTTGTCTCACTATTTTTGAACCTTTGATCCAGTGTCAACTGCAAAACTCAAACAAAACGTTTTAAAATGGGCATAGAGAAATGCATTGTTTTTATCAGGGCTGTTGGTCTAGAATTAAACAACTGTCGCTCTATAGTTGCTGGAATGCAAAAAGGTTCAAATCAGGGAACTGCTCAAATATCAGATTAATTTTAGCATTTTTTCACATAGATTTCCAGATGTCACATATTTAATCTAAATTTGGAACCTGCAAATTTGAACATTTAAAGTTGTTTAAAAAAGTCGTAGAAATTGGATTTTATTCTAAATAAACAAAGACGGAATAAGAGATTTGTTTTAATTACTAGAATAAATGCGCTAAAAGTTGAATATGAGGCATAAATAGATTATGATAAATGTGGAGAAGCAATAATGATGACTAAATATCAAGAAAAATGGTAACACCTTGAACAAATCGATGTCTAAAAGCATCTTAAATAATGGTGTAAGGTTACATCAGGGGACAGGGTTATTGTAGCACCAGTTAAAGCATACTTTATGTTTTATGGCACCATTGACTTGTTTCACAATGTTCCTTTTATAAGGAATTCTCTATCAGCTAAATCTTTAAAATGAAATAAATCAGTGAGACGCTCTTTTAAACTTCCTTTGTGTGCAAGAATGTTTGGAAAATTCTGAAATTGGACTATATATTTTTCGTGTCCGAATTTGTCACTGCAACTACTAATGAGGTGGGAGTCTTATCATAGTAGTTTGTGCAATGTAATGAACTCATTTGGGTAAAAAATAGATAATGCTGTTGATTATAATTGATAGATTTTTTTTGGGGGGGGGGGGAGATCCAAGTCTAATTAAAAATTGGGTAATTAAATCTTGCCCATTTCATTTATTGTCCTCAAGAAGTGGTACATGAGTATGTTTTATGTGGTGATTGGGGGAAAAAATCCAGCTTTTTTTTTTAACTGTACAAAAACAGGTATGCATTCATTTTACTGCAACTCATCAATTTATATGAATAACTCACGCATTATGGTTCAAAACAACTGAATAACTGTTGTGATCATTGAAAGCTCAGTTAAAAATATACTTGGCTATTGGTGTGCTATTGGTTTGTCTTCAAAATTGTATTGTGTAATATGTTTGTGTTGATGTTTTTGTAGTGTCTTATCAAATTCTATATTTTTGCAATAAAACTTGGAAAAGTTAACCTTATTTAATGTAACCATCTATGTCTAAAACCGCACTGCTGTTGTTTTTTAATTATTGTTTAAATAATTGATGCCTAGTAAAAAAAAAAATCCCCAAATTTGGGACTTTATTGCATTATTATTTGTCTCTATTTATCTGTTGACAACTGATTTGCGATGAAAAGCCTGGTCGTTTTAGCTAAACTAGCTGGAGTGAGTTGGTTTATGAGTCTAACCCTAGGCTTCCACAGTTTGACAACTTTTTTTAGGAATTTCAACTAGTTTAGAATCTAGAAAATGTCATCAAGCATAATAGGTTACTCTACACCAATGGTATTCTGAGGGAGTCTCGTGAAGTCTGGATGTTAAAAGTAAAAAAATCTTCTAGATATTGATGCAAAAAAAATCCCTTAAAGTTAATAGCCTATGCTAAATTAGATTTTTACTACAGATACAATTCTCCAATAAAATGTTATGTTTTTTTTCTGTTTCATTTATATGGCTTGCTGAGAGAAAGCAGAAAGAAAATATATTAAAAGCTTAGATTTATTTTTCACTAGGATTTCTAGTTTTATAGTAGTCACTAAGTATTTTACATTTCAGAGATGACATCAAACTAACCGGTTTTGAAATGTAAAAGCTCTGTAAATAGGTTTTAGTAACATTCAACGACAAATCATCTTTTTTATTTTAAGTTGGCTAGCTTATACTAACCCCATTGTGTTTGTGTTGGTATACTGTAACTGAATTTTTATGTTTTCAGTGATGGTTTCCAAGACATTTGTAGAAACATGAAATCATAGTAAACTTGTGGACAAGATGTCCACTGTTTTAGCTGACCTCAGACATTTAAAACTATTTCACATTTAAATTATCATATTATCAAAGTTGGATTCAGATAGCTTTTTTTCTGAGCTTCGTTGTTTGGTAATTATAGAAGGTTAATTTTAAACACCAGTAAATTTGGCAGGGTCAAAAAAAATTTGGAATCAAAAATGTGTTCCTGTACAAAAAGCACCATAGGTAACAATGGTCTGTGATAAGATTGCAAACTAATATTGTTAATAGTGTTTTTTTGCCCCTCTATTTAAATGGAGCTAATTCCCGCCCCTATTCATAACGTTTTTTTGTCTTCTGAGGGTAAACAAAAAGAATTTGACTTGTATATGTCTTTGTCATTTACCTTACATGTTTTCCAAGTCTCTTACAGTATAGGTAAAAAAAAAAAAAAAAAAAAAAACAATTACATCAACTGCACTGCAGGTAAGACCCTGATTATTGGAATATCCACTTTTGGTGAAATGGCAACAGGTGTGGTGAAGGCAAATTGGGCTTCTGTTAGCAGCCAAAATGCGAACCAAAGAGGAGAATCAAAATAATACATTGTGATGAGCTTTTCTGGTTTGAACGAGCCCATGTGGAGAAAAAAAAACACAGGACGTGTCTGACAGGTTTTAGCTGAAGATCAACACTAACATAGACATGCATGTGTTAAAATGATTACACTTAAGAAATTGTTGTTGAATTGAGCATTGCCGTTTACAGGTTTGTTTGTTTTTTTTTCTTTTTGCGTTTAGTAAAACGTTTGTCTGGTGCCATGAAAGGGTCAAAGTGCAGAGACAGAATAAGAAGAAGGTAAATATTGCAATAGCTTTCTCTTAAGAATAACTTATAGATTTTATAATTTTACTACCTAAGAAGACTATATGCCTCTAAACAAAAGACCTGCAGAATTGCATACTGTATGAAATACATTTCCTCTACACCAGAGGGGGCAAACTTCTGCCTAAAACTGGAACTTGCTATACTCCTTTAATTATCACTAAAACATCTGCGGTCAGTCTGACTAGTTGTTAGCATCCACCACTCTTTCTACTATAGGAGAAAGAACTATGGCGAATTATAGAAAATTACTTTAAAAATTCCAAGTTGACCCTTAAACCTCAAAGTTTCCAAAAGATGCCAATATTTCAAGTTCAAAAGTTGAGCAGTTAAAAAAGAAAGGACAACATATACAGTAGCTGGACTCTATTTGGAATCACATGCTCTCACAACCTGAATAGTTGACATGTATTTACATACTTTAAATAAAAATACAACTTTCTTTTGCAGTTTACAGGATCTTTGTAAGCAACTCACTGATAGCACAAAATACTAGAACTGAGTTTTTATACGTCGATGAGAGACTTTTGCATGATGCCTTTGCTGATCAAAAACAGATGATCAGCTTTTCAGCTTCCAAAATGGATTACACCACTCAAGCTGAAACTCGTCACATTACAGTCACCAGACAAAATTTCTCTGTGCACCTCTAGTTTTAACAGTGCTGCTCAAATGAATTATCATCAGTTCCCAGTTTGTTTTCCATGAGAACATGAGGATCTTTGCTATTTTGAAGTAATTCAAATGTCAGCAGTTATAAGTTGCCACTTTTCTGCTTGTATATACTGATTAGAATATCTCTAAATGAAATAAAAATGCCAGAGCAAAGGCTTTGATTCAAGCAGAAAAAAAATACATATAACTGAACCCAAAGTGCTTTGGGGAAAAAATGCAACTAAAAACATTTCCAAGTAATACAATTAGACATGGTTTGTTGATTTAGAGACCATCTGTGAGGATAACAAGGGAGCTACTTTAGTTTTTCTTTCCCTCTTTTAACAAGGAGATTGGGTAACATGGAAATCGATAGCAATGAGTGAATGAATAGTGAGTTTTTATTCTGAGAAACAAAAATGATATATATATTGGTTCTATCTGCCATTGATGTACTAAATTGCTACCTAGGCATTGGTGCAGTAGACATAAACCAGGGAAGATGTAGTTCATTATTAGGTCAGCGTGATATTCACTTGAATTCTGTAAAATGCAGGCATTTTTTTTTTTTTGTCTGATGATGCAAGCCCTGTTAACGTCTGCTGGATGCATTGAAAATAACTGCTGATGTGGGCGATATGAATCTGTTAAGATTATCTACTCTGCATGTAATGGCCAACAATGTGACTGCTTTGGAAATGATACACTTGACAATAGCTCATTTCCTGAGCTTGAGCTTTTAATAAAAAAAATTTGTTCTTTTCAGGAATTGCTATTTTTTCCTCTTTTGTAGATTTATCTGCAAAACTGACATAAAGATGGTTACCTTGAACAGAAGGTTTCCTTTTTGATCTCTTAGCTGGCACATTTTAACATTTTAATTTAATTTCAGTCAATTAACTCCAGCTTTAAACATGTATCTTTGATGTTTGCAGTCGCCCTGAAATATGTGTGAAGGTGACTTTCAGACCCAGCCAGTATCACAGCAGTTTATATGCAAATATCAGTCCTGTATTGTTGTGTATGTGTGCAAATGTATGTATGTGTGATATGTCAAATCAAACCAAGCTGATCTCTGGGGGAATCCACCACCCGGTCAGCTTAAGGTTATTATTATATCCAGACACAAAAAGTGTTGGAAAGTGTGAAATTATCCATCATAAAAATCAGCATGGTTATTACCAAAGCCTCTATATCAGCGGCTTCGGGAAAGTCCTGAATGGGAAAAGGGTTGGAATTGTGTAGGGGCCATATTCCCACTGGTGCTGACTGGGACTGTTTTTGGACGGATAGAAAGGTTTTTAACTCTGCTGATTTAGTCTATATATGTATGCTTTGATGTTTTTACTAAATGTTCTTTTTGTTGATCCCACATTGTTTTAACCACCTTAGTCTATCTGGCTGTTGAACCCTCTTGCTTCCCCATAAATGCATGACATTTAGTATGTGACTTTATTAGGTCCAACCGGCTGTCTCTCTGTTTTCCTTTAAATTTTGCTGAAGGCTGTCATAGTGTCTGACTAAAGTCAGGTGTCCCAAGGCATAATAAAGTAATTTTCTCTGGAAAAGGTGTCAATGGTCGAAGCGTCCCCTGGGTCATTTGGAAATCATTGCAGAGGTGCCTCTTTAATCATCATGAATGACCTTCAGCAGAACCTTAACTGTCACTTTCGGTGGCATTGTCTGGGTGTCTGTGAATTTATGAGGTAAAACTGCAGCCTTCCCTTCAGGTTAATACCCACAATTGGTTATACATAATTATTTAGCATGTGCATCTATATCCGTGCTTCTTCCTGTTTGATTTATTGTTGCTAATTACAATATAATTACCCTTTTATTTTGCAGACTGTAGCAGTCGGTGACACAAAAGGAACCAATAGTGAAGGACTCGAAGGGGGCTTGTGGTTATTATCTGAAGGCTTGATTGAAGGTTCTCAAATTGTAGCCTACCTTAAATAAACACAAAGGGCCGGATCTATCAAAGGTTTGCGTGTATAAAAATGTGAGCTATTTCACTGCGCACGCTAAAAAATGTACAAACTGATCTATCAACAGCGTGCTAAAAGGACTTGGTCTTTAAAACGTGCTAAATAGCGCCTCTTATCCATATAGTACTTTTTCTGCAATGAATATGCAATATGGGGCGTTTACACGCAAAAGTGCGTCTTGTGGGAGGAGAACATGTAAATATATTAATATAGCACTCGCAAAGTGATTTATCAAACCTGAAAGCAATTTTGCTAACGGTATCTGACTCTATATTTAACACGTTTCAAAAGAAGGTGCAAATGGTCTGTATGCGTAATTGCGCACACATGGCAGCGGTTATTGTCGCAAGAAGGAGACATCGAAATGAAGCAAGGAGACGCAGAGAACGCATTTTTTCACTCCGTGTGAATATTTTTGGAATGAACGAGGAAACAATCATCAAAACATATCGTTTATCCAGCATTGCCAGTTTGGAGCTGTTGGGGGAACTCCGAATGGATTTGGAGCCAGCCACAAGGAGGACCCACGCAATACCAGATATCACAAAACTCCTTGCAACATTGGATCTCCCAATCTAGTTTTTCAGAAGTGCTATCCGACGTTCTAAATGCCATGTCGCCCTGACGCCCTAACAGAGAACCCCGAACTCCCCCTTGCACCTGTGGAGCAACATGCCAATGCTGCGGGGATGCGTACGCGCAGGCATCTTATCCACAGTCACTTCTTGTGAGCCATTTGGGATGTGCATTTTTCTACAGGCCAATACAAAACACCTGTTTTTTTGTTTTTTTTTTGTTTTTTTACTGCAGTGAAGTAGAAATTCAGCCACATACCACCTTAGGGAATAAAGGTTGCCAAAGTATATATATATATATATATATATATATATATATATATATATTTTTTTTTTTTTGGAGGGGGTGGGGGTGTCACTGTAAGATAAAAATTTCTTAATGTACTACTTTGCACAAACTACAAACTACTTTGCCGCAAACCACAAAACGTGCAAAACCATCATTTAAATCGGGCGTCTCCAACAGTTTTGCACCTGCCACCAGTTACGCAATCGCTCTTGTTAAATCACCCGCAAACCATGGTTCAGCCCCTCGTGCAAAATTCTAGTATGCAAAATTGGATCTTGATAAATCCGGCCCAAAGTGTATAATTCTGTAATGCAGAATATTTTACAGGTAAAACGAAGAACTAGTTCTCACACTTTTTAAAAAAGGACTGACTTGATGCATTAGCTTTTTGCATATTTCTTCTTCTTCTTGATCTCCTACTGACGAAGTAGCTTTCCTTGTATTCTGGATCAGAGGCAGACACTTGAATAAAAGTGTTGGAACAGTAAGGTGGACAGCAAGATACATTCCAGGTGTGATATTCACAAACATTAGTGAACATTGGAAAACCTCGACAGTCCTGCTAGACCTCCTGTGCAGTGTTGTGATGAGCTAATGAGCTTTAAATAATAGAATAAACTCAGCTTGAGCTGCACATCATTCTCACTGCAAATGAAACCGATGGCACCACGGTTATCACACTTTATTTTCACACTAATTTGCAGAAACAATTACTTTTGAAAAGTAAACTCTCAGGATGTCAGCTTTTCTAGAGAAATTCCTGTTTGCCGATTGAAACATCTCACATTAATTGTCGTCCCAGTTGTTTTTTAGGAGTGCTAATATTGTGTTTAGTCTTGGTAAATAATTCATTACTACTGATATTAAAAGCTTGGCAGATTTAACTTATTTTCCAAGCATATTTACTGACTCATTTAATAATTTTTATTAGATAATATAAAAATGGTGTATAAATCTTAATCAAAATCCTTTCATTAGAAGGTGAAAGAATATTGGAATTACAAATGTGGACACTGTATATGTTGGTGTAGGAGCAATTTCCTACCTGTGTATCCATAGGTTATGTTTTGTTAAATATGCTTCCTGGCGTCTCTGTTGCCCCAATGTATTTTTTTCCCACTCATTCTCTATGCAGATGGAGGCCCAAGGTGTATAGACAGATAAAGCCTCTCCCATCTGGATTCTTACCACACTCAACAGCAATTAAGCTGTTACTGGAGGTCTGACCTGGACCAAATAAGCTGCTGGTAAATAGCCTTATCCATTCAGCTGCTGATCCGAGAAGCCTGCCATGAGAGGGCTGTGTGATGTCAAGTGGATGGCAAGGACACACATTTTAGATACACACACACACGCACCACCTCACCAGGGTAGCCGTCTGGCAGGTCTTTGTGTAACACCGGTGATAACTCCACTAACACAAACACACAGACACACGTTTCAGTTTTTTTTTCTTTTGCCCAGGGTATCTGTCTCCTTCATACAAAGCCATCCAAGGGGATATATTTGTCACCTACCCAGATGTTTTTCCAAGGTTCTTTATCCTAGGCAGTCAATCATTTGAGGAGAAATGCTTCTTAATATGAAATCTCTTTGGTGTAATGTCTGTGAATGTGCACACATGTTCCATCATGTGTATGGGCATTCATGCGTGTGTGGAAGGTCATTCAAGGTGATAGGAAACCACTGTCAGCCTAAGACACAGGAAGGCAATAGACTAATAACCGTTATAATATTTTGCCCACACTGCACTCCCACCACAATTGCTGTTCTAATAACATCTGTCACTTTGACACAAATTGATTTGAAGATACCCTCCTCCTCCCCAACACCCCATGGGTCATTTATTCATGTAGAAAATGTTGACCTACAATTATACTGAAGGAGTATTTGACTTCCTAGCTGGGCAAACCCACTTTATTGGAAATGTCCACATTTTATTTATTATAGAAGTAGTGTCATGTAAAATATTCAACAATTTTAGGATTTCCCAACCTAAACAATAATATCTGAGGCCTAAAAAAAAGCAAGAACCGTAACGATGTTTACATAATGTACTGTTACATTTACATTTAAAGCTTATATTGGTTATTAATGTCTAGGAGTAATTTTAAGAAGTTTTCCTGTCAATAAATTAACAAATTTTTGCCAAGAACTAAAGCTCCTTTAAAACCTTTGCTTACTGCTGCATAGTGTGGCATGTCTAAAACCAAATTGTGCTTCAGCATTAAGAAGAATACATTAAATTATGTTTTTAAAAAAATCAACGTCTTTTTTATCACTCTGTCTATATAGGTTTTGTTACTTATTTGCTTTTTGTGTCATGGGTTGAAGTGCAGAATTTAAAATGTAAAGGGTTTTTATTTACGGACAAAGTACATTAGCTCTCAAAAGTGTAAATACTTCTGTTAAAAGAAGTTTTAAAATTAATGCAATTTGATAAATAATTTTACAATCTCTTCTAGATGAAAGGTATTTATCCTTTACAGTCCAAGAAGAAAAAACTGTAAATGTAAGTACATGTTTTATGTAAGTATGTATGTGTCTGTAATATTGCTATATGTATTTATGTAGGTATATATGCCTTTTTCTGTTTTTTTTTTTTTTTTGTTTATTTATAGAAAGTGGAGTGGAAGGAAAACATGATGGGAAAAGTTACACTTGCATCAGGGATAACCACAGCATAACCCCTTTTTCAACCAAATGTTCTTGGACTTAAATAATTGTGATTTTTTTTTTATTTTATTTTTTAACCTAGATAAATGGGGATTTTTGGAGGATTGCTTATACACAAGGATTTTGGTTGCTTGAACACAATTCAAAAAGAAGTTGGAATACAACAATGTAATTGAAAGCTGTTTGACAGTATTTACAAGATTCTTAGGATCAGACCTGTATGTGGTGTGGCCAACTTGTCGCCTTATACCCTGCAAAGATAGGGCATGGATGGATAGATTTTTTTTTCATATTGTTTTTTTTACTTCTAATAGGTTTTTGTTTTGAATTCGATATTTACAGGACCCATTGCACAATATATTTCAAAAAAGGAAAAAAAGAAAAACACTGGAATGTGTTTTCTGTAGATAGACATCAGTTACTCATTATCTGTTGGAAAAACAGGTCTAGAGGATGGATGGATGGATGGATGGATGGATGGATGGATGGATGGATGGATGGATGGATGGATGGATGGAGGCTACAGTACATGCTGTTTCATTTTCTTTTTTTCAGTTACCTTTTTTTTGCTAGTTGCCTGACCCTCTTGGCCTTACAGTTCAAAGGTCCACACAGAGTTTACAAAGGCATCCAAGGGGTTAACTATTTGGTGTAAATCCACAGAAATTTAGTCCCAATCCTCCTGCCATGACTCTAACCTAAAACATTTGGGATGCTCAGATTAGTCACTCTTCATCAATGCAGACACAGTGGCTGCATAATGTAACATACTGTAGGAGGATTCATTGTTATTACACGGTCATTGCTGAGACCAAAGAAATGTTCTAGATATCCATTAAAGCCTTTACAGCCTGTTTTATACAGGACATTTTTATCTGACAACTATGCATCTTTGTAAACCACTGAAACCATAAAAGATACAATGGTGTAAAGGGGACATAACATCTTAAAAACATAAGTATGAACAAGGGGGTTGTCTTATTGCCTCATCTCAAAACTGTGAAATGATATTGTGTGGTAGTCACCAACTGAAACATAAGGGTACAATATCATACTTGTTGTCTTTTACTCTAGATTTGTATTTTTTAAACCTTATAAGCATAAAAAATACCCTAGACCCCTTTGTGCGTGTTATATCTGTTTATAGAATCCTCCTTGAACATTTTTGCATATAATTAAGTTTATAAAATTACATTGACATTGGTTTGAAAAAGCCCATGAAACAAGCATTTCTTTGAACAAAGAGGAAAAAATGAGAGCGCGACAAGCCATTATTTAAATCTCATCAAAAAATCTTGTTAGAATAGTGCAGAAACTAAAGTGAGTTGAGAAAGGCAAAGCTTAAAAGGGTGGGAGAAGAATGTACTTTGAGGCTCCTCTTTGACTAAGTACCAATACACTTGCTGCTTTGTAGCCCCTTCAACCTTGCTGTGATGAAGAGGGGCTGCCGCCCATTGAACTGTCTTGTCTGATAATTATTTTGACATTACCTGCTGTGAGCTGTAAGTGAATTATCCTCAACAGTATTTTCCATAATAAGCCTTGCTATGCGTGGATAAATTTGTTGACGCAGAGTTTGAGTACAATGTGTGAGAATTTATTTTGGAAAAGCAAAAAATAAACCTGCTGACTTTACATTTAGTAATAATAAAAATGTAAAAAGGTTTGATAAATTTTAAACTACCACTGACAGTTACTGCTGCAATACATATTACGCTGAATTTTTTTGGCCTAATATAAATACAATACAATAGTTGTAAAATTAGGATTATACAACTATTTCTGTTGCTTTGCCCTTTTATTGTATCCTCTATGTCATGATGGGCTTTAAGGTTCTAAGCCACATGCAGAGAAACACTCAGAAAACCAAGGGTAAAAGTTAACTAGTTTATTTGTAGGTTAACAAAAACAGAGTGAGAGGTTATACAGCAGGGTAAACTCAGTTGAACCTCAGCGGACTGGTGAACCGGAACCGGGAATCTGAAGGGGAGATCAAAATGATTAGTTCAAGGCCCGTAGGAAATATGACAGACTTGTAATATGCAGGAAAGGGACTCACATTTGGGGGGCTCTTGGTTTTCCTTAGGATCCAGTTTGTGGGGTTCTATCCAGAGACTAATGAACTCGTTGGAGGGCGGACAGGCAGACTAGCGTTGGGTCCAGAGGAGCAATGGAACGGACTGTCACAGGGTTTTTCCTGAAGCAGACTTTAACGGATCTGGTTAAGGTTTCCCCTTGCTCAATGTGACTCAAATAATTCCTTCCATGGGGTGTAGACGGTCCAGGCTTATCCAGTGGATCAGGAAGGCATCCTACCGGAGAACAAAGACAAAGGCAAAGCTTAGACTCAGAGAGACAAGGCAATAATTAGACTCAGCTAATCTCAGTTTGGCTAGAGTACCTAATACTGGCAAACACTCTGGCGTCAAGGTAGTGACAGTCCACTGATCAAATACTCCTCTGGTGATGACCCAACGAGCCGCAGGTGTGCGAGGAGGCCCAAACGAGGAGAGGGCACCATCTAGTGGTGGAAAGGGAGAACAAAAGAAAACACAAAAACAACCCACACAAACTGGAATCCTAACACTATGGTTTTGAAATATATTGAAGAACATGCATGTGTTTACATTTTGTTGCATAATAAATTGCAACAAAACTAGAAAAGTATAGCATTTAGTTAAATGCTATAGTTGTCAGGGATTGGGGTTGTGGCTGGTTATTTCTTCATCCTTCAGGTTCCTCCACCAGAGGGCGAGTCCTGAGACAGCACCTGCAGGTCATCAGCCTGTATAAGAGGAGCAGGACTCCTGTCACTCTTTGCAGTCTCTCAGAGCACTTGGAAATAACTCATGTCCCTATTATCTCTGTGTATTATTTTCACATTCTGTTCAGTTACACATTCTGAGATCAGCTCTGCAAAATACTCTCCTGAGTCAACCACCAATTACCAAGAAGTTAACTGTATTCATCTACTGGACTGGAACCATTCCATCTTCACGGCTTGCCCGTCCAGCAGTAACAATCATCCTCTCAAAAGCACCATTTATCTGAAAGAACCAAACTCACCACCACCGACTTACAGCCATAACCCCAGACCTTACTCACCTCTCCCTGGCGGAAAGATTCCCTTGCACAGGTAAGCTTGCTGCCTGCTGCATTCATTCCCTCACTCCGTCAGTTCTAATCCTGTGATCTGTTTTTAGAGAACCTGCCTCCTGCGCCATCCCTGCAGTCCCCGATCTCCTCATTGCCATATTCCATTCTCTTCAATAAACTCATCTGATTTCTTTGTCTCCTGGGATTTTTCTATTTGCACGTGGGTAAGAAGTCTTAACAAAACCACGAAAATACTGTTTTAAGATTTAATAAGGAAAAGATCTGTTACTGATGGGCTTAAACTTCCTTCAAGATTAAGACAAATGTTAGCCTTAAATCATCGTAGCACTGCATTGGTTCACTCAGAACATACTCTACTATATGTTAGAATGGTCAGTCAAACCCAGATCTAAATCTAATTACATTTGTGCTTCTGTCTCAAAAATAAGTCCAACATAACTAAATTCAGATTAATATATATTGTTGATAAATATGTGCTTGGAACCAGCTCACTACATTAACAAATAATAAAGTTGGTGTAGATTTCAGTGTGTTTACAAGATAATTATAATAAGCTCTCTGTAATGTAACATTATTATAAAAACAGTTCATGAAATCTTTTTGGGCTGTTTCGATTGTATTTTTACATTAATAATATGTTATCTGTAATGTATTTTCATTGCATCATTTCATGATGTTTTTTACGTTTAATATGTTGCTTATGTATATTTTACATACCAGCCAAATAATGTTGCTTATGCTTCATTTGAGAAAAAAGTTAGGTGTTTAAAAGAAAAGAAAAAAAAACGTTAGTTATTTTCAAAAAGTTTACTTAATTTTTTTTTTCTAGCTACTTTATACACCAGATAGAACAGAAAGTAGGAATAAGAAAGAGTGACTGTTTAGTGAAATTACCATTAAGCTGCTAAGAAGGAGGCTCTAAGGTGAGCACCCATTGCCAATCTTTTCATCCCCAAGAGCTTCCTCAGCAGCAGCTTCCACCAAAACCACTGGCATGTTTAAGTGCTACGTTCCACAGTTAGCACTGCAGGTGATAAATGGTTAATTTAACCCATCGTTGTGTGTGTTAGACTGTTTAAATGCTCTCTATGTTAAATATGCACTTAGCACAAATATTAGTTTTGATATAACAAAAATCCTGAATCCAGCATTAACTAGATCCATAGAAAAATGCAAAAAAGGCAATAAAACAGCTTAATAAAGGTAAGTGTTCACTTATCCTAAAGCAAAAAGGGTTAGAGTAGAAAGAAGTCTTTTCAATTCTTTAGTATCATGATGGTAAGGTTAACTATAAAAAACCAAGAAATAAACACATATTTTTTTTCTTTAGAACTGCTTGCATGTGTGAAGGAATAGAGCCTTATTTGTAAAAATGTATTTAGTTAGTTAATCTATTGATGTGGTCACTAATATGTTCATAAATCAGCTGAATTAATGCAGTTCCTTTTGTTCAAGCTGGCACAAACTCATTCAGACAAGACTTATTAGGTTTATTACTGTTCAAAAGTAACAGCCCTTTGTTGTTCAGTTTGGCCAAAACCCAGGCAAAGGGAAACCAGATATTTCAGCAATGAGACCAGTTCTTCAATGATAATAATAATATAAGGTGTTTTTAATGATTAATGTAAACATGTAGGGCTTTTTGGACTCACTGCAAGGATATGCAGATGTAAAAGGAAAAAAAGTGAGAAAGCATTAACAACCCATTTGTCTTAATATTCCCCATGCTTGGCATTGACACAAAAATGACTACAATGCATCATCTAGATCAGGGGTCGGCAACCCAACTGCTCAAAGAGCCACATTGGACCAAAAAAACAAAACAAATCTGTCTGGAGCTGCAAAAATGTAAAAGTCTTATATAAGCATGTGCTCTAAGGGCCGGATTTATCAAGATCCAATTTTGCGTGCAGTAATTTGCGCTCGCAAACTGGAATTTTGCGCGAGGGGCTGAACCATGGTTTGCGGGTGATTTAACAAGAGCGATTGCGTAACTGGTGGCAGGTGCAAAACTGTTGGAGACACCCTATTTAAATTATGGTTTTGCGCGTTTTGTGGTTTGCGGCAAAGTAGTTTGTAGTTTGTGCAAACTAGTGCATTAAGAAATTTTAATCTTACAGTGACACCCCCACCCCCTCCAAAATAATATATATATATATATATATATATATATATATATAAAAACTTTGGCAACCTTTATTCCCTAAGGTGGTATGTGGCTTAATTTCTACTTCACTGCAATAAAAAAAAAAAAAAAAAACAGGTGTTTTGTATTGGCCTGTAGAAAAATGCACATACCAAATGGCTCACAAGAAGTGACTGTGGATGAGATTACTGCGCGTACGTATCCCCGCAGCATTGGCATGTTGCTCCACAGGCGACATGGCATTTAGAACGTCGGACAGCACTTCTGAAAAACGAGATTGGGAGATCCCAGCTCTCGCTGCAACCGTATGCTGGAATGACCCAGATGCAAAAACGTGCAATGTTGCAAGGAGTTTTGTGATATCTGGTATTGCGTGGGTCCTCCTTGTGGCTGGCTCCAAATCCATTCGGAGTTCCCCCAACAGCTCCAAAATGGCAATGCTGGATAAACGATATGTTTTGATGATTGTTTCCTCGTTCATTCCAAAAATACTCACACGGAGTGAAAAAATGCGTTCTCTGCGTCTCCTTGCTTCATTTCGATGTCTCCGTCTTGCGACAATAACCGCTGCCATGTGTGCGCAATTACGCATACAGACCATTTGCACCTTCTTTTGAAACGTGTTAAATATAGAGTCAGATACCGTTAGCAAAATAGCTTTCAGGTTTGATAAATCACTTTGCGAGTGCTAAATTAATGTATTAACATGTTCTCCTCCCACAAGACGCACTTTTGCGTGTAAACGCCCCATATTGCATATTCATTGCAGAAAAAGTACTAAATGGATAAGAGGTGCTATTTAGCACATTTTAAAGACCAAATCCTTTTAGCACGCTGTTGATAGATCAGTTTGTACATTTTTTAGCGTGCGCAGTGAAATAGCTCACGTTTTTATACACGCAAACCTTTGATAGATCCGGCCCTAAGTGTATTAGCCCACTGTAAGAAAGGTCTATATGGGCTTAAAGATATAAGCCCATACACTCAGCTCTTTTAAAACCCTTTTAAAGACCCACTTTTTCTCTCAGGCCTTTGAGTGATACTTCGACTTTTTCTTTTTTTTTTTTTTTGCTCTTACTGTTTTTTAATCTTTGAGTTTGTCCTGTGTTGTGGTGATAATTGTGTTTTATAATCTGCTCAAATGACCTGTACAGCGCTTTGATTTTAGCTTTGGCTGACTGAAAGCGCTTTATAAATAAAGTTGAGTTGAGTTGAGTTGAGTTAAATATAGAATAAGCATTCATGCTTAAATGTTTATCCTGTAGCAAATGTCACATAGTAGCATGAGGTGAGGGAGGAGCAGTGAACACTCTCACCGCCTCATCGCCTGCCACTTCACTGTCCTTAACCACGCGGTTTAGGTTTTGTTGCATTAATGAAATTATAGAAACAAGATAAAGGAATATTTCTATGGTGGACGTGTTTCTGTTGGGAGAAGCTGATTGAGTCATTAGGAACCAAGCAGGAACTGACTCTCTAAACCTGAAATCTCACATCCTCTATCACCAGCATTCCTTGGCGTTTTTATATTTTTATTGAGGTTTTGGGGGAAAATTGGAAGAAAGTTCACATGCCTGCATAAGAGAACTACCTGTACGATTTGTTGACAGTTTTCCATGATTGCAACAAAACTAGCAGAAGTGATGGAGTTTGGAGATGCAATCAACTTCTTAAATCTATCTTTGCTCTCCTGTAATTTAACCAGAAGTTCTTCTGCAATCACACTTTTTCTCTCACTCCCAACTTGGTTGTCAGCTGCAAATTTAGCCTGCCTTCCCTGGAAATGTCTTCCCAAATTACTCTTTTTATTTTTTGACAACCTTTCATTACAAAGCAAAAATGCAGGCGATCCTTCTGCATTGTTGATGAGAGCAAATGATTCGGTCCATTCTTCTTTGAATCCTCTGTTCTCATTAGGTATCTTCTTTTTTTCCCTTTCAGATGTATGGCCCGAGGCACACCCACCGCTTTGTTTGCCTCGCACCGGGACGCACTGAAACATGTGTTGCAGGCTATAATGCTAATTTCTATTGAAAGTAACGTTTACATTTATTGTTTAAATTTATTTATTATACTAAATTTTAAAGCATTGGAAAACATATTGGATGTTTGTTTGAGCTCCTGCACACCATATTAAATTAAACAAACAAAACAAATCAATTTCCATGAATTTTTGATAAAGCTCCAGGGAGCCGCAGGGGCCATGGGGGGTTGATGGCGCTAAAGAGCCAGCTGTGGGTTGCTGACCCCTGATCTTGATGATTTGTTTCCCGGATCACTACAGGACTTAGGTTTGACAAGTAGTACTCAAAACTTTTCTACACATACTGTACAAGTCTCCAAAGTTATCAAAGTGTGGAAAAGTTGGCCTCTGTCACTAGGGTTCAGTTACGTTTCTCTCGGTATGAACTGAACTGCAAATGCATCAAAGCTTGCTCCACCCTGCCAAGGTGAAATTGTAAGGATTAACGTGTCGTCATGATGAGGTTCATCAATAGAAAACACAATACATCTCTGGTTAAACATGGAAGGAGGCTGAGGGGAACTAACATCTACATCAATGAGCATCTGACTAACAAAAATTGACATTAGCAGGAAAGACAGGATCTCGACAAAGCAAGGGTCCAGGCAAAGTGGACAGCAGACTGCACGATTTTTATTAAACTGAATAGATCCCACAGGAGGCAAAGGTTACGGTCATCAGGGACACCAAAGAACTATAGAAATCCATGTGGGCACATGCAGGAAAAGAAGGTAACACCAGTGACACTGAATGTGATGAGAAATTGATGGACTTTGAGGGGTATGAATTAATTTATGAATATAGTGAAGTATAAACTCATTGATAAAATGACAGAGGGGGATGAGGGGGTTGTTTAATGTATCCTGATTGAAGTCTGTATAGATGAGACACCCTGGACACATGGCCAGTCAATCAACTAGGAAAAAGTACAGGCAAACAATTGCAGACAGGAAATTTTCACTATCAGATCACCCAAGCTGTCTTGTTTTCGCACTTGGAGAGAGCTGTGGTACCTGTCAAAAATCCACTCATATGCAGGGAGGATTAAGCTCTAAATAAGAATTTATCACTTTAATTAGGTCATTCGTTACTTAAAGTCAACATGAGGGGAGTTGAATTTCCATGTTCTATGACTCAGTTCCCCATACTCCAAGTTAACAGCTAAAGCTTACAACTATAGTTGTTACTCCAGGCTAACAGCTAAAGATAACTTGGATAAACCATTGATTTGCCAACCTACTGAACATGCAGAGATATAGGGCCACTGATTTTCCAAGTAATTATTATAGTTAATAGCACTGATTTACTTGTACTTCACCCATTAGACTACTACAAGTATGAGACTGAAAATGATTAGTGCTGTGACTAAGTTAAGATTTGCTGCTGCTGAGAAGCAATCAATTCCCCTGATTCACTTACCTAGTCTACAAACCAGCCAGTGATGCATTCGTGCTTGGCCTAAGACTTCATTCGTACATGGATGTATAACCAAGTGATTCATCAAGTGACACTGCTTCACTCACTGGCATACTATAAGAATCAACTGAGATAGGAAAGACGTGACAAATTTAACTAAGTGAAACCAAAAATCTAGGGACATTTTTATTTACGTATTTTTTCGTGCAGCATATACACTCACCGGCCACTTTATTAGGTACACCTGTCCAACTGCTCGTTAACACTTAATTTCTAAGCAGCCAATCACATGGCGGCAGCTCAGTGCATTTAGGCATGTAGACATGGTCAAGACAATCTCCTGCAGTTCAAACCGAGCATCAGTATGGGGAAGAAAGGTGATTTGAGTGACTTTGAACGTGGCATGATTTTTGGTGCCAGAAGGGCTGGTCTGAGTATTTCAGAAACTGCTGATCTACTGGGATTTTCACGCACAACCATCTCTAGGGTTTACAGGGAATGGTCCGAAAAAGAAAAAACATCCAGTGAGCGGCAGTTCTGTGGGCGGAAATGCATTGTTGATGCCAGAGGTCAGAGGAGAATGGCCAGACTGGTTCGAGCTGATAGAAGGGCAACAGTGACTCAAATAACCACCCGTTATAACCAAGGTGGGCAGAAGAGCATCTCTGAACGCACAGTACGTCGAACTTTGAGGCAGATGGGCTACAGCAGCCGAAAACCACACCGGGTGCCACTCCTTTCAGCTAAGAACAGGAAACTGAGGCTACAATTTGCACAAGCTCATCGAAATTGGACAATAGAAGATTGGAAAAACTTTGCCTGGTCTGATGAGTCTCGATTTCTGCTGCGACATTCGGATGGTAGGGTCAGAATTTGGCATCTACAACATGAAAGCATGGATCCATCCTGCCTTGTATCAACGGTTCAGGCTGGTGGTGGTGGTGTCATGGTGTGGGGAATATTTTCTTGGCACTCTTTGGGCCCCTTGGTACCAATTGAGCATCGTTGCAACGCCACAGCCTACCTGAGTATTGTTGCTGACCATGTCCATCCCTTTATGACCACAATGTACCCAACTTCTGATGGCTACTTTCAGCAGGATAATGTGCCATGTCATAAAGCTGGAATCATCTCAGACTGGTTTCTTGAACATGACAATGAGTTCACTGTACTCAAATGGCCTCCACAGTCACCAGATCTCAATCCAATAGAGCATCTTTGGGATGTGGTGGAACGGGAGATTCGCATCATGGATGTGCAGCCGACAAATCTGCAGCAACTGAGTGATGCCATCATGTCAATATGGACCAAACTCCCTGAGGAATGCTTCCAGCACCTTGTTGAATCTATGCCATGAAGAATTGAGGCAGTTCTGAAGGCAAAAGGGGGTCCAACCCGTTACTAGCATGGGGTACCTAATAAAGTGGTCGATGAGTGTATGTTGTTCTACAAAATAGCTAGACGTAAATTAATATAAATTTCAGACAATGGATTGAGGCCTGACCTTCATTTTAGCATTCTGGTGCTCTCTGATTACTCATTATTAAGTCATGTTCCTGAAATGGCTATTGATTTATTTTACTAAAGCAAGTGCTAGATGCCAGGAGCAATGACAAAATACACACTATGAGTGAAATGAAAACAAGGACACCCCCTTAAGTCATTACCATTCTCAGGCTATAATGAGTCACTCACTGAACTCCCTTTGATCATGACGCATATTTCCATGTGATCACACTAAACAGCCCCAGCGATATTTGCTTCATATTTTGTTTTCCCTGGTGACTGTTTAAATTAATTTAAACTGGCATATTTATGGCATTGGATGAAGAACAGGTAATGTACAATTTCAAATTATGCATTCATATCTTTAGAGTGTTTTAGCAAGAGTATGATTCAGCAGAAACAGCATTTTCCACTGCTTGACCTCATTTGTTGCAATGACTGTTCCTGCATAATGCTGTTGCATTTTACTGTGCTGAGAATTCAAATGCAGTTCAGGAAACGCACCAGTGTATATGCACCAGCATCAGCATATGTATGGGAACCTGTTATGGTTTGTGTCAGAGTTTCTGAAAGTGTATGTCACATTACATTCAAATCCATCAATGCCTCAGAATGAAACGAAATCGGAAAGAGAACAGACTCTTGTGCTTGTCTTTCTGTGCGCACACACACACACACACAGAGCACGGTGCGTCTCTGATAGCTTCTATTATCTAGGTCTCCCTCCTGGCTGCACATCAAACATGGATGAGCTCCAATCATAAAAGGCTGCGTTTTCCTTTGATTTAAACAAGGAATAAAACTCAGAAAGGTGAAAAGTCCAAACCATTCATATTTTATCTTCTCACTGACACCAAAAGCAAGACAAAGCAAATTTTAATAAAACAACACAATAATAGAATATAATAAACCAAACTGAAAAGATGCTGCACCAAAGCCCCTTACCTGGCTTGCCAAAAACTTTCAAAAATGTGTTGTTTTTTTATGCTAAATGGTAAATGTTGTTAGTAATTATAAAATAATTTTAGGATTTAGACAAATGTATAAAAATTAATGCTTTATTGACGCAAATATTTTAGTCGTTGGACTTTTCTGCGTACCAAAGTGATGAAGTGAACAGATACAGCCTGAAGATCAATAACCCAGCCCCCTGGGCCCTTTTTGTCTTATTTCTTGAAAAAGGATAGCGTAGATTAAATCTGTATTCTGGAAAAGGGAGGCTTTGTCTTTCTTACCCCATTGTGTATTTAGCTGCTCATGTAATGGCAAAGGCTGGGGGCAGTGTAGAATATGTCTGTGCACAGTGGTATCATTCACTGCCCGATTTGTTGGCTCTGTGATCCTGCACTAACAACCATCTTCTTATCTTAGTACTAACTAGTAAGTTAAAATATATGTTTTGCACATTTTACAACTTTTTGAATGGCCATTAGTATTCTGGATTTGTGAAACTGTTTAATTTTGGCCTTAATACTTTTAGCTGTGATTAACCTTTCTTGACTTACAATCATCCATCCGTCCATTATCTGACACGCTTCTCCTGAGTGGGGTTGCAAGGGGTGCTGGTGCCTATCTGCAGGAGCCAATAAGCAAGAAGCAGGGTACACCCTGGACTGGTCACCATTCCATCGTAACCTAACAGTCATATTTTTGGACTGTGGGGGGAAGCCGGAGTACCCGGAGAGAACCCACACATGCTCTGGGAGAACATGCAAACTCCATGCAGAAAGACCCTGGGCCAGGAATCAAACCCAGAACCTTCTTGCTGCAAGGCAGCAGTGCTACCCACTGCACCACTGAACTTACAATCAAATAAAAAAAACATATAAAGTTGGTGGTACAAATATAGTAAAAATGCAATTACTATGATATTAGTGCTTCTTTTTCTGCTTCACCATCCTGGTTGAAGAAAGGTTGAGTCACAGTAATGCACAGCATTTGTTTTCCCGAGACCAAGATTGTAGTCTCATCTATCAGTGGCACCTTTTCACCCATGTTTCTCCTACATGACTTGTAACAAACTGCAAACAGGGTTTCTTTCAACAAAGACTTTCTTTGTTGAATTGATAGATAGATTCTCCCTCCCGGCCTGTGGATCTCTGCAGCTCCACCAGAGTTACAATGTCTTTCAGTTCTGACATACTGTTGCACACATTCTATTGCAACATTATTTATAGCTGTCAGGAGTAAAATTTGGTAACTTCATGTATTATAATTTTTCATTTAAAATGTGTAAACCATATATAATTTTTATTTAAAATTGTGAGTTTTTCTCCAACATAACTACATAAACATGATCCCTCCTAAAAGTAAATCAATATGTTCCCCCAACTACAGCCAGAGTATTTTTTTGTATAAATTGTTCCACACACACCCGCTCCCCTTGCCATTTTTAGTTCCTCCCCCTCATGCTTCCTTCCTCCCCCCTCTTGTTTCCACTCCCCATTTTTTCTCTTTCAGCCATCCGGTCTGAATAATGCAGTGCCCGTGTAGTGGCACAACCATTGTCCTTACCTTGCTGTTAATGTTGTGTCCTTGTCACAGTTATTGGGTCACTATCATCCATCAGAGCTAATCATTGCCATACAGACATGGAAACCAAAACATGTCTTGGAGAACAAAGGAACTCACATGGAGAGAACAAAGGAGACCAGGGACCAAAGAGCCATGATTTTGTTTATTACACTCCCCTTAAATCAAATGATGAACTATGAACAGACAAACACAAAAAGAGGTTCATTTTATTACTAAAACAGACAGCACACATGAAATGTAGGCAGTAATAAAGTTACACCCCTGTCTATTTGTTTTTGGTTATTTAACTTAATCCCTGAAGAATAAAAAAATAATTTTAATTAAAAGCACCTCAGAATTATTAGGTTCTGGCACATTATTGCATTAAAGTACATCTCTGTTTGATATCTAGCCTAGCATAGATGATAACACAAGGGTGGGTATAGACAGAAGCATTGTTGCTTTGAAGCAAGAAAGTTCTGTGTTTAAATGCCTGCTTGTAGTCTCTGTGAGTTTGTATGTTCTCCCTGTTTATGAGGATTCTTGCCAGGTACTACAGCTCTCTCTAACAGTGCAAAAAAACAAGACAGTTTAGTGCTCAAAATTGCCTGTATACATGATTGTTTGTCCTGTCTTTTTTCTTGTTGCTAGACTGGCAACCTGTCCCGGGTGTACCTCATCTCCGAATGGCTGCTGGAGATAAGCACCAGGATGGCTGGTAGCTACTGGTAACATCCAATCACCTCAAGCTTGGATAAAATGAGAAAAGGATTAATCTCTGTTTATAGGATGATATTTTCACAATAGCTGCTTGGTCATGCTATATTCAGGTACAGTTGCTACACTATATTGTTGAAATATTAAAAGTACTTCAATTTGATTAAACATATTCCTTTAGTCCTGAGTCATATTGTGCTATGTCCCACTAACCTGCACATGCTGTGATAATACTGTTATGACATATAGAGGACGTGCCATCATGAGACTCCAGTCTATTTACGCCACCATGCTGGATGGCAAAAAAACAATCTGTATGTGCTTTAATAATACAGCGAGATTAATACTGCAGATATGTAATACAAAATGAGTGCAGCATCTTTCAACATTGTCTAAATTAGTGGATCATTTGTATGAGTAGAAAAACAGTGAAGAATTGAGAAAAGTTATCTTGTTTGATTGAAGGAACGCTTTCATTTGCCTGTTAGCTTGTTTTCACTGATTCAAGACTGCCTTCCATAGGACATCCCTGACTTTGCGAACCACGACTTATACAATTATTTGGTCTGAGTGAAATCATCTGTTTAGAGTATGGTACCATGGTGACTAGCCTTGCTAAGACTGAAACCAGCTTTGTTATACCGGAAAGTTTGGGTTGAGGCTTAAGTTGTCATGGCTAACCCAGTAATCCTATAGTGGTACATTTACGGCTTTCAGGTAGTGTTTGGTTGAAAGCAGAAGGGGATGCCTGGCTGTGTGTTCCTGAATGGGGCCACCTGTGGAGCTGGTTGACAGTTGCCTTTTGTATCTCTACTTCTTTCTGTATGTCTGCTTCTGTCTCATTGAACCCCAGTCAGTCTTGGCAGATGGCCGCTCACATGCCTTTGAGTCAATGAGTCGATGCAATCAGCTGATTTTCCTTATATATAAAACTTTGAACCAATCTGATTGTATGATCTGGTTGAATTGTTTCTGTATACTGCCTTTACATTACATGTGTTGTGAACTGGCACTATATAAATAAACTGAACTGAATTGAATTGATGCTGAGGTTTGGGTGGGGTGTGAGGTTTTGAGCTTTCATGTTGTGGGTTCAGATTCAGCTGTAGTGTTGGCCTGGATAAAGGAGACTCAGTAGGATTCCTGTAGGGATGTAGAGTGCAGTGGTCAAAGAGGATAGGGTTTTAAGGAAATACATATTTCTTTGCATTCAATGCCATATGTCAGCATGAAGGTCCAAAGTATGAAGACAAGAATGCGTGGGACACATTTTAGACAAAGCCAATCGAGTCTAAGATAGCATTAAAGGCTGCATTTAAGCTTTAACCTTCAATGTCAGCATTGGATTTTAAAATCCCACACTATAATGACAAATGAATTTCAGGAATGAAAACAATATCCATCCATCCATCAGTGCCTTACAGTATTATCAATACCATTAATATTTGTCAGTTTATATTTGATTGAAACATCTATTTATACAATTGTTGAGCATAAACCTGACAACTTTACCAAAGACTACATTTGGACTTGCACTTTGTATATGCATTCAGATTTAATAATTGTATCTTAATCAGCATCTAACAGCATTTTTTGTGATTTAAAACTTTCTATTTTAACTCTATAAAGTGCTTGCCATGCCAATTTGCTATTCTTTGTGTTATTGATATTGGTAAAACTTCAAATGAACATGATTCAGTGTAAAATTCTTTATTAATATTGACTTGTACTCAAGCATTAGAATCAAAGCTACTATGGATTAGTTTAAAGGAGCCCATTGAAGCATGAAAGCTAGTTGATAGCTGATGTGGGAGTATCAGACATGTGCTCTTAGAGACACAGGGCTTTAGACTATTGGCCTTATGTGTGTGTGCTCTGACACAAGTAAGTGTTTAAGTGCTTCAAATGAATCAATGGAGATGAGGGGTGACTGTTCTTTTTCTGTTTATTTAATTATCCTCCAACTTGATCATGGTGTGAGATTAGTTGGGCAGTTCTCCTTCAAAAATCCACATACACTTAGGGCCGGATTTATCAAGATCCAATTTTGCGTGCAGTAATTTGCGCTTGCAAACTGGAATTTTGCGCGAGGGGCTGAACCATGGTTTGCGGGTGATTTAACAAGAGCGATTGCGTAACTGCTGGCAGGTGCAATACTGTTGGAGACGCCCTATTTAAATGATGGTTTTGCGCGTTTTGTGGTTTGCGGCAAAGTAGTTTGTAGTTTGTGCAAACTAGTGCAATAAGAAATTTTAATCTTACAGTGACACCCCCACCCCTCCAAATATATATATATTTGATAAATCACTTTGCGAGTGCTAAATTAATATATTTACATGTTCTCCTCCCACAAGACGCACTTTTGCGTGTAAACGCCCCATATTGAATATTCATTGCAGAAAAAGTACTAAATGGATAAGAGGCGCTATTTAGCACGTTTTAAAGACCAAATCCTTTTAGCACGCTGTTGATAAATCAGTTTGTACATTTTTTAGCATGCGCAGTGAAATAGCTCACGTTTTTATACACGCAAACCTTTGATAGATCCGGCCCTTAGCGTATACAGAGGGGAAGTATGGGGCTACTTCTATGTTAAGAAAGAAACGTAAACCGCTGTAGGTCAGTATTTATTGTTTACTGAATCTTTCTGCCTGCATATGAATTAACATGTTAGACCCAAAGGTCTAACATGTTAATTTTATTTACAGCATTTTGTGATGTGATTACACACTTTAGCTTCTTTCCAACACATGCTTAGTACTCAGTAGAAAATCCAGTATCAGCAATGCAATGCTTGTTATAATGACTATTACCTCTTATATGTCATCTAAGTGTCAAAGAAAAAAAATGTTTGTGACTGAACATGATGATGTACCTGTACCAAAGTAGTTTGAGCTGGAGCTAGACCATTTGTTAAAAGCATTTTTTTTCTTGTATAAAACTTATGGCCATGCTAAATATTTAAAATGGAGCCTAGGCAGAAGTTCAACTAAAGAAACTCAGTGTCTACTACAGCCACCAGTAACACAGCCAATCAGCTTAGAACCACACCTCCAGGAAAGCCAATTGGCATCCAAAGTTCATCATAAAAGGTCTCTTGTCTGCTCCTGTGGGCAGGCGGTGGTTGCGCTGTGTGACTTCATTCAGATGACACCGTTTCAACCCACCTCCAGCCCCTCCTCCACCATCATAACTAAAGCTTCATCAGAGTGTCATTCCTCCAGGATTCCACTGCTTTCCCTGTCTCATCTCAACCGCTCCGGCAGAAGACCGCCATGTTGAGCCTGGTTCTGCCAGAGGTTTCTTCCCAACGGGGAGTTTTTCCTCTCCACTGTCTTTCCATGCTTGGTCATCATGGACAGGTTCTCCCAACCTGTGTTATCCAACTGGACTTCCATCTTCCAGATCCCTGAGTGCAGCTCTGGTATCAGCTCACGTAATTGACTGGATCTCCCCATAAAGCTCAGCATACCGTCTTGCTAACCAGCAGTCTACAGACTGACCAATTTAGTCATTTTTTCTCCACTCCACCACCAGTTTCAGGCCTGGAGGAAACAGCCCTATTCTTTGCTCTGTCAAAATTAAGCTCTGTTTCCTGCCGAGGTCTGAGCGCCAAAGACAAAGTAATTGTATCAATAAATTTCCAGATTGAAATATATTAGTATTACAGTACTAATATAATCTTACACTAAAAAGTATTTTTTATTTATTTTTCTCAAAAAATGATAAGCACTTACAGTACACGCAACCTCACTGGACAAACAAGTTGAATATACCCAAGTTATATCTTTTAGATATATACAGTATCTGCCATGGACTGATGACCTGACCAGCATGAGAACGGCTGGAGATCAGAATAAGCCCCCTGGACCTTTATGGACAAGTAATAGAGACTGGATGGATTGATGGATGGACGGACAGATAATTATTTCCGTTTTAAATGTAATTATGACTGACAATTCTGTTTAGGCCTAGTTAAGTAAAGTAACTAAGTAAAACACTAAATATTCAAATTACACTGAGGCCATTGGTTTCAAGCCCTTATGTATGTCATTTATTATCATGTTTCAGCTGATGAAAATACAACACCTAAAACTAGCATATTAGGTCAGACTAATAAAGAAAAACATTTTAACACCTGCTTAAAGGGTTTTAGCTGGATAGACACAGAGGTTTATCTTCACATCATGCAAAATGAGGATGCACATGGTGAGAGTGGTTAAAAAAGCTTAATGTTAAAGTTCTGCAGCAAAGAGAGCATTTCTAGTCCTTCTTAACAACCACTTCTATTAAGGGTTTCAGACAAACTAAACCAGGGATGTCAGTAAATTAAGGGTAAAATTTAAAGCAAGGTTTTCCAAAAATAATTATCAGAAGCTGTTCTGAATCTTTTTATGCTTCTTAATAAAACAAATATAAGCTATATAAGTCCAAATCTGCCAAGTACAGTAAGGCTTCTTTTTGTCTTATCTGCCACATTGGACTATGTTCACAGATATACAAAAACACACACAAGACAAACTCATGGGGTGAAAACAATAGCAAGCACAGAGTCGCTGTTGGTGAAAAGCCATTTAGAGACTGCAGCTTGGAAAGAGCAGTCTTGCTGCTGTCAGCATCTGACAGACAGCTGTATGGAGTGTGTGAGTGTGTCTGCTGGTGTCTGATTAGTGCTCTTGTCTCTCTCTCTCCCTTTTTCTATGGCATGATTATATAACAGCTGTTCTGGCCTCCTTTAAAAAATGGGTGTGAGCACAGAATGTGCATGAAGAAAGCAAATCTGTGTATAGTCTGGCTCAATGTGTATGTCTGACCTAGAAATGCCCAACAGTCTCTCATGGCTTCATTAGGACACATCCAAAAGTTCAACATCCATAACCTTCAAATCATCATCCTGCTGCCTTCTACTTGCTGATTTTTTTTTTAAGTTTTTCACTTTCAGTTTTTTTGCTGTTAGTTATTTTACTTTGCTTTCTTCTGGAAAAACTGTATTACCTGCGTTTATTTCCACATTTCTATTCAGTGTAATGTAGAAATATTGCAAGACAATTTCATCTATAATCAAGACAATCTGATTATAAATGAATCACCATCTACAATCACAATTCAATTTACACGAATAAAGATGTGCAGTGAGCCTTGACATAAATGTATTTTTTAAATGCATCCTAACCTCATGCTGAGACTATTAAGCAAAAACAAACTAATTTACTGTGGTTTTAAAAAACCTCCTTGTGAAGAGATAATTATTTTAAATTCATTGACAATAATTATAAATTCAGGAAATGCAGGTAGGCTTTTTAGAAGTAGGGAGCTGAAGAGGACCTGTTTTTCCTCAGCAACCATAAAACTCAGTCTCTGTTGAAATAGTTTTGGCCTCACAATAAAAAAAAATAGTTGAAATCTGGACATAAAGTATAGGGATGAAAACAAGCTGAGAAACAAAAAGTAAAGTTCCAGGCAAAGTTACTAAAGATTTTCCCAAGCTTCAGTGGTCAGTATTTGATAATGTGGATTTTAATTGCAAATGTTGATTGCGAGCATAAAATTATCACATATGAAACAGATTGCTTGAATGCTGCTTGTTCTTTTTACATCTTTTGTCAGCACAAACAAAAAAAATCAGCAACATATGCTTATGTCTTTGCTCTCCAAATGCTTCCCTTGCGCATTTATCCATGATATAAAGAGCTGAAACTGTGACTTGCTTTTTATTTTTTTTGGCCATCTATACAAACAATGATATAGATTGTTTTAAACTACCATATGTACAGCAATAGCTCAAAGTTACCTTCCTGTCATTAGGAAAGAAATAAATCTATATAGGATAAAGTGCTCTCCAAATATGGATTTCCTTGTTGCTTTACTTTACTGCATTTTAATCTTTATGAATAAAGCACATACTTATTATGTCCAGAAATGTCAAACCTTCTGATGCTTCTACCCACCACTGCGTTTTTGCCTGCTTAGCTCACAATCACTGCTAAGGCAGATAATATGAATTACTTGGAGTGTTAGTGCAGATGAAAGGCAAGGAAAAAAAGTTAAAAATTTTGGACTGGGTTCTCAGGGGGATTTTAAATATTTGATTAAGGAGCAATCTTATAAACCGGAAACCTAGTGTTTTCAGACAACCCTTTCCTTTACTTCCTCCTCCTAACTGGATATTTTGCTATGCAGCTGTTGGTCTTGTAGATCTGCATTAGATCCAAAGACTTTGTTACCAATACTTTGATCCGGCTCACACCCGCTGAAAAAGGGGGGACAACCAGGTCAGTCGTCCCAGGGCCATGTTAGAGGGGGTGCCCTGATCCAGTCCCCCATTTATTTATTAAATTTCCTCTTCTATCCTGGGTCTGGCAGTGGCTCCATCACTCTAACATAGAGACAGTACAGGGTCGCTCACAAGAGAAACACACAGGAAAAGCTCAACTTTGGATCGGTCTCGCCTGCAGAAAGTCTGCACAGGTGGCACAGTTCGTAAATACTCTGAAAAATTCTGCAGTTTCTGTCAAGGATTTGTTTTCTATCTTCGCTACTGTAGTTATAATTAAGATCGGACCAACATGTGTTGTTAAGAGGTTGCAATGTTTTGAATTTGGCTGTGACTACAAGGCAAGTGGAGCAGATATGGAAAGCCAAAAATGCCGGCAAGATTGCCATTTGTAAATGTAAAAAATTAAATTTGTTACTTGCAATGCATGCATTAAATGAATAAATATAAATTTTTGTCCTAAATAAATAAATAATTACATATTTTTCCTTTTTGTAAAGGTATTATGGAGGATTTCCATTAATTTTTTTTAAAAGACCTGCCTTTAAAAAAATGCTCTGCTTAAAAGATGCTGTTCTCATTGCTCATGCAAGCTTACTGTGGCTGAACATCCACCCTAACCCCTAAATCCCTCAGTCACTATATAGAGCAGGGACCATATACTGGACTTTATAGCAAACTCAGTTACCTGACCTTTTTGGACAGATGATCGAAAAAATTTTCTCCGTTGAGAATGTTGGGAACGTAGCTCCTCCCCCACCGCACAGTGCCAGAGCCAGTTTTTTTATTAATTGTCGCTGTCTGGTAGCGACACAACCACTGTGACAGTTAATCCCATAATGCTTTGCGAGGAGAGCTCTCCACGACCACGACCCTCCACGACCCTCTGCCATTTTCAAAAAATCGCGGTGAGAAAGGTGAGCATTCAATGACTGTCTGAAACCGTAGCTCACCACACATATACGCCTGAAAGTGCGCATGCGTGGAAAAAGATTGCTAACAGGACAGGCATGTAGGACGGCCTTACATAAACATATCACCAGATTGATTGACAATTAGGAGGACCACTTGTTTAGATGATCCACCCAGAAACAAAAGATCATCCTCTATACAGTACCTTTAATTAACTATTAAATACATATTTTCCTTGCTTCCAGAAAATATTACTTAAAAATATTATAAGCACAACCGAATTATATTAGGTTGTGATATTGATCAATCAAGTCTTGATTGATCAATATTTAAATCAGTTTATAAGTATATAGATGGGTTGGGTGCCCATATCATTCTATTTTGTCCTCAGCCCATCAAGAGGCTCTGACTGGACCAAATTTCAGTATGTTATTTTGATGCTGAGGTTCAGTGTAGCATACCAGTATTTGGAAACTTATCCTTGTTAAACCTTAACACAAAAGAAAAGGGGATGTTTTAAAAATGATGATGCATAAACACATATATATCTATATATGCTCTTTCATTTTGAGGCAGGCTTGTGATTCCCTAGTTTGTCTACTAACCTCAGGTCAGCGAATGATGCAATTCAGATCCAATGTGTTGCAACTGCAAGCCAACTTACATAGATATTGACACATTTCACCTCAACTCCTCATCCAAATTTAAGATAAATCAGAACAAAAACTGTAAAAAAAAAAAAAAATGTGATCATATAGATGACACATGGTATTGTTCGTTTCTTTTGGCATCTGTGAATCATCTTATAATAATGATGTAGTTTACTTTATTTACAGAAGTGTGTTTTTATTTAAATCTATAGGATGTTGTTTTATCTGCAAGTGACCAGGTGTTTTGTCCCTGGAAATGTACACTGACTGTACATGTGTACACCTTGACTGAGGTCTTATCAGTTAAAGGTCTCGCACTGAGGTCCACTGCACCATTTTACTACTTCTCACCCTTCTAACCTACTCCTCTGTTCTTCCCCTTTTTTCATCCCTTGCTGAGTCCCATCTCATCACCTTTCGTTCTCTTTCTCTATTCCTACTCCTTTGCCCCTCTCTCATCTTTCTACCCCCTGCTGCATCCCTCTCCATCACTTTCTCTCTTACCCTCCTCCCCACATGTCTGTCTGTTCGAAACTAGAGCAACATCTTAATCGAGGCTCTGAGACGTGACGGGAATTCCTAAGCATCCCCGGCTCTGCAGTACAGATACACACACAAGCAGAAACTCACACGTTCTGCTTTGCAGCCAATTAACAGCTCGCAATCCAGCACCAAAGGAATAACTGCATGTTGATGAGCTGGAGCCTCCATGCACGTGTGTATATGTGTGTGTTGAGCTGGTGGCCGTCAGAAACACTTACACAGATAGAAGGATAGCTCTTTTATGTGTTCAAGGGAAAGAGGGAGATTATGGTGTATTAAAAGCCCTCTCCAAGCGGGACAACCTAAGAGAGGAACTAGGAAGTGCCTGAGAATCTCTTTTTGTGTGTATGTGTTTGATGCTATCCTGGCACATTCAGTTTATGATCTATGTGTGTGTGTGTGTGTGTTGGCGTGTTCAAGCCGCATTAAGAGAACAATGCAGACGATTTACTTGGAGCTGAGCCCTGCTGTCTCCTCCTCATCCTCCTCCTCATCCGTCCTCTATTTTTGTTACCTTTCATTCTTCTCCTCCTTCTCACTTCTATCCAGCCTCTACTTTGTGGAGTTCATCCAAAGGTGAATCCCTGGCACAGAAAAAAAGTATACTGCACCCCCTTCCAGAAACTCACATATTCTCTTTGTGTGTCAAAAATATTGACATCAGCCTTGACACAATATCCCAGAGCAGCAAGACACAGTGCTTGCCAGGTTTCATCATCCCTCCGTATGTTCTTCTAAGATAGAATATGTTAAAACGAAGGCTGTGGGTTTGTAAACCTTAAGGTTTTGTGTTTTTTTTTTTTTATTTCACTCCACTTCTTTGCACAATCCTCCACATCTTTTCTTGTTATATTTATGTGGGTAGGTAAGAGCCTTTCATTCATCTTTTGATAACAAGGAGAAATTTAATCATTTAAAAAAATAGAGTATTTGTTGTATTTGTTGATAACAAGGAACAAGCATACATCTAGAATTTATATTGAGCATTAATTATGCTTTTTCAAGTGGTCTTTTTAATTATATACATTCATCCATCTAATATATGTATGTCCGAAATAACGATTCAAAAATACAAAATTTATGAGAAATTAATTGTGGAGCAATAGACTGTTTTCGTTCTGCTTAAATTAATGCATGGCAGACAACTTGCTGGAAAATGCTGCACTTCCTGAAAAAAAAAAAAAAACTGCACTTCCGAAAAATTCCAGCATGTAATCCTAATTTTGGGGAGTTTAAATGCTGCCATCTAGTGTTTTGTTGTTGTCATTACAACGTCCGTACTCAACAAAAAAAAATAACAAAACAAAAAAAATAGAAACAGTCAAGGTGTTAATTTTTAAGAACGACTAAAGAAAACATATAATAAAATTTTACCTTGAAGACAATTTTAGTCGTCAATCAATATTTGAAGTTATCTCAATAAGAAAGTTATTCTTTGGCTTTATCCCATTAGTTTAGGGGATTCTTTTTATTTTGTTACTTTTCATTTACTTAAGGTAGATTTATTCCAAAGTTTGATCAACCTAGTTTAAAAACAGTTCATTATATTTAAAAAATGTGTCAATAATTCTTACTTTATTATAGTGCGTGTTTTCCAGATATGATAGTTTGGTTATTCTTGCTGTTATACTTTTTCTGTAATGAATGCATTTTATGTTAGCACAGAACATTTTAAACATTGTTTATTATATGTGTGTTGCATAATAATGTTAGATTTTGTTTTGTAGTTTAATTTATTCTGAAATATGACCTTTACTTTTCACATTTAAACAATATAATGTAACTGAATATGTATTTCATAGAAAGAAAAAATGAAATGATTGGTAAAAAATACAAAGAAACTAATCACTCGTTAAAAATACTTTATTTTCTTTCCCTTTTTTCTGTCTCACGAACACAAAAGAGTGCAAGACACCAAATCCCCTGAATTAAAAAAAAAAAAAAATAATAATAATAATCTATTGGCACATCAACATGTTTATCAGTCCTTGTTTGGAGGTTTGTTTTATGATCTGTTGTCTGTCTTTGCTTGGCTGACTTCTGCTCCATTGGCTTCAGGAAATGTCTGGTAATTGCAGCAGATGTTCACTAGGTGGGGCTCTATCACACAATTCTCTTTATTTTTCAACAATCACTTCCTTAATCATGTTTTTAGTCATTGTTGTTCAGTTATAGCAATATTTTCTTCTCTCAGAAGACAAAATATTTTGAATAACTAATTAGTATTGTTTGAGCTATATTATGCACATAAAAAGTAGTTTAAGAAGTTTCTCAATGAAATAAAATCTATATACCAGATTTCATGTCCTTTCACTCAATATTTCTGTGTGCTCAAATCTTTATGATTAAATTTGAAGGAATAATATGAATGTGTGAATCTTAAAAAAAAAAGCTTAATTCCTGAAAATTTTTGTTCAAATTGTTTATAATATCATTGTTCATGATTAGATATTACTGAAATTATTTTTAATTTATTTTAGGGAAATTTTAGGAAAGATTTTTCATATCCTTCAGTAACCATCTTTTTTAAGGGTCTATACTAAATATATATTTTTCAAACTATTCTCATTGAATAAAAACTATGTCTCTTGGTTATTGCCATTGTTATATAGCAGGAAATGAAACATTACTCTTTTGGGAGTATTATTCTTATTGCATTAAAATCCTTTAATTAATTCAAATTTATTAAATTATAATTTCTTTTGTAATTGATGTATTCTTTCTCGGTAGGAAATATAAATACATTTTTCTGAGGTTTTTTTTTCTGATGCCCAGTGCTGTGGTTCAGACTATATTCAGACAATATTCACAAAACTTTTCCTCATTTTGCCCCCTCTAAAATGTCATGCCTATATTTATGCTCCTTATTTTTCAAACACATGGCAATAACAATGTCAAAGTTCAAAGACTTTTTTCTTTATCTAAAGAAAGGTGTGACATGATGCTACGGTTGACTCAAGTGCAGGCACAATCACAGTAAAACAGAGGTGAGTTTTTCAAAGATTTATTTCCTTGTTAACAGGAGGTTTTATCGGCATCGCAAAGGCGCACCGGGGAGACTCAGACTGTAACAGTTCTGGGGAAGAGATAAAGTTAGTAATGCAGCTATAGGAGGAGTTTTGGGTGATATAAGAAGGTTTTGCAGTTATTATGGTTCTCATATGCTGGGGCTTGTCCAGGGGGTGGGGGGTGGGGGGGTGTAGAGGCATCCAAGCAGGGTGGGAATCTGGTTGATCTGAAGAGAGCAGGTGGTGAATAATTAATGAATAATTATGGGTGGACAGGCAGGTGAGTTTTTTGAAAATGGATCCAGTAGGCAATCAGTAGATAATCAGTGGAGCTAGCAGGTAGGTTACCACAGTGTGGAATATAACCAACTGGCGTCTGTCCTAGGGAAACCAGTCCTCTAAATGCTCCCTCCCGATTGCAGTGAAGTGGCATTTGTTGGGAGCTCACTCTCCCAAAACACACCCTGGGGAGAAGAAAGATAAAAAAAACATACCCACAACTGAGGTCAAACAAGGTGTACCCAAGCATATGAAGCCTTTTCTCAGTAGTTGATGCACCTTTGGCAGAAATTACAGCCTAGAGTTTACATAAACGTGACCCTACACATTTGGGACACCTGGTTTGTGGAAATTTCCATCCATGAAAAGATGCAGATAATCTTATTACCGGTAACCATCAGTGTGGATGGGAAACATGGGCACAGCCATTTTCAGATCTCTTATGAAATCCAATTCTTATGAAAGAGAAGGTTCCCTTCTCTACCCTTCCCTGGACTTTCAGTTTGAGAAAGTTTTGTGTCAGAGGACTGCAGCTAAAACCTTAACCTCAATGCTTTGTTGCACTCATAAATAAAATATATGTGACTTTCCAGTTTTTTCCAGTCCCCTGAATCTACCACAATGGACTCCAATGAAGGTTTAGAAACATCTCTAGGATGCTCACCGAAAGCCTGGATGCAAAGAAACTAAATGCTGAGCTTCATAACAGTGCCTCTAAATTTCTTCACAAAAATATGAAGGTATTTTTTAAATGGTATCTTTATAAGGTGTCATGTGTGAAGTTTTAAGATGGAAAAAAGTTGTATTGTTCTACTTCAAGAAAAATATGAAGCACTGAATACCTTCTGGGTGCACTTCATGAAGAAAGAGGGCAAAATAAAAAAAACACTTCTAGAACAATTTACTTTTTTTTTAATTTATTTATTTTACAAATGATTCTGTTACAACATACAATACAGTGAAAAATATCAGTTAACCACATAAGGCCATCAGTACAGAAATAAATGAATAATCATCCTATTGGCACATCAACATGTTTGTCAGTCCTTGTTTGCAGGTTTGTTCTATAATCTGTTGTCTGTCTCTGATTGGCTGTCTTCTGCTGGTGAACACACACTCTGCTGTGTTTCCTCCTCTGAGCTCCTCTTGATAGTCAGCTCTCTCTCATCTGGCTCCACACAAGGAACTTTGGCTGCCTGAATGTGGAGCTTTCCATCTGGAGAAAGGTAGCAGTTGACGTTCTCAGGATTCACCCCTTCTGGCAGATCAAACTCCTGTCTGAACTCCTGCAGTCTGTAAGAGTAGGAGCCTTTCCCATTTTCTTCTTTCTTCTCTGTCTTCCCATTGACTCTTAGCTTCCTGCCCACCTGCCTGACTGACAGCTCTTCTGGAGAAAAGCCTTGAGTATCCAGGGTGAGGCCAAAGTGCTCTCCCTCTTTGTCCAGCTGGTAGGAGACTGGCTGCAGAGCCACGCTGCTCCTGAAAGGCTCTGTGTCCTCCAGGATCTGGTGTTGAAGTTTGTCCATCAGCTGCAGACTGCTGCGCAGATCCTGGAGGTTTGGTTGCAGGAGATGCTGCTGGTAGAGCAGAGGTCTGACCTCTGGCCACAGACTGCGTACAGGCCAGGAGAAATCCATGAAAGGACTGAGGGCAGATGGGAATCCATGAGAGCACAGCATTTTTCTCCTGTTTGCTTTGAGGCTTCTTGTCTTGAGATGAACTTCTTTTCAGGTTTCTCTTCTCTCCTGTGTTGCTTGTGTTTCTTTCTGTCAGTCAGTGGGACTGTCTCAGCTTTATATTCTAGCAGGCGGCGCTCCAGAGGCTTCAGGAAGTTTCTGGTAATTACCACAGAAGTCCACTGGGTGGAGCTCTTTCACACATTTCATCAGGTCTTCCCAACTTTGCTTCTTCAACAATCACTTCCTTAATCATGTATTTTAGTAATTGTTGGTTAGTTTTAACATTATCTTGTTTCAAAGATGAAATATTTAAATTGATCAGAAAATATATTTAGATGTTTCTTTATGCACACACAAAGAAGTTTAAGAAATTTTTGAATAAAACATTTTTGTGCACCAGATTTCATGTCCTTCAACTGAATATTTCTGTGTGCTTAAATCTTGAAGATTTTAATTGAAGGACTAATATCAATATGTAGATTTTTTTAAAGCTTAATTCATGAAACTATCAGTTGAAATTGTTTATCATTTCATTTATTATGATCAACTGAAATGACTTGAATGATTTGAATTTATTTTAGAGCTTTTGGAAAGATTGTGCAGATCTTTAATTAACCAGCTTTTTTGAATCTCTACATCAGATATATCCTATGGAATTATTCTTTATGAAGAGAAAACATGTTCCTTGGTTATTGGCATTGCTATACAGCAGGAAATAAAACATTACCATTTTGGGTAGTATTATTCTTATTCTGTTAAAATTGTTTACTCAATTCTTTTCTTTTTTGCACTTTTTAGTATCCTATCTCTGTATAAAGTAATACATTTTCTGAGCTTTTTTTTCTGAAGCCTGGTGCTCTGGTTTACACTGAATTCAAACAGTATTTACAACACTTTTCTTCATGTTTGTTTTTGATACAGCAGCAAACAAAATTTAATAATTGGTTTTACCATCCCTATTTTCCAATAACAGGACAATATTTTAGCAAATAATGTAACAGATACACATAAAATATACAAACAAAGAAGTGAGGTGTACCTAATCATATGAAGCCTTTTCTGAGTAGTTGATGCACCTTTGGCAGAAATTACAATTTGAAGTTTTATTGAATGGGATGCTATAAGTTTGGGACACCTGATTTTTGTAAGTTTACACTCATAAATAGAGGCAGGTAATGTAAAAAAAAAAATCAGTGTGGATGTGTAACATTGGTGCACAGCAATTTTTAGATCTCTTGTGAAATTCAAAATGGCCATCCAGCTCTATGAGGGGTCCTGGTCATTCCAAGTTTCCTCCATATAATGATGATGGAGGCCATTACGACCATCTAGACCTTTGAAGAAGAAGGTTTCTTTTTGTACCCTTCCCTGGATTTTTGTTTTTAGACATTCTGTTTTGGAGGACTGCAGCTAAATCCTTACCCTTCATGTGTGACGTTTTACATTTTTTTCCAGTCCCGTGAATCTACCACAATGGACTCCAGTGAAGGTGTAGAAACGTTTATATGCTCACTGAAAACCAGATGCAAAAGAACTCAATTTTGTGCTTCATAAAAATATTTGTAAAGTCTTACAAATATCCGATTTACTCTAAATCTCCTTAAAAAATATTTTTTTAAAGATATTTTTATTGGTTGTTATGCATAGAGTTTGGAGATGAGAAATACAATATTATCAATTTTGTAATAAGGCTACATTCTGGCTCCACAGTATGAACAAAGAAACAAAAACAAAAAAATAGCCTTTTTACATTTCATTTACTTTTCATAAGTTGCTCTTAAAAAATACAGTAAAGTGAAAAATGTAAATTTATCCACCTAAGGCCATTAGTAAAAAACAAATAAAAAAAAATATTCTATTGGCAGATTGGTATTTTTTAATGATATCTTTATGGGGTGTAATGTGTACAGTTTTGAGACTGAAAAGATAATATTATCCATTTTGCAGTAAGGCTGCATGGTACAGTAAAGTAGAACACCTGAAGAACTGATCTTCACTGTATAAAACAGGGACACATAAAAAAAACACTTCTAGAAAAATTTGCGTTTCACATTTTATTTATCTTATAAATGTTGCTCTTAAAAAAATTCATAAAAAGTGAAAAACATCAATTTATCCACATAAGGCCATCAGTAAAGAAACAAATGAATAATCATCCTATTGGCACATCAACATGTTTGTCAGTCCTTGTTTGCAGGTTTGTTCTATGATCTGTTGCCTGTCTCTGATTGGCTGTCTTCTGCTGGTGAACACACACTCTGCTGTGTTTCCTCCTCTGAGCTCCTCTTGATAGTCAGCTCTCTCTCTGCTGGCTCCACACAAGGAACTTTGGCTGCCTGGATGTGGAGCTTTCCATCTGGAGAAAAGTAGCAGTTGACGTTATCAGGATTCACCCCTTCAGGCAGATCAAACTCCTGTCTGAACTCCTGCAGTCTGTAAGAGTAGGAGCCTTTCCCATTTTCTTCTTTCTTCTCTGTCTTCCCATTGACTCTTAGCTTCCTGCCCACCTGCCTGACTGACAGCTCTTCTGGAGAAAAGCCTTGAGTATCCAGGGTGAGGCCAAAGTGCTCTCCCTCTTTGTCCAGCTGGTAGGAGACTGGCTGCAGAGCCACGCTGCTCCTGAAAGGCTCTGTGTCCTCCAGGATCTGGTGTTGAAGTTTGTCCATCAGCTGCAGACTGCTGCGCAGATCCTGGAGGGTTTTCTGCAACAGATCCTCAGGTCTGAACAGAGGTCTAACCTCTGGCCACAGGCTGCGTACAGGCCAGGGAAAGTTGGTGAATCGCCTCACTGCATAGGGAAATCCACGAGAACACAGCATGCTTCTTCTCAGTAGTAGTAAATCTGTTTGCTGGATAGATGAAACTTCAGGTTTCTCTTCTCTCCTGTGTTGCTTGTGTTTCTTTCTGTCAGTCAGAGGTACTGTCTCAGCTTTATATTCTAGCAGGCGGCGCTCCAGAGGCTTCAGGAAGTTTCTGGTAATTACCACAGAAGTCCACTGGGTGGAGCTCTTTCACACATTTTATCAGGTCTTCCCAATTTTGCTTTTTCCAAAATTACTTCTTTAATCAGGTATTGTAGTAACTGTTCCTCAGTTTTAACAACATTTTATTCATCATAATTAACTGAACATGTTAGAAATAGGTTACATTTATTTTAGGGAAGATTTTGGAAAGATTTAGCAGATCTTTCATCAACCATTTTTTAAATGCCTATACTAGATTAATCCTATCGAACTATTTCTATTGAATTAAAAAAAAAATCATATGTCTTCCTTGTCAGAATGTTGGAATGTATTTCCGAGCTTTTTTCTGAGACCTTGGTCTCTGGTTTACACGGAATTCAGAAAATATTGAAAGCAATTTTCTTCATGTTTGTTTTTGATACAACCCCAACCAAAATTTGATTATTTTTATCCCTATTTTCCAAACACATGACAATGCCCCTATTTTTCTAAAGAATATGAGAAATACATATGAAATATGCAAACAAAGAAGCAAGGTGTACCTGAGAATATTAAGCCTTTTCTGAGTAGTTGATGCACCTTTTGCAGAAATTACAACCTAAAGTTTTATCGAATATGATGCTATAAGTTTGGGACACCTGATTTTTGGAAGTTTACACTCATGAATAGATGCAGGTAATCTTATAAAAAATCAGTGTGGATGGGGAACATGGGTGCTTAGCCATTTTTAGATCTCTTATGAAATTCAAGATGGCCATCCCGCTCTATGAGGTGTCCTGGTCATTCCCAGTTTCCTCCTTATAATGATGATGGAGGCCGTTAGGACAATTTAGACCTTCGAAGAGGAAGGTTCCTTTCTGTACTCTTCCCTGGACTTTTATTTTTAGAAAGTTCTATGTCAGAGGACTGCAGCTAAATCCTTAGCCTCTATGTGTGACTTTCCAATTTTTTTCCAGTCCTGTGAATTTACCACAATGGACTCCAGTGAAGTTGCAGAAACGTTTCTAGGTTGCTCATTGAAAACCAGATGCACAAGAACTCAAATTTGTGCTTCATAAAATTGTTAAGTCTTACAAATATCTGATTTACTCTAAATCTCCTTAAAAAATATATTTAAAATGATATTTTTATGGGTTGTTATGCATAGTTTTGAGATGAAAAAGAGAATATTTTAAATTTTGTAATAAGGCTACATTCTGGCTCCACAGTATGAACAAAGAAACAAACAAAAAAAAATAGCCTTTTTACGTTTTATTTACTTTGCATATCTTGCTCTTGAAAAATACAGAAAAGTGAAAAACATCAATTTATCCACATAAGGCCATCAGTAAAGAAATAAATGAATAACCATCCTATTGGCACATCAACATGTTTGCCAGTCCTTGTTTGCAGGTTTGTTCTATGATCTGTTGTCTGTCTCCGATTGGCTGTCTTCTGCTGGTGAACACACACTCTGCTGTGTTTCCTCCTCTGAGCTCCTCTTGATAGTCAGCTCTCTCTCAGCTGGCTCCGATCTGGAAAAAAAAAAGGAATAAAAACACTATATAGGTGTCATGGTCCACAGGGAGTGAACATCACTAACTTATACAAAGAATTGTTATACAGGTGCTGGTCATAAAATTAGAATATCATGAAAAAGTAGATTGATTTCAGTAATTCCATTTAAAAAGTGAAACTTGTATATTATATTCATACATTACATACAAACTCATATATTTCAGATGTTTATTTTGTTTAATTTTGATGATTACAAATGACAACAAATGAAAATCTCAAATTCATCATATCAGAAAATTAGAATATTACTGAAGACCAATAAAAACAAAGGATTTATAGAAATGTTGGCCAACTGAAAAGTATGAACATGAAAAGTATGAGCATGTACAGCACTCAGTATTTAGTTGGGCCTCCTTTGGCCTGTATTACTGCAGCAATGCGGCGTGGCATGGAGTCGATCAGTCTGTGGCACTGCTCAGGTGTTATGATAGCCCAGGTTGCTCTAATAGTG
Organism: Cyprinodon diabolis; assembly: GCA_030533445.1. Classification (NCBI taxonomy): domain Eukaryota; kingdom Metazoa; phylum Chordata; class Actinopteri; order Cyprinodontiformes; family Cyprinodontidae; genus Cyprinodon; species Cyprinodon diabolis. The sequence goes on along the minus strand of CM060069.1, from coordinate 28,708,457 downwards.
GCTTTTAGCTCTTCTGAATTGTTGGGTCTGGTGTATTGCATCTTTTTCTTCACAATACCCCATAGATTTTCTATGGGGTTAAGGTCAGGAGAGTTTGCTGGCCAATTAAGAACAGGGATACCATGGTCCTTCAACCAGGTACTGGTAGCTTTGGCACTGTGTGCAGGTGCCAAGTCCTGTTGGAAAATGAAATCTGCATCTCCAAAAAGTTGGTCAGCTGCAGGAAGCATGAAGTGCTCTAAAACTTCCTGGTATGTGGCTGCGTTGACCCTGGACCTCAGAAAACACAATGGACCAACACCAGCAGATGACATGGCACCCCAAACCATCACTGACTGTGGAAACTTTACACTGGACTTCAAGCAACGTGGATGAAGTGCCTCTCTTCTTTACCTCCAGACTCTGGGACCTTGATTTCCAAAGGAAATGCAAAATTTACTTTCATCAGAGAACATGACTTTGGACCACTCACCAGCAGTCCAGTCCTGTTTCTCTTTAGCCCAGGCAAGACGCTTCTGACGCTGTCTGTGGTTCAAGAGTGGCTTGACACAAGGAATGCGACAGCAGAAACCCATGTCTTTCATACGTCTGTGTGTGGTGGTTCTTGAAGCACTCACTCCAGCTGCAGTCCACTCTTTGTGAATCTCCCCCACATTTTTGAATGGGTTTTGTTTCACAATCCTCTCCAGGGTGCGGTTATCTCTCTTGCTTGTACACTTTTTTCGACCACATCTTTTCCTTCCCTTCGCCTCTCTATTAATGTGCTTGGACACTGAGCTCTGTGAACAGCCAGCCTCTTTAGCGATGACCTTTTGTGTCTTGCCCTCCTTGTGCAAGGTGTCGATGGTCGTCTTTTGGACAACTGTCAAGTCAGCAGTCTTCCCCATGATTGTGTAGCCTATAGAACTAGACTGAAAGACCATTTAAAGGCTTTTGCAGGTGGTTTGAGTTAATTAGCTGATTAGAGTGTGGCACCAGGGGCCATCAATTTTGAACCTTTTCACAATATTCTAATTTTCTGATATGATGAATTTGAGATTTTCATTTGTTGTCATTTGTAATCATCAAAATTAAACAAAATAAAGATCTGAAATATATGAGTTTGTATGTAATGTATGAATATAATATACAAGTTTCACTTTTTTAATGGAATTACTGAAATCAATCTACTTTTTCATGATATTCTAATTTTATGACCAGCACCTGTATTGCACACGTTATACAATACCCTGCTGCATTCTTGAAACGGTAATGCTTGCGGTTTCCATCCACTGAAAGTGCAAGCATATCTGGGGTACAACCTTGACATTTGAAGGGATCCTTCTTTAACATCTTATCTAACTCATGTCTTACAGCTTCCCACTCGAAAAAACTTTTCAGGAAGCTGTCAGCCGAGATCTTTCCTGTCTGATTTAAGATGAGAGACAAATTTAAAAAAGAAAAATTACACAAGGACATAGGTGACCAAATCCAAGGCATCAAGGATAGGTGTTCTTCAAGTTCTAGGTGTGTCCTTTGCAGTGTTGGGCACGTTACTTTGAAAAAGTAATTAGTTATAGTTACTAGTTACTTCTCCCAAAAAGTAACTGAGTTACTAACTGAGTTACTCCACAATAAAAGTAACTAGTTACTAGTAAAAGTAACTATTGCGTTACTTTTGCGTTTCTCGCCCCCGTAACCCTCACCACCCAGCCCCCACCTTCTCGCAGCGCGTTTCAAAGCCAGCTGAATAGAGCGGATGACAAAGACAAGAACCTGCAGAGAGTTTAGCATTTATTGCAACTCAATGTAAATGACATCAGGGGGGAACGCCATGTGAAGTTTTTTAACAGGGCATTCAGATCTGGTGAGTTTATGAAATTAATAACTGGGGATGTCTAATTCTGAAATCCTGTGTGTTTGGGTTGTTATAGATACTGCAACATCTATCTATACATCTATCTATCTAGATGTATACTCTGTGTGTGACATAAAATATGGATCTCCATCCCTGCCAAAAAGGCCATCAAATAATGTTTAAAATAAAAAATACAGTAGGTTGAAAAGTCAGAGCATCCATCCATCCATCCATCCATCCATCCATCCATCCATCCATCCAGATTTCTCCCTTTCATTTGATCGTTCACGCTCTCCATAGTTCTCCTGTGGCGCGAGCACAGGGCGACTGGTGCGCGCCTTTAGCGAGCATGCGCATTTCCTGTCGCTTGCGCGGTGAATCGTGCCGCCTGCGCTGTGCGGAGATGCAGGGGAAATCGTATGTGATGGGGAAACTCAGCTCAACGTAACACCGGTATTTCCACCAGGAAAACGCTGTTTTGCTGCTGGATCCTCCTCACTCTCCATCTCTCTGTGTGTGCTGTACGTTAACACCCGCCAGCAGAAACACCCACCTACCCAAATGACAGACGGAATCTCACTATACATCAGCCATTCTCATCCTCCCCTCTCTCATGACAAGGCGCGCACCTCTGGATGACCTAAAAAATAATCTTTAATATCTCTTAAACAAAAGTAGCACAAACAATATTTTTTTTCTGCACAAATCTGCACTAACGTTGCACTAACCATTCAGTCTATTTGCAGAGTTTTTTTGACGTGGGTGGGGTGTCAGCTTCACGCAGCTGCTGCGCACGAGTCCTATCATGAAAAAAGGTTCATTGTGCGACCTGAGTAACGCGCAGTAACGGGGTGTCTGCAATGGTAACTGCGTTATAGTTACAGTCAAAGTAATTAGTTAGATTACTCGTTACTAAAACAAGGTAACGGCGTTAGTAACTCCGTTACTTTCAACGCCGTTAGTCCCATCACTGGTCCTTTGCTAAAAACATCTCATTCAATCAATTTTGATGTTACCAGGACTTCCGATGATCTGAATGCTGAATGAATGAGGTGATATTGATTCAAGTGTATGTAACCAGTGACATCAAATGGTTGAAGAACATAACCACTCAAAAATGGAGTCAGACAGCCCATCTGGGATATGTACGTTAAAGTACTCACACGGCCAAAGCGGATGGTTCGTTGGTCCAACATTTTTAGAAATGCTTGACAGGAGAGACCTGGTGCTGCCATCTTCTTTTCTTCAAATGTAAAAAGCACATCAGTTGCATATAGAGTGGAAAAGTGAAGGGTAGCTGGCCAGTACTCAGTTAAATTTAGGTCATGTACTCCACATGTCCAACTAGCCTCACATCCCTCACAACCCAGCTCTGGCATGCTGAGATCATAACGACCTAAAACACCAAAAAAGTGTAAAAGTTGTAATACTTGGTTATTGTAATGTCAGGTTGACATTGTGTCACAAACAATTTCTTATGGTCTGCAAAAAACTCACTAAATAATTACATTTTGCTAACACTGGTTTTTAATTATATTTTGGTTTTGATTCATGAAAAAAATAAAGTTATTCATACCATTGATTGTGACCACAGTGACTGCCTTTCCTGGTTTGATCCTCAAACACTCTGATGGACAATCACAAATTCTAACTGGGATCTCCACAGGTACGAATCGTGCTAAAGAGATTGACATGTTTAAAATATAAATTCACATAAACTGCATATAAGATATGAAGAACCAGATAAACAAAAAAACAGAACATTCAAAATACAGTCAAAAGTTAACAGTAAGAAAAACTCTGAAGAGTGTTTAAACAGTACAAATAAAAAGCTTACCATCATTGCAAAGAGTTGTATTTAAAACATAGGTAGTTGGAGGTAATGGCTGGAAGAACCCAGCTATGATGGTTTCTCTGTTGTGGAAGACATGTCTGGTGTGCATCATCACATCACATTTTTCACAAAAGAAGGGGTGTGGTAGGCAATCACGACACCGAAGTGCAGATGGATTTTTTCCACATTGTTGGCAAAAAGGGGCTGACACACTGTGCTGAGCTGCTATGGTGTTAACCAGGCGGGGTCTTTCTGCTTTCCAACTCTCTGAAAATGTGCTTTTTCTTGTGCTCCAGTTAGTGGACGCCAGAGGAACTTTTGGCACTAGTGGTTGACCTGCAGCATCATTCAGCGAACTCTGGAGTTCTTGTAGAAAAGACTCTTTTAAAAAATAAAAACATTTTTTTAGATGTTACAAAAGTATAGCACATACTTTTGTATGTGCTATACTTTTATTATATAGAAAAAATAAAATAAGATGTACTACTGACATACCAACAGTCTCTGGAGCAAAGGCAGCCTCACACTGAATGTTAGAGGGATGAGAGGGACATCTGGTCTTCTCACTGTGGGACGCTATAATAATGAATTAAACAAATATAAAAGTAAGGAGTATATCTATCATCTTACTTAAATCCACATTTGGATGTCCAATTCCAATTTAATAACCGTCTTAAATTCCCATATCTCAAGATTCAAATTTGTAGTAGAAACTATTAACTAAAAATTAAGAAAGTAATTCAGATTGTCAGACAAATGGAGGAAAAACACATTTGTTTGTAACCTTTTCTAATAAGGTATGGTTAATGGATGGATAGTGAACCATTTAAATTATGTTGCCTAAATTATCCAAATTTGTAGGCTATTTTTGTAAATTATTTAAAGGATGTTGCAGACTGTTTAATAATATTTCTCTATTTTGATGAGCACTGGTGGTTTGTATTTTGTTTTGTTTAACTGTATTTGCACTTTGTAAAGTTTTTTTCTTTGTGTGTTATGTACCTCACGGGCTGCCGTAGCTAAATGAGGGCAGGTCCAATAAAAGCTGGCAGAATCACTGTATCAATGAACATTCAATGACTTGAATGAACTGTCAAAATTGCTTGACACTAGCAACACTTAGTAGTCCCCGGTGAAAGCAGAAAGTTTTCAAGGTGACTAAAGTAATCAAGGTGACTATGGTCTTTAAAATGATTGAGTTGACCGATGATCCACATCAAAGAAAATAAAAAAAAAACTTGAAAATTAATACAAGTGCTGGAGGGCTGCTATGACTAAATACATGTACATCAACTGCTGGAAAAGCATTCACTCTGTTGCAACCACATTGTACTGTGTGTCAAAACAGTAAAACTTCTGATTTTTGTTATATAACTAACCTGTTCTTTGTTATTGAGTAATTTCTAGTCAACATACTCTTACCATATAATTAAAAACAATTTTGTGTTGGGGAAAGATATCAGCCTTTAACAGATAAATGTTTTTACATCCACTTCTCTGGATGTAAAAGCAAACAGAATTAATTACTTGTTAGAAGAAATATATTTTTGCCAAAATATCAATTAATATATGTATTAATTTACTAATATGTGTAAAAAAAAGTCTACATCTGTCAGTGATCATGTTTTGAAAGAAGTACTTACTCTTAGGTAATTGATTTCTTGTTGATCTTGCCCTTTTATAAAGTTTGTTACCATCTTTATTCCTTTTTCTCCACCTTACTGTTGGTTCAGGTATCTGCATAGGTACTTGATCATCTTTCTTAAGCTCAACAAGCAAGTCATCAAGTTGTTGAAGCTCGAGATTTATTTTTTGCTGTTGTATCTCTGTATCTAGGTCCATTAATGGATCAGAGATGTTTGAGACACTCATGGTGAAGGACAGACAGACAGACAGACAGACAGACAGTACTGTTGACAAGTTAAGAATAGACGAATTAAGGACACAAAGATGATAAACAGATAAAACAGATGTGGCTCTTAAAAGTGCCTTTTGTGGGTGCTATATAAAAGAGCAGAAATATACGTGAGGTGATGAGATCAAAGAAGAACCTGTTGACAAAAAAAAAAAAGAAATGTTCAGATTTCGGAAATTCTTGATTTCTCTTTATAAGTTGCAACAGCAATAAACAAAACAGACAGGTGTAGAGATCTTTCCCTGTAATGATCCAAGTTTGTTTTAATTGGAAGTAAATGGCCTAGCTGCAAACAGACAGGGGCTCATAGACAAACTTTTAAGGATCATTACAGCCTAGGGTCACTGGCGTTTATATCGATCCTCAAATTTTACAACAAGCATGACTATAAAGAATTCTGTGACTCTAGCATGGCCAATTAAATGTATTAAGTGCAGGTTCAGTTGGAGCTTATGGACTCCAAGAGGCTAACGTAGCTAGCTTCCCGCCCAGTTCTTCCGGTAAATTTCTTTTATAAATGTTACAAACGTGTCTAAATGTCTTCAACCATTCACGGCACAGTCCGACTGCCATTAAGTCCTAAAACTGCAATCATCAACTTTATAACGCTACACTCTAGTTATTTTTTTGTTTTATAGTACAGAAACATTTTGGACAGATTCAGGTTTGTACTCACAGGGGTGCAAGCGTTGCATGCGATGACGTCAGCGTCTTCTTCTTCATGGGTTTTTGCGGGATACGTACTTATTTTTATTATTTCAATGAAAAATATTAAACGTTCACAGAACTGTTTGCATGCAATCACAAAAGAAAATTATTTTTATTTTTACTTAAATTATGTTGATAAATTTAAAATAAAGGATTTTAAATCAAGCTAAAAAAAAAACGCTTTTAGATCAACCTAACAACAACCACAGCCAAAACCCTCCGGTTTTATATTTTACTGAGTTATTTTTAAATACCAAATTAAAGTTTTATGAACGTTTATGTAGTAAATATTATTAATATCCTGTTCAAACTAGCACATACATTGTAAGTAAAGGTTTTTTTTAAAAATAGATACTTCATCTTATTCGTTCCTAAGTCGTAAATATCGGACGCTTAGGGAACGGTACAACATTCAATGAGAGAACCCTTCAAGTCACATATTGACGCCGAGGGTACTTGGGAAAAAACGTCGATATGTGACGAGTTGGGAGTGAGAATGCGTTGTCCTATGTAACAGATACACATGAAATATACAAACAAAGAAGTGAGGTGTACCTAATCATATGAAGCCTTTTCTGAGTAGTTGATGCACCTTTGGCAGAAATTACAATTTGAAGTTTTATTGAATGGGATACTATAAGTTTGGGACACCTGATTTTTGGAAGTTTGTACTAATGAATAGATGCAGGTAATCTTATAAAAAATCAGTGTGGATGGGAAACATGGGTGCACAGCCACTTTTAGATCTCTTTTGAAATTCAAGATGGCCATACAGCTCTATGAGCTCTTATGCATAGAGTTTTGAGATGAAAAAGATAATATCAATTTTGTAATAAGGCTATATTCTGGCTGCACAGTATGAACAAAGAAACAAAAACAAAAAATAGACTTTTACATTTTATTTACTTTATGTTGCTCTTGAAAAATACAGTAAAGTGAAAAATGTAAATTTATCCACATAAGGCCATTAGTAATAAACAAATAAAAAATCATTTTATAGGTACATCAGTATTTTTTAAATGATATCTTTATGGGGTTTTATGTGCAGAGTTTTGAGATTGAAAAAAGAATATTATCCATTTTGCAATAAGGCTGCATGGTACAGTAAAGTAGAACACCTGAAGAACTGATCTTCACTGTATAAACAAAGGGGGCACATAAAAAAAACACTTCTAGAACAATTTGCGTTTTACATTTTATTTATTTTACATATAGTGCTCTTAAAAAAATACAATAAAGTGCAAAATATCAATTTATCCACATAAGGCCATCAGTAAAGAAACAAATGAATAATCATCCTATTGGCACATCAACATGTTTGTCAGTCCTTGTTTGCAGGTTTGTTCTATGATCTGTTGCCTGTCTCTGATTGGCTGTCTTCTGCTGGCGAACACACACTCTGCTGTGTTTCCTCCTCTGAGCTCCTCTTGATAGTCAGCTCTCTCTCTGCTGGCTCCACACAAGGAACTTTGGCTGCCTGGATGTGGAGCTTTCCATCTGGAGAAAGGTAGCAGTTGACGTTCTCAGGATTCACCCCTTCAGGCAGATCAAACTCCTGTCTGAACTCCTGCAGTCTGTAAGAGTAGGAGCCTTTCCCATTTTCTTCTTTCTTCTCTGTCTTCCCATTGACTCTTAGCTTCCTGCCCACCTGCCTGACTGACAGCTCTTCTGGAGAAAAGCCTTGAGTATCCAGGGTGAGGCCAAAGTGCTCTCCCTCTTTGTCCAGCTGGTAGGAGACTGGCTGCAGAGCCACGCTGCTCCTGAAAGGCTCTGTGTCCTCCAGGATCTGGTGTTGAAGTTTGTCCATCAGCTGCAGACTGCTGCGCAGATCCTGGAGGTTTGGTTGCAGGAGATGCTGCTGGTAGAGCAGAGGTCTGACCTCTGGCCACAGACTGCGTACAGGCCAGGAGAAGTCCATGAAAGGACTGAGGGCAGATGGGAATCCATGAGAGCACAGCATTTTTCTCCTGTTTGCTTTGAGGCTTCTTGTCTTGAGATGAACTTCTTTTCGGGTTTCTCTTCTCTCCTGTGTTGCTTGTGTTTCTTTCTGTCAGTCAGTGGGACTGTCTCAGCTTTATATTCTAGCAGGCTGCGCTCCAGAGGCTTCAGGAAGGTTCTGGTAATTACCACAGAAGTCCACTGGATGGAGCTCTTTCACACATTTTATCAGGTCTTCCCAATTTAGCTTCTTCGACAATCACTTCCTTAATCATGTATTTTAGTAATTGTTGGTCAGTTTTAACATTATTCTGTTTCAAATATGAAATATTTAAACTAATCTGAAAATATATTTTGATGTTTCTTTATGCACACACAAAGAAGTTTAAGAAGTTTTTGAATAAAACATTCTTTTGCACCAGATTTTATGTCCTTTAACTGAATATTTCTGTGTGCTTAAATCTTGAAGATTTTAATTGAATGATTAATATGAATATGTAGATTTTTTTTTAACTTAATTAATGAAACTCTCAGTTGAAATTCTTTATCATTTCATTCATTATGATCAACTGAAATTACTTAAATAATTTTAAATTTATTTTAGAGAAGCTTTTGGAAAGATTGTGCAGATCTTTAATTAAACAGTTTTTTTGAATCTCAACACCAGATATATCCTATGGAATTATTCTTTATGAAGAGAAAACATGTTCCCTGTTTACTGGCATTGTTATACAGCAGGAAATAAAACATTACTATTTTGAGTAGTATTATTCTTATTCTGTTAAAATAGTTTACTCAATTATTTTCTTTTTTGCAAATTTTTTTTCTAAATATGTAGGAATACATTTTCTGAGCTTTTTTTCTGAAGCCTGGTGCTCTGGTTTACACTGAATTCAAACAATATTCACAACACTTTTCTTCATGTTTGTTTTTGATACAGCGGCAAACAAAATTTAATAATTGGTTTTACCATCACTATTTTCCAATAACAGGACAATATTTTAGCAAATAATGTAACAGATACACATGAAATATACAAACAAAGAAGTGAGGTGTATCTTATCATATCAAGCCTTTTCTGAGTAGTTGATGCACCTTTGGCAGAAATTACAATTTGAAGTTTTATTGAATGGGATACTATAAGTTTGGGACACCTGATTTTTGGAAGTTTGTACTAATGAATAGATGCAGGTAATCTTATAAAAAATCAGTGTGGATGGGAAACATGGGTGCACAGCCACTTTTAGATCTCTTTTGAAATTCAAGATGGCCATACAGCTCTATGAGCTCTTATGCATAGAGTTTTGAGATGAAAAAGATAATATCAATTTTGTAATAAGGCTATATTCTGGCTGCACAGTATGAACAAAGAAACAAAAACAAAAAATAGACTTTTACATTTTATTTACTTTATGTTGCTCTTGAAAAATACAGTAAAGTGAAAAATGTAAATTTATCCACATAAGGCCATTAGTAATAAACAAATAAAAAATCATTTTATAGGTACATCAGTATTTTTTAAATGATATCTTTATGGGGTTTTATGTGCAGAGTTTTGAGATTGAAAAAAGAATATTTTCCATTTTGCAATAAGGCTGCATGGTACAGTAAAGTAGAACACCTGAAGAACTGATCTTCACTGTATAAACAAAGGGGGCACATAAAAAAAACACTTCTAGAACAATTTGCGTTTTACATTTTATTTATTTTACATATAGTGCTCTTAAAAAAATACAATAAAGTGCAAAATATCAATTTATCCACATAAGGCCATCAGTAAAGAAACAAATGAATAACCATCCTATTGGCACATCAACATGTTTGTCAGTCCTTGTTTGCAGGTTTGTTCTATGATCTGTTGCCTGTCTCTGATTGGCTGTCTTCTGCTGGTGAACACACACTCTGCTGTGTTTCCTCCTCTGAGCTCCTCTTGATAGTCAGCTCTCTCTCTGCTGGCTCCACACAAGGAACTTTGGCTGCCTGGATGTGGAGCTTTCCATCTGGAGAAAGGTAGCAGTTGACGTTATCAGGATTCACCCCGTCAGGCAGATCAAACTCCTGTCTGAACTCCTGCAGTCTGTAAGAGTAGGAGCCTTTCCCATTTTCTTCTTTCTTCTCTGTCTTCCCATTGACTCTTAGCTTCCTGCCCACCTGCCTGACTGACAGCTCTTCTGGAGAAAAGCCTTGAGTATCCAGGGTGAGGCCAAAGTGCTCTCCCTCTTTGTCCAGCTGGTAGGAGACTGGCTGCAGAGCCACGCTGCTCCTGAAAGGCTCTGTGTCCTCCAGGATCTGGTGTTGAAGTTTGTCCATCAGCTGCAGACTGCTGCGCAGATCCTGGAGGTTTGGTTGCAGGAGATGCTGCTGGTAGAGCAGAGGTCTGACCTCTGGCCACAGACTGCGTACAGGCCAGGAGAAATCCATGAAAGGACTGAGGGCAGATGGGAATCCATGAGAGCACAGCATTTTTCTCCTGTTTGCTTTGAGGCTTCTTGTCTTGAGATGAACTTCTTTTCGGGTTTCTCTTCTCTCCTGTGTTGCTTGTGTTTCTTTCTGTGAGTCAGTGGGACTGTCTCAGCTTTATATTCTAGCAGGCTGCGCTCCAGAGGCTTCAGGAAGGTTCTGGTAATTACCACAGAAGTCCACTGGATGGAGCTCTTTCACACATTTTATCAGGTCTTCCCAATTTAGCTTCTTCGACAATCACTTCCTTAATCATGTATTTTAGTAATTGTTGGTCAGTTTTAACATTATTCTGTTTCAAATATGAAATATTTAAACTAATCTGAAAATATATTTTGATGTTTCTTTATGCACACACAAAGAAGTTTAAGAAGTTTTTGAATAAAACATTCTTTTGCACCAGATTTTATGTCCTTTAACTGAATATTTCTGTGTGCTTAAATCTTGAAGATTTTAATTGAATGATTAATATGAATATGTAGATTTTTTTAACTTAATTAATGAAACTCTCAGTTGAAATTCTTTATCATTTCATTCATTATGATCAACTGAAATTACTTAAATAATTTTAAATTTATTTTAGAGAAGCTTTTGGAAAGATTGTGCAGATCTTTAATTAAACAGTTTTTTTGAATCTCAACACCAGATATATCCTATGGAATTATTCTTTATGAAGAGAAAACATGTTCCCTGTTTACTGGCATTGTTATACAGCAGGAAATAAAACATTACTATTTTGAGTAGTATTATTCTTATTCTGTTAAAATAGTTTACTCAATTATTTTCTTTTTTGCAAATTTTTTTTTTCTAAATATGTAGGAATACATTTTCTGAGCTTTTTTTCTGAAGCCTGGTGCTCTGGTTTACACTGAATTCAAACAATATTCACAACACTTTTCTTCATGTTGGTTTTTGATACAGCGGCAAACAAAATTTAATAATTGGTTTTACCATCACTATTTTCCAATAACAGGACAATATTTTAGCAAATAATGTAACAGATACACATGAAATATACAAACAAAGAAGTGAGGTGTATCTTATCATATCAAGCCTTTTCTGAGTAGTTGATGCACCTTTGGCAGAAATTACAATTTGAAGTTTTATTGAATGGGATACTATAAGTTTGGGACACCTGATTTTTGGAAGTTTGTACTGATGAATAGATGCAGGTAATCTTATAAAAAATCAGTGTGGATGGGGAACATGGGTGCACAGCCACTTTTAGATCTCTTTTGAAATTCAAGATGGCCATACAGCTCTATGAGGGGTCCTGGTCATTCCAAGTTTCCTCCATCTAATGATGATGAAGGCAATTATGACCATCTAGACCTTTGAAGAAGAAGGTTTCTTTCTGTACCCTTCCCTGGATTTTTTTGTTTTTAGACGTTCTGTTTTGGAGGACTGCAGCTAAATCCTTAGCCTCCATTTGCGACTTTCCAATTTTTTTCCAGTCCTGTGAATCTACCACAATGGACTCCAGTGAAGGTGTAGAAACATTTCTAGGATGCTCACTGAAAACCAGATGCACAAGAACTAAATTTTGTGCTTCATGAAAATGTCTGTAAAGTCTTTCAAATATCTGATTTACTCTAAATCTCCTTTAAAAATATTTTCAAATTATATTTTTATCGGTTGTTATGCATAGAGTTTTGAGATGAAAAAGATAATATCAATTTTGTAATAAGGCTATATTCTGGCTGCACAGTATGAACAAAGAAACAAAAACTAAAAATAGACTTTTACATTTTATTTACTTTATGTTGCTCTTGAAAAATACAGTAAAGTGAAAAATGTAAATTTATCCACATAAGGCCATTAGTAATAAACAAATAAAAAATCATTTTATAGGTACATCAGTATTGTTTAAATGATATCTTTATGGGGTTTTATGTGCAGAGTTTTGATATTGAAAACAGAATATTATCCATTTTGCAATAAGGCTGCATGGTACAGTAATGTAGAACACCTGAAGCTCTGGTCTTCACTGTATAAACAAAGGGGGCACATAAAAAAAACACTTCTAGAACAATTTGCGTTTTACATTTTATTTATTTTACATATAGTGCTCTTAAAAAAATACAATAAAGTGCAAAATATCAATTTATCCACATAAGGCCATCAGTAAAGAAACAAATGAATAACCATCCTATTGGCACATCAACATGTTTGTCAGTCCTTGTTTGCAGGTTTGTTCTATGATCTGTTGCCTGTCTCTGATTGGCTGTCTTCTGCTGGCGAACACACACTCTGCTGTGTTTCCTCCTCTGAGCTCCTCTTGATAGTCAGCTCTCTCTCTGCTGGCTCCACACAAGGAACTTTGGCTGCCTGGATGTGGAGCTTTCCATCTGGAGAAAGGTAGTTGACGTTCTCAGGATTCACCCCTTCAGGCAGATCAAACTCCTGTCTGAACTCCTGCAGTCTGTAAGAGTAGGAGCCTTTCCCATTTTCTTCTTTCTTCTCTGTCTTCCCATTGACTCTTAGCTTCCTGCCCACCTGCCTGACTGACAGCTCTTCTGGAGAAAAGCCTTGAGTATCCAGGGTGAGGCCAAAGTGCTCTCCCTCTTTGTCCAGCTGGTAGGAGACTGGCTGCAGAGCCACGCTGCTCCTGAAAGGCTCTGTGTCCTCCAGGATCTGGTGTTGAAGTTTGTCCATCAGCTGCAGACTGCTGCGCAGATCCTGGAGGTTTGGTTGCAGGAGATGCTGCTGGTAGAGCAGAAGTCTGACCTCTGGCCATAGACTGCGTACAGGCCAGGAGAAGTCCATGAAAGGACTGAGGGCAGATGGGAATCCATGAGAGCACAGCATTTTTCTCCTGTTTGCTTTGAGGCTTCTTGTCTTGAGATTAACTTCTTTTCAGGTTTCTCTTCTCTCCTGTGTTGCTTGTGTTTCTTTCTGTGAGTCAGTGGGACTGTCTCAGCTTTATATTCTAGCAGGCTGCGCTCCAGAGGCTTCAGGAAGTTTCTGGTAATTACCACAGAAGTCCACTGGATGGAGCTCTTTCACACATTTTATCAGGTCTTCCCAATTTAGCTTCTTTGACAATCACTTCCTTAATCATGTATTTTAGTAATTGTTGGTCAGTTTTAACATTATTCTTTTTCAAATATGAAATATTTAAACTAATCTGAAAATATATTTTGATGTTTCTTTATGCACACACAAGAAGTTTAAGAGGTTTTTGAATAAAACATTTTTTTGCACCAGATTTTATGTCCTTTAACTGAATATTTCTGTGTGCTTAAATCTTGAAGATTTTAATTGAATGATTAATATGAATATGTAGATTTTTTTTAACTTAATTAATGAAACTCTCAGTTGAAATTCTTTATCATTTCATTCATTATGATCAACTGAAATTACTTAAATAATTTTAAATTTATTTTAGAGAAGCTTTTGGAAAGATTGTGCAGATCTTTAATTAAACAGCTTTTTTGAATCTCAACACCAGATATATCCTATGGAATTATTCTTTATGAAGAGAAAACATGTTCCCTGTTTACTGGCATTGTTATACAGCAGGAAATAAAACATTACTATTTTGAGTAGTATTATTCTTATTCTGTTAAAATAGTTTACTCAATTATTTTCTTTTTTGCAAATTTTTTTTTCTAAATATGTAGGAATACATTTTCTGAGCTTTTTTTCTGAAGCCTGGTGCTCTGGTTTACACTGAATTCAAACAATATTCACAACACTTTTCTTCATGTTTGTTTTTGATACAGCGGCAAACAAAATTTAATAATTGGTTTTACCATCACTATTTTCCAATAACAGGACAATATTTTAGCAAATAATGTAACAGATACACATGAAATATACAAACAAAGAAGTGAGGTGTATCTTATCATATGAAGCCTTTTCTGAGTAGTTGATGCACCTTTGGCAGAAATTACAATTTGACGTTTTATTGAATGGGATACTATAAGTTTGGGACACCTGATTTTTGGAAGTTTGTACTGATGAATATATGCAGGTAATCTTATAAAAAATCAGTGTGGATGGGGAACATGGGTGCACAGCCACTTTTAGATCTCTTTTGAAATTCAAGATGGCCATACAGCTCTATGAGGGGTCCTGGTCATTCCAAGTTTCCTCCATCTAATGATGATGGAGGCAATTATAACCATCTAGACCTTTGAAGAAGAAGGTTTCTTTCTGTACCCTTCCCTGGATTTTTTTGTTTTTAGACGTTCTGTTTTGGAGGACTGCAGCTAAATCCTTAGCCTCCATTTGCGACTTTCCAATTTTTTTCCAGTCCTGTGAATCTACCACAATGGACTCCAGTGAAGGTGTAGAAACATTTCTAGGATGCTCACTGAAAACCAGATGCACAAGAACTAAATTTTGTGCTTCATGAAAATGTCTGTAAAGTCTTTCAAATATCTGATTTACTCTAAATCTCCTTTAAAAATATTTTCAAATGATATTTTTATCGGTTTTTATGCATAGAGTTTTGAGATGAAAAAGATAATATCAATTTTGTAATAAGGCTATATTCTGGCTGCACAGTATGAACAAAGAAACAAAAACAAAAAAATAGACTTTTACATTTTATTTACTTTATGTTGCTCTTGAAAAATACAGTAAAGTGAGAAATGTAAATTTATCCACATAAGGCCATTAGTAATAAACAAATAAAAATCATTTTATAGGTACATCAGTATTTTTTAAATGATATCTTTATGGGGTTTTATGTGCAGAGTTTTGATATTGAAAACAGAATATTATCCATTTTGCAATAAGGCTGCATGGTACAGTAATGTAGAACACCTGAAGCTCTGGTCTTCACTGTATAAACAAAGGGGGCACATAAAAAAAACACTTCTAGAACAATTTGCGTTTTACATTTTATTTATTTTACATATAGTGCTCTTAAATTAAATCAAATTATGCTCCTGAAAGGCTCTGTGTCCTCCAGGATCTGGTGTTGAAGTTTGTCCATCAGCTGCAGACTGCTGCGCAGATCCTGGAGGTTTGGTTGCAGGAGATGCTGCTGGTAGAGCAGAAGTCTGACCTCTGGCCATAGACTGCGTACAGGCCAGGAGAAGTCCATGAAAGGACTGAGGGCAGATGGGAATCCATGAGAGCACAGCATTTTTCTCCTGTTTGCTTTGAGGCTTCTTGTCTTGAGATTAACTTCTTTTCAGGTTTCTCTTCTCTCCTGTGTTGCTTGTGTTTCTTTCTGTGAGTCAGTGGGACTGTCTCAGCTTTATATTCTAGCAGGCTGCGCTCCAGAGGCTTCAGGAAGTTTCTGGTAATTACCACAGAAGTCCACTGGATGGAGCTCTTTCACACATTTTATCAGGTCTTCCCAATTTAGCTTCTTTGACAATCACTTCCTTAATCATGTATTTTAGTAATTGTTGGTCAGTTTTAACATTATTCTTTTTCAAATATGAAATATTTAAACTAATCTGAAAATATATTTTGATGTTTCTTTATGCACACACAAGAAGTTTAAGAGGTTTTTGAATAAAACATTTTTTTGCACCAGATTTTATGTCCTTTAACTGAATATTTCTGTGTGCTTAAATCTTGAAGATTTTAATTGAATGATTAATATGAATATGTAGATTTTTTTAACTTAATTAATGAAACTCTCAGTTGAAATTCTTTATCATTTCATTCATTATGATCAACTGAAATTACTTAAATAATTTTAAATTTATTTTAGAGAAGCTTTTGGAAAGATTGTGCAGATCTTTAATTAAACAGCTTTTTTGAATCTCAACACCAGATATATCCTATGGAATTATTCTTTATGAAGAGAAAACATGTTCCCTGTTTACTGGCATTGTTATACAGCAGGAAATAAAACATTACTATTTTGAGTAGTATTATTCTTATTCTGTTAAAATAGTTTACTCAATTATTTTCTTTTTTGCAAATTTTTTTTTCTAAATATGTAGGAATACATTTTCTGAGCTTTTTTTCTGAAGCCTGGTGCTCTGGTTTACACTGAATTCAAACAATATTCACAACACTTTTCTTCATGTTGGTTTTGATACAGCGGCAAACAAAATTTAATAATTGGTTTTACCATCACTATTTTCCAATAAGAGGACAATATTTTAGCAAATAATGTAACAGATACACATGAAATATACAAACAAAGAAGTGAGGTGTATCTTATCATATCAAGCCTTTTCTGAGTAGTTGATGCACCTTTGGCAGAAATTACAATTTGAAGTTTTATTGAATGGGATACTATAAGTTTGGGACACCTGATTTTTGGAAGTTTGTACTGATGAATAGATGCAGGTAATCTTATAAAAAATCAGTGTGGATGGGGAACATGGGTGCACAGCCACTTTTAGATCTCTTTTGAAATTCAAGATGGCCATACAGCTCTATGAGGGGTCCTGGTCATTCCAAGTTTCCTCCATCTAATGATGATGGAGGCAATTATGACCATCTAGACCTTTGAAGAAGAAGGTTTCTTTCTGTACCCTTCCCTGGATTTTTTTGTTTTTAGACGTTCTGTTTTGGAGGACTGCAGCTAAATCCTTAGCCTCCATTTGCGACTTTCCAATTTTTTTCCAGTCCTGTGAATCTACCACAATGGACTCCAGTGAAGGTGTAGAAACATTTCTAGGATGCTCACTGAAAACCAGTTGCACAAGAACTAAATTTTGTGCTTCATGAAAATGTCTGTAAAGTCTTTCAAATATCTGATTTACTCTAAATCTCCTTTAAAAATATTTTCAAATGATATTTTTATCGGTTGTTATGCATAGAGTTTTGAGATGAAAAAGATAATATCAATTTTGTAATAAGGCTATACTCTGGCTGCACAGTATGAACAAAGAAACAAAAACTAAAAATAGACTTTTACATTTTATTTACTTTATGTTGCTCTTGAAAAATACAGTAAAGTGAGAAATGTAAATTTATCCACATAAGGCCATTAGTAATAAACAAATAGAAAATCATTTTATAGGTACATCAGTATTTTTTAAATGATATCTTTATGGGGTGTTATGTGCAGAGTTTTGATATTGAAAACAGAATATTATCCATTTTGCAATAAGGCTGCATGGTACAGTAATGTAGAACACCTGAAGCTCTGGTCTTCACTGTATAAACAAAGGGGGCACATAAAAAAAACACTTCTAGAATAATTTGCGTTTTACATTTTATTTATTTTACATATAGTGCTCTTAAAAAAATACAATAAAGTGCAAAATATCAATTTATCCACATAAGGCCATCAGTAAAGAAACAAATGAATAACCATCCTATTGGCACATCAACATGTTTGTCAGTCCTTGTTTGCAGGTTTGTTCTATGATCTGTTGCCTGTCTCTGATTGGCTGTCTTCTGCTGGCGAACACACACTCTGCTGTGTTTCCTCCTCTGAGCTCCTCTTGATAGTCAGCTCTCTCTCTGCTGGCTCCACACAAGGAACTTTGGCTGCCTGGATGTGGAGCTTTCCATCTGGAGAAAGGTAGCAGTTGACGTTCTCAGGATTCACCCCTTCAGGCAGATCAAACTCCTGTCTGAACTCCTGCAGTCTGTAAGAGTAGGAGCCTTTCCCATTTTCTTCTTTCTTCTCTGTCTTCCCACTGACTCTCAGCTTCCTGCCCACCTGCCTGACTGACAGCTCTTCTGGAGAAAAGCCTTGAGTATCCAGGGTGAGGCCAAAGTGCTCTCCCTCTTTGTCCAGCTGGTAGGAGACTGGCTGCAGAGCCACGCTGCTCCTGAAAGGCTCTGTGTCCTCCAGGATCTGGTGTTGAAGTTTGTCCATCAGCTGCAGACTGCTGCGCAGATCCTGGAGGTTTGGTTGCAGGAGATGCTGCTGGTAGAGCAGAGGTCTGACCTCTGGCCACAGACTGCGTACAGGCCAGGAGAAATCCATGAAAGGACTGAGGGCAGATGGGAATCCATGAGAGCACAGCATTTTTCTCCTGTTTGCTTTGAGGCTTCTTGTCTTGAGATTAACTTCTTTTCAGGTTTCTCTTCTCTCCTGTGTTGCTTGTGTTTCTTTCTGTCAGTCAGTGGGACTGTCTCAGCTTTATATTCTAGCAGGCTGCGCTCCAGAGGCTTCAGGAAGTTTCTGGTAATTACCACAGAAGTCCACTGGATGGAGCTCTTTCACACATTTTATCAGGTCTTCCCAATTTAGCTTCTTCGACAATCACTTCCTTAATCATGTATTTTAGTAATTGTTGGTCAGTTTTAACATTATTCTGTTTCAAATATGAAATATTTAAACTAATCTGAAAATATATTTTGATGTTTCTTTATGCACACACAAAGAAGTTTAAGAAGTTTTTGAATAAAACATTTTTTTGCACCAGATTTTATGTCCTTTAACTGAATATTTCTGTGTGCTTAAATCTTGAAGATTTTAATTGAATGATTAATATGAATATGTAGATTTTTTTTTAACTTAATTAATGAAACTCTCAGTTGAAATTCTTTATCATTTCATTCATTATGATCAACTGAAATTACTTAAATAATTTTAAATTTATTTTAGAGAAGCTTTTGGAAAGATTGTGCAGATCTTTAATTAAACAGCTTTTTTGAATCTCAACACCAGATATATCCTATGGAATTATTCTTTATGAAGAGAAAACATGTTCCCTGTTTACTGGCATTGTTATACAGCAGGAAATAAAACATTACTATTTTGAGTAGTATTATTCTTATTCTGTTAAAATAGTTTACTCAATTATTTTCTTTTTTGCAAATTTTTTTTCTAAATATGTAGGAATACATTTTCTGAGCTTTTTTTCTGAAGCCTGGTGCTCTGGTTTACACTGAATTCAAACAATATTCACAACACTTTTCTTCATGTTGGTTTTGATACAGCGGCAAACAAAATTTAATAATTGGTTTTACCATCACTATTTTCCAATAACAGGACAATATTTTAGCAAATAATGTAACAGATACACATGAAATATACAAACAAAGAAGTGAGGTGTATCTTATCATATGAAGCCTTTTCTGAGTAGTTGATGCACCTTTGGCAGAAATTACAATTTGAAGTGTTATTGAATGGGATACTATAAGTTTGGGACACCTGATTTTTGGAAGTTTGTACTGATGAATAGATGCAGGTAATCTTATAAAAAATCAGTGTGGATGGGGAACATGGGTGCACAGCCACTTTTAGATCTCTTTTGAAATTCAAGATGGCCATACAGCTCTATGAGGGGTCCTGGTCAATCCAAGTTTCCTCCATCTAATGATGATGAAGGCAATTATGACCATCTAGACCTTTGAAGAAGAAGGTTTCTTTCTGTACCCTTCCCTGGATTTTTTTGTTTTTAGACGTTCTGTTTTGGAGGACTGCAGCTAAATCCTTAGCCTCCATTTGCGACTTTCCAATTTTTTTCCAGTCCTGTGAATCTACCACAATGGACTCCAGTGAAGGTGTAGAAACATTTCTAGGATGCTCACTGAAAACCAGATGCACAAGAACTAAATTTTGTGCTTCATGAAAATGTCTGTAAAGTCTTTCAAATATCTGATTTACTCTAAATCTCCTTTAAAAATATTTTCAAATGATATTTTTATCGGTTTTTATGCATAGAGTTTTGAGATGAAAAAGATAATATCAATTTTGTAATAAGGCTATATTCTGGCTGCACAGTATGAACAAAGAAACAAAAACTAAAAATAGACTTTTACATTTTATTTACTTTATGTTGCTCTTGAAAAATACAGTAAAGTGAAAAATGTAAATTTATCCACATAAGGCCATTAGTAATAAACAAATAAAAAATCATTTTATAGGTACATCAGTATTTTTTAAATGATATCTTTATGGGGTGTTATGTGCAGAGTTTTGAGATTGAAAAAAGAATATTATCCATTTTGCAATAAGGCTGCATGGTACAGTAATGTAGAACACCTGAAGCTCTGGTCTTCACTGTATAAACAAAGGGGGCACATAAAAAAAACACTTCTAGAACAATTTGCGTTTTACATTTTATTTATTTTACATATAGTGCTCTTAAAAAAATACAATAAAGTGCAAAATATCAATTTATCCACATAAGGCCATCAGTAAAGAAACAAATGAATAATCATATTGGCACATCAACATGTTTGTCAGTCCTTGTTTGCAGGTTTGTTCTATGATCTGTTGCCTGTCTCTGATTGGCTGTCTTCTGCTGGTGAACACACACTCTGCTGTGTTTCCTCCTCTGAGCTCCTCTTGATAGTCAGCTCTCTCTCTGCTGGCTCCACACAAGGAACTTTGGCTGCCTGGATGTGGAGCTTTCCATCTGGAGAAAGGTAGCAGTTGACGTTCTCAGGATTCACCCCTTCAGGCAGATCAAACTCCTGTCTGAACTCCTGCAGTCTGTAAGAGTAGGAGCCTTTCCCATTTTCTTCTTTCTTCTCTGTCTTCCCATTGACTCTTAGCTTCCTGCCCACCTGCCTGACTGACAGCTCTTCTGGAGAAAAGCCTTGAGTATCCAGGGTGAGGCCAAAGTGCTCTCCCTCTTTGTCCAGCTGGTAGGAGACTGGCTGCAGAGCCACGCTGCTCCTGAAAGGCTCTGTGTCCTCCAGGATCTGGTGTTGAAGTTTGTCCATCAGCTGCAGACTGCTGCGCAGATCCTGGAGGTTTGGTTGCAGGAGATGCTGCTGGTAGAGCAGAGGTCTGACCTCTGGCCACAGACTGCGTACAGGCCAGGAGAAATCCATGAAAGGACTGAGGGCAGATGGGAATCCATGAGAGCACAGCATTTTTCTCCTGTTTGCTTTGAGGCTTCTTGTCTTGAGATTAACTTCTTTTCAGGTTTCTCTTCTCTCCTGTGTTGCTTGTGTTTCTTTCTGTCAGTCAGTGGGACTGTCTCAGCTTTATATTCTAGCAGTCTGCGCTCCAGAGGCTTCAGGAAGTTTCTGGTAATTACCACAGAAGTCCACTGGATGGAGCTCTTTCACACATTTTATCAGGTCTTCCCAATTTAGCTTCTTCGACAATCACTTCCTTAATCATGTATTTTAGTAATTGTTGGTCAGTTTTAACATTATTCTGTTTCAAATATGAAATATTTAAACTAATCTGAAAATATATTTTGATGTTTCTTTATGCACACACAAAGAAGTTTAAGAAGTTTTTGAATAAAACATTTTTTTGCACCAGATTTTATGTCCTTTAACTGAATATTTCTGTGTGCTTAAATCTTGAAGATTTTAATTGAATGATTAATATGAATATGTAGATTTTTTTTTAACTTAATTAATGAAACTCTCAGTTGAAATTCTTTATCATTTCATTCATTATGATCAACTGAAATTACTTAAATAATTTTAAATTTATTTTAGAGAAGCTTTTGGAAAGATTGTGCAGATCTTTAATTAAACAGCTTTTTTGAATCTCAACACCAGATATATCCTATGGAATTATTCTTTATGAAGAGAAAACATGTTCCCTGTTTACTGGCATTGTTATACAGCAGGAAATAAAACATTACTATTTTGAGTAGTATTATTCTTATTCTGTTAAAATAGTTTACTCAATTATTTTCTTTTTTGCAAATTTTTTTTTCTAAATATGTAGGAATACATTTTCTGAGCTTTTTTTCTGAAGCCTGGTGCTCTGGTTTACACTGAATTCAAACAATATTCACAACACTTTTCTTCATGTTTGTTTTTGATACAGCGGCAAACAAAATTTAATAATTGGTTTTACCATCACTATTTTCCAATAACAGGACAATATTTTAGCAAATAATGTAACAGATACACATGAAATATACAAACAAAGAAGTGAGGTGTATCTTATCATATGAAGCCTTTTCTGAGTAGTTGATGCACCTTTGGCAGAAATTACAATTTGACGTTTTATTGAATGGGATACTATAAGTTTGGGACACCTGATTTTTGGAAGTTTGTACTGATGAATATATGCAGGTAATCTTATAAAAAATCAGTGTGGATGGGGAACATGGGTGCACAGCCACTTTTAGATCTCTTTTGAAATTCAAGATGGCCATACAGCTCTATGAGGGGTCCTGGTCATTCCAAGTTTCCTCCATCTAATGATGATGGAGGCAATTATAACCATCTAGACCTTTGAAGAAGAAGGTTTCTTTCTGTACCCTTCCCTGGATTTTTTTGTTTTTAGACGTTCTGTTTTGGAGGACTGCAGCTAAATCCTTAGCCTCCATTTGCGACTTTCCAATTTTTTTCCAGTCCTGTGAATCTACCACAATGGACTCCAGTGAAGGTGTAGAAACATTTCTAGGATGCTCACTGAAAACCAGATGCACAAGAACTAAATTTTGTGCTTCATGAAAATGTCTGTAAAGTCTTTCAAATATCTGATTTACTCTAAATCTCCTTTAAAAATATTTTCAAATGATATTTTTATCGGTTTTTATGCATAGAGTTTTGAGATGAAAAAGATAATATCAATTTTGTAATAAGGCTATATTCTGGCTGCACAGTATGAACAAAGAAACAAAAACAAAAAAATAGACTTTTACATTTTATTTACTTTATGTTGCTCTTGAAAAATACAGTAAAGTGAGAAATGTAAATTTATCCACATAAGGCCATTAGTAATAAACAAATAAAAATCATTTTATAGGTACATCAGTATTTTTTAAATGATATCTTTATGGGGTTTTATGTGCAGAGTTTTGATATTGAAAACAGAATATTATCCATTTTGCAATAAGGCTGCATGGTACAGTAATGTAGAACACCTGAAGCTCTGGTCTTCACTGTATAAACAAAGGGGGCACATAAAAAAAACACTTCTAGAACAATTTGCGTTTTACATTTTATTTATTTTACATATAGTGCTCTTAAATTAAATCAAATTATGCTCCTGAAAGGCTCTGTGTCCTCCAGGATCTGGTGTTGAAGTTTGTCCATCAGCTGCAGACTGCTGCGCAGATCCTGGAGGTTTGGTTGCAGGAGATGCTGCTGGTAGAGCAGGGGTCTGACCTCTGGCCACAGACTGCGTACAGGCCAGGAGAAATCCATGAAAGGACTGAGGGCAGATGGGAATCCATGAGAGCACAGCATTTTTCCCCTGTTTCTTTGAGGCTTCTTGTCTTGAGATTAACTTCTTTTCGGGGTTCTCTTCTCCCCGGTGTTGCTTGTGTTTCTTTCTGTCAGTCAGTGGGACTGTCTCAGCTTTATATTCTAGCTGGCGGCGCTCCAGAGGCTTCAGGAAGTTTCTGGTAATTACCACAGAAGTCCACTGGGTGGAGCTCTTTCACACATTTTATATGTCTCTGAATTTTTCTTTAAGCAACAATAATTTCCTTAAACAAGTTTTGTTTACAAATTGTTGTGTGTGCTAAAATATATAATTTTTTTAACTTGTTAAAGAAATTTTGTTTCGAGTTTTTTTATGAATAGAAACTGAAAGCTTTCTGAATAAAATATTGATTTGTCACCAGATTTAAAGCAAAGTTTTCTGAATGTTTTCTTGTGCTTGAAACTTTAAGGATGTTATGCCAAGGATTAATCAGAATTTTTAATTCTTCTAATTCTTCTTTTAATCTATTTTCAATTATATTATTTATTATGTTCAACTAAACTTAGTGAAATATAACGAATTTATATTAAGGAAGCTTTTGCAGAAATTTTACAAATACCTCAATATTAAGAATCAGCTTTTTCAAACGTTTTAATACTAGACAATTTCCAACAAACACTTCTTCTTTAATGTAACAAACCCTTTTAGTTGTTCCTTGTTTATTTAGCTCTGATACTGAAGGATATAAATAATCAGCTATTAGTTAGTTTTCTTTGTGCAATCAAATAAATGTTTCATATGTTTGTTACTGTTTTTTAATTTATTTGTTCTCCCTCGTTATCGAAGAATAACATTTTTCTGAGCTTTTTTTCTTTTTTTCTGGTTTAAACTGCATCCAGAAAATATCAAAATCACTTAGCATTTTTCACTATGTTTCATTATGTTTTTAATTTAGCCTCCATTATTTGTAGATCTTTATTTTTCCCTGATTTTCCAAACAGAACACATGGCAATGTAAATGCTAACATTTTCTAAAGAATTTCACAAATAGATATGAAATATACAACAAAAGAAGCGAGGTGTACCTAATCATATGAAGCCTTTTCTGAGTAGTTAATGCACCTGTGGCAGAAATTAAAACCTAAAGTTTTATTGAACATGATGATATAAGTTTGGGACAGCTGATTTTTGCAAGTTTCAACTCATGAATAGATGCAGATAATCTTCAATCAGTGTGGATGGGAAACATGGGTGCACAGCTATTTTCACCATCCCATGAGGGCTCCTGGTTATTCCAACTTTCCTCCATATAATGATGATGTCGGACATTATGACCATCAAGACTTTTGAAGAAGAAGGTTCCTTTCTGTAACCTTCCCTGGACTTTTGTTTTGAGAAAGCTCTGTGTGGGAGGACTGCAGCTAAATCCTTAGCCTCCAATGGTTAATGTTCCATTTTTTTTCCAGTCCTGTGAATCTACCACAGAGATGTAGAAATATTTCTAGGATGCTCACTGAAAACCAGCACAACAGTGCACAACAACTCAATTTTGTGCTTCCTATCAATGTTTATTTATTTTACATCCGTTGCTCTTAAAGAAGTACAGTAAAGTGAAAAACATCCATTTTTCCACATAAGGCCATCAGTAAAAAAGAAATGAATAATAATCCTACATAAATCTAACATATTTGTTAGTCCTTGTTTGCAGGTTTGTTCTATAATCTGTTGTCTGTCTTTGATTGGCTGTCTTCTGCTGGTAAACTATGAAGGTTATTTTGTTTCAAAACTATTAGTGCATTGTAAGTGTGAAATAAAGTTATAGAGAGAGTTATATGATAAGTTTTGCATGTGTAAAATAAAAAAAATTCACAAGTGCAAATTTTTTTTACACCCATCCAAATTGTAAGTACAAGTACACAAATTCTGTTATACAAGTTGCAAATCAAAACCTCTTACATTCTCAGTTTTGCTTCAAATGGTGCAGAACTATTTTTCTTTCTAACATTCAGCAAATAAAAAATGTAACAAAAATAAAGCAAAAACTTAAACAGAAACTGAGCACATGTTAGCATTTGAATGTGTTTATGAATGACTGTAGTGTTTAGCACGAAAGAATAGAATAGAAACATTATTATTTTTCTCAAGTTATTATATAAATTCTTCTTTGACACGGGCTCAATCAAAATTATAATCAATAGTTACACACATAGGTTAATAAATACAAATAAAAATAACACAAAACTACATAAAAACCTTGTACAATCCAGGTAGAAAGCTACTCTTCATACCAATTATTCCATCTCTCAAGGGTGTTAGGTAGATATAGTACATGGTTTGAATGATTTCTTGTGGATGTTTTTCTGGGTCAGTGAAAACGTACATCTTCTGCCTGATGGAAGCAGATGGAAGTAATGAAGAATGAAGAGACAGATCCTCTGGGATCAGGGTGACCCTCCTAATCACAGAGCCTTTAACAGTTCATAAAGTGTAACCCAATAATAGCTAATAACACAGGAACGTTTAGCAGTTAGATTTGACCCATTTGGAAACTTTAAGGGATAAAATAATTAGGATGTATTATTTTAACGACATATAATTCTGGGTTAAAATCTCCTTCCTAACATAAAACAAATCTTGGTTTTCTTAGTACTTAGAGGCGTTAATGTGAAATTTTATAGATGAACTCCAAATGTACATCAAAAACAAATTGTGCCCGACTCACTTCCCAGGATTAAAAAAAGACTTAGACAACATTTATTGTCATTTTGTACACACAGTGTGTAAAGCAAACAAAATTTAAAACAGTGTGGTATTAGATATATATGGTGCAATTATGCAGTGTTTTGGTTTGGTGTTGTCAGTGTGATGCAGAGTCAGTGACATGATTTAGAGATTTTAAACCAATTGTCTGACTGTCTGAAGGTGAAAACAATGATATTTTCAGTATTAAAATCAGAGCAAAGGGACATTAATAAAATCATGATGTATGGCTGTGATCAGACAAAGTGTGTAGAGATGGTTTCAAAAAGCATACGGGCCGGCTTCTTCCAACCCACGCTTTGCCTTAAATACATGTCGATCCATGATATCCAGACCATCTCACTAAGAAAATCAAATGTGGGTGTAGTTTCTGCATATGTATGCTATATTAAACATTTGTGGTCAATTTGATCATAGTTCCGAAATTGTGTTAGTGCATACTTTTAATCACAATCATCAGAAAAAGTGGAAATCTTAATTACAACAAGTCTTTCTTTTGAAATTTCGTGTAATGAATTGCAGCACTGATGAACTAGAAGATGCTATTTCAAAAAGGAGTGGGAATCTTGGGGAAACAAATAGCTTTTCTCTTTGCATGTAGCCATCATATGTCTGCTTTTCACAAAGCTGTGGTGCTGAAAAAGGACCGTCTGCAGTGGCTATTTTGATCTCTTTCAAGGTATCCAAGATATCTCAAGATGATAACTCAAGATATCCATTTGGAATGATGATCACTGGTAAGAGAAAATAAGTTTTGTTTTCTGTTTTGTGTTATTTTTTAAGGTTCTGGCAGCAACCAAACTGTTTTATAACTGTTTTCCTAAAATAAAAACAGTTATATAGTGCTAAAAAAAAAAAAGAAAGAAATCTTGCTTTCATTAAAAAATGCTTTGTATTCAAGGTGTTTAGAACAATGATGTGTTGGAGGTTTCTAACTGACATAGCTTTTAGAAATTAAAACAGTCTGCTACCAGAAGATACTCCATAATGTTTGTTCCCCAAAGCTATCTTACAACAAACACATCCCGATTATTCTCTTTCATTTCAGCTACAGAGAAGGTTCTTTCTCTTCTCTTCTGCCTGTAACTTCTCCACACTGTGATCAAGCCTGCCTTCTGCGCTCCATGCTGTTGCAATTTGCAACTGCATTTAGGATGCACATAATAAATCCACTCATTTCATCTCCCTCCCAAATCCTGACAGAAGCACAAAATTCTCATTTCACTGTGGTCATCCACATCACTTTTGCCCCTAATGTCAGTTGTGCACTCAAGCTTACGAGATCGCCAGAAACACATCCACATCCATGTCCTTTTTTTTACAGTTATTATTTGGGATTTCAGTATATATCTGGTTTCTCTAAAAATAAGGGATTTATCACTTAAATTCCTGCTTTAAACTAGTAAGGGGTTCAAAACTCAGAAGAATCAATAAATGTTAAATGTATGATGAAAACTGAGTATCATTTGTCTCATTGATTAGTAAAAAAAAATCATATATAGCCCAACATAACCATTGAAATATTTTTTAGAGTATTTATAATGTTAAGGAAATAGCATGACAAGAATAAAATTTAGATTTCAACGTGGAGTGGAGGAGGTTGATAGAGGACCCAAATACAGAGATGAGGGAGCAGAGGCAGAGATGAATTATTGCAGGTTTAATTAAGCCAAAGGGCAAGAGAAACAAAATCTAAGGACAAAGTTCTGGAAGCAAAAAAAATAAAAAAAAATAGGTGGAAACACACATGAGGAGCCAAGTAACAACAAGGAACCAGCACTGAAGAACTGGAGAGGGAGAGTATATATGGGAGACAGAACAAAGACTGGGGTAATCAGCTGATATGAAGCAGGTGTGGATGGAAAGACAAGTTACACAGGTTTAAAGTTTTAGCTTGGAGTGTTAGCCTAGTGGGTTAGAGCAATGCACTTGTGAGTTCCAGGTTTGATCCCCACAGCCTCCACTCTGGGTATTTGAGCAAGTTACTGGGGAAGCAGTAGGTTAACCCTACACTGCTCCCAGGCACCACACAATTCCCCAGGGGATGGGTCAAATATAGAGTCAACTTCCTCATTGTGGGACATCAAAAATTTAAATAGAACACAAATGGAAAATAAACCAAAGATCAACAAAACAGAATTTCTTAGAAAACTGAAAACTAAAAAAAACTCAAGTCCAAAAGGGGAGAACCATAACATCAGATAGGCTGGTAATGTATATCCTTTGTATTGATGAGCCTGTGGCTAAGTTTATTTTTTGTTTATGTTTTTTCACAAAGCAGTTTTAACAAACTCAGATTCAAATCCACTTCTCTACATTGATCTAGCCTCTATCAAAGGTTTGCGTGTATAAAAACGTGAGCTATTTCACTGTGCACGCTAAAAAAATATACAAACTGATCTATCAACAGCGTGCTAAAAGGATTTGGTCTTTAAAATGTGCTAAATAGCGCCTCTTATCCATTTAGTACTTTTTCTGCAATGAATATGCAATATGTGCGTCTTGTGGGAGGAGAACATGTAAATATATTAATTTAGCACTCGCAAAGTGATTTATCAAACCTGAAAGCAATTTTGCTAATGGTATCTGACTCTATATCTTTTTTTTTTTATTAACTTTCTTTATTGGAAGCAATTTAAGAAACACAGTATTTACACACAGGTGCAGCATGACAGGAGAATCTTCCATTATTTTTCCCCGTTTCCACCATGTAAAGTTGTTATGTACAACTTTACATTGCAAGAGGCTGTGCCTTGCGCAGATTTAAGAGGAGTGAACCATCTTTAAAACCTGTTGCCAATAATCCTCAGGCAACGAGGTTCCAAGCTCTTGCTCCCACGAGTCCCTGGGTCCAGGTGCCGGGCATTGGCAGTGGAATTAATGAGGCTGTAAATGCTAGAGGTCAATCGTTTTTGTTCAGGGTCAAGAGCAAGTAGCGAGTCAACTAGAGATTCTGGGGGGCGACTAGGAAATTTGGGATTCTGATTCTGAATAAAGTGTCTTATCTGGAAGAAACGAAATAAGTGGGATTTGGGCAGGTGAAATGTTTCTGAAAGCTCTGAAAAGTACATAAAAGTCGCATGGTTATAAAGGTCTTTAAATTTAGTTATCCCTTTGTCAAACCAAGTCTGAAAGGTCAAATCAGAACAGGAGGGCAGAAAGAGGTGATTGTTTACAATTGGAGAGAAGTCTGAGGCTCTGTGGAGACCGAGGCTTTTCCTAATTTGGATCCAAATTTTAATAGAGTTAAAAACCAGTGGATTTGAAGTAAAATTGGATATAGTTAACGGGAATTGGGAGCAAATCAGGGAATGAAGAGAAAGTTTAGAGGATGAAAGTTCCATGTGTACCCAGGCAGGTCTTTCATCATCGGCTGTGTTGGTTATCCAATATAAGAGTTTATGAATATTGCAGGACCAGTAATAGTGTAAAAAATTGGGCAGCGCTAAGCCGCCAAGCGCCTTTGGAAGCTGTAGCACTAACTTTCTGATACGCAGACTTGTGTTGCCCAAGAGGAAGGAACTTATTGATTGATCAAGCAATCTGAAAAAAGACTTGTTAATAACAACAGGGATATGTGAGCAAAGATATAGAAACTTGGGTAACACAACCATTTTAACCAAACTAACACAACCTGACAGGGATAATGGGAGAGCAGACCATCTGTCAAAGTCTAGTTTACATTTCTCAAAGAGAGGAGAGAAATTTTGGGAGAAAAGTTGGTTGGATGAATTTGCAATGTGCACCCCCAAATACTTAAATCCATCCCTAGCATATTTAAAAGGGAAAAAGGTTGGGGGGATATTTTTGGCCAGAGAGTTAACAGGGAAAAGTTCGCTTTTGTGGAGATTAAGTTTGTAGCCTGAGTAAGATCCAAATTTTTTAAAGATATTTAAAATTACAGGAAGAGACGCAGCAGGGTTAGCCATATATAAAAGGAGGTCGTCAGCATATAACGATAATTTATGGACTTTCCCGGCTCTGGTGATGCCCTCAAACCCACCCTCCTAACGAAGCCAGATGGCTAATGACTCGATTGCTAATGCGAATAAGAGAGGGGAGAGAGGACAGCCCTGTCAAGTTCCCCGACAGAGGGGAAATGAGATTGACTGAAGACCATTTGTGTGGACAGTGGCAACTGGGTTGGCATAAAGTAGTTTAATCCAAGATATAAATTCAGAGTTGAAACCGATCTTTGCAAAACAAAAAAAAAGGAAGTTCCACTCCACCCTGTCGAAGGCCTTCTCTGCATCAAGTGAGACAACCACTTCGGGAATGTTTGAACTAGGATCACTAATGATATTAAGGAGTCTCCTTGTGTTATGGAATGAGTGCCTTCCAAGCATAAAACCTGTTTGATCAGTTGAAATTATACTTGGGAGGACACGCTGTAGACGGAGGGCAAGGATCTTTGACAGAATCTTTAGATCAACATTTAAAAGGGAGATGGGTCTATAGCTACAGCACATTAGAGGGTCTTTATCACTCTTTAGCAGGAGAGAAATTGAGGCCTCCGACAGGGTGGGGGGTAGAAACCCCTTAGCAAAGGATTCATTATACATTTGTTGAAGGGCTGGGGCAATGGTAACCGAGAATGACTTGAAAAATTCAGCAGTGAACCCATCGGGGCCCGGAGATTTACCGTTTTGGAGTGCTGAAATTGCTTTCTGTACCTCCTTGACAGAAATGGGATTTCCCAGCTCTCCAGACAAGTCTTCACTAATTTTAGGGAAAACTATCTTATCTAGCGGGTTATCGCCTCTCCAGACATCCGATGGGCACTGCGAGGAGTAAAGGTTGGAGTAGTAGGAGCAAAATATCTCATTAATCTCAGTAGGGTCTGAGGTAACTTCACCCGAAGCGGATTTGATCTTTGGGATCAGCCTAGATTGTGTGGCTGCGCGTGCTTGGTGTGCTAATAATCTTCCTGCTTTATCCCCAGTCTCGAAGAAACGTTGTTTAGTCAGAAATAACTGTTTTTGTGTTTTACTCATGGATAATAGATCAAATTTGGATTGAAGCAGAAGACGTTCTTTATAAAGAGTGGGTGTGGGAGCTGAAGCATACAAATGATCCACTCTCAGTATTTCCTTAGTGAGAGCTTCCGACTCCTCCCTCTCCCTTCTCTTCAAAGTTGAAACATATGATATAATTTGTCCACGCATATATGCCTTAAAAGTTTCCCATAGTGTGGATCTTGATATTTGTGGGGAGTCATTGGTGTCAAAAAACAAGGAGATCTGATCATTAAGGAAGTTTTTAAAGGGAGCCTGAGCTAGTAAGGCAGAATTAAATCTCCACCGTCTGGGGGACGGGACACGGCTAGAAAAGGTAAGATCAACCGATACGGGGGCGTGGTCAGAAATGACAATGGTATGGTATTCACAAGAATGGATGTTAGACAGAAAATAATTATCCAGAAGGAAAAAATATATTCGTGACTATATTTAACACGTTTCAAAAGAAGGTGCAAATGGTCTGTATGCGTAATTGCGCACACATGGCAGAGGTTATTGTCGCAAGAATGAGACATCGAAATGAAGCAAAGAGACGCAGAGAATGCATTTTTTCACTCCGTGTGAATATTTTTGCAATGAACGAGGAAACAATTATCAAAACATATCGTTTATCCAGCATTGCCATTTTGGAGCTGTTGGGGGAACTCCGAATGGATTTGGAGCCAGCCACAAGGAGGACCCACGCAATACCAGATATCACAAAACTCCTTGCAACATTGCACTTTTTTGCATCTGGGTCATTCCAGCGTATGGTTGCAGCGAGAGCTTGGATTTCCCAATCTCGTTTTTCAGAAGGGCTGTCCGACGTTCTAAA
This sequence comes from Cyprinodon diabolis, assembly GCA_030533445.1. Classification (NCBI taxonomy): domain Eukaryota; kingdom Metazoa; phylum Chordata; class Actinopteri; order Cyprinodontiformes; family Cyprinodontidae; genus Cyprinodon; species Cyprinodon diabolis. The sequence goes on along the minus strand of CM060069.1, from coordinate 28,676,215 downwards.
TGCCATGTCGCCCTGATGCCCTACCGGAGAACCCCGACCTCTGCGCCTGTGGAGCTACATGCCAATGCTGCGGGGATGCGTACGGGCAGTAATCTCATCCACAGTCACTTCTTGCTAGCCATTTGGTATGTGCATTTTTCTACAGGCCAATACAAAACACGTGTTTTTTTTTGTTTGTTTTTATTGCAGTGAAGTAGTAATTCAGCCACATACCACCTTAGGGAATAAAGGTTGCCAAAGATTTATATATATATATATATATATATATATATATATATATATATATATATATATATATATATATATATATATATATATATATATATATATTCTTTTTTTTTTGGAGGGAAACCATCATTTAAATAGGGCGTCTCCAACAGTTTTGCACCTTCCACCAGTTACGCAATCTCTCTTGTTAAATCACCCGCAAACCATGGTTCAGCCCCTTGCGCAAAATTCCAGTTTGCAAGCGCAAATTACTGCACGCAAAATTGGATCTTGATAAATCCGGCCCTGAGTTTTCAGTTTCACAACTGCTGCTATGAGGTCCGTAAATCAGTTCAATCAACTCAAAGTAGGTCCAGTCAGAGTTGAGCATTTGCATAAGAAGTATAAAAAAAAGCCACTATCAGTGGAGCACCAATTCAACAAGTCACCATGACGACATGCAACAGGAGGTGCCTCTTTCACCCTACTGGAACTAGAGATTTTAAAGAAGAAATAAAAAAATAAAAAAAGGAGAATGTGATTAAAAGACAGAGAAGCAGCGCTACAGCTGCTAAGGAGAAAAAGATGGACAGGAGAAGATTATTGATCGAGTTTACATATATTAAAAGCACTCTCCACCTGTTGTTCCATTTGTAGAACACCAAAACTAACATTCTTTCTGATCAAACTCACATTCCTAGACTGATCAGTAATATTACATTTTTGAAATTACATTTTTTGCAGCAGAAACTGAATTTCTGAAAGTAAAAAAAATGATTAATTATAGGCTAACTTGTAAGAATTAAGTTTTATATACCTACAATGTTTACACATTTTATGTCGCCGTTTTGACATTTGTCAGCTTGAATGAATATGCATTTATGATATCTGAAATACATTTCTTCATCGTCAAAATAATACAAATGCTAGCCAATAACAATAGGAAGATCTGAAATTCATTTTATAGACATCCAGAATGTTAATTCTAGATGTGAACAATGTCATTTTGTTTAAAATGGTAATTTTGACACAGAAAGTTTTTTTTTTCAGATATCAGGAATACATATTCACAAGATATCTGGCAAGAAGTTAATAGAAAATCTAAAAACATTGTTCTAATAGATAGGACCTGTGCATTATTTCACGGGGCTCCTCCTATGTTTTATTCTGTCTTCCATTACACAATAAATACTAAATGGCTGTTTGCAGCTGCTTCTGATTTTATAGTTTTCAGTCCCATAGAATGGCTTCAGACTGGGCCAGTAGGCTTAGTATGTTGTTTTCACAGAGTGAATCCTAATCCTAAAGTAATTCCTTAGGAATTTATCAATCTATGTGTGATCTGAAAATAATTCCAGTAGTTCTTCATGTACTGTAAAATAAATAAACAAAGGTAAAATGATCCACATGATCGATTGCAGACAGATTCTCAGTGAAAAAATGTCGACCATTCTTTCCTCATTCCTCTTCATTCCTTCATTCCTCTTCTAAAGGACGTGCAATGTTTATTTTTAAAACATAATGTGCCTAACGGACCTAATGAATGATTTCCTTTTAAATGCACAAAAATACAACAAAAATCTGACTACATCAGGAAATAAAGCAGTATGATTGGCTGTAAGGAGAGCAGAGACAGATGACACTCTGAGTTTACTAAAAAAACTTCTACTGAACAGTTTAGCTCTGGGATAAAAAGTTACTATGGTGACTGAAACAGAGGTGAAGTAAACTCTCGGTGTGAACCGGAAAAGTCAGAGTTTCCCATATTTCAGCTTTAGAAAACTTTTTTCTAAAGCTGTTTTCAGTTAACCTGCTCCATGAAACAGACCCAGGGTCCAGAATAGTATATATTTGTGTGAAATTCCAACCCAAGTCTCCATACAGCTCAGGTTTGCAGCCTCGACATGGGAAAGAAAGGTAAATCATAATTCATAAGACAGAGGTAGATGCTGGCCTGCAGAACAGAGAGAACAGAACATTTGTTCCTGTGTAAAATTCCCCCACATCTCTCAATGTAACTATTTTTGTTTCTTTGTGTAGAAAGATAAAAAAAAAGGTGCTTACTTGTGAGTGAACAGCTTTAGAGGACCGTTTACAAAAGTTTGTGTCATTAAAGGAAAATTTTTTATTTTCTTTCACGCTCATGGTAGAATTAGACATTGTGTCGATCCGTAAAAGTGCCTGTTATCTCGCAATCATTTGTGTCTTTGTTGTGTAAAGACAAACACACACATACACACTGGAACACACGTTACAACGACCTCAAACTTAGTTCTCTGATCGCATCACCATATTCAGGCAAAACACTTAGAACACAACAGTTGACTCTTGTTCCTCAAACCTAAGCCCCCTTTTGCATTTATATGTTTTTATTACTTTCAGTTCTTAATTGATTTAAGTAGAACCTTCATTGCAAACTACTAAAAACAGAATGTTTACCCACAACAGTACTCTACCAATACGTGAGACGCTTATTTCCTACTTAAGAGGCTATTTCCTGCTTCATCACCACTTGTGCGCTCAACATCTTCTGGGAGTCAAGTTATTGCTCTTCTCTACCAACTGGAGTTAAAATGAACGAGGTTGGTATTATTTATTATTTATAAAACTTTTATATTTATAATTAATAAAAAAAGTTACATTTCTTTAATGTATTCTTTACTAGACTTTTAAATGTATTTACATGTATTTTTATTTAAACGCATATACATGAGATTCTCATGACACTGTACCCTTTAGATTTAAAACTGACATTTTTTCCTCTATATTAGGAAAGTGACAAAGCAAAAAAGTGGCACATTGGATCCATAAAGAGTTTCCTTGTTTTATGCGTGGTGTTTGCTTTGCTTATCCTGTACTGGGAATCCCAAAGAAAAACCGAATTTGTCCCTTTGACTCATTTGAGCAAGACTGGGAATGTGACAATCCTTATCTGGTACTGGCCCTTCGGCAGCACATTTTCTCTAAAGGGTGATGTATGCTGGGATCTGTACAAAATACCTAACTGTAAACTGGTGGACCAGCGCTCCTTGTTCCCCTCAGCTGACGTCGTTGTGTTCCACAACAGAGAACTGATAGATGGTACCCAGAGACTTCCCACCGAGCTCCAGCGGCCGGGGGGTCAGAGGTGGGCCTGGATGTCTTTGGAATCTCCTGCTCACAACGGCAACCTGCACAAGTTTGCAAATATCTTCAATTTGACGATATCCTATAGGAGGGATGCTGATGTGTACACGCCATATGGTGAACTGCTTCCTTTGGAGTCTGAAGGTAACCTGGTGAATGACAGTCACATAAATAAGACCTCTTTGGTCTGTTGGGTGGTCAGCAACTACATGAACCACCACAAAAGGACACAAGTGTATAGAGAGCTCAGCGCCACAGTTCCTGTAAACGTTTATGGCAGCTGGAATAAAAAGCTCCTCTCCTCTGCAGACCTCTTACCAACCATCTCTCGCTGCTACTTTTATTTGGCTTTTGAGAACTCACAGGCAACGGATTATATCACAGAGAAGCTTTGGTATAATGCTTACCAAGGAGGAGCTGTACCTGTTGTACTGGGACCCCCCATAAGTGACTACAAAGCGGTGGCTCCAGATCATTCTTTCATCCACGTCGATGAGTTTGCATCGGTGCAAGAACTAGGAAAGCACCTTCAAAGACTTGCAAAGGACAGAAAGCAATATGAGGAATATTTTACGTGGAAACAAAACCAACGAGTTTCAGTCCATGGAGACTGGAGGGAAATGTTTTGCAAGATTTGTTTACAGTACAACAGTTTACCTCAGCATAAAGTTTACTTAGATCTAGAGGCCTGGGACAAGACAAGTTATACTAGAAAATAAATAGTTATGTTGGTTTGCTTTGCTAGTTAGTTGGTGCTTAACGATGTTTAGATTAATAATAAAATTTTCCATACTTATACTTTCGCATTGTTGCTCTTGGTGCTACTTGTTGAGGAATCTTTGTATCAAAATTGCACTGAAAAAAATTGTGCATCCGTTTTTGGTATTTTGTTAAGTATATATTCATATAAAACTGTGAAGCTGGAGGGGGGGGGTGTAATGGTGTTTTTGGGTGCTTTGCAGGTAACGATATCTGGGATTTATTCAAAATTGAAGGTATACTGAACCAGCATGGCTACCACAGCATCTTGCCAACAACATGCTATACCATATGGATTGCATTTAGTTGGACCATCAATTATTTTCCAACAGGACAATGACCCCAAACACAGCTCCAGGCTTTGTAAGGGCTATTTCACCAAGGAGAGTGATAGGGTGCTGCACCAGATGACCTGGCTTCCACAATCACCGGACCTGAACCCAGTCGAGATGGTTTGGGGTCAGCTGGACTGCAGAGTGAAGGCAAAAAGGCCAACAAGTGCTAAGGATATATATAATTCCACATATGTTAATTCAGTTTTGATGTCTTCAGTGTGAATCTTCAATTTCCATAGTCATAAAAATAAACTCTTTGAATAAGGAAATGTGTCCAATCATGACTATAGTAATAAAATAAAGATGTGACAAGGACAGTTATTCTGGGTGTAACTGGTGTTGATATATGTGATGATTTTTTAACTGAGTACTTATTGAACATCTAATAAACTCAGACTTTTGAATTTATGAACAGATTCTTTCATATTTGAAGCTTTGTCAGCTTACATTGTGTTTTCAGTACTATACCCAGCACTAATTTAAAGTAAAGTGAGAAAAAAATGTAAATAGACCACGGCGGTAAAGGCAGGAAGCTCACAGTTTGACTGAAGTTCCTCTGTCTGTGGTTAGAGTATGTGACATTATGTCTTTCACATATTTTTCAAAATGAATAAAATTATAAACTTAATATCTAATAGTTATTCAACAGACTCTATTCAATTATTCTATTAAATGATCATCACCACAGAGCCTTTGGTTTTTCTATCGAAGGAAAAAGTCATGGAAAGATTTAGGCCACTCTTCTCTTGCATTGCTGACTAAAACCACAGTTGCTTGTGTAAGCAGCCAGCTTACAGTTTGACTGGTTAGTCTGTCTGAGGTTAAAGCATGTTACATTATGTTAACCAAAAAAACCATGCAAAAAAAGTATTATTTCCTTCTGCCTGCACGTATGCAGTGGGTTAGTTAACCCTCCTGTTATGTTCATTTGTTAGGAACAGCAATGCTGACCCGTTGCATGTTTAATTATCCAAAAGATGTCTGAAACCAAAAAAATCCCCAAAAGCATTCTTAATATTTCACTGCTAACTCCCTTACTAACTATTCTATGAATATTTAGTCCAATATTGTTCCTTACCTCTAACAGGTAATGATCCAATTATGATAATTCACTCGTTTTTCAAAAAAAAAAAACCTGCATGTTCAAACTTTTTTAATGTTTCACCACTTTATTACTTTTGAAAGACCAACATATAAAACACAATAGTTTTACACAACATTGAAACTTAACATTTAATTTTTTTTTTACATACATGCACTGTTTGGGAACCAGAAATGAACAAAGTCGCAATACAAAAATACAACAAACAAGCAATTGCAATATGAACAAGGTGTATGTGCATGTGTGTGTGTGTGTGTGTGTCTGTCTGTCTGTCTGTACATCTACACAGCACACGAGTGACATGTCATCACACTGTGCTTTGTGCAAATGAATTTTGCACATTTCGAGCAGGCCATGCTTATCTTGACATGGTCAGATAGCCTGCAGCCCTGGCACAAGCTGGCAGCTGTTAGGACAGTGTGGGACAAGTAGGTAGAGCAACTTCCAGTACTCTATAAACCAGGATCTAATGTCACAGTGGATGAAAGGCTGGTGGCATTCAGAGGTTGCTGCCCATTTAGGCAATACATACCTTCCAAACCAGCTAAATATGGGATAAAAATCTGGGCAACATTTGATGCAAACACCAGCTATGCTTTGAACATGCAGGTTTACACTGGAAAGCCGGTTTGAGAAGCCCCAGAGAAGAATCAGGGCACAGGGCCATGCTTGTCTTGACATGGTCAGATGGCCTGCAGCCCTGGCACCTCTTCATCTTTCATTTCCCCTCAGCAGCAACCTATAAACAAGAGGACCATGATTACTTTACTATGGTGTCTTTTTGTTCATCCCAAGACACACACTCTCATACACTGATACCAACACACACACACCCACACACAGACACACCACTTACTTACTTACTTACCTCACGCACTGGTGTACTTGATGCAGTCCTCTCCTGGATCTCCCTCACTGTGGCTGCAGCGGCTAGGGTCCTTGGCAGGTCCAGCCTCCGTTGGATGTGTGGCGTCAAAAGCGTCTTCCCAAGCTCCTCGAGAAAGATGCGCCTCTTGTACAGCTTTGACACATTACAGGAAATATCTCCGTCCAGATGATAAATGCATTGTAGGCTGATACATGGCTCATGTTATAAAAGATGACCAATGGCCAGCGCGCAGTCATCCGTTTGGTGCTGTAAGACCCTGTCACTTTGTCAAAGTTGTCTACCCCCCCTTTGGTGGCATTGTAATCAAGGATCATGCTTGGTGTTTGATCCTCTCTTGTGCTGATTTCAGCAGTTTTATGCAGAGTGCTCATGAGCACAACATTATTTGCCTTGTTGGGGCAGTAAGACACTAGGGCTGTGGTGTCTGTGAAGACAAACATGGAAGATTGAGGGGCCTTGTCCTTGATGACCAGCAGCTCAGCAGGGAGTTCAGCCCTGTTCTTTTGGACAGTTCCGACAATTGTGAGCTTTCTCTTTAGAAGCTCCTGACCCAAGTTGTACTTTGTGAAAAAATTGTCACAGGTTATGTTCTGTTCCCTGAGACCCTGTGCCATGTCGAGCACGACCCTTGTGCCCTGATTCTTCTCTGGGGCTTCTCAAACCGGCTTTCCAATGTAAACCTGCATGTTCAAAGCATAGCTGGTGTTTGCATCAAATGTTGCCCAGATTTTTATCCCATATTTAGCTGGTTTGGAAGGCATGTATTGCCTAAATGGGCAGCAACCTCTGAATGCCACCAGCCTTTCATCCACTGTGACATTAGAGCCTGGTTTATAGAGTACTGGAAGTTGCTCTACCTACTTGTCCCACACTGTCCTAACAGCTGCCAGCTTGTCTCTCTCCCGTCTACCAGCCCTTGTCTCTCGATTATCAAATTTGTGTGTGTGTGGGTGTGTTTCTGTGTGTGTGTGTGTGTTTCTGTGTGTGTGTGTGTGTGTGTGTGTGTGTGTGTGTGTGTGAGAGAGAGAGATTTGGGTGAAACATGTCTCACAGCTGCAAAGAAAGAAATAGTCTGACATTTCTAACACCCTTTTAACTCCAGTTTGACTGGAACAGTATCTATGTGATATAAAGCTGCGGGGGGGGGGTTGCAAATATGTCAGATGAACCATTTTCATATTATATGTTGATTACACTATTTAAGGCAAGCAGAAGAAGTTTCATACTGAAAAAATACTTTTAACTATTCTTCCTAGATCTTCAAACTTTAAAACGGGTCAATTTGAACTGTAACATAACAGGAGAGTTAAAAAATATGGAGGCCAGGGCAAAGGCAGGCTGGGGACTTTCTGAAATAGGAGAACACAAAACAAAAGTGTACTCTTTTAGAATGTAGACATTCTAAAAGAGTACATATGTAAAATTTCTTTTACCTGTAGTCCCTCTCTTCCTGACCCCTTTTTCACAGTGCCCCTTATCCTTTCTATTGCTGGGTCAATTTAGTTGTTGCCTCACTCTCAGTCTCTTACTGTCTTTTTCTCAGTCATTAGATGGTATTTCTGCACCTTGTGATCTTGTCTTTATCCTGCTGTTTTCCTCTCCGTAATTTCCTTTGTCTATTTCGAATAGTCTTTGCATTTTCACCTCTTTAACAGATCTGATATGCCTAGACTTAGACAATTTTTATCGTCCTTTTGTACACACTGGGTGTCTACAAAATGAAATTTTGTTCAGTACAGCTCTTAAGACATTTCCATTTTTTAAAGTGCAACGGTGATCCAATTTAAGCATGGTGATCAAATGTAAACATAGGACTGAGATATGATTAACAGATTTTTTCCAACATTCATCTTTTTTTATTTTTTATTCAACATTCAGCATTCTTATGGTAGTGGGGAAGTAGCTTTTTTGGAATCTGCTGGACCTGCATCCGATGCTTCAAAGCCTCTTCCCAGAGGGCAGCAGGGAGAACAGTCCATGGTGGGGGTGTGAGGGGTCATTAATAACTTTACAGGTTCGGGACACGCAGTGCTGGGATGAAATACCTTTTATGGAGGGAAGAGAAGCCCTGATGATCTTCTCTGCAGTTCTCACTACTCTCCTTACCTTCTTCCAGTCTGCGGTGTTGTAGTCCCTACAACACACAGTAGTCAGAACGCTCTCCATGGTGCTTCTGTAGAAGGTGGTGAAGATGGGTCAGGGCAGGTGGGCTGACCACATCTGCCACAGGGGTTACAAGCACTTTTGTGCCCTTTTGAAGTGGTGTTTACAGTGCAAGTGAGGTTTTCTATGATGTGCAGCCCCAGGAATTTCAACAGTGGAGCGTGGTTAGGCCGATTCTTCCTTAAATCAACAATCTCCTTCGTTTTCTCCACATTCAGGATCAGGTTATAGTCTCTGCAACAGTCCAACAGCGGCTCCACCTCCTCTCTGTGCTGAATTATAGTTTGTAAATTTCTTGCGTTACTACATTTGAGAAGTTTAACCATTTGCTGCTACATTCGAAGGGTTGCAGCTTAAGGGTTACACCTTAAGCTTTCTCACACTGATTCTTTCTTAAGAGATCACTCGAGACAAACTCTTTAAATAACATGTCATAATGTATATGAATCAAATGTCTATGAGACATGACAGATTTTAACAGAAATGGTAATCTTACTCAGACCACAGAATTTGCTTAGGGATTTGCTTAGTCATACACTTACCGACCAGGCTTGTTTCTCCATGTAGTCGGCCCGAAATCACAGTTAATGCATTTTGTCTTAATCCAGTCTTTCTCATCATAATATAAACATTTGTAAATGAGGAGACAACCATGGATCTAGCCTTATAAAACTATTACACATTGTCCCAGATAAAAGCACAGAAAACTGCCTGTTAAACTGTGTGCCCCATTTAATTTCCAAATCTCTGTCAGGTACATAATGAATTTGATTACTGTGTATCCGGAGAGAGGAACTGCCTTAATTAGATAAACTATAAACGTTAATTTTAACACGTAACAGGCAGGTATTAGGGTTTAACAGACTCACAATTAGGTATTTTACAGCCTTTCATAATGCTATATGAAATTTCACAGGCTGCATTTTTCCTGAGCCGCTCAACATCCCAGTGTGCAGGATGCTGCATGTTACGTAATATATCGACAGTGTCTGTTATACAGTGAGGCCACACTGCCAACAAATTTTAATATCTGGCATATATATGCAAGAAAAACCTGCATCACTAATATTGTCAGTGATCCGAAGGATCTTCTTACTATGCTCCGATTTTTTTTAACTTCATGAATGAACTATACAAGAAACCAGTTAATGCCAGGGGATATAAGGACATTATAGAGGCGGAAACAAATAGTAAAAGGTTTGCATATAAAAAAAATTAGAAAAATTTATTTGAAATTTTTTAATTTCTCAGCATTTTGTTTAAGTTCCTTTTTAAGTTTAAGTTCTTTGCTCTGAATTAAATCAGGTATTCAATGCATTCAATGGCTGAGTTTTTTTCCAGCATACAGATGAATCCTAAAAGCTAGCCTGCCCATGACCAGGCTTGCTGTTCAGAGTGCGTTACCTCGCCAAGAATGAATTAAGCTTAATGGCAGAGGAAAGTCAGGGTCAAGCCTAGAGTTTATTTGCTAACCCAGTAATCCTGCTCCATGGTACAAGCCTCTGGACTAGAGTATGCTACATCAAATGCTAGATCTCCTGATGCATGGAAACAGCAGGCCCAGTCACAGACAACATAAATACAAGAATAAAATGTACCCTTGGAATTATTTTGCATTTGTGGGGTAATCCTAAAATGGTCATATTATCTATATTGTTATAAACCACCCACAGAGGGATTTTGGTATGACTACTAATTGAGTCTAGTCTGAATAACCTGTTCTTTCCTAAAATGCACCACATTGCTTTAAATTAAAGATTTATATACAAACACCGAACAAAGGGTCACTATTTGTCCCAGATGCTATACAGGTAGCAGTTATTTGCCAACTCCAAATAAAAAAACATGCAACTGGTTTTTGATTTGGTAGTAAAAGATTTACTGGAAGTAAACAGACAATTTACTGCATGTACAAACAGTTCAAATAACAAAAGCAGCATGATTTTTAAGCAAATGTGTTGGGGAAAAAAAAACTAAATTGAAAGGGTGTTTTCAGATGATTTTCCTCACTGCCACAATTTAATATATTAGAATTCTTTGTAAATTTTAGCAATTTCACATTAAAAGCTAACAGCTATTGCAAACATTACAAATGCACTGATGTCAGGTCTTGGAGACAAAAAAAAACAAAGGGGAATAAGATTCAAAGCAAGTCACTTTTGTTTAGTGATGATTCAACCGAGACTTGTACAGGGTTAAAGCCAAGAACATGAAATTGTAATTTAAAAAGGTGCACATCTTAAGTACGCTAGTGTGCACCTTCAGAGATAATCAGGGGGGGGGGGAACTGCCATTTAACTTTTACATTATGCTCATCAAAAGTCAAGTTATAAAATAGTTACAGGTTTGAACACTGACAGGAACCTTTAAAGTAAGAAAAAAAGGCTTGGCATACAGGAGTGGTGAAACACTTTCAGTTTTCTAAAAGCTCGTTAATATAAGCTTTTGTGTAAAACAGTCGAACCTACAGCTGCTGAAGATTGCAAATATGTGCAAAAAAAGACAAAATAAGTTTACAGTGTCACCAACAGCTGCCATTTCCTTAAAAATTATTGCACAATAATAGAAATGGTAACTCAAACATTTAAATTAAGCCTACTCTTTGGCTCTGCAGTATTAAAAGGTTTAACCTGAGCTCAACTTCATCAGTACCGAAAAGTACAAAATCATTTTAAAAAGCTGCAAAGAATTAAGGCTTAAATGATCAACAATTCACTTTTTTTTTTAATCAAGGCCTTTATCTCATGTTTCTCGTAGCCAAATAGCTGGATTCTCCCAATTCTTATTCATCTAGTCGACTGAAATTGGATCAGTTTTATTCTCAGGTCGAGTTTAGATGGGATCTGGTTGGGAGACTACCCTCCACTTTATCCAGTCAGGTGACCAACCAGTCCAGGATGCAGGGCCTGTTTCAGAACATCGGGTCGGTGTAGCTGGGGCATGTAGAGGGTTGGAGGGGGTGCTCCGTTGTAGCCGGAGGATGGGTAGGCTTGGCTTTGGATGGGGGAAGGGGCCATGTTCAATGGTGAATGGCTCTGCTCGTAGTACTGGCCTTCACACTCTTCATCCAATGGTAGGGCGAGACGCTTTCCTTTCTGCCTTCGATTGCAAAACCAGACTCTCACCACCTGCCACAGCAAAGGTTCACCATTACACCAACCAAGTTCAGAAACCCTTGTTTAAAAGATAACTTAGACTTTTTTTTCTACACTTACATCTCTTTCTAGGCCCAGATCATCCGAGATCTGGGTTATTTCCTGGGTGTTTGGCTTTGGACATTTGATAAAGTAGGCCTCTAATGCAGAGCGCACAGCTCCCTCCAGGCTGGTCCTTCGTTTTCTCTTCCTGGTTTCAACAAACACTCGCTCAATCTTGTACATCTGAGGAAAACCAGTGAGGAGACTGATGATTAAAAATGTATTGTACCGTTACTCTACATGCCTGTGCCCAGTCATTGAGAGTCACATTTAGATGCATCCCTTCCCCAAAAAAACTGATAAAAAGTATTACCAGGCATCTGAGGAGCTGTACAGCGAGGCAGGAAAAGTAACTCTTTATCACTAGACTGTAAATGCCATCACAAATTTAGCACAAATGTGAGTTCATGAGATAACCAGTTGGGTTTTCCCACTAGGTGGCGCATTACAGGAGCAGATGGCTTTGATTCATGTTTGCTCAGCAGGAAGTTTAACTACTGTAGGCCTGAAAAGCCCAGCTCCATCAAGCCATCAGCCAGGCTTTTGTTTTCTTGCAAACTAGTTGGCAGATGTTACAAGCAGCACTTACATCCTGAGGATTGTCCGACGTTTCTGCCTCATCCAGCCATCTCTGCAGAAGGGGTTTCAGTTTGCACATATTCTTGAAGCTCAGCTGCAGAGCCTCAAATCGGCAAATGGTTGTCTGGCTGAACATCTTGCCTACATTGAAAAAAAAAAAAGGACAATCAGCTTTTCAGTTTCTGAAGAAACTTGTCCAAACAATGTACAAAAACATTATAGGCCAACAGTTTTCAAATATTTAGATTTTGCGCAAAGGCTCAAAAAAATGCAATCAAATAAATTATAACATTGTGCCAAGATGGAAACCTACCATAAAGGTTACCCAGAGCAAGGCCGACATCTGCTTGAGTGAAGCCCAAAGTAATCCGTTTGTGCTTCAACTCTTTTGCAAACTGCTCCAGTTCTTCAGTGGTGAGGATTTCCTGATGGGATGTTTTCAGATTAGATAACCAGCCCATAGTTTTGCGTATTTATATGAAAACAAAAAGACCGTTGACCTACCTCCTCTGAGTCGCTGCAGCCACCGCTTGAGGACCCACTGCTCCGTGCGTTGGAGGCCGGGTTCTGCGCCTGGGGCTCAGCAGGAACCTGGTTAGAGCTTACGCCAAAAAATGAGTTTCCCTGGATCCCGTTGCTTGGGGGTGAGGGGGACATGGAAGGGGACGATGCTGAGGACGCAGAGGGGTTTTGATTATTGCTCCCTGTTGGGGCAATGTGGGTGATCCCAGGCCAGAAGGAGGGGTTCCAGGCCGGGGAGTAGAAGACTCCATGGGTCATGCCTGTGGAAGGTGCTAGAGTCGGATACTGCTGAGCCTTCATATCGGTAGAATAACCCTCTCCAGTGTCCTCCTCTGTCTTAATATCGGGTAATCGGATTTGCTCCCGAGTCTCGGCTATCGGGGGGCTCATGTTTGTAGGCTGGGTGGCCGCAGTCACGCCGGGTATCTGCCCGGTGTACTCGGGCGCAGGGAAGGGATACCAATGCTTCGGCTGCCCAAAGTCCCCAGCCTGCAGGTCGGATCCCCTGTAGTCGGGTGGAAACGGGAGAAACGTCTGCGCGGATCCAGGTGTGATCCCTCCATATGCGGCCTTGCTGTAGAAGAGGCTCGGGTCAGGCAGAACCCCGTGAGGAAGCTGGAAAGAAACGTTTCCTTCTTGACCCAAAACTTGGCTGCTGCAAGCACCAGACCGACTAAAATCATAAGGCCTGCTTTGGACCTCAGGAGTTTGCGATCTGTCAGTCATCTTCCCAAGAGTGTATAAACTCTCCAGTAGACCTAATAATTTAGATAAGTTAAAAACCGGTTGGTTTAAAAGTACCCATCTGGGTTGAAGTAAACTAAAATTCCTGCGATGACAGAAAAAATCTTCAAAAAGGCCTCAGTTTCCTGAATGTCGCATCATAGTCATGCCTCCAACCAGCTCTCAGCTGAAATGATCTTCCCTTGAGGTGGATCCACAGGTTTTCCTTATCTCAGCTCAGGGAGCTTCCTCTGCTCCCATTGGCTGACGCAATCAATTACGCACAGCTGATGGCAAATTTGTGAATGACCTTGATTCTTCCACAGATATTCTGGAAAGAAGTTGAGGTTTACATCATGTCGCATTCCAACACACCAATGAAATTACACGCCAAAGATATAATCTTACACTATACTAATAATGATAGGAAAATGCAACTCTTGGTTAACTTGATTATTCTAATTGCAAAATTTCACAAACACAAAAACACAAAAGTTTCTCCAAAGGTCGACCTTTCTTCCCTGTGTTTGAAAATTATTTTTAAAAATTTACTTCAATTTTATCCAAAGAATCAACAATAAAACATGTATACACGCTGTTAAAGTAATTCAGGATATATTTGGAGAAATCTAATATATCTTGCCTTTTTTTCAGGTTTTTTTTTTTTTGTGTGTGTGTGTATGTTTAAATCTCTTCCGTTATTTATTTAAGTTAAAGTATGTTATATGTTAATTCTAATTGTACCTCATCATTGAACACTTATTTTGGAGATAATGTTCTATATCTTGTGATATTTTTTGTCATTCTTTTGTAATTTGCAACTTTTCAATAAAGTTTTGGATTAATAAAAAAAATCTAAAAAAAAATCTTGATTCTTCCATATAGAAGTGGGCGTGTCTTCGTTTATATTATGGATCACCCATTACAGATTTAACCAAATCTAACTGGTAATACTGTAAACCATAGATGCTGAAAACAGTAGAAAAATAAATGCATTTACAATGCAAAATATGCTAAATACATACGGGTCACCTCCGATGTAAATACATATAACACTACAAGCTGCTCCTCTCATTCATGAATTATAAAGCTGTTTGTTTAAATTATGCCTTTTTAAGGAGATGGCTTTGGTATTATAATCCGCGTAAAAATGCTTCAGTTTATTCTGAATTCATCCATTAAAAAAAAGATAAACCTGTGAGCCTAATCTGGAAACATGTTAACCTAATTACCCAGGACATACTTGATTAGGAACAAACAATGCTTGGTCTTATTTTGTTAGAGGATATTTGTCTGTTTTGGTAGAGCTCAGGCACATTGTGCCAAACAAAACTTTGGCCATTTAAAATATTTTACCAATATTGTTTGGGACAGCTTGTTTTAAGTTAGAAGAGTCATTGTTATTTTACTAATTTGTCTTAAAATCGCTTCAAAACACTTTTGGTTCCATTTTTGAAAGCGAGTAAAAGTTTTTAAAGCATAATTTAGACTTATTGTTTCTGTAAAGGTAAAATAAGAATAAGAAAAAGGGGAAAAAAGCTGTAAATCTTTTATTAACGGTTGTTTAAAATGAATAGAGGCTACAGGTAAATTGGTGGATAGAGCATTCAGGTGAGGACTCATGGATCGATGCTCATTCATTGGGCCTGGATGGTCGCTGCAGATGGTGCGCCCCCCCGCGCGGGTCGTCAGCCGCAGATTGCGGCAGGAAGACGCACTGCGGGGAAGGAGAGGGGGTGCCATTGTACGTCTTGGCCCCGGGGCACCCCGTGGATTTCAGATCCCGAGTTGCGATGGTCGACCATTAGCTCCTTTTCACATTAGAACAATAAGTCTCAACCCTTTGATTCCACCCCACAACGATCACCTCTCGCCCAGCTCCCCCACCCTCCCCCGTGTCTTCTGAAACAAACACCAGGCAGCAGTTTCACCCTGGTCCTTTACGTGATGTCCAGCGCCTTTTGGCCTTAAGGTCCAAAACTGGTCTGGGAACCCCAATGAGTCTGCAGGTGCAATAAGCACACTGCCTGGAATGTCTACTGGTGACAGGATCAGCTGTTTGACGCATGTGGGACACAGTTCCGCATTTTTCGGCTACCTTCTGCCTGCATAAAAGGTCCTTCAGGGCTTTGCAATTGAAAAAGTGATTATAACAGTGATAATAAATGATTCAATTCATTTAAGTCAGTTTTGCTAATCAAAAGCTGATTTTGTTGTCTAGATACATCAGACAAAAAAAATAATCAGAGAGACTGAATGCATCATTTCAACTCCATTATTGCCTTATTGTGCTATAGAATAATGCAGCCTTTAGCTTTTTTTTTCTCCATAATCATGTAGACCTTACCACTTCACAACTCCTATCACTTTCTCATTTCTTGCAGAAGAAAGGACACTCCAAAGCATGATGGTGCCACCACTATGTTCTACTCAGGGGTTGGTGTGATTAGGATGGATACAGACTGTGAGATCATGTTTTTATTTCTGGGGTGTGAGAGGAAAGGTCCTGGTTAGATGAAAGGAACGTTGCAGAACTGAACATGCCATCACCATGGTGAAACATGTTGGTGGATTCATCATGCTGAGGGACTGTGCTTCAGAAAGGACAGTTAACCGATCAGAGACGATGGTAAAAAGGGCTGAAGTCACATGCATGTTAATGATGGAAAATCCTGAAATTAGATTTGAGGTTAGGCATGATGACTTCCATTGTAAAACGTGAACTTCAAATCATATTTCAAAAGACTTAATTTGTAATGGTATTTTTAAAAGAGTAGATTTAGAAAGTATTTAAACAGAAAACTGCTCTGCTGGACCTTCTGATATCAGTTTACACAGAGGATCAGTGCTTGTGACTAGAGATCCTCTTTAAGACCACAAGGACCCCGTCAATGGCTTAAAAGGCATCAAACTCCATCCCTACAAGCATTGTCCTGGGCCATGGACTTGGGAGGATGATTGTCATGCAAAAGGAAAACAGCAAGAGAGATAGCAGACTTAAGGCTGGGTTGGAGGGAGAGAGAAAAGGGGGACTACAGAGCTCTCATCTAGAGACCAAACGAGGGGGGGCTGAATAGTTCAGTACAGTGAGGTGGGGATGTGTGTGGGGAGGGTGAGTATTTAGCCAGAAACCCCCCACAGATGTCTCAGATCTTGTCTTTTTGTGTGTTTTAGGTGACCTCAGCTTGCAGGACTGATCTGGGCTCAAATGGAGGAGCGGGGAAAGTGAGGGATGAAAAAGAAAAGCATGGGGACACTGATAGAGTAGATGTATTGATCTATTTCCTCTCCTGCCCCTTTTTATTTAACGACTACTAATGATAATTTTATTAATGTTGGAGTTCCAGAGTTTTAAACCCATGAAACTGCCTCTGAAAATCTGGAAGTGACAACATTTTCACATTTTCTTAGCTTTCTGACATAAAGCTATACTAAAGCTCTTAAATGTATTCCTCTTGTTACCACAGAGTGAAGAGAATGTTCACCTCTGTTTCCCATTTTGTGCAGTGAGAGAGATAGCCTGGTTTATATCTACCCCACTATACCTCAAATAAGATTATTGTTGTCAATAGATGTTATTTTAGATGTCATTTTAGAAGTATTATTTAAGCAAAACAGAGAATTTAATTAAAGTAGAGCTTCAAACACATCTAAAGGTTCAACTCGATTTCAGACATTCTTGTATAAATTGGAAATTGTGGCAAAGATTCCCGGCTTTGAGTTTGCTGTTGATCTGATAAAATACCAACACCTGGATTCCTGGAATCTGTCCCTCCTGTTGTGAAACACAGTCATCCCCCACAAACAAGTCTGATGGCTTTCTGATTTTCCTCCTTAATGATACTCCTGTCTTTGACACCCACCTTCACATGCCCTCCACCTCCACCCCACCCAGATTTTCATTCGAGGGCCGTTGGGCCACCTTCCTTCCACTGTCCACCAGCACAAAAGCTTTAAATGGCCCTTGGCATGTGGCTCAATGGGGATGGTAGCCTGACCCATCCCCTCCCCAACAACGCCAAAGTTCACTTAAAAAAAGGCAAAAAACTCAGTTACTCGCAGTGTCCCGGTTTAACCAGTTGCTCCCACATATCTACGCCTTCTGGATGTGGTCATTTGTGCAAATGGTGAAAAATCTAACATTTCACCAGGAATCAGAGTAAAAGAGAAAAAGGCAGATTGTGACAAACAGAATCCAAGTAACTTGACACAGAGAAAAATGCAAGACAAATCTGATTTTGACAATATCAGTTTCCCACTTCCACTTCGTCTTTTAAACACAGCTCCTCTGGATTCATATTTGAACCAACTTTAAACATTTAAAGGAGTTTTAAAAAAGCTGCAATACTAAGTCAGAACCAGGTTGAAAGTGAAGACGCATCGAATGCTCCAGTGGCCTCCCCATTATGCCGATAAGTACTATTTATATTTAGAAGAAAGATCACATATTAATACTCCACAGTTACATTTCTCATGACTTAGCACTTAAAACAAAACTTAGATATGGTGATATTCTTTATTCTTGCCTGTTGTAATGTAGGAAACAGGGTTAGAAAATGTATTTCCATTATCCTTCAAACACAATTTAGGTATATCAATCATTTTAGATGAAATACAAAGAATCCTACACATTTATTTTTACTATAAATAAATAAGTTATAAAACCTTAGAATAATTTTTTGTCCTTCTTTACCCAGCCCTAAAATACCAGTAGATAAACAAAACACATCTCTTTTAACATGTTAAAATGTTAAAGTTTATAAAGAAAAGGATCTAAAGATTTTAAGATTATTGGGCGAAATTGTTTTCTTCAATGTTCCTTCTCTTTTGCTCAGGTCTGAGAACCGAGGGAGCCGGTGAAAGATTTGACAATTGTCTGTCGGACTGTTTCTCCATTCATTTGTCCACAAGGATAACTTCAATCATCTGCAGCTCTAATTGATAATATATTGACTTTTATTTTACTAATCTAATAAATTCTGGTTTATTGCCTAATTATATTTTAAATCATTTTCCAGTATTTCACTTTTTTTACTAATACTTTACAAAGATAAAGTAAATTTAAAATCCCTTGATAAAGAACAAAAATTAAAACAGAATTTTTATACCATGGATTACATCAGGGTTCCGGGTTCAATTCCCAGCCCTGGGTCTTTCTACATGCTGCATGCGTGGGTTCTCTCCTCCCACAGTCCAAAAACATGGCTGTTAGGTTAATTGGTGTCTCTAAATTCTCCTTAGTGTGTGAGTGTGTGTGAATGGTTGTGTGCCTCTGTTTTGCCCTGCAATGGACTGGCGACCTGTCCAGTGTGAACTCTGCCTCTTGCCAATAGAGAGCTGGAGGATTACATCAGCTATTAAAAAAAATCTTATCTTCTTTTACCAGGAAAAAACTATACAAAAAAATCTGTCATTAGTCCTACTCCTTTTATGTAAATGTAAAACCCTTTATTGTCACACAAAGGATAAATGAATTCTCTGCATTTTAACCCATCCCCTTAGGGAGCAGTGGACTGCCATTGTGTGGCGCCTGGGAGCAGTGTGGTGTTAAGGGTCTTGCTCAGGGACCAAGAGTGTAGGTTTTGGGGATCGAACCAGGTACTTGCAACCTTCTCAGAGCACATGTGCATTGCTCTAAGCACTAGGCCAACACTCCCCTAGTTTTCTTTATTTTTATTGTTGGAGCAATTTTGCCAGAGAATGGGCCAGCATGGTAGGTAATACTGCATCTAAAAGAGATAGTGGATTAGTTGTCGCCAAAGTCCTCACAGATGAAACCATAAATTATCTTGAGGCCAAGATCCAGAATCACAAGCTACTCCATCTTTGTCAACCTTATTGACATGCATGCATGTTTGTTAACAAAAACTGTTTCTGCTCTCGAAGTAAATACGATTAAGTTGATAAAATCAATTCATTTGTCATGGGGTCATTTAAATGTTATGAGTTAGTTTAACATAACTTAATTAAATGCAGGAGCAAATATAGGTTAAAATAATTAGATTTTATGAAGTATATTTAAATGATATTCAAATTTGGTGTATGTATTCATTTCCCATCAAAAGTATAACAAAAAAAAAATTGTGTTAAACGGACTCAATAAAATGACACCATACAGATAAATATGGATTTGGTTCAGCAAGCAAAAATGTATTGGATGGAAAAACTGCCATTAATACATTTTTAGAGTTAATCCAATGAGTAATTTATGAGTGAAGGAAAGGAAAATGCAAGGAAGAAGGACAAAATAAACGATAAACCTCCAGATTGCTAGAAACTGTAAACAAATCCAAGCACAAAATGACAATCCTCTGTTTTCTCCACATGTGGTAAAAAGTTTTATTTTCACTCTTTAGTCTGCATGTACAAATATCTATAAAAAGTGAACATTCTCACTCTTATGTACATTTTGCAACACATGGTTAGTTTGAAACCAAAGAATGGAGAAAAGAAACACTACAGGATCATTATGATTGCCAGTTAAACATCTACAGGTACAGCTAGTCTCAGATTTCATTCCAGTGCTTGGAGGCCCCCCCCATCAGAGACAAGATGCACGACACGGAGGTGGAACAATTCATCGAAGCTTCGCCAGGACTTAAGCAGTAGAGTCAAACCATGCAAGACAGCATTAGATACTTCATATTCACCCATATTACTATATTATACTTTATCATCTTAAAATCTTCATGTGCAGCCTACAGGACAGAAAAATACACAAGCAACACCAGCAGCTGGTACAGTTCAGCAACCATTTTCTAAAATATTATTAAAGAAAACTAAAATATGAAATCAGTTAAATCAAAGTTAGAGTTTGCATCTGTTTTAGTTTAATGTATTATGTATATGTTAAAAAAAAGAACAAAAATATATATATTTAGTATATATATATCATATGTTATATATTATCTGTTATAGTACTCTTTGGAAGTAGCTGCAAAAATAAAAACACAAACTCAGAATCAAACACTAAAACAGAACCAAACACTAACACTAGCTTGACTTAGACTTAAATGAACAAATATTAAATTAAAAGAAGGAGGGACAGAAATAAATTAACAAGGAATCCATTATACATCAGTAGCATTAAAAAGCCAATATGGGCCAATATTTTAAAAGGCGGAAGATAAAACAATCATTTCGACAACATCATTCTTGGTTTCCATGCAGGCAGAGAGGAAAAGGAACTTTCTTGCAGAGAAATTTGTATGTATGTGTGAGTGTTTCCGTGGTGTTGATCATTCACTTAGGAGTCTCCTGATATTCTGGAGGTGAATCGTCAAACAGAGGATTTTTCACTTCCATCTCACCGGTCTGGGGACAGAGAGACGTGGCATTAAAAAAAAAAAAAGACAAACACAACAATAATCAGAAACTATTTTTCAGTATTTAGGTGTCAGCGAGCTCACCGGGGCGAGTCCAGGGCACTCATATACTGTGAAGCCTCCTGCCACTTCTTCCTCATCTGATGTGGCCTCAGTGTCAACACCTTTTTGTTCTGGTTTGTGGCTGAATTACAAACACAAATTTTCAGCTAAAGCAATAAGATAAAAAGATTTGAAGAGACAAGAACAGGAAACTTACTTTCCCATTGACAGCATCTGCTGTTTTTGGTGCTGATAGTGATACATCTGAGCACTCTGAGCCAGAGTCTTATCCCCCATCTGGGGACAAAACAGAGAAAGAGGTGTAAATTATGCTCAAACATAAATGTAGATGCATAAACGTTTCTGCAGAAGTGTGAAATGGAATAAACAAAACAAAAACAGGGACTTACAGAACTGTTAGCTTTGGTGTTGGGAAGGCTTGGTCCATTGAAAGCAGGATAATCCACTTTCTCTGCTAGACGCGATTCTGTTCGCAGCCTGTAGGGGGAGTCATGATCAGCCTTTGACTTTAATTAATTCAAATAAGAATCAACATGCACATACTGTCTTTAAAATTACACATATTTAAAGGACAGAAATAGTGGAACTTTACTTTAATAAGGTTTTAGATACATTTTCAATCCCTATAGTTAAAAGTATAGATTAAAATGATACATTTTTCAATTAACATAAAGAATTATTTTCATCCAAACAATTTTAACAATAAATTGATTAACTTCAAAATCTGGTTGGAATACATAAAAAGTTTAAACTGAAATTCACATTTTTTTGTGTGACAATTTTGAACCTTAAAAGAAAATACTAGTGAAAAAAGATCAAGGTTTCAAGCCTAGTTGGTTGCAATGTGCATAATTACCAGCAGAAGTCACTAAAATCATTGCCGATGAAACTTCATTTTTATATTTAACTTATTGATTGAATGATTGAATTACTTTATTGATCTCACAGTGGAGAAATTTACCCATTACATGAGCTCAAAGGAAAAGAAGAAGGCATAGGCAAGTGCATGGGATATATAAAGTGTATTTTCACATATTTTATAAAAACTAAATTCTAAATACCTGTGCTGATTTAAAGATTAAAAATCTACTAGAGAAATTTATATATTAAATCTGTTTAAAACATTAATTAATGAATAAATACAGCTAAATTTAAAATACCTATTATTATTTTATGACTGTGTATAATTTTATGCAAATGTGCAAAATAAATCAGCATCAACAGAGAATTTTCTTGTGTGCTGTTAGTAAAACATATTGAACCTTATATTGCTCAAAACAAACATCCAATAGAGCCTCCAGGTCAGGTGAGAAATTTGCATTCATGCATTGTGTGTGCATTCATTTCATACTGAATTTCTCTTTTGTTTGTATTTCAGGATTGTTCAACAATAACGGCTTTTAAGAAAAAAAAAATTGAACTTCTTGAAGACTATTTGTAGTGGACAAATAGTTTCTGAGAGGATTTTGACTGAATTCCGTTGTATTAAAGGCACACATGCTATTTTTATGCATGTGTGCAAATTTTTAGCAAATCTTTAAATTAATGGTTTTCATAAAATCATTATTATCCTGCTTTATGTCTTCATTGATAAAAATATGAAAAAAAAAAAAAAATGAATAAACTGATAAAGACACTTTTTAAAATTTTATAAAAGAATATAGAGCACCATATAATTTTACAACATCAAGGTTTGCTTTAAGAAACATCCAAACACTATACGTCCAACAGCAGCAAAAACATCCCATCCTATTTCTGCATTGTTGCCTTTATACTTACTTGACATAACAGACAGAAGCCAAGATCACAGCCACGGTGCCCACAATAACACACAGTGAGATTACAACTGCAGAAAAATAAACAAAGAAGGAGATTTGAGATTCAAAGGTCTGAACACAAGCTTTACAAAATGTTTGATGCTCCTGCCATTTTACGCTCAAGTCTAACTGAGAATTAACGTCATCTATAAAAGGTATTTTTGGCTAAATCTGTCACATAAAAGTGTTTGATTAACGCTACATTAAAACCATGCTTAATTAACATTATGTGCTAGTAAGAGTGAGAAAACATCACTCACTGACAATGATGGTGTCATTATCAGGATGGCGCACAATTAAAGGACCATAGCGGCCATCAGCTCCAGTGACCCCAGGCTCAGGTCGAAGCGTGTTAGGAGAGGCGGTTCCAGCGGGGACTGGAACTGCTGTGGTGCTACGTGGGATTTTCCCCGACTGTTGGTCCTGGTTCCGGGATCTCTGTTCAGATGTCCCTGTCCTGCTGTCCTTAGGATCCGAATGGGAAGAACTGGAGGCTAGAGGCAGAAGGTGATAAACAAGAGACAGAATTAACAGAGGAAGGAAATTTCCTCAACTGAGGAAACGAGAGTGAAAGAGCAAAGCAAATGTCACTTTGGAGATTTTGATGCTAACTTCTTACCAGTTTTTTGCAGTTGAATTTTAGTTGTTTTAACGTTCGACTCTTCCTGCTTTTCTATAAAGGAGTGAAGGAAATCTATTTCTTCTTCCTGATCAGTGAAGGTCGTCACTTTGCCTAAGCAACATCAAAACCAAAAGCAAAACAACAGACCCTATTATTACAATACATTAAGGACAGGATATGCTTCAACAAACTGGATGCACATTCATTTGATTTCTTTGGCACTTATGCAGCTCGTGAGATTAAAATATATCAATTGGAAACATAGCTCTGAGTGCTGAGGTCAATAACAACATGAAGGAACGAGATAAATACAACCACATTTACATATTTGGGTCTGGGGCCCCTTCATCCTAGGTCCCCTGAGCAGTTTCAAATCCCAGTGGAAAACTACCACATTATATTCCCATTCCTCCCACCAGTGGAAGGAAACCAGCTTCCTAATCTTTATCTACTTCCAACTTTAACTTTTGTTTTCCTGTAACGATGAAATCTCTTTACATATTAGTTAGAAATCCAAAATAAAATGTATTTTAACCTTTGCTCAGCAACAGAAAACCAATTAACCAAGTAAATAAATGATGAACTTTAAATAAACCAGAGGTTTTGATATTTTGGACCTCCTTTAGAGGTCCTCCATTTAGATCACAATGGCTCAGTGCGAATAATCCATATCAGAAATATAAATGAGATTACTTTCAATGTGAAATAAAAGTAGTTTAAGCTATGAGCAGAAAACCATCAGCAAAAACAGGATGAAAAGAAATAAAGCTGAAAGTAAGCAGCTGATTAGAGCATAAAGAGCATTAGACTATAACAGCGATATGAGCTGCTTTTGCTTCCTTGAAATCAAAGCTACCACTTCTGATCTGGTGGGCAGAGAAAATGACTAACCAGGTAAATCACACCAGCAGCCTAATTTCACCCCTTATATTTATTTGTTTGCTTCAGCCTTTATTTTATTCAATTATATTGGATCAAAGTTGTGAATTTAATTATTATCTTGTTATTTATTTATTGTGGTTTAGAGCTGTATATAATAAAGGTAGTTTAACATAACATACTAACTGTGGTAATGCTGTTCAGAGCTGCCAACCTTAAACATTTTTCGTCAGCATATACGTGTGGTTATTTAAAGCTTATAATACTAAAGGCTGTGGGTTTATTTATTGATCAAGACTTAAAGCTGTTAATACTAGAGTTTTTTTTTATCTAGTCATCAATTCAAATATTTTTAGCCATTTTCTATTTACTGTCAATTAGAGTTCATGATCATAAATATTTTTTTTGTTTATAGTAGTTTCGAGTTGTTAAAGCTGCAGTCTGTTACATTGAGAAGAGAGCAGACTTCGACTGAAAATTTGAAGAAAAACAGGTTACACGCCACTCCCCCACCCTCTCTGCTTCACTCATGCCCCACCTCCAAGCTCCACCCCTCTCACAGCATCTGCGCGGCTACCGCATGCGACCAGAAGCGTCCAAGCAGCATACGCGGCATGGAGTGTGAACCGGTAAGAGCGATAACACTCACCTCCAAGCAGCTAGATATAAGATGCTGGTTATAACGAAGTTTGCCATGTAAGTAGTTGTCAGCAGGGGCAGTAAGGGCAGTTTCTCTTTCGCTGGTGGCTGTCGCTCCGCCATGACTTCCACGCGCGTCCTCCTGACTGCGGCAGCCGGGCGGCAGCGGCAGGTTCAGCGGTGAGAGGGAGGGGGCGGGATTCAGCGTGTGTGAGCTGTGATTGACACTCCATCAGACGCTCCTCTGGCTGTGATTGGTTGTTTTGTCTCGTCCCGAATTATTCTTTCCAGATTGCAATACAGGCAGTAGGCGGGACCAATTGAAGCAGTTTTTTTTACAGGTTACATATCACATGTACTGCTGTCTGGGCATAGGGACAGTTTTAGCCAATATGACAAAAAAGTGATTTTTAAAAACTTACAGACTTCAGCTTTAATATAAAAGGTAGTGGATTTATTAACCTATGGTGATTTTAGATCTTGATACGAACACTTGTCTGTTTATTTATTTTATTGCTTTTTGTTATTCTTTTACAAATTGAAATGAATAATAATCTATTGAAAAATGTCCATTCATATTGTAGCAAATAGTTGTTTTAATTTCACTGCAGAGGATCAAGCATCATCCTGTCCGATGTACACTAACATTCATTGGATTTTATACCAAATAGTGTTTATTTTAGACCACAATAGCGCTATTTGTCATTTTAAAATATTCATAACAACATGATGTAAAATGTATTCCTTAAAAAAGGATGGCTGTGTATTTCCTGGACTCACACCGAGCCTGGTTCTGCTGGAGGTTTCTTCCTGTTAAAAGTAAGTTTTTCCTCTCCCCTGTCGCTATAAGCATGCTTAGTGTGAGTGATTGCAATCGAGTCAATAAGTTGATGCAATCAACTGGTTTTCCTTAGATAGAACACTTTGAATCAGTTTGACTGTATGATCTGGTGAACTGCAAAGTGCCTTGAGATGACATGTGTTGTGAATTTGCGCTATATAAATAAACTGAAAAAACTGAACAAGAAGCAGGAAGTTCTCTGTGAAGAAGCTGTGAATTTGAGCATCAGCTAGTGAACAATGTGGCTGAGGGGGAACATCATCTTTAATCACCTCCTCTGTGTCTAATCAGGAGCTACACCGATCCTTGATTTATCCGATTACAAGATTATCTAGATTTATCCTAACATGGAAAATTCAGCTAATCATCATGACGTTAAATAGACACTCTGAGAACCCAAACATATGGCTTTAAGCATGCATACATGAATTCACAGGTGGTTTCAGGATCTTCCGTTTAAAATGACAGTCAGGGAGTGTGCCTGTATGTGTTGTTTGTTTGAGTAGCTGGTTAAAAAAAGGCAGACAATAGTAAACTGTTGTTAACAGCCCTTAGGGCCAGACAGCGAATCACATTCCTGTGGGACAGCTCCAGGCTCCAGGGCGACCGGGGTCCACAGTGTGTGTGTGGCCAGGGGAAGGAGCACTGCAGGGGGCCCCTAGAGCAATCAGCCAAACCTTGGCCTCACTGGGCTTCTCCTGCTGCAGTCTCAATAGACCCCAGAGCCTGCTGGTAATGGAGGTCATCAAAGACTTATTTCCCTCCATAAAGCTTCAAGTGTAAAAATTATTAGCAGAAACAAAAGCGAAGGGGAAAGACGTAAAGCTGGAACATAAAAACCCAAATTCTGTTTGGATTTTTAGAATAAAAGGTTTAGAAATATGCTCCTTTTTTGGAAGTAAAGGGGGGAGTAATCGATCAAGTATCAAATAGATACACCTAATGACGGTGGCGATTATACAGAGACACTTTCCCTCCAAAAGGCTGTCCATCTGCTTGAGTTAATGTGTATGATATGACATACCAGCACTTTCACTGACTTCTTTGTTTTTTCTTTCCCCCCCCACTAATGGCCATTTAGTACCCTGCACGGCAGGTGTCTGGAGGCGGGATGTGCCATCTGTACTTTGCAGGTGGCTGGGAGCGCCAACTGTGCCTGTGTGCTCGCTGCAGAACGCGTGGACCTGCAGGTTGAACTATAATGAGGTTGTTGATGCTTTGAATGCTTTTAAAATAACAAAGTGGCTGTGCGAAGCTCTCAACTAAGCACTGGTTGTGTGTAAGCATGCACATCGGCCTGATAATGACCTATAGCCAATAGAGAGGAGTCCAGGGGTGGCAGGTAGGTACATCAAACAAAAAGGAGGATTGTGGGTTAAACACATGTAAGCCTTTTCAGTTTACCACTTGAAAAACACTCCAATTTCCACCTAAACAGAAAACTATACACACAGACACTGCATTTACACAACTTCTATTGAGTTATACAAACATTTACGACTCGCAGCCAACAACAATATATCCTCATGTCATTATAAAGAAAACATGCACTCATCAGTATTTACTGGCAGAACTAATTTTGACCATTTTTCTGCAAAAAAACTATTAAAAGTGAAAAAAACATGCTGTAGGTTCTGTTATAGGTTTCTGAAACCTACAGAAAATTAAGTAATTACAAGCCTGTCCCTAATATAAGGCAAACTATAAGCCTTTAAACTTAAAAAAAAAATACATTGAGGTAAATGGTGTTAGGTAACACATTATAGAACTTTTATTAATTTGACTTATAATAAGAATATTTTAAGCGAATATAATTAAAAATTCTTTAACAGATTTGATAGGTGCATCTGTACCTCATATATTGACAATATTTAACACATAAATATCTTATTATAATGCTTTGAAATAAGACTTTTGTAATATTGTGGTCGTAATCTCTAAGTCAGACAATCTGATATAAATAAAGCGGAATGTTCTAGCATCTTCCAGCCTATCAGACATTAATTAAGGCTGAACTGTGTTACTCTTTCAGGTAACATGACATCTTTACAGCTTTATTTCCTCATGCATGTCTCATAAAATGTAAAATAAGCAACACAAATACTGTGGTAAATATTTAAAATACAGCTTTATCAAATAAATACCTACTTATATGATGAATATTTCTTAAAAGCTCAATAGTTTTAGTTTAGTGTATATTTTTCTGTTTAGGTGGAAATGTGAGTGTTTTTCAAGTGGGGGGCAGTCAAATGAAAATCAACTCTAAATAAACAAAAAAATTAAGCCAATCATTTATTTTCATTAGCAAAAAGAATGAAGAGTTGCGTTTCACTGTATCACCTCTCTATTCCCTTTGGTGTTTTGCTGCCACCTGGTGGGAATATAGAGAACAAGCAATTTTTGTTATGTTTTTTTTTCTTTGTGTTATTTGATGGGTTTTACCAAAACAGAATGGTACTGGTTGATTTGTAAAAAAAAATATTAAAGGTTGTACATCAAAACCATTTAAACCGAAAACAAAACATATATTTCTAAATATTGGGATATATATCAGTTGTTTATTTATGCTCGTGTTGATGAATAGCTACTAACATACCAAAGTTTAGCTCCTAAAAAAGTAAAAGTAGAAGTACAGAGATGAAAACTAAAATAAAAGATAATAGAAATATTATTTCCATGTCAGGTCCCACACAATCATGGTGAAAGGAGTGACTTCATAGTTATCAAGTAAAGCATCCAATTAGTGATTTATTTTTGGTTGTGTTATCTGCTGGCGTCGGTCCACACTTTTTTATAAATTAAATTTTCATGAAGATCCTAATGTTCTTTTCATCCGGTAGTATTCATTACCTGCACAAGTCCAACTTTTCAGTGTATTTCACACTCATTCGGATGTATCTTTACCCTATTTCCAGTTTCTCTGCAGAAAATGTCTACAAAACCATGCAGTTAAATAGAAATGAAACCTACGTTTACTCTTTAATGTATTTTAGGTTTAAAGTGAAAAAGTGGCACACCATATAATGAAATGTGCTACTTGGCAGGAGAGAGTGCCATACATCTATTTTAGTGTCCCACATGCTGAATAAAGCTAGGCTAAGCTGAGTGCACAGCTCTGCATGAATGAATGCAATCCAATAGCTTAACCAGCCTAAAAGCTACTGTTTTACAAAATTACTACACCTTTCTGGAAAAACCAAGAGTGAAAGGATGGATAGATGGATGGATTAATGAATGGATGGATTTATCATTACAAAGATTCAGTAGGAGTCCTGATCAAATCCTTAACTTAATATCAATACCTTCTATAGGCAGCCTCAGGGAAACTAACGAGACAACACAAATTAAATGACTGAATGAAACAAACAAACAAACAAACAAAAAAGAAAAGAAAAAAAACACACATCACATGACTGGAATAAATTTCCCAACTCAGAAAACAAGCAAAAACAAATATCAGCAAAGGCCTAAAAGTCTTGCACTTCTGAAACTTTCTTTTACTTTCTTCACTGAACCCTAGAGACAGTTGTCGTTAGGAGGTGCTAATGAAATGAACTTGGCACTTTCCTTTTGACACAATACCTGCTGGAAATGTAGCCTGTTAAAAAAAGCAAATTCCCAACTGTGCAAAAGTGTAAATGAAAACCTAATCACATGGAATGATCATTGTTAAATTTAAAAATAGTGAAGCGGATCAACGAACAAAAAAAAAAAGAACTTAAGACAAAAATATCTATGTGTAATATGTCTTCTTAGGCTGAATGCAAGGCTGGTTTTCATTGAATTGTATAAAACTATAGCTATATGATCTGGAGTAAAAGAAAACTGTTCTTTTTTTTTGATCTAGTGTTAAACAACTCCAGCTGAATGTTGACTGATATTGGATATCACTCCTAACAGTCATCAGGCACAGTTAAATAAGAACATAAAACATTCAGCATGATAGAGATAAAGGGTAAAAATGACACAAAGGTTCTTTTTAAAAGATCTGAAACCCACTTTGTGCACACCCTGCATTTAGCTGAACGCAATACACCCGCTTTTAAAGAATAACTCCTCTGTCCCTGTGTTTGTGCTTTTAACCAAAGGACAAGGCTTTGAGGCACATTGTCTGTTTACTAATGGCAGTGAACGCCTCCATGTCAAACATAGGCAGCTCCCGCTCACAAAGCAAGCTCTGCCTACCTGTTCACCTACTGTGCACGCTAAAAATCTCTCCACTGATGAAGCTAAATATGAGCACCAAAACATCTTCAAAGGAGAATATTCCTCCATTCTTCCAACAGCAAAGGCAAAGGCAAAATATGGAGAAGTGATTAAAAAAAAAGAAAAAGGTCAAGTGGCATATAACTGGAATCTAACTAATCTAACATAGATATTTCATTTATTTTCTATTTCCTCTGATTTATTTTGAAATATTATTTTGCAAACTGACATTTGTACACTTCTCCGTTTAATGCCAAATACTTTTTTACAGTAAATGTGTAAATATTCTCAAAGAATTGATGATTTCTATATAGAGGACAGCCAAAGAATGTGATGAACGGAATTGCTGGATAAAAACCTTTAGATGTTGGGATAGGCAATAAAATAGCAGACCCTGTTGTCTTCTCACATACCCACTTGGAACTGGAACTTCACCAGACTTTCTCATAGCCCCTTGGGATCTCTACAGTCTGTTTTGGTTAAGGGATTGAAGATCATGTTTTAATGGACTTTATTTAGCTGTTTTGACAACATGAATAAATGAAACAACTGAAACTGAGTGAAATTAAGCACAATTAGATATATATATATATATATATATATATATATATATATATATATATATATATATATATATATATATATATATATATATATATATATAGAGAGACTTTTTATGTAAGTTTTTACTGAACAATATCATTGAAATAGCTTTTTCATTTGATCATTTAGGATTAAACATCGTTTGATGGGCAGACTGACATCTCAGTAGCTCATCACTGATGCATCTATAAGGCTGTAGCCTATTTTCCTTTATTTACTTTGGGTCTGAAGTTACCGCCCTGTTTCGGCGGATGTGACGTCATGCCTGTCCATGTTAAATAGGTACAACCGAGAAAACAATTGAAGCTTTATATTTAAGATGGATTTTGCGGATATTGAGAAGCGACCGGCATCCAGCTCAACTAGACACCAATGGTGACAGCACTTAAGTAAAAAAAAATAAATAAGAAAAACTGTAAAAAAAAAAAAAAAAAACTTGTTAAGCTTGAGTGCAGGACAAGCAGAAGATTGGTGCAGTTCTATTTTTTGGCCAAAGGTGGCAGTATCTTTAGAAAACTCTGTAATGTCTCTTTAAATGCTATCTGGTTATATAATAAAATTGTATAATTAATTAATACAAATTATTCAAAATTAATATTATCTCAGTAAATTTGGGGATAAACTAATTTACTAAGCTCTAGCGTCCTTGCTGCGACTCTAGAAAAACAAAACTGTAGGGCCTTTTGGCCTAGAAGACTAACATAGCTTGCAAAAGGCAAATAGCAGCACCTGTAAAGACCATACATACGCATTATTAGGACTGGAGGAACCTCTTATTTAGAGACAAAATGTAAGTCTTTAGAGTTTTCTGTGTAATTTCTGTGTTTTCTGTGCTCTTGAACATGAATCTTGGAGTTTTAACTTACAGGTGTGTGTGAAAGGATTAATATCATTGTTCAGCAATGTTCAGATATTTGTGTTGCTCAAGATGGAAATTCAATTAGATACATAGGAACAAAAATATTGAATGCTACCTCCATTCTGAAGGTTTTGTTTTTGACATTATATTTAACTAAATTGTATTTTATTAATAAACGTAATGAAATCTAATATCCTTAACTAGTAATTGATTAATTAGTTAATTATGTGTATATTTCTCAATGAATTAACTCATGTATATTTCTGTTGTCAAATCTATCATAAACAGCTCTGTCTTAAAGGTGTGTCCTCTGGCGTTCAGCTCAGCCTTAGATGAATCCATCGGGCACCTTACCTTACCGGACCTGCAGTTCTGAAGATTTTGACCTAACCTCAGTGGACAGAGCCTCCCTGCAACATTTGTTATAACTAGCATCAGAGTACAACATATATAGCTGCTCTTAGTTTTAGTTGTTCCTTCCTTTAGTTTTGAGAAACTTAATGTAAATCATTTTAAACCTAATATTGCTGAAAGACTTAAGAACGCTAAGGTAAATAAAAGCAACATAGATACATTTCTACCAAGTAGTACCAGATTCCAACTGATTTACTTTAGAGATAAAACCATAAAATATGCTTTCATAAAACAAATATCATTATCGGAAAAGAGATCTTATTCTTTAAGCTTCTACACTGGCAGAATTCAACTACCGCAGACAGATATATTGCATTGCTATACAGCAGAATATTATTTACTTTTTCTCAGAAAAGGGAAATCTTTAGATCTGTGTATGATCACATATATTCAAAGAAGCTTTTTGATTTTTTTTTTTTATCTCTGGTTACGATTTAGTTGTTTTCTTTATTTTAAAATGAGTTTTGCTATTAATTTTATCATAAGTAAATCAAACGTTAAAATCTGATATAATGGTTTGGATTCTGAGGGATTAAAGCTGCGTGCCGGCAGTACAAAATCAATTCCAGGAATTTGTCTGATAACAACCCGCCTGAGAAGCTGTGGAACATCCTGTGTTTCTGGCTGGTTCTCGATGGATGATGAGCAGCATCCTGGATCAGATGCACGGCTTTTTAATTTAGCTGCTGCATGCTTCAAAACACAGTGACAGAAGTTTTCATTCTGTGATTCAACCTTTCAATAACCCTGCATGAACATTAGCTCCAATGTAATATTTTTCAGGCAGTGACTAAAGTTGCCACGTCAGCAGCTGGCCTGAAGCTCTTTCTTATTTTCTGACTCCTTAAAAGGCCTGAGATGCATCTAACAAAGCAAATACAGATCATTCTATGAAACTATGAGTAACTGAAGGAATGTGTGAGAAGTTAACAATCAGATCCAGAAAGTAGGTTCTGAACAGTTTAAGTGTGAAAACAGGAGTCCATTTTTCTGTGTGGATCAGTGTGTTTTGTCTTCATGTAACCACTAGGTACAGTCCACACGAAAATACATTTTCTGCATCATGACAACCTGTTCTCTTGCAAATCCAACATTTATTTTTCTTTCTGAGCGGATTCTTCTCTTTTAATTAAGTCAAGTTTCTGCTGGATCCTCTCCTGCGGCTAAAACCCCATCCAATTTATTAATGCTGTGAATGCCTAACGCCTCCCACCGACATGAATAAATATTTATACCAAGGCGAGCCACTTTACTTTAATATACTAAAGACATCTTCCTTTCCTTTCAGTGTTTTTCTTAAGAAGCAGCACACGCTGCCATAGAAATCAGAAATATGAGCTTGGTAACTTCATTGAAGGATATTAGATTCAGGGATGAAGATGAAGGGCAAAAGAGTAGAGAGAGGAGCATGTTATCTCAGTGATTAAGCTTGCCAGTGTGGGGGCGGTTCATATATGTGAGTGCGTGTTGCAAACACAGCAGGGGCAGAGCCGGATTAAAGCTGAAAATGCTCCATAGCTGTGAGAGGCATCAATTGGAGAAACGGAGGGAAAGCAAAAACCACACAGAGAAATGAGGTGACACGACTAAAGCTCAACAAAGAATCAAGCGCAGACTAATTTTATAGATATTCACTTAAATGCTTAAAAATGGGCGACAATTGTTTAGCTTTTTTAAGTACTTATCTTAAAAAAAGATCAAGCTATAAGGTTGGAGTATTCAGACAGAGGGATCTTTAAGCAGTCCTTCATGCTTTTATATTAGTTTTATTCGTATTATTATTTATTTTATCACACAAATATGTCTCTATGATTGTTGATATATTTATAAAAACACTGTTTACTAGAGAAATGTGCCTGTGTTTAAGCCTCTCCTCCGTCTCTGATTGTCTGTTCTGTTGCTGAACCATCTTCCTATTCTGATATTCTCCTCTGGGTGGACTGGGGTAATGCATCTAGTTGATTGATACATTTTTTAAGTATAATTTTGTTCTTTTCACCACTGTAATATTTGCTGCTATTTAGTAACATGCATATTTGGGAATATTTAAAGTTGGAAAAATTACATTCTAAGGAAAGAATGAATAGCTTGGCAGCAAAATGTAGTTACACTAACTCTAGTGGGGTTTCATCATACTTTTGTTTATCTCACAGCTTCCACTGTGTAGTGTAGCAGGTGTTTTCTTATTCTGTTAGTTTCCTTTCAGGTATTGCAAAATTGGTAAATATTTACCTCATTAACAATGAATGCATCCATCCATACTGTAATATTCTCCCATGGGAGTTAGGTTTGATTGGGTATCATATACTGTGGTTGGTTTTCTGCTCAAAAAAAACATGGAAAATCTTTGAAAAGTATTCCTCAGAGATGTACGGTTGCCTGCTGGTAACTGTTAACTGATAACTGTTGCAACAGAGCTCCTCTGGTGTAGGCTAACAAACATAATAGCCGTCTCTGCCGGGAGGACAGGCAAGCTGCTGCACTACCCTTTCCTGTTTATGACAGAACAGCAAAATAAACATTACCTCTATGTTTAATTAACTTACCTGTTCAGCAGTAAGGCTGCAGCCTCCATGTTCATTCAATTCCCTCATGAACTGTCTGGAAATTGGTCAAATCTATGCCAATGTTGCCTCACCCTTTCTGTCTATTACCTCTTTTTCTTTTCTTGGTCACCTTCCTTCCCTTCTACCCAAAGAGTATTATCAACCCAGAACAAGTTTATCCTCTTTTGGCAACTGTAATCAAAAATGAGACACAAAATCCTGTTCTAGGATTTCAAAACGCTTTAATTTAGTCATACACTGTCCATTTAATATCAAAATGATATATTCAATCATATCTATCTGTAACTACTACAAACAACATAATGCACCAGAGTGCTTTTTTTCTTTCTTTTTTTTTATCTTATTGTGGTATGAGAAAATGAAAATGCATTAATTCTTTCACCATAAACAAATGTTTATTGTGAGTGTGGCCAAAGACAGATTTTCTGAAGCTCTCTCTCACTTTCCCTTATCTATTTATTTATGGATGTGGATGAAGAAATTATAAATACTGCTCCTATATTTCAGCTGCAATGTGCCATTTAAATGCATGAAATCTGGATTGCATAGGGTTGTTTTGTCCATACCATTTTTATGGCGCGTCATCAGAACACAGCGTCCGTTATCATTCTCTCGATAGGGGGAGAGGCAGGAGCCACAGTGAGACGAGCCGACCTGGCAGTGGTGGCGTCTTTGCTGGGCACAGTCTAACGGTGAAGGGCATCTATTGTGAGCTGAGGGACAGATACAAACAACAAAAAAACAAAACAGTTAATGATTGCACAGAAGATGAGAAAAACGTGTTTCTGTGTGGAATGACGTGAACTAAAAATCCTTTGAATAAGAAGTGATTCAGCTCTGTAAGTCACTCATTTCTTGTTCGTGGGCGTCTTTTATCTAAGTATTAAAAAAAAAAAATCTCACCTTGAGGAAATTGCATGCTGATGAAGCTTTGGTGTGTTTTATCAAAGACTTCTCAGCTTTGTGTCTAAAGACTAAATTCACCAGAAAGAATAGGACCACAACAGAAAACAGAAAAAAAGCCTCCCCACTGCACAGTGTTGTGATCATGACCCTCCTCTAGGCTTAATCAGGTCAGACCCAAATAAAGACTGATGTTCTCGCTATCGGCTCAGATAATCACTTGGCCTCATTACTGTCTATTTGAAAGAATTTAATTCAGATGCATGCACAAACACACACAGATGTCAGAACCAGAGGATGTGATAAGGTCAGAGCAGGTGAGTTTGGCAGCGGAGGGCAGGCAGAGACCAATAATGAGCACAGCGGGGCTGTGTGGTGGGCCCACTTAAAGGTGAACAGCACAGCAGGTGCAGATGCAGTCATAACAGATACAGTATGCGGTGATATAAGCAGGACAGACAGAAGGGGAGGCCAGTGTTCAGCAGCCTTTTGTTGGACCTTTGGCCGTGCCTTCCCTCTGCAGTCAGGTTCTAATCAGGCACTGAAGACTTTACTTTCATCTCTGAAGAGTGCTTTGGAGATTTCACTTTACCTCCATTAGCATACATTTATCTATACATAATGACAAGATTAACTGAAGTCCTTTTATATCTACACTAAATGATTACTGGTTGTGACTCCTGGAAAATCTAGAACTTTTTATTCTTATAGCCATTTCCTGCCTTACTTGTACTGCACATTTTTTCACCAGTCCTTTTTGAAATGGTAGCAAAAAGAAAAATATCTGTTAAGTGATACACACTTGATTTTTGATATAATTGAGAAATTAAGGTACGAATTGATCAAATGCTTTAGCTATTAAGGTGAAATTGCACAGTAAAACAGCAATAAAAATACACACTTTGATTCACAACATGCATATAACTTGTGCTTCTGGAGCAGCAAGTGGTTCTTAGACACTCAACAATTGCTCTTCATCACTTCTTCAAAAAATGATCAGGAACCAGATAATCTTCTGATGAAAGATATAATAAAAATACTAGTAAGTATCCAGGTTACAACTTTCTCCAGTGACTAATTGCATTGATTTTTTTCAAAAAGCATTGACTCTAAATATGATGGTAATATATAATTATCTTTTTTTAAATGGGAAAAATGTTGTTTTATTTCAAAGTAATTTTCCAACAATTTCAGCAACCCTTTGAACATTTGTTTATTCGTATTATTTCCAAGTTTTTTTCTTCATTTTAAAATCTAAAATTATAAATTGCAAAAAGATTAGTTAAAAGGGGCAAATATTCCTTTGGTAGATAATTATTAAATATTAGTCATATTTTCCTTTAAGAAATAAAAAAAAAAGGTCATGTAAATTTTGTGGCTCCTCGAGTTTTTATAGATGAACTGAGGTGAAAAATGACCCTGTGTAAAGGTTGCAGAGCCATGGCCTAAACTGTCTTTAATTGGGCAGTTGTCTGTTAAAATAAGATTTCAGTGCAATCTCAGCCAGTGTCTAATATTGCTTAAGATAAGTAGACCCAAAGTGATAGTAGGACCATCTTAGTGTATAACTCCACCAACAATCGTGGGGCAAAAAATTGGGAAATTTTTACTCATTCATTTTATTTTCATCGATATAAAATCCCCTGTATTGCTTATGATATCCAGAAGACATCCTGTTATTAGAGCGAAACCTGTACTGTTTGAAGTTCATTTATTTGGCTTTACCAAAAAATCTTTTACAGATAAATCATTATTTTTTTCCCCCTTTTAGAAAGATCAGTTATGTAAGGGTTTTGCTAGCCTCCAAGAGATATATGATGAAACTTTTTAAATCTGCAAATAATGAAATAATAAAAACTCATTATGGGTCGTGCGCACTAACCGCTGCGCCACCTGCACGCCCAAAAACACATTATTTGTTGATGCATTTGTATTTCTATTTGAAGGAACATGACGAATGAAGAACATTCATGCTAAAAAAAACCCCACAGACAACAGAACAGAAACCTGAAACATTTGATCATCTGCTCGGCAGCAGCAAAACTGTCAAATATTATATATAACATCGTCCTTGGACGACCTGCCTCAGGAACAGGTGGCAGATGTGCAATCTGAGAAATCTCTTTTGGGTCAGATAACAAAAAAACAAAAAAAAAAACACATTATGACAGCAGGAAACAAGGAAACTGATTTATGATGCTGTGGGCCTACAGGAATAATGTCATACTTAAAATCATTTTTGCACTTTTTTAAATAACAGGGTATTTTGAATGAACATATAATAGAGAACTGAAAGCAGTAAAATTACCTCAGAGATAAGGCCAAATCAAGGCAGAAATGGTGAACTAGACACTAAGGGCCGGATTTATCA
Source organism: Cyprinodon diabolis (assembly GCA_030533445.1). Taxonomy (NCBI): domain Eukaryota; kingdom Metazoa; phylum Chordata; class Actinopteri; order Cyprinodontiformes; family Cyprinodontidae; genus Cyprinodon; species Cyprinodon diabolis. The sequence goes on along the minus strand of CM060069.1, from coordinate 28,638,504 downwards.
AGATCCAATTTTGCGTGCAGTAATTTGCGCTCGCAAACTGGAATTTTGCGCGAGGGGCTGAACCATGGTTTGCGGGTGATTTAACAAGAGTGATTGCGTAACTGGTGGCAGGTGCAAAACTGTTGGAGACGCCCTATTTAAATGATGGTTTTGCGCGTTTTGTGGTTTGCGGCAAAGTAGTTTGTACAAACTAGTGCATTAAGAAATTTAAATCCTACAGTGACCCCCAACAAAAATATATATATATACAGGTGCTGGTCATAAAATTAGAATATCATGAAAAAGTAGATTGATTTCAGTAATTCCATTTAAAAAGTGAAACTTGTATATTATATTCATACATTACATACAAACTCATATATTTCAGATGTTTATTTTGTTTAATTTTGATGATTACAAATGACAACAAATGAAAATCTCAAATTCATCATATCAGAAAATTAGAATATTACTGAAGACCAATAAAAACAAAGGATTTATAGAAATGTTGGCCAACTGAAAAGTATGAACATGAAAAGTATGAGCATGTACAGCACTCAGTATTTAGTTGGGCCTCCTTTGGCCTGTATTACTGCAGCAATGCGGCGTGGCATGGAGTCGATCAGTCTGTGGCACTGCTCAGGTGTTATGATAGCCCAGGTTGCTCTAATAGTGGCTTTTAGCTCTTCTGAATTGTTGGGTCTGGTGTATTGCATCTTCTTCTTCACAATACCCCATAGATTTTCTATGGGGTTAAGGTCAGGAGAGTTTGCTGGCCAATTAAGAACAGGGATACCATGGTCCTTCAACCAGGTACTGGTAGCTTTGGCACTGTGTGCAGGTGCCAAGTCCTGTTGGAAAATGAAATCTGCATCTCCAAAAAGTTGGTCAGCTGCAGGAAGCATGAAGTGCTCTAAAACTTCCTGGTATGTGGCTGCGTTGACCCTGGACCTCAGAAAACACAATGGACCAACACCAGCAGATGACATGGCACCCCAAACCATCACTGACTGTGGAAACTTTACACTGGACTTCAAGCAACGTGGATGAAGTGCCTCTCTTCTTTTCCTCCTGACTCTGGGACCTTGATTTCCAAAGGAAATGCAAAATTTACTTTCATCAGAGAACATGACTTTGGACCACTCACCAGCAGTCCAGTCCTGTTTCTCTTTAGCCCAGGCAAGACGCTTCTGACGCTGTCTGTGGTTCAAGAGTGGCTTGACACAAGGAATGCGACAGCAGAAACCCATGTCTTTCATACGTCTGTGTGTGGTGGTTCTTGAAGCACTCACTCCAGCTGCAGTCCACTCTTTGTGAATCTCCCCCACATTTTTGAATGGGTTTTGTTTCACAATCCTCTCCAGGGTGCGGTTATCTCTCTTGCTTGTACACTTTTTTCGACCACATCTTTTCCTTCCCTTCGCCTCTCTATTAATGTGCTTGGACACTGAGCTCTGTGAACAGCCAGCCTCTTTAGCGATGACCTTTTGTGTCTTGCCCTCCTTGTGCAAGGTGTCGATGGTCGTCTTTTGGACAACTGTCAAGTCAGCAGTCTTCCCCATGATTGTGTAGCCTATAGAACTAGACTGAAAGACCATTTAAAGGCTTTTGCAGGTGGTTTGAGTTAATTAGCTGATTAGAGTGTGGCACCAGGGGCCATCAATTTTGAACCTTTTCACAATATTCTAATTTTCTGATATGATGAATTTGAGATTTTCATTTGTTGTCATTTGTAATCATCAAAATTAAACAAAATAAACATCTGAAATATATGAGTTTGTATGTAATGTATGAATATAATATACAAGTTTCACTTTTTAAATGGAATTACTGAAATCAATCTACTTTTTCATGATATTCTAATTTTATGACCAGCACCTGTATATATATATATATATATATATATATATATATATATATATAAAGAAAAAACTTTGGCAACCTTTATTCCCCAAGGTGGTATGTGGCTGAATTTCTACTTCACTGCAGTAAAAAAAAAAAAAGTGTTTTGTATTGGCCTGTAGAAAAATGCACATACCAAATGGCTCACAAGAAGTTACTGTGGATAAGATGACGCATCCCCGCAGCATTGGCATGTTGCTCCACAGGCGCAGGGGGGAGGTCTGGTTTCTCCGTTAGGGCGTCAGGGCGACAGGGCGACATGGCATTAGAAACGTCAGACAGCACTTCTGAAAAACTAGATTGGGAGATCCAATGTTGCAAGGAGTTTTGTGATATCTGGTGTTGCGTGGGTCCTCCTTGAGGCTGGCTCCAAATCCATTCGGAGTTCCCCCAACAGCTCCAAAATGGCAATGCTGGATAAACGATATGTTTTGATGATTGTTTCCTCGTTCATTCCAAAAATACTCACACGGAGTGAAAAAATGCGTTCTCTGCGTCTCCTTGCTTCATTTCGATGTCTCCGTCTTGCGACAATAACCGCTGCCATGTGTGCGCAATTACGCATACAGACCATTTGCACCTTCTTTTGAAACGTGTTAAATATAGAGTCAGATACCGTTAGCAAAATAGCTTTCAGGTTTGATAAATCACTTTGCGAGTGCTAAATTAATATATTTACATGTTCTCCTCCCACAGGACGCACTTTTGCGTGTAAACGCCCCATATTGCATATTCATTGCAGAAAAAGTACTAAATGGATAAGAGGCGCTATTTAGCACGTTTTAAAGACCAAATCCTTTTAGCACGCTGTTGATAGATCAGTTTGTACATTTTTTAGCGTGCGCAGTGAAATAGCTCACGTTTTTATACACGCAAACCTTTGATAGATCCGGCCCTAAATCTTCCTTCACAGACCTATAGTTTATAGAAAACCTGTGAGATGGGCTGATTGAATAAAAATATAAGAAGATCAAGGCCTCAGGATGATCCAGAGAGATAACGTTATTCCATCTTACATAACTGTAGCTGGCATCTTTATAAATTTAATGACAATAAAATAAAACTCCTAGGCTTCGAATGATTGTCCCCAACATAAATGACAAACGCTGTACTTGCCCTTTCATTCTCCTGGGCTTTTTTTTTTTGGGCATGTTTGCATAAAGCTTTGATGACCGTTAAGGTTAAACGGAACTAGTGATCAATTCTGTCGCTTCAACAGAATCATGAAACAGCTAAAACCTCTAATCTATGAAAATATCCATCATCACAAAGTCTCTCTATGAAAACAATTGTTATAAAAAAAAATTAAATATCAACTTTGCTGAAACTTAATATGCAGCGAGAATCTCAACACTTCTGGTCAGAACTCCATGTGTTATTCATGTGGGAAGCAGATAATTTTCCTCCAAAGACACATTTAATCAGGAACACAGAAACAAGCCAAACTGTGAGGCTTTCCAACAGAGAAAAAGAAAACAAGAGTGACGCTGGGGTGCATTTTAAAAGATTTAGACCTCTGTAAACGCAGGAAGGGGGTCATTTACATTCAAAAACCAGGTAGAAGTATTTATTTATCAGCACAAGTAATTAAAAAGTCAAAGAAATGTGTGCCTCGCAAATTCAGACATCTCAATAAACAGAAAAAAAATACTGCAAAACGATTAAGTGAGAGGATGAGACATCATATAAAGTAACTCCTTAATGTAGATCAGGACGTACGGTCTCAGGTTAGTCACAAGAGTGAGAGCAAATTGCGTAACGCAAGGACTCAGAAATTAGTCCTTGGATTTAAGTGGAGAAAAAAACAACTTTGCTAACCATCTGCTGCTGTTGCCAGGCTTTGCGCTCAGCAGAAGCTTAGCCAGGAAAAAAAATAAAAAATATGAGAGCAAAACAGAGGCATACATTCTCCCAAAGCTCTCAGACCAACACATACATGCAAGCATGTTTATTTTGGCTCATTTGAGCTGTTCCCTAGATAAATAAGATAAATGACATAATATTCACCTATGTGTACTCATGATTTTGGTGAGCAGATTCTTCCTTTTTTTTTTCTCAAAGGAAAAGTAGGAAACACACCCATTGTTAACAGTTCCTGACTCAGATAGCAGACAGGAAGTAAGCCAAGCACTCTAAATCAAGTGGAAACATTAAAGAGCTCAGCTTCGTTGCCCTGCACTTAATATAACCAGTGAGTGTATTTCCACTTGGCAGAATGATAAAGGGCTTTAGAGGACATGTTTGTACATTTGTGTTGAGCTTTTGGAGGTTCTACTTCAGTCTCCAATTACTAAAATCAAACAAATGTTTGACCGGCCCATTTCAAAGTGTTTGTTTTCATTAGCCTCAGCTGAGGCAAAACCTCCACTGCACACCTGTATACTGTAGGAGTTTTGCTTTAGGCATTGAACATGCATGCATATTTTATGATTTTTTAAATACAGGGTAAATTGTGGTTTTCCCCACAGATCAGTACAGAGTCACTATCCATCCATACATCCATCATATATTCCGTCATGGTGTTGGTGAGCCCGGCGCCTATCTCTTGCAGTCTATGGGTGAGAGGCGGGGTAAACCCTGGACAGGTCGCCAGTCTGTCAAACCAAGAACTTTCTTGCTGCAAGGCAGCTGTGCTACAAACTGTAACACCCCCGCCCCCTGTACAGTCCCAGTACTGAGTCGCCATTTTAACATTTTTTTTTCCTACATGCTGCATCTTGCTCAACTTTTCCAGGTGCACGTCACTCTATGCAGATGAGCTTTTACTGTAAATCTTAATAAAATCTGCTGAATTAAACGGTTTTGCAAATCTTTCAATTTGAGATCAAATGTCAAAACAGAAAAAAATTCCTTCCATTAGACAAGAATTTCTGGTCACCCACACATCACTGAGTCTCTTCATGCTAAACAGGGCTTTCTGTCAATGAAGCTATTGCTGAAGCACAACCTCAAGTTACGAATGGGTTAAAATGCCGTGGCATGATGAAGTTCCACAAAACATCTCAAAAGGTTAAATTAAAACTATTCTGCCAAAAGATGAGTCAATCAAAATCTCCCCAATGATTAACTTGCCCTGAATCACGTAATTGGTTCAGGGCAAGTTGGTATCGATAGTTAATCTTTTACTCAATAAATAAAATCATAAACGGAAGAATTGCAAAAAAATATAAAAAAATAAACAGTAGACATCTGTAAGAAGCAAACTGTTTTGCCACAGTGCTGTATTTCCCCTAAAGTTACGGAAAACGGAAAACGGAAAACATACCTTACCATGATTTCACACCCAAGGTAGGTGCTAAACCAAATGTTTTTTTTGTTTTTGTTTTACTGCAAAGTATTCTTAGACACACTAAGATTCTCAATGCTTTAAAAAAAATTGCAAGATTATTCCTAAAAAAAAGTCCTTATCATTATGATTAATGTTCATAATCATTATATTCAAATATGTAAAGTTAAGTTCAGGTTGATTTCCAACAGTGTGAGGAAACCATCATGATCATTCTAACATGATAAACTGTAATAGACGTGAGCAAGGAATGAAAGCATGCAACAAATGTTTACACATATAGATAGATTTCTTTGTTCTGCCAAACCAGTTTCTACTGCTGGGAAATTATCTATGAACTTTCCGATTCATCAGAGCCAAATTTATCCACACACACACACCTACAATGAAAAAAAAAAAGAAAGAAATGTACTGTCATAGGAATAAAAAGAAATGTCTGATTTAGAAAAAAAAATTCTCATAAAACTTTGGAAAGTCCCAAACTTTATTTAAACAACTACAGTATATAAACGGAAACTGTTTATGTCAGTGCTGTTTGGATACAAGTGTGAAATAGTGGTTTCTGATCTAATGCAATGGACTCCTACGCTGTAGATCTCTGGTGGAAAGTGGTGCATGACTTTGCACCTGTTGAGCTCATTTTGAGCAGGCTCATACATACAAACGGCCTCCCAGGAAAGGCAGAGGCAGGAAGTGAAACAATATTTCTAAAAGCAGACAGAGGTGAAGGTAAGAAGGAAGTGCGAAAAGAAAAACAAAGTTAAAGATATCTGCTGCTGTGAAGGAATGCAAGTTGGCAGAAGAATGACGAGAAACCAGATGACGAGAAAACCTCGTCTGCTTTTTTTCATTCTTAGTCTGTGATTGTGCCATTAATTTTAAGGTTACCTATTATGTCAGCTAATTAGGACTCTAAGCAGATAGACAATGAAGAATAAATAACAATGAAGTTAAGCACTCTTTACCACAGCATACACAGTTCATATATAGCCGGAATGCTAGATGCTTATAAGATATCCTGGCAATTTTAAAATCTTATATAGCAAAATGCTTCTCTAACCCATGATAGTCAGACCAAAAAAGGATGCAGTACTGCTTCAGTCACGGATATCTTACTCTTTATTTAGAGATTGGTAAATATGACACCGGTTTTCTTGGTAAGGATGTGGCTACACGTAGTATATATGCAAAAAAACTGGAGCACTGAAACCTGCTGATACAGAGCTTCCCCATTTCTGAGTTTTAAGACCACAACGGGATGGAGGCGCGGTTTGAGAAGACGGCTTTCTCTAGTCTTAGGTCTCACCTCAAAGAAATAATAAAGAAAACGGGGACAAAATGTCTAGAGAAGGAGCGGGTAGAGGGCTGGTTTGGGGAACCACCTTTAAACCTTGGCTGTCTGCTGCTTTTTTAAAAAAATTGTTTCAATTGAAAAAACTGCAAAGGAGACAATGAGATAATTCAATACCACTGAATAAATCTTCTGGCTAATTTAATGGCTGCAGCGGGGACCATTGCAGTCAGGTTCTATGAGGCTGCCAATGTCAAACCCCAAAAAACACAAAAAGCAGAGAAACAGTGGCATTTTAAAACTGGATCAGCCACTTTTTTTATATTTAGCCTGTTGACTTACCGTACTTCCTGAAAAGTCAGATTTCTCATAAACCGAGTCCTTTCAGCAGCTACCTTTTTCTAGTCTGCCATAGGAAATTATTACCACTTGCTTTAGTTTTTCTGCTAGATGTCCTTCCTGATCCCATTGAAATTCAAACCCCTGAACTGATTAGTTCCTCATTCCAGAGTATTTATTCTTCATAGTTTCAGGTTGATTCCAGATTAACCTTTTTTTTTTTTTTTTTTTTAAAAAGGGGATTTATGAATAGCATTAGATACCTTAGATAACGTAAGGTCTGTGATCGAGAATCTGTTCCTCAAATTTTTGGAATAAATTTACTTATTTAAAATTTTCTTCATTGCTCATTTCCACTTCTATGTTCACTACCTTAACCATTACAGGCTAGAGATGGAGGATAAAATCAGTGTCAGTTCCTTGCGAGGTGGACAACAACAATTCAGCACACTGGGATGGGTTGGGGGGAAGAGATTACCAGCCATGAGGAAGTGAGCAAGAAAAACAAGCTGTGCAATGAAGGGAAGATGACTTAGAGAGTGGAGAGACAACATTCAGGCTACATGAACACAAAATATAAAATATTTTGTAACAGAATGAATGTGAGAGGCAAAATAATGTTTTGTTTGTTTTTTTTATTTAAGGCAGGATCCTAAATTCTCCATCGCTATTGGGTATCAGTGTCTTAGGGCTGGTCATCTCCTCTTTTCTCCCTTCTAGAATATACATTTTTGTTATATTGTATAAGTATATATTGTTAAAACACTTTACAATACAGTATTTTATTGTTTATCTTTTAACTTTTCCCTATTATGTTATTCTTATACATTTTCCTAAGGTCCACATTTGTGTGACCATTTTTTTTCAATAACCTTTTTGCTGCTATAAACACCAGAATTTCCGCACTGTGGGACAATAAATAGATTTTTTTATTATATTCTAAAATAAAGACAACTGGCTATAGGTTGTTTTATGTACATCTGCATTGAGGATATTTTGACAGTGATTTAACAAGAAAGGTTTCCAATGCCTAAAATATGCATGCATGTACATTTTTACTAACTCTAAAGGGTTTAAATGTCTGCCGGTGCTCTCTCTTGACCTTTCCTAGTTTTTAATACATGAAACAAATTACTGCTGTGCCTGCAGGACAGAGAAGGTGAATGAAGACCCTGTGAGGAGAATGCGACTGTGTATGCAAACAGGAGACTGCGTGTGGAACTTAAGGATGTGACTCGTTAAAGCTTAATCCTGGTGAGGGAAAAAGGCCACGGGCAGAGGCTCACTGAGTAATAAGCTCCCTGATCTGAAGTGGGCTGTGGAATAACAAACGTGGCAGCACAACAACAATCGGTCTTAGTCAGAATTTTGAGGAGAAGGTGTTCTCTAACACTTGACACAGTGGGGATGATCTCAAAAATACACGTCTTTGAGAGAAGAGACAAAAACAAAACAGAGTGAGCTTGTAGGATAAAAAATACCTGCATGCTTTTATCAATCTGTTTCTTAAAAAATCTAATAAAGATAGTTTATGAAGGCAATTGCCTGAATGGGGGTTTTGAATAACTTCCACATTCAGATATCAGCGTTCAGGAAGATCTCAATGGCATATTAATACTTAACGATAAGAATAATAATTGAACTTTTTTTTATCTCGCAGTGGAAAAAAATTATGTCTGCATTTAACCCATCCCCTTGGGGAGCAGGGGGATGCCATTGTGCGGCCCCCGGGGAGCAGTGTGGGGTTAAGGGTCTTACTCAGGGACCCAGACTGTGGGAGTAGGGCTCGAATTCAGAACCTCAGCTTTCCAAGCTCTATGCAAAAACCACTAGGCTGCCACTGATAGGTCAGTGTTTTACTGAATCAACTGCAGAGACCTGAAACCATTGAGTGGGATTTTCTTTTTGCTAAAGTATGTTTACTAACTGCACTGCTGTGGTTCCTACACAGCTTTTCTTTGCTGCGATTTCACAGAGAAATGGTGGGAGAACGAGCGATCCCGACAGCTCCTGTGATTTCCACACAACATATGCGAACAATAGCCCACATACTGCAGCTCTGCCGCTCACTGCTATGAGCAGGCTGTGTTCAACTGCAACAGTTGTCACGGTGAAAACAAATCAAAGCCTCTGACTGCAGACGAGGCCAAGCATATTTTCTGCACACGAAAAGGCAACAAGACCCTCAATCCTGCAGCTTTTTGCTTCCAGAAATCATCCTTCCTTGTCCTGCACCTCTAAAAGTATTCACACCCTTTTTTTTTTTTTTTTCTAATATTAGCCCCTATAGCAAACACAAAATGCCATGTATTTCAATGAATCCAATGTGGATTAATGCAATTTCACAGAGCATTATTTTAGGGCTAAAACAATGAATCAGATTACTCATTAATAATTGAATATTGAAATAATATCAACTAATTTAGTAATCGACTAATCATTAACTGAAGGATAGAGACTCATAATGGTGCCTTTACGTGACTGCAACTCACTTAGAGCAGTAATTATATCAAAATTGTGAAAAAAGAAATATAAAAAGTTTGCATTTAAGATAAAAATAAAAAAATATACTTTTTCTACTTTCCATATGTTTTATCCAGATCTCCTCTAGTGGAAAAGTTTTAGTTTCACCTGGTTTATTTACATGAAAAGTCTTCTTTAAGGAAGCTTTTGCTATCTGATTATTAATTAATCTAAGAACATAATCAACAGATTAATCGTTTTGCAAAATAATCGTTAGTTGCCTACATTATTTAATCCACCACTCGATACAGGTTATGAACACCGCACAGCCCCCTGAACATACCATTCCAGTGAAACATGGTGGTGGCAGCACCATGCTGTGGGAATGTGTTTCTTCAGCAAACACAAGAAAGATGATTTGAAGAAATGCTCAACTAAGAACGCAGAAGGCTTGAAACAGGGAAGGAGGTTGGAACGATTAACTTTAAACGTTGAGCCAGAGTTATGATGGAATGGCCTAGTCAAAGTCTTCATCTGTGCAGAAAAACTTTTATCTGTTATGTGGCATAACCTGGAAATGACTGCTGACTGATTCTTTCGACCCACTTACACTATTCTTGAGTCTATATGTGTGAAGCTGGTGGGGAAATAATCCAACAAACTAGCAGATGTTATTGCTGAAAAACAAATTGATGTTGCTTTATGTTTGTTTGAAAAGATAGAACGGTGTCAATATATTAGCAAACCCCTTGTACAATGATTTATATTTGCTGCTTTATTATTAAAGTGGTGGGATGTGAAATGTATTCTCCAGTGGACAGCTCAGTAATGCTGCATTAATTAAATTAACTACAGTCTCCAATTTCTGCATTTGTTTAAGTCGGTCATATATAAACAAACATCATCACAGAAAAATCTAATTAAGTCAGAGCAACCAGAAGAAAATGGTCAAATATCAGAGTTGAGATGTAAACTGCAGATATCATGAGTGAAAATTTGTCTAAAATGGTAAAAAAAAAAAAAGAGAGAAGTACATTGTGGTCTATTCTTTCATCTTTTACATCATTTCACCTTCATATCCTTCCGACCTCAGTGGTTTCCATCAAACAGTTACGGCTGCTTCAAATAGAGGTAAATTCACCACAGCCTTTGTCAGTGCCACGTCACCAAATCCTCAGTGCTCATGCCGATCGTGTCTGGGGGGGGGTTTCTGTGTGTCTGATAAAGGCTAAAGATTAAACGTGACGGTCCAGCTGTTGCTTTTCCCATCATTTTTTTTAACAGGCTGAGAAGTAGATTAACTTCCCTGTCTGTGTAAACATCGAGCTGTTCCATTTTGATATATACCCTGAAGCAAATAGCATTAATAAATCCCATGGTGGCTGACAAGTCTGTCAACATACAACCCAGAAAGCAAAATCGAAAAATAAACTGATGGATATTTAGATTTTCTCACAGCTCAAGGGGAATGATCTGATTAAGTATAAAATAAAATTAAAAATTAAAAAAAATCACAGAGCAGCATTGCAGTTACTTTATTTCACAGGGTTAAAATAATTATCTATAAAATCACAGAGACAGTCTTAGATGGTTTGGGGCCCCAGTTAAGTTCAACAGGCATAACAGCATCACTGACCACCCCTCACTTTATATATTCTTTTTTTTTTCTTCATTTTTGTTTGGTAATCAATATGGTTTATTGTTAGCCAACAGAATTCAACTAAAAGCATAACAGAATCTTCTTGAATAGATCTTTAGTCACTTTAAATGTTCTTAAATAAAAAGCTCAGTTTAAACCTTTTTAAATATATACTTAAAAGGTGTGTATATATATATATATATCCTTTAGAATAATTTCTAAAAAGCCTTCCTGAAATTAGATGGAAAACAGAGTAAAGCTCTTAATTAAGAATTATTTTTCTCCTAACTAAATATTTAAATACTCTGGAGGTATTAAATGATTCTTTATCTGCAATTGATCGGTTGCTTAAAGAAAAAAAAAGATTTTAAGTAATTTAACAACTAAATGTCTCAGTAAAACTAAACTCTACCTATTTGGATTCAAATTCTTTTGGCAACAGGAGTCAGAAACCTCATATGTTCCTGTAGCTGACCCAATTAAATCACATCCCTAATTCAGTATAAATTAGATTTTCTGTTAATATCTGCTTACAAGGAAAATGATTAAAGTGACAAGGGAGGGAATACTCATATCCCGTATGCTCTTATCTGTAAGCAGCGGTTTAACCTGTCCATTACATAACAAACGACTACAATAAATGTTCATTAATTAAAACAATGCATCATCTATGTTATATTAAAATGGCTGATGTTGTGTTCCACTATAAATAGTCACATTCTTACTGGTAACAGGGGATCTAGCAGCTGTTGGTTACTTTAGGGCAATTTCTGTTCAGTTTTAGGTTTTATTTAATGTTTGTATTTACCTGGGAAGCTGGCGCTGACAGGGATGAAGCTCAGCAGCAGCAGAAACAGCAGCGGAGCGGCGGAGAGCAGCAGCAGAGAGGCCCGCTGCAGGTGGCCGCACCGTGGACCGGAGCGCAGCAGCATCCTGGGGTCTTCTGCTTGACGGAGGTCCGGAGAATGTTGCAGTCAGTCCCCCATCACTCTTATTTCAGTCTCTGTCTGCTTCGCTTGTTTTTTTTCTTGCGTGTTTATAGACAGAGGCAATAAGCAGAGCGCAGTTTGATCCACACGCACGGACTGCGCTGCGTAATCCTCAGCAGGGCTAAAGATAGTGTGGAGGAGGAGGAGGAGGAGGAGGAGGAGGCGGAGGAGGCAAGTGTTTGAAATGATGCCTTCATGACTCCCTCGTAAAATTCAAAATTATACATGCACTGGGTAAATCCCAACAAAAAAGCTACTTTCATTTGAGTAAACCTTTTTTTTTCATTACATAAATTTATAACACGCACACTGATATATATTCCAAACCTATATTTCTGTTAATTTCGACTGATGTAGGTTTTTAGACCTTTATGCATATTTAAAGGTATAGTGGACATGGACGGAGCTAGATGGGCGGCCAGGGGTGGCCATGGCCCCCTACCATTTTTTTTCATTTCTGTGGTGGATCCTACGGAGGGTAAAAAAAAAAACAAAAAAAAAAAACAGCCGGTCGAAATCCGTGGGCGCGGATTGATAAACTGAGCGCACGGTTTTCCAATCCGTGCGCCCAGATTAAGAAACTGTGCTTTCAGTTTATTAATCCGTGCCCGTGGATTGAGAAATTGTGCTCTCGGTTTATTGATCCGTGCGCTAAGATCAATAAACTGTGTGCCCTGCTTTGCATTCCGTCTGCACGCAGCTGCTCCGGAACCTTCAGAGTTCCGGAGCCAGAGTTCTGGAACCTTCAGAGTTCCGGAGCAGTACATAATATTAGTACATATGCACAGCAATGTACTAATACTAAAGATAAGTACAGAATTCCTGCTCTTTTCAGAACTAGATTTTGTGTTATATGGGGTAAAGAGAAAATAATGTGTCTGCAAATCATCTAGTAGTCTTCAGTGAAATCATAAATAACTATTTTAGTAAAAACTTATTAAATAATCAATTAATGTAGATAGTAGTACTTGTAAATGTCAATTTTATGCATAATGATTATTGATAAAAATAGGTAAGTAAGGACAATGCAAAAGATGTTCACCCCTGAACTCTAACCTGAAAGAATTGGTCCACTTTATTCTAGAAAGCATGGATGTTGAAATATATGCATCTATTTGTTAGGAAAGGCTGTAGGAAAGTATAGTTAGTCTTTATGTAGTAAATATGGACGTTGTGCTCATTAATCTTCCTGTTTGAACAGTGTAGATTGACCCACAGGTTCTGGCGCCGATCCACTTTCGGCCAATCCCTCAGTGTACATAGGTTAATGCCTGGCCACCCTTATAAAAAAAATTCTAGCTACGCCTCTGATAGTGGAGGATGTTCTTTTTCTGGGTGGATCATCATAACAGGCGGTCAATCATTCTGGTGATATATTTCCGTAAGGCCGTCCTAAATGCCCGTCCCCATCTTCACTTAATAGGGGTGAGTCTGATATAGTGTAAAATTGCAATCTTCTTTTGGAAAATAAGTTTGTATGAGTGATGCAAACAGAAGCTTTTAAACAGAGTGTGCAAAAGGAGAAATTGGCTCATGCATGCTCTTGCGTGCAATTAATAGGTGTTCCCTCTTGGGAGCGGGTACAGGGTTGTGCATGTGCATTTTTTTTTTTTGTAAGTGGAGAGGGAGGGTCTTTTCAAATATTCACGAAAATCCTCCACTGTACCTCTAAAACAGCAATCATTAAAATGAAATAACGTCACCATTAATTAAATACGAGTTTTTCCAAGAATACTGGCTTCAAACTGGTTTTAATGTGTTAAAGCTGAATGTGTTTAAACCCAAAATCATTCATATTCATTTTAAAGATTAATTTGCTCCACCCAGAGGTGTATTCCTGATGGAAAATAAGAGTTTATTTGTAGGTAATCAAACGATGTTGGCACAAGAGCTAAAAGAGGTAGCCAAATACATTTGGAAAGAAATTATGTTTTCTTTTTCTTTACATCTTTTAAAAAGTTGCAGGTTAGAAATAATGTAAACTCTGTTTTTTGGCATCTGAGAAGTCAACCTGCCTTTTTGTATCTTCACTTTTTGAAGTATAAAAGCCTTTATTCTTAATATTTAGCTCTCCCCTTAAATCCTGTGTCAGATTTAAGTCACTACAAAAAGTCATGGTGCTTCATATTAAAAACTACATATTTGTTAAATTGAAAACATCACATTAAAACTCAATTAGCCCAAATTACAAAAAAAAAAAAAAAAATCTTAATTGGAGTGTACACCCTAAAAAAAGAGAGGTCAATACAACAAAACAAGTAGTAGTTAGAAAAACCAATCTAATTTGGTTGTGTTTTTAACCAATCTATATTTGTAAAATGGAAAACCAACACAAATTGGTCACTTTGACCAAAATATTGGTTCAGTAGTGACCCACCAACCCTTTGGCTGTAAAGCAAACTCCTGCATTAAAGGCCACTATCCCTGCTAATGCTTTTTGAAATTCATTAAAAGCCAATTATATCCAAGGTAAAAGCCAAGATTTGCATGCTGTACATGTACACATCATTGTAATTGTTCTCTAGGTCCATAACTATTACACACTATACTTGACTACAGCCAACCAGTGGGAGTAATAAACCATCAGTTGCCATTTTATTTGGTTGTTTGGTTAACCAATTAAATTGCTTGATCCAAAACCAATGGCTTGGTCAGTTTCTAACCATTATAGTGGTTAATCTAACCAAAATTGGTATAACCAGCTAGATTGGTTGTTTCTCCAACCAATCCATTCTTAGAGTGAACAATTCAGTCATACAAGTGTATCATTAGTGTTCAACAAGGATCTGCATGCTATTATTATTACAGATATGTTTATTCTTGTTTTTGTATATTGCCTTAAAAATTATTGTCTTTGTTCTTTTACTTCCTCTTTATGTGAGCTGAAAAAGGACAGAAGCTATAGAAAATCTTAAGACCATCATTTTGTACAGGGAATCAAATTCCAACACTTATGGTTGACCCCTACACTGGCCCTTTTTTAGATAACGTAAAGTAAGCAACACCAAAACCAAATAATGTTGGAGTAGAGCAGAGTACCCCAAAAATATGTCCTTTTATGCCTGAAAACATATTTTGCATTGGGCATGTTGGGGTTATTATGATTTCTGTTGTTTTTATCATTTTATTCATTTATATGTTTTATATTGCTCTCAATCATTTGTTTTTCTATATGTTACTCTTATCATTGGAAAAGTGTATGAAGGTCATAAGACAGTCAAATGTTTTGCAAGAATGCTTTCCTGTAGTTCATTTGAGAAGAAGAGAAGTGAAAAATCACATACTGAAACCAGGCAAGATTTTTGCCTTTTTGAGTCAGAGTCCCATGCACTCTAAGGGGGTTGCCCAAGCTTGGATGTGGCTTCAGTTGGTGGCAGGGGGCTGGGGCAGGTTAATCCATCATATTTTGTTAACAGGCTGTTACTGTAACTTAGCGTATAACTTATTTCGTGAGATGACTTGTCACTTGCTTGTTGTCGGTTGGAGCAGTTCATTTGAGCTGGAGCTTTTTGGACTGTAGAGGGTAAAGGTACCAAGGGACTCACAGGGTTGAGGTCCCTGATAAAAGTGCTCTCGGAGCAAGGCTGAGAGAGCCATAAGGTTAGGGTACCAAGGGAATAAAAGGGTTGAAGTCCCTGAGAGAAGCGCTTTTGGAACAAGGCTGTTGGAGCCGTAAGGATACCTAGGTTATGGGATTGGAGTCCCCAGAGTGCGCAAAATAGAAGTGTAAACCGGTAATAGATATAAATAATAATAATAACACAACACAGTAGTAAAATAAATAAATAAAATAACATAAAAAGAATAAAATAAAAAATAATAAAAAATAGGCCTAAATGAAAATTTAAAACATTTTTAAAAAATCGTTTAAAAAAAATGGGAAAACCTTGAAGCAAAATATCTTTGCACAAAGGAGATGAAAAATATATATGGGTCGAATAAACCGAGACCACTTAAAATATCTTGAACAGTTATATCAGCTTTACAGCCTCAGTGGGCTGCTGTTTGCAATGCCATGCACACTGATTTTAAAAAGAGGGCTGATTATGCCCATTTGTCCACTGTATTACAAAAACCAGGAGAAAATGTGGATGATTACAAAATTAGATCTTTAGATTAGATTTATCAGGCACAGCTTAAAAATGGTTTAAAAAATGGGTTCCAGGCACACATTAGTTCCTGGATCAGAAAGCATTTGGTAAAGCACAGAACAGCTGATGTTGTGAGCTAGGCATGCAGCTAGGCATGCAGCTGAAGTTACCAAGGAAAAGGGAAGTGGAAATGGAGGCAGAGGAGAAGTGTTTTACACTTACCTAGATGAGTTAGAAGTGTTTGTGAGAGAAAACAGAGGCAGAGGTAGAAGTGGCCAGCATCAGGGGCGTTTGTTATGTCTGATATATGTTTCACAAAATGAGGAAGATAAATCTCCCATTGATTCTGAAGTTGTAAGGAGCAGACAAGAGCAAGCCCCACTACAGAACAAAATGATTGGATCAAACAAGGAGCTACTAAGACAGACAGTGGAATTTACCAAGTTTGTGACAAACCTGTCTTACCAAAAAGTTTGTTCAGAACTGCAGCTATTTTGAGCCATGGGCCTTGCCATGTCTCAACAGCAGGGATGTGTAATGTTATACATTTTACTACCTATGGATTTCATTCTTATGCAAAGAGTTTTATGTAAAGCATGTATCACATGCATAAAACATAACCCACAAGGCAACATGAAACCTAAGAGAGGACAGTTTCCTCCACCCAAATTTCCATTTCAAAAGATGCACATGGATTTTTTTTTCATTGGAAAAGAGTGTATAAAGGTCATAAGACAATCAAATGTTTTGCAAGAATGCTTTCCTGTTTTTCATTTGAGAAGCAGAGAAGTGAAAAGTCATAATCCTGACACTTTGTGTAAAGCATATACTGAAACTAGGCAAGTTCCCTTTCTTAAAAGTTCATGCTATGTCTAAGCATAACTGCGTAACTGAAACTAATGCTGTTGACGGTTCAACTCTGGACTCCCCTTTGCAAAGCATTTCAGGAAAAATCTTACACTGTCTTTGTTTCCATTTTTTATAGGTTAAGGTTGGGGAAACTTAACAACCCTAACAGGGCACAATCAGCAGACGTTGGTGTACTCCTTCGCCATCTTCATGTTGTTCAAGTTTTAAGGCATTAGCTCCCTTTAGTGAACTCCAACATTCTAACTGTATTCTGAGCACTCTTATGTCTCATCCCTTATGGCATCAAATAATTATCAGTCCTTTATCACATCAGATCCTGGACTTTTACTCTTTTTCACACTGCAGTTCAAGAAATGCTAACTTGCTGGTCTTGTTAAGGTAAATTAAAAAAAAAAACTTAAGTTTACTGACAAATACAGCAAAAACAACTTGTAAAAAAAAGAAAAAACAGAAATAAAATAGAGCACACCATTAAATGCAACCAGATTAACCTCTTGTACTCCATAGAAATTTATAAAGTTATAGTAGGCTACATGAATTCTCCCTTTTAATTAACATAAATAGCCAAACATGTACCTATAAATATTTGGTGTCTGAAAATAAGGTGTGGGGGCCCAAAATGAGCCGCTAACCCTGGGAACCATTAATGCAATAACTGTCACTGCAAATGACAGCAACTGGACATTTAGTTTATTATGGATTACAGGGTAGCTAACACCTAAATAAATAAAAGTGAGAAGTATTACTTCAACAGAAAAAGGAAGATATATTCATAATATTTTTTAGGATCTATTGTTAAATTCATTTTAAGGTTTCAAAGCTCAGTTTGTTCCAAAAAGTTTAGGCTATTACAAAAAAAAAAAAAAACTGAGTTGGTAATTTCTAATAACCTCGAAGATTTCAACAATTAAAACTCAAATGGTTTAACATGAAAATCCAGTTATGGTGTGACAACTCTATGACTCAGAAATCATACAATAAACTTTAATTTTAATTTCCCTCAGCGCTCCCATTAACTATGACCGACACTTTCCCGCAGCACCTGAATGCATCACTTTACTGGAGGCAGCAGCGCCATGGCGCAGAGGAACCAGTTTACTAAATGACGTCCTAATTAGTTTACCTCATGACGCAAACTGAAAAAAATCTCTCGATTATTATTATTAAAGTGTTTTCATATGAAGCAATTTTCCAACAACCAGGGGCTGTTTGAAATAACCTTAGTGGCGATAAAGCAAAGATTGGAGATTTATTTTGTTCCTAAAAACAAGGGTTATAGGTGGTGAGCAGAGTTCTGATCACTCAGTGGTTTTTTAAAAGGGGAAATCCAAAGCTCAGTTAAGGGAGAAAAAAATAGTAAAGATGAATTATATGTAGATCAGCATTACTCTAAAACCACAACCCCACAGTAGCATTTACTTACCTTTAGATTTCCTTCTATGATGTAACTTTCTCTATAGTAACAGAAAGATGTGAAAGAAGTATAGTTTTTATACGCCCACTTTGACTGGTAAACTTGCATGAAATCTTCTGTGGAAGAAAGGTTCACCTCAACAGAACTGACAACCTTACCGCCATTGAGAAATTATTAACAAAATATAGACTGGAGGTAGAAGTTTACTTACGCTGAATTACGTTTACCTATAATTTAGAGGGTCCAATTTACAATAGCTTTGCTCAAAAATGCACAGGTTTTAATCTTTCATCTTTTTTTTAATTCACTTTATAGATTGCACCGGTACCACCTGAAGTGAAACCAACTCATTCATGAGGCTGCCACCATGCTTGCCAGTGAGTATAGACTGAGCCAATTTTTTAAAGCCTTACCTACTTAAAACCAGGCCATTGAAAGCTTAATGTTAGTTTAATGAGGGTCTGAAAAAATATATATACATACCAGAACTATGACTAAATGGTTCATTTGTGTCTGTAAAGCTACTCTAAATTAGCTTTACCAGGTCTGCTGAGAATACTGGTCAAATATCCAGGCAGGGTTAAGTTAAGTTTATCTCATAGCAAATAAAAGTAATTAAATAATCACTTCTTTTCATGTGGATTTTAAAAAAATGGCATTACAGACATTATCTGTACCCTCATTAATAATCAGTGGGAAATGCTTTATTGGTTTTACAGCAGTAACCAGCTTCCTACATTTGTTTTTTTACGTATTGTTAATATTTATCACTTCCTTATAAACCTATGGCAACGGAGGAACAATCGATTCCCATAACTCCTTAATAGTTTATGTATAAATTAAGATTCATTCTCAGTACCAAATTAAAAAATAATGTGCAGAAACAAAAAAAAAAAAAAAAAAAAAAAGGAAATGAACAAAGAAATTATGGTAAAAGGCAAACAGGAAGTTATAAACATATTTATTCTCAATTTCACCTTAAAAGAATGTTTCATATTTCCTTGATTGGTTAAAATGAGACAAAATATTAATCTTAACCAAGAATGGAGACAATAATTAGGAATCATCAACTTCAAAACATGCTCCTAAAATATTTTACCAATGCTAAAAATTAATGGCAAAGCCTAAATTATATAAATCATATAAGTAAAATAGAGAAACCTCTTAAAAAGGGCTCATTCTGCTTGCAACTTAAATAACAAATAATTGTGTAGATGTTAATACATCCCTTTTGGCACATTTTAGGCTGCAGCCACTGACCAACAGCTCTGAGCGAAAACAGCTGAACAAAAAATAAATAATGCAGAATATAACTAAAACGTGTCCTCAGTTTTCCCTCTGATATTCTTATCACCATGAAATGAATGTGCACAGACCTGAGGTATAAAACTTGGCACTAAGACTTATAAGTCTCCTTGCCCTTATAAAACAGTTTAAATGTCTGTTTGGAAAAAAATCATCTCAGCAGAGTGAGAAAAATGGTCCACTGGTCAACTACTGTTTCTGCGTCCTAATACTTCTAACATGAAGGAAATGTAACCTGTGAGTAAAGGGAACAAAATCCAGCCATACCAAGTAACTAAAAAGGAATATTTTACATCTGGTATTTGAAGTAATTACACGTATTAATGCCAGGAAGTAGTTCACAGTGAGTCAAGTGTGTAGGATCTGGACTGTAAAACAATACAGGTAAAACCTAAACTCATCCAGGACAACCGTCAAATGGGTCAAGGCAGCTGTACTTGTATCTATTTGCAGTTTTTGTTTAAAATGCATCTCACCACAAAGGCGATTGGGTGTAAAGATGGTTGGTAAACAATTAATGTAAAATCCATTTCTAGATCTTGTCAGGTTACTATATGGGCAGAAAAAAAATTGTGTTTTCCCCCCAGTTTTTTTCATCTAATGCAATTTAACCTCGAAATGTATTGTTCAATTACAACAGTCATTTAAAGAAGCGTAAAATGTATTAGCTGAATTTAAACTATTAATTATGAAGAAGTATTAGGGCAAGGCTAGAGTTTTTTTGTTATTTTTCCCGAGAATAAAGTCTTAATATTACAAGAATAAGGTCGTAAAATTACAAAAAAGCCATATTACCAGAATAAAGTCATAACATTACGAGAATAAAGTCGTGACATTACGAGAATAAAGTCGTAACATTATGAGAATAAAGTCGTAACATTACGAGAATAAAGTCATATTACCAGAATAAAGTCGTAACATTACGAGAATAAAGTTGTAACATTACGAGAAAGAAGTCGCAACATTACGAGAATAAAGTCATATTACCAGAATAAAGTCGTAACATTACGAGAAAGAAGTCGCAACACTACGAGAAAGAAGTCGCAACATTACGAGAATAAAGTCATATTACCAGAATAAAGTCGTAACATAATGAGAATAAAGTTGTAACATTACGAGAATAAAGTCGCAACATTACGAGAATAAAGTCATAACATTATGAGAATAAAGTTGTAACATTATAGGAATAAAGTTGTAACATTCCGAGAATAAAGTCATAACATTACGAGAATAAAGTCCTAACATTACGAGACTAAAGTCATATTACCAGAATAAAGTTGTAACATTACGAGAAAAAAGTCGTAACATTACGAGAATAAAGTTGTAACATTACGACAATAAAGTCATAACATTACGAGAATAAAGTCATATTACCTAAATAAAGTTGTAACATTATAAGAATAAAGTCGTAACATTACGAGAATAAAGTTGTAACATTACCAAAACACAATTGTATTATTATGAGTAAAGTTGAAAAATTACAAGAATGAAGCCATCATACCACAACCTGTTTCAGAAAGAAAGCTTCAAACTCCAACCACCATATGACGGCTGACCAGCACCATCAAACAGCAACCTGAGTCCACTTTGACATACTGTCTAATTTGATGCTGGTGCTAAAAGATTTCCTTATTTGTCAAACCGATGCCAAAGTATAACTTCACGAGATACTCAACATTCCTCATTTTAGGGAAGAAAGTGCTTCTTGTAAGAGTTGTCAGAAAATGCAACTTTATTCTCGTAATATTACAACTTTATTCTCAAAATAAAAAAATAAGAATCTCTAGCCTGGGCCTTATCTGTATTCATTATCTGTTATTCATTGCCTGTGGTTATTTTAATTAATTGTATGATTCGATTTTTCACATTTGAGTATGATGCATTTTCATATCTTAAAGCCTAGTTAATTAAAAAGTTGCACTCACACAGTCTAATGCTTTAATTAGGCAAAAAAAAAGTGCATAACACACCCCATCACATGTGCATCAAAACTGCACATTTTTAATAAATTGGTTCATCTTGCATACAGCATTCACTCATCAAGTCCCTGAAGTTCCTAGCAAGTACAAGTACTTTCCAAATGAGCCTAAAGGCCAGAAAAGACCCAATCCAATTTTCTGTCCGATCCAACAGAAAAGTGTGTCGTGGCGTTTAGCGCCCATTGAAAGTTAATGGGAATAATCACACCCGACACGATTTTACACAAGGGGGCTTACGTAGATCCGACTGAGATAGACCCCAGATCTTACTACGTAGCAATTCTCCTTCCTCCACAGGGTACAACTGAGAGGTTATGGAAGCTACTGCCACCTACTGGCCATGTTAGACTCAACCGATGGTTATAGACTAAACAGTATTCGATTAAGTTAAAAAGGCGCAATGTAGATTAAAAGCAAATTGCATAAATTTTGTAACCTCATTTAAGCTTCTCTCTAGGTTAGTATGAACTTAAATCATGGTTTACTGGATGCCTCATCATAGCAACAGGCTCTTGTAGCTACATGTTCCAGTTCGGAGCAGAATCCCAGCAGCTCCACTATGTCATTAACATGGAGCCTATTCTACTTCCTCTCAGCTAATTGTAAACAGGTAGACTGTGCTGCAGAGCTGGACTATGGGTCCCTTCTTGCTCAGAAACCATCTAGAAACCATTTTTGGTAAACTACAGTGGTCAGGGGTTTGTGAATGGTCCAGTTTTAGTGTGCAGAGATTGTGCTGAGTCTGTGGAACAGGGTTCAGTCATGCCTTGAGTGCAGACCTGCTGCTGCTGTGACTGCCCTTTTCCACCAAGCTCTTCTTCACCCTCCGCTTTAAAGACATCTTCGTTCTCTAAAACCAACTCCAGGGTGGGTCCTTGAGCTGCGCTCTCCTCCAACTCCCCCTCCTCTCTCAGATGGAGTTCTATGTTCATGCTGACAGATTTTTCTGATTCATCTGGGGGGAAAAAAATATACTTTAATGCATAAACTAAATAGGGAAACACAGCCCAAATAGATAATTATGATCTAATGTTATCCGTTTAACACTTAAGTACATACGCATCTTAAAACAAGATGAAAATGGAACTTGGATTTATCAGGGATAAAGATTAACACAATAATTCATCTAAAATGATTAGTTTTGTCTTTGAACATTTAGCATGAAGTATGCAGATAGAGGTAATTTTTCTTAGCAATTCTCAGTGCATAAATCCTCTAGTGAGTCCTGAGTGCTTACCACCTCGCCCAGAAATGTTTGAATAGGATTGAAGGTTAAGAAGGAGCATTTTGATTTTGTTTTGCCATCTCTTTTGGATAATGTTTTGACTGAAACAGACAATTTACTGGTAGAGTCCAGCTGATTTCAACTTAAGAGACTCATGCTGGTTCAATGATGCCATCTATGCATGTATAAAAAGTTCCCTGGGCCCACAGCACAACAGATCCTTCACTATACCCAAAAGTGGACTCAAGGTGTATATATTTATATTTAATTTGATTCCAAAATTTCCTGATTTTTTATTTTATTTTATTGTTGGTTCTATCTGAATAAATTACATAGCTGAGGTTAAACTCCCAGTAGATTATATAACGAAAGTTATTTATGTTTGTTACAGTAGAACAGATTAAGTTTTTACTTTTGCATCGCCCCTTAAGAACCTATTAAATAGAAGATGGTGTCTAACGGTTTTGCTTGTTGCTAAAATGCTTCTCTTTCCAAAAGTTCTCAAATACCAAGCTCCTTGGAATCCCGCTCACATTGTATGGCAGCTTCAGGGTGTAAAACTAAACTGGACCTCTTTTTTTAGATGGATTGCCTGTGTTGTTAAAACTTCCTTCTAACCAGTTCAAAATTTCTTTATGGCATCTAAAACAGACAAGATCTATTTTTAAATGGACTTCCTCCCGGTCCTCACCCTGTCCTAGCTGCCTCTCCTGTGGCAGCAGCAGCACGTCCACGTTGTGATGTTTCTCCAGAGCGCTTGTGAGCACAGCACCTTCACGGCTAAACAGAAACACCAAAGGCAAGTTGATGTCTTCAGTGGAGTCGCCATCTCCAACCATCTGGAAGAGCGGAGTCTCCTCACTGTTACTTCCTTCACGATGGTCTAGGGAAGAAGGAAGTATTTGCAATAATTTAGCACCCACAAAGTTCAGACGTTGAAACCTTGGAAAAGTAACCTTAAAATAAATGTTGCATTAATCTGTACCTATAAATATGACTCCACTGGCTCCTGCTTGTTGCAGCCAACGAGCTTTTGCTGCAAACATGCAGTCCCCACGTAATGCTAATGCAATATGGCCTTTAACCTCTGCTGCATTTTCTATTGGCCCACAAGCAGTGTAGGGGGAAGCTTTCACTATGGTTCCTTTCACCTGTGGTAGAGGAATTCTCTTTAGGTCAGTGAAAAAGCAAATGACAACAAAATAAATAATAAAAATTACATTTCTTAAACCCCCCATTCATCATAGGACATTTCTTTTCTAAATCTATTCAAATCTGTTCTGGGCTTTATATTAATAATGAGTTGCTGCATCTCACTCCGTGCTCCTGCTTGGTGAGGTCCATTCCAAACTTGGCCGGTCCCGCAGTGAGGACCGTCCTGCCCAGAAATGGGGGGGAAATGAGCTGAACAACATGCGGCACCACCAGCTCCTCCTCCGGAGTCTGGCTCACCTCTGCCACAAGCTTTACACGGAACACACCTTTATGCTGCTGCAGATTCCGAAATAAAAACAAAAAAAAGACAACAAACAACAATCAATTTGAATCCCTTAGTTCAGTTGGGATTTGTAACTAATAAGATAATTTATCTACATTTTGTTACTTTGTACTTATGACAGTGTTATGAAAATAAAGTTAAATTCTGTTACTACATGTGCTATTAAACCAGTATTTCAATGACACAATAACAGACTCGCTGAACAATATTTTTTAGGTGACCAGTTGAATAAGTACGTTTTGATTTTAGACACTTACTAACAGACATTGACTGCACTCCCTTATATCACACTGTTATCTAAAAGCACTGTCTTATGCTAAATATAGTGCAGTTTTTTAACTTTAACTTTTTGGAATTTTAACAATGGAGGACCCCAGAGTATGTTTTTGCCATTTGCTTAGGAAAATTCCTCTGTGATTAGGCAGAGAGTCTTTACCAAAAATCTCCTTGCTGATGAAGATTCTCAGTCATCCAGGTCATAGTCATTCCGTAAAAGTTCAAAAAATTTAGATATTACAGGCTAACAATGGAAGCAAACGACCCATTCATCGGTTACCATTTGCATGTTTCCAAGCAATACAAGGCCTTGTCTATATAAGACTCAAACTCACTGCGGATCCAAACATTTGAATTGAGAAAGCTTCCTGGAGAGGTGGCGAAACGTCTTTAAATCTTGGAAACCAAGTCCAGTGGATATTTTTTGAACTTTTACAGAAAAATCTTCTTATTTAGCCCTCTTCTAAATGGCTTGTGACTTTCCACACCCCCATCCCCATGAAGGCCACACCCCCACAACCCGTAACCGTAATAACCAGAGTTCGTAAAGACAGCCTAGGAGCCTGTAATAATATATAAAAATAGGACTGTAGCTTGACTAATGGCTGCTACTGACAACTCTGAGCAGCTAATTTCTCCTGATGACATCACAAGGGGATTGCTTTTTCAAACACAGCATTTTGAGCACTCATTAGCTAAGAGGTGGGGAAAGATTATGATAGAGGGGAAAGGGTTTTTTTTTTGTGTGAAACAGGCTTCAGGGCACATTTCTGTTACAAAATGTAAAAGCTGCATAATTTGGGACCTTTAACGTAAACAAGTTTTAAATTAGAAATTGCATATTGTTAATTAAAGGTTTTAATAACTTTGAGGCTCAGTTTGAATACCTTGGGACCATTAATGTCTCCTTGGGTGATCTCATTCAGTTGAGTGAGAGAGATGCCCATGCTCTTCAAGAACTCCACTGGTTCCATGCCATTATCATGGAGTGGTAGCTCAATTTCCCTGTGAACAGTGATGAAAACCCTCAGTTTCACATAACCGCAGCACAGAAAGAGATTCCTGCACAACGTCACACCTGAGGGGTAATTGTGTGAAGGCTCGTCCAACCCCGGTCAGGTACTTGTAGCCGTCCCTAATGGTTTTGGCAAACGACGGGTTGTTGGGAAACAACGTCTCCATGCTGGGACAGGAGTGTGTAAACAGATCCTCATCATGAGCAGCAGCAGTAGCAGCATCCTCCTAGACCAAGTAAGGCACCAGAATCCAATGTAAAACTTTTAGAATCAATAAAGCTCATTGGTATTTCAACAATGTTTTCTTTATCATTTAAATTTTATGTCAAGAGCAAATGATCTAAAGCGAGAGGTTTTACCGTAACGTTGATCCGAACAGATGCCTGAGTTGTGGACAGAGAGACAGGCAGTAAGTGAGCCTCTGTGGTGAAGATGTAGTCGTCTATGTCAATTGGCAGCTGGCTCTTGTCCGTAAACAGCAGGTAGAGGTACTTGAACATCTCGGCAAGAAAAAATGAGTCCATTCTATAAAGAAACGGATAAAAAAACAACATATCCATCTATTGCTTTCCTTCAAAGATTGGCGTAGTTTGTCCCAAACAGCACCTGTCTTCATGTGTCCCCGTACGGACGTCCTGCACAGCTGCAAACCCGCAAGGCACCCTGGCAAAGGCGTTGAGCTTTTCCACTATGGACTGTCCCACTCTGAGGTAGTAAGGATCACCAGTGGCCTGCACAGATCATATTATATCCTTCAAAAGACGAAAAAAAAAAAAACAGAAACAGAATATTCAAACTATGGAGGACAGGAGCATTTTTATTTGGTTGGGGATTTTAGATACAGCTTAAATTCCAGGAGTAATAATCATTACATCCAACATGTTTGTTGCCATGGCGAGGTGGCAGACAAAGTGTTAACAAACCAAATATTAAATCATCTATGTTTTTGTGGTTTAGAGCATATAACTGTAAACATGATGTATTTGAGTTACATTTTTGTTTAAGATGTTTACCTTATAGAGGTAGTAGGTGCTTTCTGCAAACTCTGGTCTTAGTAGGTGTTGGCCCCAATGAACTCTGAACTCTGTGGTAAAAGCCTGTGTGGAAATATGTAGCGATATTATTGAGGACAAACATTATAATCATTCTAACAATATTAATAAAGCTCAAAATAGAACTTTAAATACAGCATAAAAGAAAAGAGCTGACACCTCTGGAAGGAACTTGTGCTGTTTTGTGACTTGGTACAGCATTTCATGTGTTTCTATGGCTGGTTTTAGATCTCCTGTTAGAACCTATGCAAACAAACACATTTTATTTTTCTTGTTAATCAATCTTTAGCTATCATCATTAATTTACCAGTCGTTGCAAACAGAGCATCAGACCTGTAAACCAGGGAAGAAAGCGAGCAGGGAATCCATCCAGCCGCGAACGCTCACTGTGGGATTGTGCATGTGTACGTTGAGCAGAAGAGGAGGCTGGCTGATGTACTTCATGATCGCGCTGTAGTGCTGTTACAGACAAAACATGATAAACATGATAAAGTTGTCCAAAACATCGAATGAGAAGGTGTGTGTTGCAGAACCACAGGCCTTAAAGAAGTAATTGCAGTGGATCCTGTGTGGGAGACCAACAAAGTAGCACTTAATTACGAAATTAAAGTTAAGCAAATCGTTTTATTATTTTCTTTTTATTCCTTAAAAACAAATATCTAAAAAAATATATGGCTTGCATTTTTATCCACTCGATTTATATTAAAAACTCAAGCTCAGTCAGATTGGTTGGAGATCAGTTTTCCTGAATGAATGCAAATAAAATTGACCTCTGGTCTCTGACTGGCTGCCTTCTTGTCCCTTCCAAAATAAAATCCTTCCGACAGCAGGATGCTGCCACCACCATGCTTCATAGTGGTTATGGTGTGTTCAGAGGGATGTCTCAGACTCACAGGTAATATCAGAATGGTCTCAAGACCCAAACTATTGTTTGGAATACAAACAAAAAACCATTATCTATAGTTACTAAGGCATCAACAACCAATGTATTAGGTTAGTTGGTGTATCAATATCTTTAAACACATAAATATCCTTTATCACTATTATTGTTATGGTCTTGTTTTATTTCTATAGTGGATCTCAAGAATACATGCTTGTTGATCTGTGACCCAAACTTTGGGAATCAGTTTTCTAAATAGTTACTGTAATTCCTGTGTGCCCTGATGGAAAGAACAAGAAGACTTCTCAGGGCTTTTTGCATGACTAATCATTGCAAATTTAGTCATAATTTGTAAAAAAAAAAAAAATCTAATCAACCACTTTCCTTCCAGCCCCTGATAATGTTTTCCTCTGTTGGTCTGTCGCTGTAAACAGGCCAAGTATGAAAACTTTCTGTTGGTAACAGCAGTTCACCAAGGCAGCATACAGTTGTTTACTGGCGGGAGACTTACGATGTTGAACCTCTGTAGAAATGTATTGTCTCCTAAAAGAATGTAGGCCTTCATCAGGTATTCGTAGTAAGAGTCAATTCCTGCACCAACTCCGCTATCTGTAAAAAAGCAGACGGAAAAAGGCTGTTAAATTACAACAATGTGGGCTTCTTATCGATGTTTTTCAATAACAGGAGGGACTCTGGGATTTATCAGACTCTGGTGAATGTAAATCTGGTGCTAGAATGATCTTACCTTTCCTGACCCATTCTCCATTATGGATATTGATCACAGTTCCCACTAACTCACTTCCTCTTTGTCTCCTCTCCCAGAGGACATCCAGGGCCTTCCTGGCGTGCTCCTGTGAAACATCAATAATCAGTCAGCTTAAATTTTCTATAGGAGGCAAATTAATCTCACACCTCAGTAATTACACATATACGGGACACTAATGCACAAAAAAAAAAAAAACATTAGCAGAGCTCAAATTATAGGCTGGCAGTACCTCAAACACAGACTCTCCTGACAGTCTGCTGAGCGCAGCAAACTCCAGGATCATCGTCCCTGCACATGCCGTACACGTGTCAGATTCAGTGCCAGTGCGAGAAAGTGGGTTCAACGTGCCGTACCGCAGATTCACCTGGGAATCAAAAGAAAACTTTACTGAGAAAAAAAACAAAAAACAAAATAGCGACCAGCATTGATATTTAGTAAAACATTTCCTCCAACCTTACCTCAATATTTTAGAAAAAAAGGCTATTTCCTTTTTTTCTTAAACAAGGTTTAATTTATTTTCAGTTTCCATATAAGCAATACAAATTCTAAAATAAGCAATCTTGTTATTATGGACTACTCCTTGTAGTCCTACCCCATCCAGTCGAGCCATTTAGGAGATGGATATAACCCAAAGTAAAAATAGAGTAAAATAAAATAAAAAAATATATATAAATAAATAGATTCATAAATAAATAAAAGGGGTGCTTAAGGTTAAAGTTTAATGCATTTCAGCAAGTAATTAGTCAAGCATTCAATTTCTCCACAAAGTTTAAAAACGGATCCCAAGTTGAATAAAATTTGGATATAGATCCTCTCACAGTGTATCCAAACTTTTCAGAATAATTATTTCTGAACTGAAACTTTATTTGGGCCTCAATTTTAGTAGTGCTTAAGCAAAAATCCTAAACCTTTGATAGTGATCAAGCAAAAAATTGAAAAATTTTTTTAGATTCAGTGTGAAAATATATGTTTAAGGCATTATTTATTTGGAACATATTTCCAGATTTGTTCCAAATAAAAGTCTGGAAATATGTGTGTAGTAACTTTGCAATAAGGGGTTTAAATAAATCAGATTATTGTAGCACAGGTGTCAGCTAAACTGTGACATCCACCTTAGGGTAGGGAAGGCCACTGGTGGTGTTGAAGGCAGGAAGCAGTCGCCGGCCCAGCTCTACAGCCATATGAAGGAGCTCATCCTGATACCACTGCATCCTCTCCCCTCGCTGCCGGAGCAGGTCCGCCATCACATGCCCCCCTAAAAGTCCACTAGACACATATTTTCAATAAGATAAATAACATGATAAGAGGCCTTCAGAATTATAAAATAATTTTAATTTTATACCCTAAAACTCTGATGTTGGTCTCAAACACAGACACCACCACATCATTGTCCAAGCGGACGTCCTCCACAGCCTTCTTCACTGCATCCTCAAACTCGTCCAGCTTGTTCAACACCTGTGCACAATGCAAACGTGTGACAGAGTTAAAATAACTCAACCGCCAAAAGGAAAGTAAGAGGAATAAACTCATCCTTACATACCACTAGTGTATCTAGGGTGTCGATCAACGTGAGGGAAAACCTGCAGAATATGCAGAGCAGTTAATGAGATGGTGAAAGGAGGTCATGTTACTTTTATGCTGAATAATCTCACATTTCATAACCTTTGGGCACATTGATTAATCCATGTCCATGATTTATTCCTTCATGTTGTCATATACAATTATGAGTTTGCAAAAAGATTGCAAGAAATTGCTAGTCTGGGTTCCTGATGTCTTTAAAAAATAAACCCCTGGTAAATTATTCCCTAAATTATGATTTCTTAAGTTTGTTTATATTCAATACAAAAAATATTCAATCATACTATATATTTTCACTTTTTATCATTAATCAAACAGGTTTAATGAATAAAAAGTTTAGAAAAACTTTGCAAATGTATTTGACAAACGGTACAGACTGAATAGACTAAATTAATTTACAACAAACAGTCCTGTTGCTAGAAGGAAACATGAGGCATTACTGGATGTTTTAAGGTATCAAATCCCACAAAATAAGTGTCCTTACTTCCCCAAGGAGTCATCAATGTCGCCTCTGCTTGGTTCTTCTCCACGGACTCTCCCTTTGCAGCTTAGAGGCATCAGCTCGTCTGCTGGATAGGCATATTTCTGCAACAGTAACAGCTGCATTTAGAGTTGCCACGACCATCATATAATCATTCTACTCATAGTATTTAGGATATTACCCATCTGCATTCTACACTTATAGCTGTTATTTATTTGTATAAAACAAATGTAAGGAACCTATTTACATCTTATTTGAAAGCTCAAAACTGATGGCAACTAATTAAGGAGTTGGGGTCATTACCCCTAAAACCAATTCATGTAAGATCTATTATAAGAGAAAGACACCCACTCCACAATGACTGCACATGCATAAAAGTTAAAGGCATAATTTTTTTTAAATCTGATGCCCGAACAGCCAAAAATTAATGTAAGCTGTTTGTTGCTTAAATTATAAAGAATTTTAAAGCAGTCCTGGTTTAAAGTGTGTGCTGCATTACACCAAAAATGGGACATGTTTGTGATCTATTAAGGAGTGTCATTTCCAAATAAGAAATCCTCTTTCAGCAATTAAAGATGATTGCTTTGTGAAACTATTAATTGATTATTTATATTTGTATTATATTCTAGATTTTCCAATATAATGGTGAACTCACCAGTTTCAATCTTTACATGTTTCTACAAAATATTGTCTTTGCTTTTTTCCTTTACATGCATCTTTGTACATATATTTGTAGCTTTCTGTTTCTGGCCCAGTCTGGTTGTTTTCCAAGTTATGCAGATAATGCTTTCTGAAACACTCTGAACTGGTTCTAGGTTAAAAAAAAATCTAATAACTTTCCCCTCTTCAGTAAACTAAGCCAGAACATAAGTGATCTTACACAGATCTTTAATCATGCAGTGTCTGATGCTACGAGTAAACAAAAATTTGGAAATAAAACATTGTCCTTACCATGTAACTTCCATAGGCATGGTCAAACATTTCAAGAATTTGGTTTCTGTAAAATAAACAACAATATAACATGAAACCAGGCACCTTTTCCAGATTATTCCAACTATTTAAGGTCTTTTATGTACAGAATAGCTGTGTTTGCATAGGTTTTCACCTGATGTTGGTCTTCTCTTCTGGTGTCATGCTCTGGTTCTCTAAACATTTCACCCAGCTAAGAAGACTGGTGATCACAAGCGTTTTTAGCATCATCTCGATGGCAAAACAAATGCTTTGTTTCCTTAAAGTTTTATCACCAAGTCTCCTCTTATGTTCTGACATAAGGTTAATCATAAATGGGAGCAAACAAGCTCCTCTCTATCCAACACCCACGCAAATCAAACAGTCCAGCTGGCACGGCTGTCTTCCATCAGAACCCAGCTCATCCTCTTACTTTGGGACCAAAATGGCACAGTTTTAACCACCTGCCAATTTCCATTCTCCACAGCTTTGTTGTCCTATTCTTTGTCGGATCTTAATAGGAAGACCTAATGTAACGCCCATGTAAACGAAGAAGGAAGGGAGGGAAGTGAATAATTCGAAAAAGATTAACTAAAAATATCTAACCACCATATAAACCACAAAACAAGAAGATACACGCCTAAACTACCAAACTGAAAGCAACGGTTGACAGTTAGAGGCTCCTCCAGCTGTTGGGAGGCTCCCCGATGCTAGCCCGTTAGCCATGCTAGTTAGCAAACAAGCTTATTAATCAAACAAGTAAAATAAGTTGGACCTAATTAACCCTTAAAAAAAAGAGAAAGGAATGCAGTTGCCGTCGTTTTTTCCAATAAAAAAAACCTTGGTAGGTTTACAGTCAGCGACGCGAAGCTAAGAAGACCAAGCTGTCAAACAACAGGCTACCCCGGTGTGGAAGGAGCAAACTAAGCCCCGAGTTTTTTTTTTCAGGTAATCTCAGTGCCACGTAACACCGGAGCAAGTCCGTCACATTTGCTGTTTCCCCCTTTTTCGTCAACTATTCTTCAATAAATTTCCCCCATGTTCACTTTAATTCTGATATTAAGGCCAACTTTACGTTTAGATATAATTAATGGTACTATTATCTTCATTTAACTTGTAGAAGATCCCCTTTCAGACTTTACTTAGGGTGAACGTTCAAAGGTAGTAGGTTCGCATCATGTGTCATGCGGCTTACCCCGGCTGACCGGAGTATGTGACTGATAGCCTAAGCATAGCAGCATTTTATGAGTCTAGAAACGTTATGATAATGTTCGTGTCTTAAATTATATATCGCCAATAATCTATTAATTTCTGTAAGCTCATTGGTTATAAAATCCCTAAAAAGTTGTCTCTGATATCGTTCCGCTTCGTTCCGCTCTGACGCCGCATCGTCATCACCCCTGCACGACACCGGCAAAACGTAACCGAATGCACCCACAGGCCGCTGCTGACAGCATTGGCACTAATATTCCTTAGTCTAATTGGAATGCAGCCATACACTAAAGGAAAAAATAGCTAATACGTGTATGCTAAATTGGAGACCGGGACATAACGGACGTTTTGATGACTTCCCAATAGTTTCTAAATTTTAGCTTAGTAAAAAATGTGTCCGGTCTGCAGTGTTGAGAATTAACCACAAGGTGTCACTATTGTTCGATCGCGTGGATTTTTTTTTTTTTAGCATCTTTGCAAACTTTTGGGTTCTGATATCCAAAAATTTTATTTTAGAACCGAAAATATTTACTTAAGAAGAGTGAAATTGAATCACCCAAGCTCTAACGTTGGCTCCAACTCTAAGAAGAAATATCTAAGGGCAGGTCCAAGAATGAGTCAGACAGAGGGAGGGGCAGGAAATGAAGAAATAAGACAAAATTTATTTCCCAAATATCTTATCCGTGGGATTTCAACATTAACATGGTGTGAAAATTTAAACAACGAAACAAACTCTGCTACCACTGATTAAATTTTTTTTTTAATAAAATATACAAACATACAAAAACATATAAAATAGTTTCGAATATTACAATAATACATAAGAAACATCAGAGTTATTAAATAAAAGATGTCATAATAAGGGGGGATATAAAACAATTAAATAATCACCAGTTTCTGATTCACCATTAATTAATTAATAGATTAATTTAATTTTTTTTCAACATTTGCTTAAGCAACGTGGTTAAAGTTGACATTTTAACAAGGTAGATTTTTTTTTATTCTAATAAAAATAAATGTTTTGTCTCACAATGAGTTAAAGCTGATTTGCTCCAGAGAGGAGGAGTTTTATGATTCAGCACATATCGAGGGTGGCTCCCTTTCTCAACTTCTCTGAAAGGTGTGGCAGTCAGTCTGTACTCACAGCAAATTTGCTTTTCCATCAGCATATCCTTCAAATCAGGTAAGAAACAAAACAAAACATGATGCCATTCCTTCATTTTTATCTTAGATTCACGCTCTTAAGCGTTTCTTGTGTTTCACGTTTGGTTTTGTTGCGCCTTTCTGCTCCGGAAGGATGTTTTTTTCTTTCTCTAGTATGGAGAAATCGATGTAACATTATTTCCTGCACTCCTCATAATGCACAGGATTTATTTTTATCTGAAAAACTTAAACCAAGAGAGATAAAGCGGATCAGTTAAAGAGTTATATTGATACTTATAAGATATTTGTTCCTCTTTCTAGGTCTAAACGTTTTACTCTAGAATAAACAAAAAGCAAACTCAAAGATGTCTGACTTTGTTTGGGTGAGTTTTTGAAAAATACCTGTAATTATTTAATCTGATGTTTTTGTTGGGAATAAAATGCAATTTCTCTCAACTTGTGATGCAGGATGATCTGAACCTGCTCTTAGATTCCCCCTCCTCACTGACTACAACTGTAAGTTGAACCTACTTATTTACTTATTTAAACCTTCAGAGTTTACTTAAACTTTTATCCAAAGAAATACTTTGTTGCCCACATATGCAGAGGCTTAGCCAGAATTTTTCTATAAGGGGTCAGGCATCAAACAATGTACACTGAGGGGGGCCGAAAGCGGATCGGCACCAGAACCTCACGGTCAATCTACACTGTTCGAACAGGAAAAATAATATGTGCAAAATATCCATATTTTCTAAATAAAGACTAACTATACTTTCCTACAGCCTTTGCTAACAAATTGATTTCTTGGGTGTAAATCTTTTCCATTTTCATTACTTACCTACTTGTATCAATAAACATTCTACATAAAATGAATATTTACAAGCACTAATATCTACATTAATTGATAATTTGATAAGTTTTTATTAAAATTGTTATTTATCTTTGATTTCCCTGAAGACTCCTAGATGACTTTCTCTTCACCCCATAAAACATAAAATCTAGTTCTGAAAAGAGCGTGAATTCTGTACTTATCATCTTTGATGTTAGTATATTGATGTGTGTAATTAACCACAAAATGTTTTGAATATTCCACTTGAGAGTATTACAGTTTATGGCCACCCCTGGCTCCCCATCTAGCTCTGCCCCTGCACATATGTAGGTTATGTATGAAGAGGCAGCTTTTCTTTTTTTTTTTTTATTGAATCAAAGCGGCCTTTTTTAATCTAAAAAATAACAACTTGTTTTTAATTGCATTGCATAGTTGACTGGTACCTGTCCTATATATAATGTGTTAACTTTTTAATTCATTTTCTAGTCTAATGCAAGAGGAACTGTCAAGGAAAAGGCGAATTTTAAGGTAGACGAAGACGTTGCTGCTCTGAGGAAAGCCATAGAGGGGCTTGGTGAGTTAATAAGTTACAGGCATCAGGCTCTTTTATAGCTCTTTTATAGATACACTAAATCACTAAAACAATTGGTAACAATTCAGAAACACATAGGCCCTATTTAAGGGCCATAATGCAAAGTTCAAATGATTTTTTTTTTTATATAATTTCTATAAAATAATGCAAAATCTTTTATTTTTGTTGTTGTTTCTTTAATTCCGTAAAAATTCAAACAATATCCACTGGACTTGGTTTTCAAGATTTGAAGACGTTTTGCCACCTCTCCAGGAAGCTTTCTCAATTCAAATGTCTGGATCCGCAGTGAGTTTGAGTCTTATATGGACAAGGCCTTGTATTGCTTGGAAACATGCAAATGGTAACCGATGAATGGGTCGTTTAGTTCCATCGTTAGCCTGTAATATCTGAACCTGTCTATGATTCTAGGGGTCGGTCGTTAAAGGGGGGATTGCCATTAAGGGGGGGATTGTCTCCTGTAATACCTGAAACCTGTCTATGATTGTTAAGGGTCGGTCGTTAAGGAGGTATTGTTCACTGGCTGGAGCGGGTAGGTCCCTCGTTCCTCTGTGATGGGGTGGGGGGTTTGGTGATATCTGGAAAGGATCATGTCTATGATTGAATTGTATGTTTTTGGAAGCTGGAATCTGAGTCCACCACCTCTGTTTAAAGTTGGTTTTTCTCTCTTAACATAGATGGCTTCCTTCACGCCCCTCTCAAACCACCTATTTTCTTTATCCAGAATATGGACATTCTGGTCCTCAAAAGAATGTCCTTTGTCCACAAGGTGTAGGTGTACTGCGGAGTCTTGTCCAGAGACTGATTGCTGATTTGATAAAAGTCCAGTTTGGATATCCACAGTTGAGTCAAAAAGAAGATACTTAACTTTGACTCACACCACCCACTGGAACACAAACTCTCAGTCATCAGAACCTTAAAACACCGGGCAGAACATGTCCCTACTAAAACAGATGGGAAGCAAAAAGAACAGAAACACATCAAAGATGCTCTCCGAAACTGTGGATATCCAAACTGGACTTTTATCAAATCAGCAATCAGTCTCTGGACAAGACTTCGCAGTACACCTACACCTTGTGGACAAAGGACATTCTTTTGAGGACCAGAATGTCCATATTCTGGATAAAGAAAATAGGTGGTTTGAGAGGGGCGTGAAGGAAGCCATCTATGTTAAGAGAGAAAAAACAACTTTAAACAGAGGTGGTGGACTCAGATTCCAGCTTCCAAAAACATACAATTCAATCATAGACATGATCCTTTCCAGATATCACCAAACCCCCCACCCCATCACAGAGGAACGAGGGACCTACCCGCTCCAGCCGGTGAACAATACCTCCTTAACGACCGACCCTTAACAATCATAGACAGGTTTCAGGTATTACAGGAGACAATCCCCCCTTTAACGACCGACCCCTAGAATCATAGACAGGTTCAGATATTACAGGCTAACGATGGAACTAAACGACCCATTCATTGGTTACCATTTGCATGTTTCCAAGCAATACAAGGCCTTGTCCATATAAGACTCAAACTCACTGCGGATCCAGACATTTGAATTGAGAAAGCTTCCTGGAGAGGTGGCAAAACGAGATTTTTTGAATTTTTACAGAATGACTATGACCTGGATGACTGAGAACCTTCATCAGCATATTGTTTCTTTAATCATCATAGGTACAACAGAAAAAACACTGATTGAGGTTCTGACCCAAAGAAGTAACGCCCAGCGTCAGCTTATCAGCGCAGCTTATCAGAAAGCCACCGGAAGGGTATGTGACTCAAAAAAGTATTCAAACCCCTTTGTGCTATATTGGTTTTTGGTGGGATAGACCAACACAAATAAGTGAATAAATGGGAAAAAATGCTTAAAACACAAAACCTAAAAGTGAGTCATGCATTTGTATTTATGTTAATACATTTAAACCACATTACAACTGTTTTGTTTTCATCTCTAGTAGCTTTGCTTATGCAAATAATGAAAGTTAGATTGAATTATATAACATATATACTGTTGCTTTTACGTAACTCATTTCATTGTAGCTCTGCCGGGGTGATTAGAGTTCTCCTGTTAGAGGATCACCCCGGTTTTAGCCTTTAACAGAGGTTAAATCCAGAATACTTACTTTTAACCAACTCCCCATTAACTCTAAACACCTTCACCACAGCATAATGCAGCCAATACTTTGTTTCAGTGTGCAGTATCGGTTTCTTTGAGTAGGCAAAATAAAAATGAACAAACAGAAATAAAGGGTTTTTGTATTTAAAACTAACAAACAGAAAGTTGTTTAGTTTTTTGGATCTAATGGGAAACATTTAGAACATTTGTTGTCATTCTTATTAGACATTAGTGGCTGACCTGGAAGGTGACACCCATGGAGACTTTGAGGACTTGTTAGTCGCTCTGGTAACGCCTCCTGCTGTCTACGACTGTCATGAAGTCATGAAAGCCATGAAGGTGAGATTTATCAATAATATCAAAGCAAAATGTGCTTAACAGCTGAATTTAATGCACCAGGCTATGTTTTCAATCAGGTTTTGGGGGTCAAAAGAACACATGATCACAGTTTATTCCTAAATAAGTCATATTTGTTCATTAAGGCTTAGTTTTCACTAAAATATTGCATTTTATTTTAAAATCCAGGGTCCAGGAACCACTGAGAGTACTCTTACAGAAATCTTCGCTTCCAGATCCAACAAACAGATTAAAGCAATGTCTGATGCATACATGAAAGGTGGGTCAATAAACAAAAAGAAAACTTAGTCACTGAAGCTTCTCAGGAATATTTCATAGCTGGTTTAGAATGTCTTTTGTTTTTTACAAAAATGTGAAATTCATCAGATTTTTTCATTTCATTAAAGAGACTGGAAGAGTTATGACTCATGATCTGAAGTCGGAGGTATCTGGAGTTTATGGCAAAGGACTTCTCATCTTGGCTGAGGTACTGTAGATAAAACTGTAACCAGGCTGTGTTTGCGGCACTCCCTGCAGCAGCACATTTATTTAGAAGGTAGGGATGCATTAAGCTGCCAAAGATATTGCTAGAATGGAACTATATCCAAACAGGCTGATTGCTGAATGCTTGGAAGGCAAAGATTTATCATCTAAATCATCTGTTTAAAATTAACCTTGTGCAAGATACAGTAAATTAATAGGAATAACCAGAAGGTTAAATTCAGAGAAAATATCTCCACGTCTATTTGCAGACATATTAGACCTTTTAAGGTTAATTGTTGAAAGAGATGCCACCCCTTTTGATTGATCTTCACTGATTTAATGCCACATGCATCCATCTGCTTTTACAGGGAAAGAGAGATGAGAGCACAAACGTGGACACAGCCAAAGCTAAAGCAGACGCTAAGGTAACCTTTGATATTTTTAATTAATGTCTTCTTAACTTAGCTTTCTGCCTTTTAAAGGTAGCTTTCCCTCTAGTGATTTCACTGACAATTATTTAGCCAAAAAGCCTGTGAAACCCTAAGAGGCCAAACTTGTCCCCCACAGGTGCTGTATGAGGCTGGTGAAAAGAAATGGGGAACGGATGAGGAGAAGTTCATCGACATCTTGTGCCACAGGAGTGTTCCTCAGCTTCAACAAAGTGGGTTTAGCTGTTATTTCTTCTCAGTAAATATCCAGCTTAACTCATTTTTTACTGTCCATGTAAAATGGAAATCATGGGAAGGAATGTTATAAATAAGATTGACCTTTAATTATATTTAGGTATTCCTTTTTTAAAACAGGACAGCGTAGAATAATTGAGACCATTATGCCATTTATTTGTCCCAGTGAGGGATAAATAATATATAAATGGAGAAAGACGCTAAACTCTTATTATTCTATTGATATAACTTCTTTTTTTCTCAGTTCAGAGGCAAACTGATGCATAAAGGACATTTTAAATGTTCTAGGTTACATCATTGTTGCTTTAAACGTATTTAAGTAGAAGTGATTTAGCTGGGCCAGTATTTTACCAACATCTGTCAAAATGGAATTAATAGAAAATTTATTCAGGACACTTAAAGAACAGCCCAGGGAACAAGAAGCTGTTTGTATTTAGTCAAGTGGGGTGAGGGAGAGGGTGCTAACTGGAAAAGGTTTCCTTCTGGTTGGATAGAGAAAGAAGAAACTATTGGGTTGCAGCGAGAAGACTCAGCTACCTGCCTGTGGTCCTTGTGAATTGTCAGTGACCAACAAGGTCGCATAAGACGACAAAAGTTGGTCGAGACATATGAAGGCGTTCCACAGCGGTGGCATGATTCCTTAACAAACATTCATCTGTACAGATGACTCTAGTTAAGGGAAATTAAACAGGCTTACCCACAAGGTATTTCCAATAAGCATTTTTACAACTGTGCAACAATTGACCCAACTTGCTTGATCTTTCTGTGCAGAATTGAG
The DNA here is from genome assembly GCA_030533445.1 of Cyprinodon diabolis. NCBI lineage: Eukaryota > Metazoa > Chordata > Actinopteri > Cyprinodontiformes > Cyprinodontidae > Cyprinodon > Cyprinodon diabolis. Next base: position 28,599,071 of record CM060069.1, on the reverse strand, counting down.
TTTAATAGTAATTAAGTCATTTTTTCGGTGGCCATAGTTCTTATCAATAAGAAGTATTGTAAGAACTAAGAAGTCAGAAGGCTTATCTGTAGCTGTAGTGGCTTATCTGTAGCTGAGGGAAAGCGGCTGGATAAGGTGATCGGGAAGGCTAGCTCTGTGATTGGATGCCCTCTGGACTCTGTGCAGGAGGTGGGAAACAAAAGGATCCTTACTAAATTAACCTCTCTGTTGGATAATGTCTCCCACCACAAACATAAAGCTGTGCAGAGCTGGAAAGCTCCTTCAATGACAGACTGCTGCACTCTAAATGCACCAGGGAGCGTTATCACAGATCCTTCCTCCCAGCAGCTCTAAGACTATAACCACCACTGTTCCCAACAACCTCAATAAGTCGTTACATTCATGCTGAATTATGCAGTTTCTCTCTTGCTCACTTATATAACATGCTGCTGTCATTATGCACATCTCTGACGTTGCTATTTTTCACACATCCATTACTGTAAAGATGTCCACAGCCGTTTATTGATTTACTCTCCAGATACAGAACATTTATTTTGTAAAAACACTGCACAGTACTTATTTATTTTCCTAACTGTTATTTATTCTGTTATTTTTATACACTTTCTAAACTCCAAATTATGTGACCACTTCTGCTATAACCTTTTACTGCTGGAACGTCACAATTTCCCCATTGTGGGACAATAGAGGGATTTTCTATTCTATTAAAAGCATATCAACCTTTTAAATAAACCAATCACTGATATTGAAAAGTAAAAAAACACTTTTCTGTTGTGTTCCTTCAGCTTTGATCGAGTACAAGAACATTAGCAAAAAAACTCTGCAGGAAAGCATTGAGAGCGAGATGTCTGGAGATTTGGAGAAACTTCTTGTTGCCATTGGTGAGAAATTTTTAACAGCACAAATACAAGGCATCTTCATCTATTAGGATCCTTTGAATATCAACCTTGATTTATTCTCCATCTAGTTAAGTGTGTCAAGAGTGCCCCTGCATATTTCGCTGAGAGGCTCTTCAAGGCCACGAAGGTAAAAATCAACTATTTAAAAACAAACAGCTACCAACTAAGTCTCATACATTTGTGCCAAATCAGCCTGTTATTGGTTGGTGGTGTGGAAAGGAATGTTAGGCCATGTTTTACTGTTGATACAAAGGCGGCAGGAAACTAAAGCAAAAAAAATGGTGAAACTGCACATTTAAAGCAAAGTGCATCAAATAAATGAGATTTCTGAAGCAGTTTATGTCCTGCTTCATTCAGGGAGCTGGAACCACAGAGTCAACGCTGACGAGGATCGTGGTCAGTCGCTCCGAAATCGATTTAAAGGATATTAAAGCGGAATACAAGAAACTGTTTGGATTTACCCTCTACAACAAGCTAGAGGTCAGTACTCCAGCTGGATTTAGTTTAATCATTAAGCTCATATGCTTAAATGTCTGGTTTCTTTGTGTTTTTATTATTAAAAATTCACTAATTTCTTCTCTTTATATCTTTATGCATGTGCAGACTGAAGTGTCAGGTAATTACGGTGAAGCCCTCATGCAGCTGTGTGGCCACGAAGACTGACTTCTTCAATCATCCATATCCTCACATACAGCCTGGAGAAAGGATGACCCATAACCAACAGAAGATCTAATGAGTGCCAGATCTTAACCTGAATGAATGGAAATCATCCAGACATTCTGTTTATTCCCTAAACAGGTCTTATTTTTCAATGATATTCTGTACTGTTAACATTTTGCAGTTGAATGTTTTCAGCCATAACTTTTTTTAAGTTATCAGGCTGAAAGAAATAAAACATTCACAAATCAACATTTACAAAATAAAAATATTTTATTTAACAGTTTTGCTTATATTACTATAGCCGACACCGACGCAGGTCATCAGAACTTTATCTCCTCCTTTCCGCTCGTCTTCTAGAGGCTTCTGGGCTTCGATCTTGAACATAATCTGGAAGAAATCTCTGATGTGCCTCAGGAACTCGATCCTGTATGATTAAAAATAAATAAATAAGAAAAAGAGTTTATCAGATGTGCAATAAAAACCTGCATATTTTGAGTATTTTAATCATCCCTTTATAATCTTTGAACATTACCTGAGTCAGATGGGGAGTGTTTTGTGATGGCACTGCCAATCTTCAGTTATCATAGTACTGTACTTGAGAGGAACACAGCACCGGTACCATGATAGCTGAAAATGGACAGTTCATAGTTTGCTCCCTATGATGACAAGAAGAGCTACCAAATGCAGTTTGAACCCTTCTGTGGTTCATCAGATTATTTCAACCGTTTCCATTTTATATCCATTTAACCTCAAAGCATAAAACAATGATTTCTTCAGCCTCTAAACAAAAATACAAAGGGAGGTTTGGAAAAGATTATATGCTCCTTGCTACTCATATTCGGTCACATTGAATCACAAACAGTGTTGTAGAGGGGATTTATCACATAGACCAGCATTAAACATTGCAAAATTATCAGATAAAGCAAGATATGAAATGTTTTTTCAAACAAAAAGTTTTGCTTGAATTTGTGGATTTGAGGAAAATTGAGAAATTCACTTAAGTCTTGTTTTTTGGGCTAATTATCTGCCTGCTGTAATTTAATCTGAGATGCAGCTGGTTTATGAAGGCATCAGAGCTCAGTTAGTGATCAAACAGCAACAGGAGGGCCAGCCTCGTCAAGGATAAAGGAGTGGTTTGGTTGGAAAAAAATTATGAGCTTTGAACATCTGAGAAAGAACTTTATCATCAATCATCTAAAAAAACATCCTAAACATTAAACTCTTTGATAGAAACATAATGTGAGGAGAAGGATGCATTTTTCCACCCAGCAGAAACAACCAATCTGGTCAAAAACTGCTTAAACAGTAAGTCAGTGAAACATCAGACTTAAATCCACCAGAGAATATGGAGCCAAGACCTAAAAGAAGGATTTTCAGACACATCTGACTGATTTTGCAGAGAAGAATAGTTCTTATTTCAATACCTAGATGTATAAAGTCACTACTGAAATTAATAAATACAAAAGATCTGCACCTATAACTGCACAGAAAGGTACAGAATTGGATTTAGATTAAATACTTTGTTGATCTATACCAAAAAATACCACTAAAATGTGTTGGAAGTTTGTGGCCAAATTAGGACAATGTTCAAAGCCTATGAATCCTTCAGCGGGGAGCTGTAGCTACAAAGATGAATGCATTTGTTTGGATTAAAAATACACAGTTATTAGAGTTTTCTTTTTAATTCTACACACCAGTAACTATCTGGTTGCATAAAATATTTTTATGACAAATTACGACGTCCTGCTGTCGTAATATTTGCAGTTTGTTATTTAAAGTAGCCTCTCTGTGTATATTTATCATTTGTACTGTGACTGGGATTGTGTCACTGTGTGTGCATACAGTTGGTCAAGAACTTGAGGCAATAGAGGAGAGTGAGTGCGGAACTCAATGTATGAGAAAAGGGGCAAGATGAGGTTTGACTCCCAGAGGAAATAAACCCGGGATTTCCCTGGGAAAACAACCTGATCATCAGAGTAAACTAAAGCTAAAGCTCCAGCTTTAGTTTGCTCCGATGATCAGAGCTCAGAAAGCATTCTGATGCTGAGAAGTAGATGGAAACATTAGCACTTTTAAGCCCTATCCTCTGAGCTATCATGACCGTGTAAGGGCATGGACAGGACTTATTGAGAAGCTGCATCCCTGGCGACCATCTGGCTTTGTGGTAGTTGAACGGTTCCTCAGGTAGATGGCGTCACACTTTATTTAATGTCAGCTCGTACAGTAGTAGCCATTCAAAATGTTCCTACTTTCCTTGGCGGGTCCCCTACAATTCGTTTTTAAACATCAATCTTTGTACTAGAATATTCTGTCATGATTTGCAGACATTAAGATCAAAAGAGAAGCGACATCTACTGGTCAGACCCTGTAATTTAGTGAAAGGGTGGAGTTAGAGTAAAAAATATGCACGCCCAGGAGAAGGAGGGGGGTCACTCCATTGGCTGGAAGTTGGAGGGGATTTTGCTGGGAGTTGCAGGGAAGTGGGCTATAGGCTAAATAGGAACCCCAGCATCCTGTGTATTTAGAGTAAAAAAATACAACCTAAACACCATCAGGGTGGAGGTTTGGATAGTAAAGCCTCATTTTATTATAATCAACTGGATTTTGGTCTTTTTGGTATAAGCCTACAGCATGACTATATACCTTTAATGGTCCTGCTGCTGCGTGAGCTGGCTTTCTGTCTGGAAACAGAAATCCATTTTAACTTTGCACACCTATTCCACCTTTTTAACTCCAAACACTTTTTTTTTAAACAGAATTGGAAGAACTTTCAGTTAATAAAGGAAGAAATTTAGAAACAGCAGATAAGAGTCCAACTTTCTGCAGGCTTGAAATTCCTTCTTTTTGTCAGGGTAGGAGGGTTGGGAAGTTTTGGATAACAGCTGCTTACGTGTATGGGGAGAGCGGCCCGTGCAAAACCTTTGACACATCCTGTTGGCCAAGGGTCATCAGGAGCAGAGCCAGGCTCTGATTGGATGAATCCACACAGCCGCCCTAAAGAGGGGAGAGAAAAAAAGAAGCCATTTTTTAGTAGTGAAAAACAGCGGAGTACGTCATGGAGGTGGGGATGTTTAGAAAGAGCTGACCAAGAATTCTGAGATTAAAGACAAACATGGATAAAGAAAATGTTAACCATTCCTTTGCACGTGTTTGTCATAGATGTGTAAAATTTTCCACCTGTATATCTCTTTGCCAAATGCTCCACGTCTCACACACATCAAACATTCACAAGACAGAGAATCTACTCTGTGCATTCAAGTTAATACATGCCACAGCCGTTACTCAACCAGAGCTATGTAAAAATCCTCAATCCGTGAGAAGTAGGCCGTTCTTACTGGACACACCCAGATGTGTTTTCCAAACTATATTTGTTTTTGTTTTTTTCTACCATCACCCAGGAGCAGAGATCTTTAGCATATCTCCAAATCATTTTGTGGTTCTAAAGAACTATCTGGACACAGTAATGCAGTCAATCCTGTGGCATCGTGACAGCTTGTCAGCAGAAATATGATTCAATTACGCAATTAGAACACTGAAAACATTGTGGAAGGATGACAACACTGTTTATATTGTCGACGGCAGCCAAAGTGTTTGTTAATTGAATTAATTAAGCTTTAAAACACGTGCCACTGCTTCTCTTCCACCATTTTGTAAACATAGATATTGGTAATATTGCTATTTTTTGCTATATTATATATAAAGGCATTATTCATCATTATTTTCTATTTAATTCTGTAAAATAATGAAGAAATAAGCAAATAAAAGAATTACCATTTTTCTAAAAATCAACTAATAGCTTAAAAAAAAATGTATAGTGACTAAAAAGCAAACAATTTGTCTCCAGGAATAAAAATCTGAGAAAGCTGTTCATTTCCACTTGCAGTGGAGCAAACTAAGAGACTAGATTTGAATTCAAAACCTTCATTTTCACCCCCTGCCTGTGACTTATGTGTAAGGAGGCCAAAAGTCACCAGAAAGCTACTGATGGAAAAGCCCCTTAAGCCCACATAGCGATATTATTTCTTTAAAAAGCAGAACTTTATGGTTAAAAAGTGATAAATGAATCAATCCTGTAAATCTGGTGCGACCAAGGTTGGTTTTGATATTTTATTAGTGAGCAGAAATGAGTTAAAGCCAAAACATTTCTTACTAATCCTGGTTTAATATTTTTTTTAATATTTGGATTAAATCAAAAATCTAAATTAAGCATTTGGAGATTGTGTAAAGAAATACAGAAATCTAAAAGATGAAGCTGTAATAGAGCGCAGCACTTACATCAGCTCCTGTTGAGTGTTGACGTTGCTTTAGAAAACAAGTTGTCCGCAGTGTTTGAACGGTGCGCTACTAGCTGGTTTTACTGATTAACCATAAAACAAACAGAAACATGTAGGGCACCCATGCCTGCCCCCAAACACTAATCCTGAACAGTTTTCTAAAATTAAGAAAAAACGTTTCCAAGATCAGCTTTCACTGAAATGCTCTCTTTCTGCTGTTTCTGATTTTCTTTGCCAACTTTAGAGATATAAGAAAAGACAAAGGAAAAAAGACTGAAACGTAAAACTAAACTACGTTCCACGAACTTTAGCCTTTTTGAAACAGACACATTTCAAAACTTACCCCTCTGGAACGCAGCAAAGAGAAACTGGTTTGCCTTGCACTGTCGCCTGGAGTTAAGAGGATGCCTCAACAATATTCCTCTTTCAGAGTTAATGAGCGTTACCCTGACCAACTAACTGGACTCACATGGCTCCGATGGGAGAGGCCTGAGCTTCGCAGCCGTGTGGGGAAACGCTAAAGACACAAGCCGTTATTGTAAACGCTCTGTAGAAGCTGCATATTTTACCCATCAACAAGCGAGGAGATCTGTCTGTATGTCGAGTTAACAAGCAGCTTAAAGGAATAGTACACCCAAAACATGATTAGCCTTCATTTTCTACTCACCCCCATGCTGAACAACACTCTGGAGTACTTTTTTGATATCTCAAATGCATCTGGAGATCTGGGAGGCTTCTTACTGTCTGCTGACATTCAAATAATGGAGGTCTATGGTGCCCGAGGCAGAAAGGTCCATAAAAGTCCACAAAAAACGTGTCAATATTCCTCCATACTGCTCGTCCAATGTATTCCAAGTGTCCTGAGTGGGTAGCGTCCATAATTTACTCGAAACGAAGTCATTTAGAATGTTTTAGAGCATAAACAGTAGTGTATAGGATTTCCTAAAAGCGCGCGCCTGCGAGTTCACGAGCCTACGGAAACTGCGGCAGACCAAACCAGATGAAAGTGCGCATTCAGCTCGGCAAAGAACTCATGCTCTTCCTCAACACTCCACAGTCAGGTGGAGAGACTGACACATTTTTTTCATTTTTGATATCTGCTCAACAGTTCCTGTTGAACAAACCAAGAGGCTGCCTCATAACAAAAAAAAAAACCTCTAATCTGGAGCTTTAAAGGGGAACGCCATTTTTTTTTATTTTATTTTTTTACATTGGGCCCTTGATTTTACATTATTACATCATGTTCTACTCACCCATATGAGTTTTGTGTCATTTGGAGCCGTTCTGAAGATATTCTGTTAGGTTATATCCAAGTAACGTCTTCCTATGGGCAAACGACTTGAAGGGACAAACTGAACTGTTCATAATTTATTATTTATGGTATGCCCGCATTCATAGCATGTAGACGAATCACTGTCCCCCAGACATCCAAGTTATATTTTTTTTATAATTATATTTTTTTTTAAACAAAGCGGAGTGTGTATGACGTCTGAATATCTTCAGAACAGCTCCAAATAACACAAAACTCATATGGGTGAGTAGAACATGATGTAATAACATAAAATCAAGGGGCCAATGTAAAAAAAAAAACGGCGTTCCCCTTTAAGTTGGTGTCAAAACTAGAGATGCTGGGTATTTCACAATCATCTTAGACTGATTATAGGTTGCTTTTAACATAATCTGATTAGAATTAAGCTGCTATTAATAAAAGGTGTACATTTCCACCTTCTTACTTTTTCTTCATGCGTTTTAAGTTTGGGCATGTGGCAGTGGCTTTGATGCAGCAAAGGATTGTTGGGTGTTTAACTAAAGCAGTGTAAATGGTGTGGTAGATGAGGAAAATGATTTAGTGTATATAAAATGCTATAGTGTATATAATATAATTATTATCACTGGTCATCCAGGGAAGGGACAGGTACAATGATGCACGGAGAAGAAAAAGTGTCAGAACACACTGAAGGTTGTTGTTTTCTGCATATGGAAACAGGACTTAGCAACAATGTTATACTAGACTGGTCTAAAGGGAGATTAAAAAAGCCATTAAACCAGGAGGACTTTAGATATATGCAACAACACAACCTAGAATGTGTTGTATTATTAATTTTTCGATCTCATCGTCAACCTATTCTCTTTCGATTTTAATCCATTTATTCTCTTCTTTTTTTGGTCAAGACTACTCAGCATAGGACATCTTGCAAACCACCATCACAATACTGAGCCATAGATGGTGGGAAACATTTTCTCAGCTGATCTGCAGACAAGTCATTACAAGAGAATGTGGGGAAACAAAGGCAGCAAGTCGCACAAACAGAGGCCAATATGTCCATCTTATGTATGTCAGGAATCTCCAATGAGTTTCCAGAAGGAAAGGTACTAAACACAATCTTGAATAAATGTTCAGATTTACGGCTCTAAAAGCATAAAGCTAAAAGCTTTCGCCGTAAAGCTCACGTGGGTCACTAGTCCAGGCCAGAGGAGCAAAAGCACAAAGCTAAAATTATAAATACAACACAATATCATCAACACTAGTTGTATTTTTTTTAGGCTAAAGCCCTCATTTCTACTTGTGAAACATTTCCCATATATTTACTTACACTAAAAACTTTTTCAAACTCAACAAATTTCAGCTTCATAACAGATGTGGCTTTTAGAGTTATGGTTCAGGTTTTGTACCATGGTGTAGCCTTTTCACCAAATCCATCGTAATTTTGAACATTAACCTCTTAACATCCACCTCATTTTGGGTAATCCTCGCCTATTTTTCATACCCAAATGGAAAAGCAAATAACGTGTGCAATACATTATTTGAACGCTAACACCCTCTAGTTTCTGCATTACATGGGTCACTGGCTGACAGGAAGTGAACCGGAGGTGAGATTTCAGGGACTTTATCTTGCTTAAATCACGTCATAAAAATATGTAGACACTTCTGTCTTTTAGATAAGAAGACGATGTAAAGAACCATACAAAACATCCCGGGCTAACAACCGAGGAAATAAGTATTAGAAGTAAATATTAGCAAGATGTCGAGAATAAGCTTTGACCAGCTGAATTTTCTGATGTCAGAAACCAGAGGTTATAGACTATTTTCTCATCATGGAATAATTTTATTACTAATATGCTGGATCACCTTCAAAATTTGGACCCTTATGGACGAATGGAGTATAAACAAGTGAAGACTGGATTTATAAAACGGCTTCTGGATGCCTTCAAAGGTATGTAGCTGTGGCTGCTTTGTCATGTTTACATTTTGCCATGCTGCTATATCCGTTTGTACTTTGGTGCTCGCTGTGTCCATAAAATGATCTTGGTGGTTGAATTTTGGAGAATCTAAGCTTGCCAATGATGTCTAACATGTCTATATTGGTAAAAATTTTACCGGTGGAATTTTATGCATTCTAAGTTATTATCCTCACTTAACATCCACTGCATCGCCGGGCGACCATGTGGGTTTTGAGAGGATAAACAAGTGTTAGTTTATGATAAAGCAAAACTCAATTAATCCACTCAGTCGCTCCTTCCTTTTTCTATCCCATACATGTTATCTGCATCCATTCATGGGTTCCTTCGTGTCTGTGTTGCCCTGTAACGGACTGCTAACCTGCTCCAGGTGTATCCCGCTTCTCATCCACTAATGGCCTGAGTCCAGCAGTTGTTTGAAAACAACTGAAAAAGCTAAAGAATAAAGCTCCTCTGTAGAACCAGTTTAACCCTGAACTGAAGCAGAGATGTCTGCTGAACATGACTGGTGTTGATTGAAGACACTCGCACTACTGCAATAAGGAAAATGTTTCTTAATTGAAGACTTTCTCTAGCTAAAAGGAATCTTACTTTTCCTCACACATATATCTTACAGATTAATTCTTCCCAGCTGTTTAAAAACAGTAATAATTTGGTCTGATTGTCTCATGAACTGTCAAACCTTAACCATCTAATTACTATCTAAAATAAGGACAGACAAACAGACCCCAGTGTTTTCCTGTAAAGGCAACCCATTTTAAAACAATGTCAGGTGAATTTTTACTATGGAAATCAGAGTATTTAAAAACCATACCCGGTACACTTCTTCCAAGAGCAATTTGGCACAATTCCTGCCAAGGTCTTCTGGCAGGACCGGGTCTCCTTGCCCCTGTGGGGTGGAGGACATCTCTGCACTGAGGAAGCAGCCGTTCAGGGTTTCTGCCACCAACGTTAGACCAAAACCAGGCGATCTGCAGATGACAAAAACAATTTAAGTACCTAAATAAATGGTATTTAAAGAGCAGCTCCTCTCTCCAAGTTTAATAAAGTAAGGTTTAATAAAAAAGAAAATATTTGGAAGACTGCTGCATGAACAGAGAGACTCACTTTCCAGAGTTGGCTCCTTTCATGTGGTCTGTGTAGATGTAGATGTCAGGAAGGAACTTGTTCAGGACGCTCCTGGCTGATTCTACAATCCTGTTTCCCATCTGAGGAGAAACTCGGACCGAATATCTGAGAGTAAAAGTCAAGGAGCTCCAACATTTAGTGAGTAAATACTTAAATCAATGCTAGAAAACAAAATTATCAGGAGAAAAAAAAACAGGAAAACGCTTTCATTCATAATCACCATGGTGTTTTGATCCAAAACAGAAATTGTGGTACTAGATTTACATTAGAGCGATTGTTCTTTGTTAACGTATCATATATATGCAAACCAAGAGAAAAAGAAAGAAATTAGCCAGAGAAGGATACGCCACTCCTCGGATTCTCTTGATCTTTCCTGGCTCGGTCAGCTGCAGTGGCCTGATGGTTTTGCGGACTGGACACGTAAAGACTACTTCTCCTCCTCCACCAGGTGCCATCCCCCTCTTCACCACCTGAGGGAGCAGCAGCACGGCAATAGTCAAAATAGGCTTGCTCACATGGGTGTATCCTCATGCATTTGCTTTTGTATGCAAATGCATTTCCTGCAAAAGACGATTCCGCCATACTGTTAATGTTAATGCAGTACCAAATACCTCACCTTCAGATCGAATGATTCTCCATCGATTCCAAACTTCTTCATCAGAGGAAGAGCTGTGGACTTCAACAGGTCAACCTAGAGGATAAAGAGCCAATAATAACAATAAGATAATGCATATTTAGCTTATTAACTTGAAAGGGAAACAAAAGAAATTAGGTAAATAATTAAGTCTCCATATAAATTACATTTCTACAACAGGGACCAGGCAGTTGCAGAAGCAGAGGACTGTAACCCAAAACAGTGAGAAAAGGTCAGCATACAGGCAGACAAGGACACTGGAGACAATGGAAAGTAAATCCTTCATCCAAACCCATTAGCCCTGTTAAACAGCTTTGATGGGTTGCATTTACAAGTCATCTTCTCTATCTGATCAATTACCAAGAGTTTGGACTTGCAATCAGGTTTTACAGCAAACACCAGTTATGTATAGTTTAGCTCATGAACACAGCGTTTCTGCACATATTCAGAGTTCTCCATTCTTTACATCCATTTCATGATCCAAAATACAAAGCTCACATAGAGTTTATGGCAAAAAAAATAACTAAACTAACCAAGAAAAAAAATGAAGGTCAAAGATGAAAGATTAAATAACTGAAACTAGTTCTGGGTAATACAGATAATATAATGATATTTATTTATATATACACACACAAACACAATAAATACAATAGAAAAAATCCAATCTTTGATTCAATTGCCCCTTTTAAAAGCTGACCTTAATTTAAAGGGTCACCAAGTATAAGCTGTTAAACTATGTTTCGCAAAAAAAACAATAAAAATATAATAAACTAAATGAAGGCTGCACAAATTCAGCTAGTTTATCAGTTATAAGTACACATCTAGGAAACAAAAAGTGATTAAATTATGTCACTTTGATCTATGGAAGCCCAAGAAGTGCATTAATGGAAAAAAAAAATCTTCATAAACATTAATTATGATTCATCAATCACCCAGCTCTAGTTCCAACAGAAGGAAAAGTGGATAAAATGTCTTTGTGTTGTACTTAACCAGACCAAATTAAACATTTCCATATGTTTTATGACTATGTTGAAGCCCTAATGAAGTGATCAGGAAATAAACCTTCCATAGAGTTCAAACTTACTGATGGATCGATGGGATCATTTGTTACGCCCCTCAGATTTGCCTTTAGAGGATTTTTCATAAAAGGGGCCAGCATAAGCAGAGCCTCCAGATAGTATCCTATTGAACGCTGGGGATTACATTCATGTTCCACAGAGCCTCCATACAGCAAGCCAGGCTGGTAGAATAACACAGTACCTAATGGACACATTGAAAATAAGATACTGACATAGATTGCAACCAAACAGGATATTTTAAACAAATCATTTAAGTGAGAAAGATAAAGTGTCTTAATGTTAATGCTTACCAGTTTGATTTATCTCTATTCTGGAGCCATTGGTCACTTTCTCCAGAAGTCTGATGAAGCTGGCTTCAAAATCTAAAACAGAAAATAAAATTACAAGAGGGAAGTTAACAAACGCATAAGTTTTTTCATGTTTAAATAAAAAAAAAAAATCCTAAAAAAAGGGGGGGATACATTACTATATCTATTAACAACATAACTCAGATAACTCTGATATATGTATTATAAAGCGTTCTGGTAAAAATCAATCCCATAGTTTGGTAATGCGTGCTATCATTTCCCCCCTCTTTTGGTCGCCTCCTGTAAACACACACTCCCAACTGCGTAGCAGCTAGCCTGTTAGCCTCCGAGCTAACAGCGGGGCTGTTTCTCACCGCGAAGCCCCGGCTCGTCGTCCCTGGAGCGGATGTTTTTAATTTTTACATGCTTTCCACTAAGTGTCGATAGAACTAGCCGCTGTCGGAAGAAATTGCAGCCTTCGTAGGTGAGTCCGTGGCTTGCCATGTTGTTGTTGATGGTTGTTGGCGTAGGTAAAAATCCACGTGTGTTTATACAGGATAAGACGTAAAACTCAGAGGCGGGACTACAGCAAGCCGCGAGGGTCAAACGAAGGAGAGAACTCACGGCGGTAAAGTTCGTTTATGAGTTAATGGTTGCTAAAATGGCAAAAAAAAAATACTAATTTCTTTTTCTTTACTATGTTACTTTGATTTGTTATTTAACCCAAAAAGTTATATTTTTTTGTTATTTTATTTGTGTAACCTTTACTTTTTTAAAAGTTAATCGGTCTCCGCCAGGTGACGTCAATTGTTTACCTCGGGCGCGGTGCATCGTGGGAAAACCACCATATTAGGTGGAAAGTCGAGATAAGCCACACGCGGCTGTTCTTTCGGCACAATTATTTACCAGAAATGACACGATCGTGTTGTGTGAGAGGCTGCCAGTCCCGGTGTCGTGCCAAGGTAGTAATCCCTGCGAAAATTTGTATCCCCTCGTCGGGAGCGCGCACGGAGTAGGAAGAACAACGCTACTTAACTCCGCTTCAATTCCAACGTGCAGAACTTGAAATTTGAAAGGTTTTACGTGTATGAAAGTTGAGCATTACTGTTTTATTATTTACTTCACATGTTATAGCAGAATGTCGCCAGTGATATTGATTTAAAACTAATAATAAAACACAAACGTTTGCTTGAAAGCTGGTCGCTGACAGCAGTGTCTACTCCTTCCTCTGAAAGCAAACAGATCCTTGTTCTTTTCCATACGTTCCTTAAAAAAATCTCTCATTGTTTCACAGTATCCAAATGTTCTCATCCCATTGAAAACTGTTGTAAACCATATACTTGTAATAAAAATGAAATAGAAAATAGAGTGCACGTGTAATCATTAAAGACTATATGCAGAAGAAAAATGATTTTTTTTCCTGGTTGAAATTTAGTACGTAAATCTATATCTGTGTTTATAGTAACGTACAATTTATCTATGTTGTACTATCCTTAATAAACAGTTTGTCTTCTAACATCAGCCGTTTTATTTCATCCCATTTTGCCAGAACTGGCAATATGGGATGAAATAAAACCTGCTGTAATCTGTTCCCCCTGTCTAAATCAGGCAAAAAAGGTCCCATCTTTTTCATTTTTGGCTTATAAGTATCTTTTATGATGACAACTAACCCCTGACACTTTGGAGTTGATTGACCTTTATTTCTTAAAGTTACAAGGCGGGAACAAATTATAGCAGGCCACCTGCCATAATCTGTTCCCCCCTGTCTAAATCAGGCAAAAAAGGCCCCAGCTTTTTAATTTTTGGCTTATAAAAATCTTTTATGATGACAAATAACTCCTGAAACTTTGGATGGGATGGAACTTTATTTCTTATAGTTATAAGGGGGGAACAAATTATAGCAGGCCACCTGCTGTAATCTGTTCCCCCTGTCTAAATCAGGCAAAAAAGGCCCCAGCTTTTTCATTTTTGGCTTATAAACATCTTTTATGATGACAACTACCCCCTGAAACTTTGGATGTGATGGACCTTTATTTCTTAAAGTTATAAGGGGGGAACAAATTATAGCAGGCCACCTGCTATAATCTGTTCCCCCTGTCTAAATCAGGCAAAAAAGGCCCCAGCTTTTTCATTTTTGGCTTATAAGCATCTTTTACGATGCAAAAAATGAAAAAGCTGGGACCTTTTTTGCCTGATTTAGACAGGGGGAACAGATTATAGCAGGTGGCCTGCTATAATCTGTTACCTCCTTGGAACTTTAAGAAATACAGGTCCATCACATCCAAAGTTTCAGGAATAAATTGTCATCATAAAATATGCTTATAAGCCAAAAATGAAAAAGCTGGGGCCTTTTTTGCCTGATTTAGACAGGGGGAACAGATTACAGCAGGTTTTATTTCATCCCATATAGGCAGTTCTGTGAAACAATGAGAGATTTTTTTAATGAACGTATGGAAAAGAACAAGGATCTGTTTGCTTTCAGAGGGAGGAGTCGACACTGCTGTCAGCGACCAGCTTTCAAGCAAACGTTTGTGTTTTATAATTAGTTTTAAATCAATATAACTGGCGATATTCTGCTATAAGATGTGAAGTAAAGAATAAAACAGTAAAGCTCAACTTTCATACACGTAAAACCTTTAAAATTTCAAGTTCTGCACGTTGGAATTGAGGCGGAGTTAACTCGGGTTGTTCTTCCTACTCCGTGCGCGCTCCCGACGAGGGGATACAAATTTTCGCAGGGATAACTACCTTGGCATTACACCTGTACGGTAATTTCGCATTCTGCTTACTTTTTTTCCATAAAGTCAGAGAAACAAACTCAATCCTTTAGTCCTTCGTTTAGCTATGCTGCGGTTGTTTACACTACGCCTCTTCCACCAAAAATGGCGTCTTAGCAACCAATGTCACGTGACTGGCGGAGACCGATTGTTTGATTTTGCCTTTTCATCTTTCATGCTTTAATTAAATATATTTCTGTGAGTATGTATATATGTATATATATATATATATATATATATATATATATATATATATATATATATATATATATATATATATATATATATATATATATATATATATATATATATAATGTATGTATGTATATGTATATACATATACATACATATATACATTCATACCCTTAGCTAATCATTGGCCACCCAGACGGTGGCAGCAGTAATATTCCCAAGTGGAATATTCAAAACATTTTAATTTTTCATACATTAACAATTACTTGACAACAAAAACAATGTGGTTAATTATGCACATCAATATAATATTATTAAAGATGATAATTCATGCTCTTTTCAGAACTAGATTTTGTGTTATAGAGGGTTAAGAGAAAATTATGTGTCTCTGAAAGTCATCTAGGAGTCCTCTGTGAAACCATAGATAAATAACTATTTTAATAAAAATGTAATAATCAATTTGTGTATATATTAGTGCTTGTAAATATACATTTTATGCAGAATAATTGTTAATAAGAGTAGGTAAGTAATGACAAAGGAAGAGATGTTTGCCCCAGAACTCAAACCTGAGAGAATTGTATCCACTATACTAGAAAGCCACTATCTAGAAAGCATGGATGTTGAAATGTATGCGTATATTTGTTAGCAAAGGCTATTGGAAAGTATAGTTTGTCTTTATTTAGCGAATATGGATGTTGTGCTTGTTAATTTTATTGTTGGAACAGTGTAGATTTACCCTGAGGTTCTGGTGCCGGTCCGCTTTCAGTCACCCCTCAGTGTACATTGGGTATTGCCTGGCCACCCTTATAAAAAAATTCTGGCCAAGCCTCTGGGGGGTCCTTGGTTTGGAAAACATTGAAGACCCTGGTCTAGCCAAAGCCAAAGAACTGCGAAACTACCCTTTATTTTACTCTCATTCGTAACCCAACATCGTTTTCCGGTTTAAAAACCTGTGCTCTTAAAGGGCTCCTATCGCCATAAATTGGATGCGCTCCATTAGTCATCCGGCAAGGCAACCGGACGCATTGCGAGGCGTTGTCTCAGTTCACTCACAGGGCATTCCTGAGGCATACCTTTGCCTGCCTGCCCACTTTGGTCATAAATAGAGACAATTTTACCAACTATCAATAGATCTCTGGAAATCTTTGATTCAGTTAAAATCCTGATTTGTGTCATCTATTTATGTTTGCAGTGGCTAACAATATACAGGACCAAAGGACTAGTTTGAGACTAGTTAGAGATCACAGTCTGTTTAGCAGAAAATTACCTCTTTAATAGTCCGATTCTGTCAGAAATTCATGACATATTTTGATGTTTGCATGAAGGTACTTCACGCTGTAAAATCATTAGGAAAGCATAGTCATGTTTAGAAAACTACCCAATGGAAAATGTATGACACCTTAAAGAAAATAACATAAATTGGTGTGATATTTTGAGGACTAGATTTGTAGTGAGTTTTTTCTTAATTTTTTGTTTATTTTTTCTCGTCCTTGTACGCAGCTATCCCTTTAAGAGAGAGAAAAAAACACCTCACTCCACCTGGTTGCCACCAAAGCCCAGGCCATCCACCGGATGCCTGTGAAAGAGCGAATCCCCAGCGGCGCTCATAGGCGGCCGTTCATTAAATTCTAAATGGGCGTGGCTAAAACAATTGCCAAAGGAACCTAACCCAAACAGTGGTACAACCGCACGTTTTTTTTTGCTCATATTTGTATATTTTTTATTTCACTAAATAATGGTTTTGGCCAGTGTGATTCAGCAGGTGGAATTTTTCGTTCTTGCAGAGCTGCAGGTTTGTTCGATCAAAAGCATCGAGGCTGGGAAAGGATTAATGAGCTTCCCTACATGCTTCCTTAGCTCCGCACACCATTTATATAACCGCATTATACAATAAAAGGATCGCAATTAAAAGCAAAAGCGGTGACACAAGGACTCTTGTTTCTGCACATGTTATTCTTCCTGCACAGATCTTCATCTGCCTCTGCTGGCTGAGCTGGCTCTGCTCTCCTTTATCCTCCTCTGTCTCCTCCTCCTCCTTTTAGTCAAAGAGCCCAAGGAACAGAGCACTGACACTGCCTGCTTTAAGACTCGCCCCATTGTTGCGTAGTTTGCAAAAAAAAAAACAACACTATCTGTCTTTCTACTTGCTTCGACCCAGTGTGATTGAAGCAATCAAGAAGAGGGTTTAACTCTTAATTGTGCAGCACTTCTGTTGGGAATCATGGTTCTGCAGAGAGTGATCCGCGCTGTCATCATGGGACCTCCAGGATCGGGGAAGGGAACCGTGTCAGCTCGCATTACCAAAAGTTTTGGACTGCAGCACATGTCTAGTGGGGACATTTTAAGAGCCAACATAAAGGAAAAAACAGGTAAGATAAAAAGAAAAAATCAGAAATATATATTCTCCCTCTGTCATTTATAAATTCCCTGTACTTTTCCTCACTCTCCTTTCAAAGCTTGCCGTTTCATTTTGCAGAAAAAGGCAGTTAGTTGTGTTCTGCATGCTGTGATAAGAGCACCACCCTTATACATTTCTTATCTTCCAGCTACATACCTCAGATCAGGGGGATAAAACTCAAGTTTAAGTTAAAACAGGTTTGCAGGGTTAATAGGTGTCCTTTTTTATGTTTATACTGCAAACATTTACACCAAACTCCTGAACTTTGGAAGGCGGCCCCTGCTTCTTAATTTCATATTGGTGGAAACTATAAAAAAAAAAGCTGTAAAAGAAGGTGTAACTTTGAACTTTTGCTCCCTGGGAGGACTGCTGATAAAGACGTTTTCTATAACAGCTGCACTACAGAAAATCCACTATACTGACAGAGGATGCCACATCTATACTAAATCTGGAGGCTTGATTCCTCTGCAAGTTTCACCGGTTGAATTTAAATTCTTCATCTATAATGATTCAAATAAAGCAGCATTTAATAACGGCTGATATGGGCCACAGGGAGTAATATGTTTACTCAGTAAATGTGCATTAATTTTCAGTTTAAATGTAATCATAATCCATTGCAAGCATGTTTTTTAAAGTGTTTTTTGAACACATTTATTCATATTTAGTGCCTTTTGTTAAATGGGTACTGATAATGCTTAATTAAAATTGCCACATCATTCCTTGGACTTTGATTGTGCTGCTCTTTTCCAATATATTTAGATTAAGGTTTCAGACTTTTCTTCATACTTAATGTTTGCATAACGGCCGTGTTAGAATTACACTGATGCCTTTGACTTTTTTTTCTGGAAGTGTTTGACCTAGTTTCTCTAAACCAATACAAAGAAAACCTTGAAGTTTTCTTCTTGTGTTTGATTATAAAGTTTGACCTCTTGCACTGTGTCATGCAGGAAGTTTCAGCAAGACTTGTTAGAAAATCACTTCCTTCAGTTGGATTTTGACCTGCATCAGTGAAAATGAATAAGCAAAAAAAAAAAGGCTTTCACCTTTCAAATGTCCTTTATCCTTAAGCTTTTTGCTCCACTGTGGAGCTGGAATGTACTTATTCCTGTTGCATTGTAAGTTTTGTTGATGTACAGCCCTTTGAATTCTCCTGTTACTGAAACGGGATATACAAATAAACTTGCCTTGCCCTGCTTTTATTCTTTTGCATAGCGCCTCGTAAAACGATTCAGTCCTGCAGAACTTTTACGTTTTCATTTAGTTAATTACTTTTTTATGTGAAAGTTCAATGCAGACTTGTGCATTCTAATTAGATTTAATAATAGATAAATTAAAGAATCAAAATAGAAAATGTTGTATTTGGCCTACTTTACTCTAATACCCCTAAATAAAATTCATCTAGTTGCCTAAATAGTAAGTAGAGTCCAGCTGTGTTTGAATGAACCTCAAGAAAATTACAGAGGCTGTGTAAAGGCTTCAGAAGTTTGTAAGTGAACAAACATCAGTCTCACGCAGACCAGGGAACATGGACGGCTCACAGATAAAGTTGTAGATACGTTTAAAACAACTATAAAACAGATCATAAAACAATAATCTAAGAGCTCAACGGCTCCGAGAGGCCTGCTTTTGAACTGTCTTTGTTCTGTTTCAAATTAATATTTGTGTATTCTGAATTGTGTGAAACACATTTTTACCGTTGTGAAAAACGTTGTCCTTTTCACAAAAACTTTGCATTGTTTGCAACCATAATGCAGTGTTATAAAAAACACTGCATAATTTCTTCTCTGCAAACCTTTTAATAAAGATGCATTAACATTCCTCCACTAACTAGCATTTCCACAAATTTTTCATGGAAGATGTTGTCTGCTGTCAAATGCATGCTTGCTCTCTTTAGTGGCCGAATATGGTAGCACCAGTTCATGTGTAAGGCTAAGCAACATCAGATGAATCGATTATTGAAATAAACATAAACTAATCTGGTAGTCAGATCAAATCTTTACCTACATTAATGGTACATAGAATCTAAGTTGGGTTATTTGCTAAAAAAAAAACAAAAAACATAATCATTGCAGAAATGAATACAAAACTACAAAAATATTTTCCATTTAAGATAAAAATATTTATATTATAAATCTATAATTACATGTTACTAAAAGTATTTATTTTTAGATTAATTGAATAAAAAAAGAATAATTATTCAAAGTATCAGTAGGCTTGTGTTTACTAAAACCATAAAATGAACATAAAGTAATCATTGTAAAAAAAAAAAATCTAAATGCGTATCTTATTATTCTATCTACCAAACATCTTTAGTGTGTGTTGAATAGCACAATGCTGACACTAAAACCATCTGAAGCCATGTATTTCCATGTATGTATATTTTATGTGATAGTCATAGATAGCTGTAATGTTCAAAGACATTCTTTTGTCAGATTATATTTTTTTTGTCTTTTAACTTACAAATAAAAATCTTAAAAGTGTGGCATGCATTTGTATTCAATCTCCCCAGTGGCCT
Source organism: Cyprinodon diabolis (assembly GCA_030533445.1). Classification (NCBI taxonomy): domain Eukaryota; kingdom Metazoa; phylum Chordata; class Actinopteri; order Cyprinodontiformes; family Cyprinodontidae; genus Cyprinodon; species Cyprinodon diabolis. The sequence goes on along the minus strand of CM060069.1, from coordinate 28,578,970 downwards.
TACTTTGTAGGGTCATCCTTTAAAGCTTTACTCATCAACAATCTGAAAGTTTTACAGATTCTTTTCTTCTTAACAGTGGAGTCGGAAAGCCTGGAGATTAGTTTGGCACAGATGCCCATTCAGATATACTGCTAGACTTTGACTAGACCATTCTAATACCTACCCTGGGCATTGATGGAAGACACTGTTGTCCATGGCTGTATTTCTTAACGTCCTGCAGGAGGGGGATCCTCCACACTTTCAGTAGCCGTCCTAAGACCTATTAGCATTAAGCTCCATAATGATGTTATTTCAAGTATCTGTTGCTTTGCTGGTGAGATGTTTAAAGCTGGGCATGTTATTTTCTGAGCTAAATATGCTTTATACTTTGTTCTGCTGCCCTTAGAGGCCTGTAGTTTTACTTAGGTCGAGCTACATGCAGTTGGACTCTATTTATTGGTTATATTTTGATGGTGATTGTTTGACCTGGATTTTATTCACAGATTTGTGATTAAAATTTCAAACATACAAAAAATTTTACAACCTCATTGAGAATAACTTAAATAAGCTTAGAGATTGTTAAAGCTGGATTGAAACAATCATTGTCTAAACAATAACTACGGCCTTTATCTCATGGCTCTGTTCTCGTCTGCACCAGAGCTCGGCCTGTTAATGAAGTCCTGCATCGATCAGGGACAGCTGGTACCTGATGACATCATGTCCCGTCTCATCCTGAACGACCTGAGGAAGATAGACAACAATGGCTGGCTGCTTGATGGTATTAGGAGTTTTTGTTTTTATCAATATTGCCTGTTTAAGATCAGCTCACAAGAGGTGGGCTATCAACACTTATTTTTAATTATAGATAAACCACTTAAGAGAGTTTTTATCTCACTGTTTCTTGCATGTATGGAGATTTGTATTTTTCCACCTGATCACTTGCCCTCCTTAGAACTGTTTATCTTTCTTTTGTTCCCAGGGTTTCCTCGGACTGTGTCCCAGGCAGAGGCTCTTGATCATGCCTACTCTATAGATACAGTCGTCAACCTGAATGTACCTTTCCAGACCATCAAAGAAAGGCTGACCTCCCGTTGGACCCACATCCCAAGTGGCAGAGTCTATAATACTGATTTCAATCCACCTAAAGTTCCTGTAATTATCCCCTCTCTGACATATATCAGTATATCTGGTGTTTACTGTATAAAAATAATCAAACAACCAGGAGAAAAACTTTATTTCTAAAAGTGTGAATAGTTTGTTTGTTTTCATGGGTTTTGCGTGGGAAAAGCTTCCCAGAAGCAGACTGAATAAATATTGATTTCTGACGAGAAGCTGTATTGACTCAAAACAGCATAAAGGTGGAATATAGCTGCGGGCAGAAGGGAGATTGCCAAATGGTTCTGCAGGTCACAGCTGCCACGGCAGCTTAATTTGACCTTGTTAAAAGCTCAACTGTAAAAATGAGATAGGGGGGAAAAAACAAGTTTCTACTTTGTAGAGATTCAATGAGCAATGAAAGGATGCACAAAAACAAACAGCAGAACATTTAAAAAATTGATCTTCACAATTATCTTTCTTGATCATGGTGAAAAGGAAATGTAGGACTTGGAAGATTGTAATAATTGTGAACCAAATTTTAAATGATCACAATAATAACATAGAAGAAGATTCTTCACTGAATCATTATTTTTTCAATAGATTTTTTTTAGGTTTAGATAATGATAAAGATTTTATCATAAGGCTGTCTCTACCAAGGTTACCATTAAATGCAATGAGTGCTGTTTCTTTCTTTGTTTTTAAATTGCACATATGGTTTATAAGTTGTTTTTTACAGTGGCAGCACAAATGCTGGAGGTGATAAAATGATGCATGAAATCATTTGAAGTACTTCTCTAATTAGTGCTTCTGATTAACATTTCAGCGTCAGACTCCACAGCTGAGGGAGGAAAGTACAATAATCTGCCATAAACTGAAATAATATTAAAATGGGAAATACATGGACAAATAAGCTCTTCTTCAGATGGAGAGAAAAGTTAGGTAGATGATTTATAGTTTATATTCTCTTAGTCACGTGTTGCGTCTGTAACATCTCTAAATAAACGGTTCCCTGTTCATTGTTGGCAAGCACCACCTTTGTGGTTCAGGGCTGAATGCTTCTGCTCCTGTTTGGCACAGGAACATTTTACAGAACAAGTTGGGTCAAAGTAGCTAAGTATGCAGTGGTTTCCTCTTTATTCTAGACAAATAAGACAATATTTTCTTTGCCTCCTCTTAAAAATAGATTTCAGTCTCCTTTCCTTCCCTTTTAAGCTGCAGATAGATATTTCTAATTGCATCATTTAGAAATCAAAAACTAAACCATTTTTGCAAGTTTTTTAATTAATCAAATGTCAATGCTTATATACATTAATGAATTAAACTAATAATCTTAAAAAGTAATGATAAACTAATGCCTTTTAATGCTTTAGATTTGTAGAAAAAGTTAAAGATAAATAAATGAAGTAATGGCATCTTTTAATCTTCTGTTTCCAGGGTTTGGATGATGTGACAGGAGAGCCTCTGGTCCAGAGAGATGATGACAGACCAGAGACGGTCACAAGGAGACTAAAGTCCTATGAAAACCAAACAGAGCCCGTCCTAGAGTACTACAGGTAGAGCCAAATATAAACAAAAAACATTTATAGGACAAAGATAATTTAAACAGAGTCAATTATTACCTTTCTTTTCTTCCAAATCTGTGGGTTTTTTTTTTTTTAAATAATAGGGGAAACTTGTGTGCAAATAATATCTGAATTGTTGAATAAATACCAACATTTCTGGTTGGTTTTTGGTTAAAGAAGCTTTTCACGACACCCTTAGGCAGTGATTCCCAACTGGGGGTACGCATACCCCTACTGATCCGCATGTGCATTGCAGGTAGTACATGAAAATATTTGATTTCTTAGGTAGTAAAATAAAATAGGGCTGGGATCTGTTCTGCTTTGTGAGCATCCAATTGAAACATTAAACAAGCTTTTATTAACCAAAAAGTAAGTTTTTCTTATATGTTTGAGTTCAACAAAACCAAGCAGAGGAACAGACTGGAAGTAAAGAACAGCCTGGGATCGTCTGTTTTTCACACTGAGCTATCAGAGCTCATTAAAGCAGCTCAGGTGTTTTGATAAAAACAAAGTCAAACAAATTAAATAGGTCTGACTTTAATTTTTTTTCTGTAGTTTGCTCAGAATTAATCAAGTTTAAATGTGATTATAAGGGAGTTAGGTACTCGGAGAACCTTTATTAATACAGGTTTATAATATGATTTTTTAAATTTACTTTTGATTCCTTACCAATTTCAGGCAACATTTTTGTGTTTTTTTATCTTAGATGGAAAGAATACAATGCCTAAGAATTAAATACTCAGGTTAGAAGATTTAGTAAAGTAGTTTTTGTTTTATAATCAGTTATTGTATGTTCCACTTTTGGAAAATCATCAATACTTTTGAGAGGGGAACTCATGGTAAGTAATACTGCTCAAAGGGGTACACAAGTCAAAAAAGGTTAGGAAACACTGCCCTAAGGTAATTAAGAGTTTAAAAAAGTTCATCAGACTGCTTCAACAAAATCTACATTCATTTGCACAAAATATCAGTTCATTAAAACATGTTTATATTTTTTCGAGGCTTTAAGATCTCTCTTTAAGCTCCCAGACAGTTCATTTGAATTTAGTAAAGCAAGCCAGAAACCTGAGGTAAACCAGACAAACGATCACATATTGGTTGGCCTGTCATGTGAGCGCTGGAAGTGAAGCACAAGTGAGTCTTTATTATTCACCGTTTTAACTAATTCCTCACAAGAAATGGATCCAGGATGCATTTTTTTTTCTCTCTCTCTCTCTCTCTTTTTTTTTTTTTTGCTTTTTCTAACCTATTTAAAGGATTCCTATTCGCTCAACTCTGGGTGGGGTATCAGCATTTGATCATTAAGTCATGGAGAAAATGGTTCAATGTAGGGGAAGGGTCAGAGCTAATGAACCCTGACCTCTCCAGCAGCAGTGACCAAGTAGCTGCTTAAGAATCACGTTCCAAAGGATACACCGGGGGATGGGGAGGAACGCTTTCTTCCTAATGTCAAGCAGACAGAGACATGTAAATGTTTATTTTAAACGTGCAGTCTCCATACACGTGTACTGTAAGGAGACCAGGGGTGATTGTAACACTTTTTGCTTCAGCATATCTAACCATTTGATACGGTTTTTAAATTTTTATACAAAAAATAGTAGCCATACACCTCTGTGATTATAACACAGACTTGGTAAGTTAAGGTCAAAGACACAGTCTCCCTCTGTTAAAACCTACTGCAGTCGTCACCCCTGCATGATCAACATAAATGTTTTCTTCATCTATTGTTGGTTTTCAGCTTGCTGGTAGCTTTTATTCTCTTCTCCACTACCTAGCATGCTGTTAATTAAGCAAATGAAGAAAGTAAAATCGTTTTTTTCATTATTTAAGTTTAACATGGAAGAGTGTAAAGCTTAAAAGATATTACATGTCAGCCATTGTTTACCTGTGTTAGCTGAGCTTGTTTAAGATTATTTGAGGAAATATTAAAAAAAACCTAAACAAGTCATAGACTCTGCATCACACTGATAACACCAAACCTAAATAATGCATTTTTGCACAATATATTTTTCTCTTGAAATGCTCTTAACTTTCATATCATTGTGTTTTTGCACCATATTTTTTCTCCCATGCTCATTTACTGTCTGAAAGGTGCATAAAACTAAATTTTGTTTTGTATACCCTCTATGTATACAAAATGACAATAACATTTGTATTAGTCTATGTCATATGCTTGAGAAGCAAATATTTCCACCTGAAAATTGTAATTGGAGTCTGTCTGCTATTGTATCAGTATTAAAAAAGGGTTACTTTTGAAGTTTTTTCACTTCTTTTCCCCAATAAATCTGGAAGAAATCAGCTTTCAGCCTCAGCATCCAGCATGTGAGGTTAGAGGAGGGATGGCTAAACATCAAAGGAATCATGTGACCCTTTCAAATCATCCCTGGTCTCCCCCTTAAACCTCTCCACTTTTTAAAATGTTGTAACCACACTTTTTTACGCATTCTTTTTGCATTTTATGAAGCAGTGCAAACCCGTGTAACTGAAGAGAAAGTCTTAGTAATTTTCCCTTTAAAAAAATACAAATAAAACCTGAAAAGTGTGACAAGCACTGGTAGTCAGTCTACTTGAATATTTAGAAATACTTATGTTATAAACAGTAATTCACATTTACGAACAGACATGCAAGGCTGCTTTTTACATTTTCATTTGTAAAAATGATACAAATATTCAATCACTTTTTATCACTTTATAATTAGAAGCAATTTGGCGTTTGTTTTTTATAAAATCCACATAATGTCTAATGATTAACCAATAATCAAACGAGAAAAGGGACTTTTACGAAGCACCCCATGCATGACTTGCAGAACTACAGCAGGGCTCTAAAATGATTTCCTTGGTGTAAATAAGATGAGATGGTGATAAATAATTAAGAAACATCCGTAAATAATTTGACATTTACCGTGTATAAACTAATCTTTCAACAAGAAAGGGAAAAAAATCTATCATTTTATACCTTTTTTTTTTTTTATAACATTAGGTTTTTGACAATAGCAAATAATAGACATCTTGGGTTGGTAATAGTCAAGTCAAATAATCTTGAGTGTAATGACAGTTTAAAATGAAAGGTAACATTTATCCAGGTTAGCTTGTAACAGTCTTTTATAGATCCATCAAACTGTAATATCTATTCTCCACATCCACCCTTATCCCAAACGATACCTTTGTACAATAGGATCCTTTTGTGACATTTGCAAACTGCCATAAAATAATGAAATCATAAAGCTTCAGGAAAATAAGCGCTGAAGCTCATCTGACATCGTCCTGATTTGATGCAAGGGTTATGTTCTAAAGATTGAATACAGACTCTAAAGATTGTTTAACCAAATATTGGTTTAAGGTTGTGCACATTTAACTTTCTTATAACACGTTTGCTTTTCAGCTGCACAGGATAAATGTGACATTTATATCTATATCACAAACTTGACTTTTAAACAGGATGTGTAGACTTTTAGTTATTTATTTTTCTTTAACAGTGTTTATGAACATTGCAAACTTTACACTGCATTTCTTTTTCTTCGTCTCAGGAGTAAAGGTGTGCTGGAGACCTTTACGGGGACAGAAACCAACAAGATATGGCCACACGTTGAAGCTTTCCTCCACAGAAAGTTCTCTGCCCTCAGTCAAAGAGCTGCATAACCGCCAAAGTACAAAGATTACCTGAAGGCTACTAATGGAAAACCGTCCAATCAAGTCGCAGAATGTATATAATTGAATATGGATAATTTGTGTTTAATGAAGGTAAAGCCTTTAAATTTGTAAATGAAGATTTATCTATTTTACTAAATACTAAGTAAGACTACTACCTACGTTAGTCTTTTTTATAACTAATCTTTGAACTGTGTCGGTGAAACAATTTAGGGGAAATTCGGATGAGTGTCTGCAAAACCTCTAGCATGTTGCTATTACTATGTCCACTTTGTGCCTTTATAAATCCAGAAGATAATGACTGAATTAAACATGAAGTTTTGCAACAGTACATCAGGGATTTAGTTTGCACAAGATGCTGCAGGAAGAAGGCGGGAGCCGTTTTGGTATGTCCTGGTGACCATGACCAGGTTAAGCTCCTCTAAATGTAATCCCATTACATACAAACTGCCATTAGCTAAACATTCACAGCAGACTTTAAAAGAAAAGATAAATCCTTGATAAGAAGCAACTATTTTGTAGTGTTACAATAAGAGTGCATATCTGATTCTTCTAGTTCTAGTTCCTTTAGATAGATCAAATTGTTTGGTTTTAGTGTAGTTTATGCCTTTGCTGCACTTCATTGGCAGTCTGAAAATAGGTACAGTTTGTTCCGATAATCATGGACCAGTTTAAATCATTTCTATATTAGCATTAATGCATATCTTAAATTAAAAAAGGTATAACATCTTATTTTAACCATGTCAAGTCTTACTAATGATGCCTCTTTAACACTCCATTCCTTTGAATTTCATTGCCATTCCTAGTTGCAACTACATTATTTCTTGTAAGCAATTGTTGGCATTTATCTTGACTGACCAGATGGCTGAAAAACACAAACACATACGTTGACACAAGTAATACAGGGTTAAATGTTGTTGGAAGGTATTAGCTTGCAGTTTTTTGCACATTGCTCTGAATGTTTGCCCTGTTAAAAAGCCTTTATAACGCAGTGCACTGTATGTGATTGTTCTACTTTCCTAAACACTTCCATGCATTGTAAAAATGCAAAACAAAAACAATCTTTTCACGTCTTGGATATTTATGAATTGCAATAAACTTGTACTATATACTTGAATTACTGTATTTCCTTTAATAAGATACCCTTTAATGACTTTGTTAGAGCAGTTTATACCTATTGATCAAAGGCAGACATGCAGAACTCCATTATTGTTCTGGTTCTAAAAAGCTTTACTTTTGTTTTATTCCATCAGCTTTAATCTTACACTAAAAATAATTGACAAATATCAAACCTGTAATATAAGTATTTCTCATTTTCCAATTCAAAACTCTCTAGTTGTATTATTTACAGTTCCAAACTAAAAAATCTTTATTTTTTGGCTACTGGAATAAAAAAATAAATTTCGATAGTAAACATGATTTGACAGTGTGGCGTTTTATTTGTTTTGGTATTTGAGCAAGAAATTAGCTTTACTTTAAACAATATCAACATTTAGTTTAGATTTTTTTCTCTTCCATTTTCTGTTAATGAAATAAAATAAATAAATGTCTGCCAAGCCTGACTTTTGGTCCAGTTTTAGTAACCTTTTTTTATTCTTACAAGCTGATGGTTAAAGGTATAAAAAGCTAACAAATAAACTGACATACCATCCTAAATGTTAATATAGGCTGCAAAATCTGCAAAAAGCCTGGAGTTGAGATTCAGCTATTCAGAGGAAATTGGATGAACATATAGGATAAATCTCTGTAAAAAGCATTTTATTCTTTCAAAAGGTTTATGTGGAAGAGAAGACGAAACAAACTTTGAGAACTGATTCCCTTTTTGTCAAACTGGTTAGGGAAATGAAAAACAAAATCAGAGCTCAGTGATAAAAAAAAAAAAAACAGACACTCGTTAAATGTGAGATTTTAGGGCATTTATCTTAGAAGTGGTGGCTATAGTCACAGCACACATTTGGCAAAAGCTAACTTCAGCATTATCCACTATAGAGAGGATCTCAGCATTTGAAAATAAAAGTGGCTCAGTGTTACATAATACTAAACAAAACTGACAAATTTAAACCCTTAATTTAGATGGCCATGCCAGAGACACCAGATAAAAAAAATGACCAACACCTGTCCTAAAATAGAGATTTTACCTGGAAGATGATATGTTATTAAAAATCAGTATGAATCATTTAAATGCATGTGCAACTGTTTTGGTTTCCCTGTATTGTAGAGAGCAAACGGTAGTAAAGTTGACCAGAGCTAATTATTGAGCTTTAGAGCATTTCAGTCTGTAGTTTTATTTATCTGCTGTAGTAGCTGAATGCAGAGTAGGTTTAGGTAATAAGGGGTCTGTGGTGAGATGATGGCTCTGCTAAAAACTCAATGAATCACCCAGCTGCTATGAGTCACAGATTACATTCCCATAACTGGAAAACATCTTAGTGATTGTGCTGCTCAGCAGGTTTGAACATTGATAGCTTTTATCAGATAAGAACCATTGTTCTTATGGGATAAGATAAAGAAAACACATTATTGGGGTAAAAGCTCCACAGTGAGGACAAAGGAAGACATGCTGAAAATGGAAAGGACCAACAATCATATAACCAGGGCTAATTTTCACAGTTGTTTAAATGAACTGGAAAAATGGGGGAAAGCAAAAAGTTTCCTAAAATGATAACATCAGGTAACATAAGTTACATGCACTAATTTTATGAGTGGAAAACATTGAAACACTACTTTAAAAGTCTAAGCAAATAATGTAATAAAAAAATTTGTATGGTGCCTTAAGTTCAAACATTTTAAAGTGAGCAGTTCAGTTTCTTTAAATGTAAAAAAGACCTAAAGGGTGAAAGCAAAAAAAAAAAACTTCCTCTTAAGCTTGTTAAGTACAGTCCCTTCTTCAACTTTCATTCAGAACAAACATTATAGTTAATATTTGTGATTTCTACAAGTAGAAATCTGAAAAGGGTGGCATGCACAGCCTGTTAATCTAACAACCCTAAATAAAATCCAAAGCATCATGTTTCCTTTTTAGTAAATAGAGATTACCTGCATGTCATTTAATCTCAGGATAAAAACAGCTGCTTTGTGAAGGCGTTTTTCTTTTTAGACACTATAAACCAATCAGAATCATGAAGACATAGCAGGGTGACCTCAGCTTTAAGATTGTGGAGAACTTTAAAGAAGAGTTAAATCATAAACTGGCGTTTCAAGCTTTATGCATCTCACAGAGCTCGGATTGATTCATGATTACAAAAAGGCTGTCCACCTAAAATACAGGCTGGGCAAGGAGAATATTAAACACAAAAGAAGCCAAGCGGCCCATGGTAAGACTGGAAGAGCTGCAGACATCTAAATTAAAGTAATTTAAACAAACAATTGACAGGAAAACTATTCATCACAGACTCAGCATAATTTGCCACAGTCATTGAATCTTAATGGACATAAAAGCTTGTCTTTGTAATGTGAAAAAGGCACAGTGCCTGTATGAAGAATGCTGAAAATTGCAATTTACTGTATTCTTTTTTGCTAGATCTAATAATTAAGGTTTAAATTCAGTTGATCAAAAGGCCTTAAAGTCGACATGAAGAAATTTCTGTGATGTAAAATAATTGCAATAATCTTTCTTAAAAGTGCATCAGCCTTTCAGCAGATCCATTGAACTTCAACCCAATGATCACACATGTGTTTTAAGGCCACTATAATTATTTAAACCTGCTACTTTTTCCATTATTCATCTTATTACACCACACAAGCCATAAAACAGGCCACCTTAAATGGGGACGGCAGACTAAAGCTGAATATCTTGTTGTGGTAGCATCCTGTCTTTTTAAATCCGGTGATTAGCAAAAATAAATAAATCCCCCAAAACTGCAAATGTATTATTTATTTTACCTCTGGTTATCACAACAAAAACTGCTCCAGTTCACATATTCACTCTAGCTGCTCCTTGTAGATGATCCTAAGGCAGAAACCTCTGATTGTTTTGGGAACTAAGGCCGTCACTGCACATGATTTGTAAAATGGAGATAGCGGTATGTATAGCAATTAGGAACAGATATTTATGAAAGTTTTAAACAAATGGGCTAATGATAAACCTAATTATGAAGAATTTATTTCCACATTATTGTATCTGAAATAAAACAAAAGTCTTCCAACTTTTTCTGGTTGTCTATATTTTGACACCAACTGTTTCTGACCTGGTCCTGATTTGCTGCACCTACCTTTTTAGGATCTCCTGTATTTTCTGAACTAAGTGTGCAAAATGTTATTTCCTTCTTTCAGAAGAAAAGGTTACACTGCTGCACATTATATGCATTCACTAGCTGGCAGGCCACACTGCAGCGAGAGCCAAATGCTAAAGCCAAAGCTCAACAAAATGTGTCATTAGCAAAACATAATTTCCTCCTGGTTCTGCTGCAAGATGCAAAAAACAAGCGGATCAGTTCTCCATTTATTCCTGCTCTGCAGCCGTGTATCCGCCTGGTGTCCTGGATGGAGGTTTACAAACTCAGATTGTTCCTACGTGGACAAACGACTGAGATGGGAGAAGAGTAGGGTTGGAGTGACTGTCATTAAGAGATTTCCATCATCCGGTTGTCTTCTGTTTCTGTGGCGTCATCCTTTGTCCATTTCCCTGTACTCGTCCACAGTCCAGCCTCTAAACAGTGGTTCATCTTGTATTCAGCATCCTCCTACAAGCCAAAAAACAAGAAAAAAGGATTAAATACATCAGACTATAAATATCAGTATTTATAAAACGTTTTAAAAAGCTGCATACAGACACAGTTTTGGAATGTAATTTATTCAACCCCCCAAAAAAAAACAAAAAAAAAGAAGCTAAAACTAAGCTTTTTTATTAAACAACATCAAGAAACAAAAGTATCATAATCCAGTTTTAACATCCTCCATTATCCTGAAAGGCAGGACATCCATTGCTGAGCAAATGTTGGCAAATGATCACGGTGTGGGGCCAGCAGCGGGGGATGTGGCCGCCGATCTCTACCCAGCTTAACAAAAGCCTTTTCAAACTATAATGAAAAGTTTGCTGAATAAAATGAGGCAAACTAGCTTGTTATAGAATCTTAGCTATAGGGAGGTTTGTTAAAGAGAACTGCAAGTATTAAAACTCCTACCAGAAAGTAAATTCTTTGTTTCTACATAACGGTTTAGATTCATCTACATCAGTTAGGTGGACGAGTTTTTGGCCACAAGGCTGCTTTACTTTAAAGTGATAGAGCTTGGATAGATCCGTCTACAGTGGGATTTGGTCCTCACTAAATAAACTGGATTTTTTATTAAAAGAATAGACAGGAACAATACATTCTGGACAATGAATAAGAATTTATATGAACTAGTTTACCTTAGGGGCGTAGTTTAGTTTAAACCAGTTTTAACTTATATACCTTATTTTCCAGAAATAGAGTGCTCTCACTACAATCCACTCCCAAAGTTTTTTGTTTTTTTTACTAGGAAACATCCATATATATATATATATATATATAAGCTGCACTTGGCTATAAGCCGCTCATATCTACAGAACTGTTCCCCAACAAACCTCTAGGGGGTGCTCTACATATCCCCACACTAGAGTAGGGACGAGGAAAAACCTTGGCTCCAATTAGCTTGTTGTGTCTAAGAGCTTCTAATGAAAGATGGGGCTTTTTTAGCTTATTATTTAAGCTCTGCAGGAGTTGCACAGTCTCTTCAGTGGTATCAATGCTTTAATGCGGCAAATAAAAGACAAAATCTCTGAACTTGGGGTGTTTCCTCCCAGCCGTGCCTGCTGCTAGCATGGGCTTGTGCTAAATGAAAGCCCCATCTTCTCTGATTTCCAACTTTTGATTTCCACCCCCTGCGGTTAGAAAAATCCACAGAAAAGCCACACTTTCCTATAAGCCGCATGGTTCAAAAAGTGGGGAAAAAGTAGCGGCTTATAGCCCAGAAAACACCATACTTTTTAACAATTCAAACAGGAGGGACAAGAGCACCCTGGTCCAGATGGCAGCAGCTAAAACATTTAAATATTATCAAAAGTCTCAAAACTAAAGCATCACTGAACTAATTCAACTTACAAGAGATTTCAGAAGATTAATCCAATACATTTAAGAAAATAGTTGTATCCTGTGAAACGTATGTCAAACTTTTTACAAACTAAATAAAGAGATAAATTCCTTTAATAACAATTGATTCCATATTAAATGATTAAATTACAAGGGAACAGCAGATTGCAAAACTGGAGGATCTCAGTTGGTCCAGAAATATTAAAGAGCCTAGTCCAGACGTTTGCAACCAGTGGGTCCTTGGACCGTCCAGAGCAGCTCTTACTAACTTCAACTAAAACTGATAAGGAACCAAACAGTGTGCTTAAATAAAGATATCCTGCAGGTCTAGGCATTGTTTCATTAAATAAGTGCTCTGAATTTATACAAAATGACAGGTAATGTACTTTTTAGAGCCATGTTTGTCATTAGGTTCAAAGCACTTTCACCTTTTCTGTCAACAATATCAGCAGTCCATGGAAGAAAATGTATCCATATCCAGATTTTATGAAGTGGATAAAATGGATTTAATATGTAAGCTCATTTAAAAACCAACCTTTTAAACATAAAAGTTGGCAATAAACTAATGTTTTCCCAGATGTTAAAGTGATGATAATCTACTGCCAAAAAACAACAACAAAGCAATATTTCAACATACGTAGTAAAGCCTCTGTCATTTCCAGTGCTGCACCAGAACACTCAATTATGCTTTTTGCCAGATCAAATATAATCTAAATTCAACTAAAAGTGGGCAAAAAACAAAAACATATATACAGACTCCAATCAAACACATAAAGGTCAAATAAAACACTTAGGGCCGGATCTATCAAAGGTTTGTGTGTATAAAAACGTGAGCCATTTCACTGCGCACGCTAAAAAATGTACAAACTGATCTATCAACAGCGTGCTAAAAGGATTTGGTCTTTAAAACGTGCTAAATAGCGGCTCTTATCCATATAGTACTTTTTTCAGCAATGAATATGCAATATGGGGCGTTTACACGCAAAAGTGCGTCTTGTGGGAGGAGAACATGTAAATATATTAATTTAGCACTCGCAAAGTGATTTATTAAACCTGAAAGCAATTTTGCTAACGGTATCTGACTCTATATTTAACACGTTTCAAAAGAAGGTGCAAATGGTCTGTGTGCGTAATTGCGCACACATGGCAGCAGTTATTGTCGCAAGACGGAGACATCGAAATGAAGCAAGGAGACGCAGAGAACGCATTTTTTCACTCCGTGTGAGTATTTTTGGAATGAACGAGGAAACAATCATCAAAACATATCGTTTATCCAGCATTGCCATTTTGGAGCTGTTGGGGGAACTCCGAATGGATTTGGAGCCAGCCACAAGGAGGACCAACGCAATACCAGATATCACAAAACTCCTTGCAACATTGCACTTTTTTGCATCTGGGTCATTCCAGCGTACGGTTGTAGCGAGAGCTGGGATCTCCCAATCTCGTTTTTTCAGAAGTGCTGTCCGGCGGGGTCAGGGTTCTCCCCCTGCGCCTGCGGAGCAACGTGCCAATGCTGCGGGGATGCGTACGCGCAGTAATCTCATCCACAATCACTTCTTGTGAGCCATTTGGTATGTGCATTTTTCTACAGGCCAAAACAAAACACCTGTTCTTTTTTTTTTTTTTTTTGTTGGGGGTCACTGTAAGATTTAAATTTCTTAATGCACCAGTTTGTACAAACTACAAACTACTTTGCCGCAAACCACAAAACGCGCAAAACCATCAATTAAATAGGGCGTCTCCAACAGTTTTGCAACTGCCACCAGTTATGCAATCACTCTTGTCAAATCACCCGCAAACCATGGTTCAGCCCCTCGCGCAAAATTCCAGTTTGCGAGCGCAAATTACTGCACGCAAAATTGGATCTTGATAAATCCGGCCCATAGAGTTCTGTCAGGAAAACATAAATATACCCTTTTGGCCTTGATCATAATAGGAAAGGATCAGCCAGGTGCAGCTTATATTTTATAGCCACATTCAATTTATCTCTGGTATTAATTAAATAATTTTAAAAATATGTTAGTAATGACCTCAGAGGAGCGACTGCTGCTTTCTGTTAATTTGGAAGGTGTCAATTTAACAAAACAAAACCCTTAAAGTTTAATCATAAACATAAAACAGCTCACACAGCTGCCAATCCCACTAGAAGTGGGAATACTAACAAACTGAAACCTTGACCAAAAGGTTTGTGATCTAAGAGATCAACTAAAATACAGATACACTCAGTTATGTTTACTCCTAAGTAAATACATAGATATAACTAAAGATATTTGTTTAGGAAGGATTACAAAGTTTTGTCAAAGAAAGAATTTAGCAGGAAGAAAAAAAGGTTTCTTGAAGGGTGGCCTTAAAAAAGACAAAAGCCCGAATGGAGACGCCAGGGCAGCTTCTGCTTAATAAATAATGATATTTTGGTTCAACTGAGGTTCAATTTCAGTCACTTTAGATCTGAAAAAGCAAGTTAACTTGTTATCATGACCTGAGACATTGATCCTTGTTAACATGGATCTGATCTAAATAAAATGATACTTGCAACATGCAAGAAACTCCAGTTTCATAGAAATTTTGTCCGATTTTTTTTTTTTTTAAGAAAACTCGTTTTAAAACAAATGTATATATGTCATCATTTTTTTCAATTTCTCTCAAATAACTATAAAGCGCATAAAAAAATATCAAGGGTTGCAAGTAAAATATTTCATCTAAGTTATGTTTAATATCTAAAAAAAAATTCAAAATATACTGCTTTGATTTGATGGGTTATAAAATAAAATAAAAAATTATGTGAAGAAAAAAACAAAAAACAGGGAATTTAAGAGGCTTACGTGATTTTAATTAAAAGGAAATTCTTTCCCATTCGCACCAGGTTTTTGAGAAAGAAGTTTGTAAAACATAGACATCCAGAATTTCTTTAACAATCTGAAGCCACATGAGCTAAACCGAACATAAAAATGCCCATTCAAAAAGTAAACACGTTTTGAAGATATATAAATTAAAAAGTAATTGCATAAGCAACACTGGTCCCAACATGAAAAAAAACACACAAAAAACTGCTTTTTAGTGCCACCTATCAGTTGAACAGGATAACTACAAGAAGTCACGAGACAAAGTGGTGCCTAAGTAAATGTAGCAGTGTGTACCTGTGATATAAAGTCTGTTGTTCCTTTGGTGTTCAGTCTGTAGCCTGTGCCATCATTCTGCTGGTCAACATTCAAAGCATCGTTTCTACATTTAGCAGCATATTCTTTAACTCTCTGTTTGAAGGATTCTAATTCTGCATGAAAAGCTTCAAGGTACACATCTTGTCCCTCCTGCAAAAGAAAAAAAAAATACAATTACATAAAAAAAAAAGGTGAAATGGTATAGAGAAAAATGGAGACAGAAAGAGCAAATGAAGCTGAAAAAGCTTTTTTTTTTTCTTTTATAAATTCACATGTATCATTGCAACAATATAAAGCTAAGGTGAGAGTTGAGATTAGAATACTTAAACTATGTGACTTACTTTGGCCTTGTGGAAGAACTGCCTAAAGCAGCCTCTGGGATCTTGCTGAGAATTTGAGGCCATTTCTAAGATAAACTGCATAACCACTGCTTGGTGCGCCACCTGCTCCATAAGTGCTGCTTTCTGGAAGACAAACAGCATAAAACAATCAAGGTCTATTACAAGGATATCTGTTTGACCTCCTTAACAAAGAACAAATAAAAAAAAAGACTTTACCTAAATGTGCAGTGTCTGATGGATGAAAAAAAATCAAGCTCATTGAAGCTACAGGTGTCAGGACAAAGTAATTGATGTGATTCTGTACAGTATTTGAATATGTTGTTGGGTTTTAATTTTGGTGATCAGTGAGCATGTCTTTTCAAATTCTAAAATCTTAATCACAAAACTCTTTATTGCTTACTAGTACTTTACACATTCGGGGGATTTGTTTTGGTGATGAGGTGAGACAGGCAACGGGGAAAACATACAGTTACATGAATACGTTTAGAATAAACATATGCAAGTCATAATGGAAGAGCACCAGTACATCTATTAAGATTAAACAAATGAAGTATACAATTTGATTAAACATACAGATAACATTGAGCTAGTTTTTGTATTGTTTGTTTTTTGTTTAATCTTTTGGCTACAGATGATTATAAAAGCAATACCACCATTATGCTACTTACTCCTTCTTGCTGTAATCGAATGCACCACAGGACTAAAAAATTAGCAGTTTCCTCACAGATGAGCTGTGACATGTGTGAGAGGAATCGCTGACTGTCATCCCATCTCCGTAGCATACCTGGAACAACAGATTCATGACTTATCAAAACTTAAGGACTGAAAGCACAAAATGTAAAAATAATGTAGTCTAAACCTTTCCGATATTAAAGAAAGGATCATAGCAAAATTACTTCTTTAGGGCTTTTTTTGCCTAAAGGAGAAAAATGCTGGATTTATCCTGTGTGCTTCACTCACCAAAATGCCTGAGCTCTTGTTCATACTTCTGAAGAAATGTTTTGCAGTTGTCCTGATCCATTTCCACAGACTGATGCTGAAAATTAAATATACTCTAGAAGAAGAAGAACAAAAAAATAAGGTGCATGTAAAGAAGAAACAGGAGTGACAAACTCCATCTCTTTAAGGTTTACCTTATCAAAAACGTCCCAACTTCCTGTGGCACCAAGCACGGGACTGCGGCTCGGTTCTGGACCTCCCAGCATCCTCTCCTTGCGCCGCCACTCCTGCTCTGTGTTTGTGAGCTCTGTTGGACAAGCGAGGGTTCGAGCGCGTTCCTGCTCCAGCGATTCAGAACTGTGGACTCCCAAAGAGCACAGCTGGTCCTGTGCTTCAGCCAGCCTCCAGCTGGAGACGATGGAGGCCTTCACACAGCGCTGTTGGCTCTGGCAAAGTGACGCCATGGGGCAGCCACAAAGGGGGGACGATGGTGTCTAGAGAAATTGTATCATTTTAAAAGTTATGAGATTCAGAAGCAACACGTGATGCTAATGGAGTTTTTTGTCAACAGTGTGACGTAAATCGAAACTAAAATGAGGTAAATGTGAGCTGTAATAGTAAAGACAACTTACAATTCTAAAAGAACAAGGTAAAAAACAAAATGAATCATGCAGAAAATCTAGCATATTAGCAAACAACATAAATTCTTAGAGAGGAGATCTTGATGATGGAATTAAAACATAGAGAAGTTTCAATTTTACTGCATAATAAAAAGATAAATAAAAAAGGTAGATATTTTTTGTGAGCAGGTCTCGCAAGATTTAGATTTACAAGGGAGTTGATTTCAAACACACCTTTAAATTAACCTACCAACTTTCATGGACAAGGGATGCAAATTAAAATGTTTACAGATCAATGTATTCGGAGTTAAATACAACATGCATTTACAGGCTCTGGTTTGTTGTACCCAACCTGAAATCTAGACAATGTACAGAGATAACTTATGGTTCCGGATGTTACGCTTTAATACTTCCATTTCTGATACTACATATCATGAAGAAATCATACATATTTTAACTAATGTAGTATTTTTGGGATGTTAGAAAAAGCCTGATCAATATGGCATCAGGATATCTTTTATAATGAAGATACATGAGATAGCACTTTTGAGAAAACAATGATTAGTATAACTGCTATAGATGCACCATAAAGTTTTTCCTGCTGTTTACAGATTTACATTTTTTCTTTAAGATCTGAGTGGTCATTTTTGCCTATAAAATATTCTGTCTTTTTTCTTAAAGACAAATTTCAAAAACATATTGTTTTTGGTTAACATTAGCCCTCTAAATTGATATATTTATTCAGTTCAGATCTACCGACCCCTCAGCTACTACAATGAGCCATCATCCGATCTCACCTATCCATGTTCTGAGTACAATTTTTTTGTCCGATTATTGTCGTTTTTTGCTTTTATTTTCAATGAAAACATCCAAGTGCAAAAGAAAATCTTTGATTCTGTTAGCTACTTCTACAACCCAGCAAATATCAGATTTATATACACTGTCTAAAAGATATCTGACCATAATAGTCGCAACAACAGTTATTGATGTACAACTAGTTGTAATTTAAATATTTCTGTCTAATTTTAACCTTTCTGAAATACTATTAGCTTGCTAGCATCT
Source organism: Cyprinodon diabolis (assembly GCA_030533445.1). Classification (NCBI taxonomy): domain Eukaryota; kingdom Metazoa; phylum Chordata; class Actinopteri; order Cyprinodontiformes; family Cyprinodontidae; genus Cyprinodon; species Cyprinodon diabolis. Next base: position 28,560,513 of record CM060069.1, on the reverse strand, counting down.
GATAAAGGGAACTGGATATGGGTTCAAGTTGAATGCTAATAGCTTGGCTAATAAGATTTAAAGCGTTTTTACCTGCTGGTTGGGATGGAAACCAGCAAAACTTCCCATCGACGGACTTGGGTCGTTATTCTGCTCACCGTTTGCTTGAAATGGAGCTCCGTGTCCCATCCACGCCATGGCTGCAACTCTCACAGTAGTTTGCCCGTTTGATGTGCTAGCTAATGCTAGCAACGGTTAAGGAACCCCGCTCAGTTTGGCCCTTTTATATTAAGCCCTACGCTACGGCAGTGTCGGATATAAAGAGTGGGTTGAACGGTTTGAGGGTAAAATTGGAAGTATGATTCAATAGAACAGTGCGTCGGTCTCACAAACAATAATAACAACCGTTGCTCCAACTAATCAGAGTGCAGCTGTTTGGGGATATGACGTATCGTGCACGCGAACACAGCGTATACCACGTAACACACTGTTTTCAACAAAATTCTATTTATTTCTAGTAAATTCGTTGTTGTTTTTTATGGCCAATTCTATTTTCAGTCAGAGAAAAAAGTAAATATATTACCCATTTACGCTGTAATTTGTTGGAGAGCTTATCATTTTTATATTCCACTTTAATGAAACCACTCACACGTTACATAATCATTTTGCAAAGCACTTAATTTTGGTTTGAAATGATTTTATATGCTTTGAAAGAAAAAAATAATTTAAAATATTGGTTCTATAAGTTCAACTGAATAAATATAAAATATCAATACATAAAATATTAACTATTAAACAGAGTATTGCATTAAAATCTTGTATCTATCAATCTTAACAAAAGGAAGATTACATTGAGATTATAATGACGCTTCCGAAATACAGAATTATTCTCATACTAAATCGATCAAGAATATTATAAATATTAGAATACGCCTGTTTTTACAACACTCGGCCGCTAGATGGGTTATGTTTATTGTAAACTTCCGCACAGTAGTAATTATTTCTTTTGTTTGGTCTTACAGGCAGTTGCGTGTTTTGATTAAGCCTTTTTGTAAGAGGTAAAATACATGAACTTATACTATAAAATTATTTCCGCTTAATATTATTCAAGGTCTACAGGTGTCAAACGGTCTCTAATATGTGAAGAGTTGTAGACAGAGCTGCCTGACAAACAAAGCTCAGGGATAACTTTGACCCTGACAGACGCTAGTGGTGAGCTAAACATTGTGAAAGGCTCACGTTCGCGTGACGATTGCTGTAACTGAGCAAAAAATAGTCAGTGGTGAGTCCGTTTAGATTAATAAAATTAATAATTTGCTGTAATGAAACATGTTTGACTCAAAACAACTGTCCGGGGCGTTCTTACTCTTGTAAAACATGTCAACCTAGCTAAGTTTTTACATTTCTTGCTAGCTTATCCTGACTCACTCGTGCTAATTAATTAGAAAACATCTTGAATATTTTGTAAACGTGTCTGTGTGTTCAAAGAGGCTGGATACAGATATAATGTATCCAGTTGTTGCGCATGACAAGCTAATGCTTCCTCACAGAAAGGAGTAGGACAAGTTCCTCACCACGAGGTGGAGTTAAAAAGCAAATAGACGCTTCCTCCTCCGTCATCCTGCTCTGCACTTGGTCCTTAGCTCCGAGCTGCAAAGGCCTCCGCCTCCGGAGCCTGTAGACAGGGGGAACAACCAGACTTCAGGACTAAATTACAACCTCACTCTGAAACCAAACGTTGGAGCCAGTTGGCATCATGCCCTTTCTCAGGCTTCTGTTCCCACAGTTTTTTCCACGTAGCTGCACAGAATTGCAGCAGGCATTATATTGTCTTTGTCAAAGCTTGATTTTTAGACACACAAACAGCCCTGAACACGTGACAAGTCCCTCTAGAAACTTTTATTACTGAAGAGTCAATATTCCAGGCTCTGACTCTATCTAGCGATGCTACGGAAGAGGATTTGGGAAATGGAAAAAATAAAAAAGTTGACTGATTTTTAAATTCTATTTCAGTTTAATATTGGGGGGAAAGTCATAATTCTGACTTTAATCTCGGAATTCTGACCCTTTCCTCACAATTCTGACTTTTTCCCCCTCAGAATTCTGACTTTAATCTCAGAATTCCGACTTTAATCTTAGAATTCTGACCTTTTTCCTCAGAAGTCTGACTTTATTTCTCAGAATTCTGACTTTAATCTGAGAATTCTGACTTTAATCTTAGAATTCTGACCTTTTTCTTCAGAAGTCTGACTTTATTTCTCAGAATTATGACTTTAATCTGAGAATTCTGACTTTTTTTCATGAGAATTCTGACTTTAATCTCAGAATTTTAATCTCAGAATTACGGATCTTAATGTAGATGGGAGCCATGAAGGAAGAGATGTGGGAGCACTCAGCTTTACTGACAAACGTGAGTTTTTTGGGAGGGCCAGAAACACAGTGGTGGAAAATGACGCAATTAGGCAACTTTTTACGTGCTCGAGGCGTCACCGGTGATGCTATTTCATTAATGAAAGAGCAGAAGGTGATTAAAACAAGAGAGTTAGTCTCTAAAACAGACATGGCTACGGCTTGATGCTAACATGTTTGTTAACTATCAGATTAAAGTCAGAATTCTGAGATTAAAGTCAGAATACTTTACAGCACCGTTGTTATTGCTGTTATGAATTTATAAAAATTCCAAGTAATGTAATTTCATTATTTGCTTTTCAACTATATTAATTTGAAAATATGTATACATATATATTTAACCAAATTAAAGCTCATGGTGAGTCGCTGGAATGTCATGATGACGGAGGAAAATAAAAAGATGATGTACCATCACATTACATGTATTACAGTTGGATGTTTTACTGATAATCAGAGGTGTCAAGTAACAAGTACAAATACTTTGTTACTGTACTTAAGTACAATTTTTAGGTATCTATACTTTACTCTATTACTTATTTTTCTTCCTACCTTTGACTTCTACTCATTACATTTTCACACAAGTATCTGTACTTTCTATTCCTTACATTTTTAAAACAAACGTTACTCGTTACTCTTGGCTTCGGTTTAATGTTTCTAAATATTTATTTCATGTCATGTGCTCCATCCAATGCAGATCATTGGCTCCATCCACATCTAGCAAAAACTAGTGTGATTGGATGAGTCATATAACGCAAACACTCATTGGATAGCTAAAGGAAATAATCAGAAGCAAGCAGGTGTTCTTCAAACTGTAAATATGAATTGTCTATGCCATGCTACAATGTCAGATTCAGAAAAAGATGTTGAAATGTCTGAAAGGTCGGACACAGGCGAGAGCGTATCGGGAGATAGAGACGGAGACCAACAAGACCTCCCTCACCTTTGGCCCTCTCTCAAAGAATCTTTCGAAAATAGTTGAAAAATGTAGTTTTCAATTCATGTAGTGGCATCTGGCTGTTTCTTTTAAAGTTTACTTTATACTTTTATACTTTAAGTAGTTTTTGGAGCACATAATTTTTCAGTTTTACTTGAGTAAAGAGGTCAATTTGATACTTCAACTTTTACCAGAGTGCTTTTAAACTGCAGTATCTATACTTCTACTTAAGTAACAAATGTGTGTACTTTTGACACCACTGCTGATAATATTCTCCCCAAGTACCAGTTTTTAGTTAAATAAACATGTTGTTTTTTTTGTTAGATTAACATTCATTATTTGTAGTTAATTTTAGTAAAGTCTATAAACTAACATTTATTAGTCTTAAAGTCTGTTATTTAATTGAAGACAGATCTAGACTAATAGAGGAGGCCAAGCAGACCGATCAGTTCTGGTTTCTCTCCAGATATTCACATCCTCAATAGTTATTGTGTGTTTTTAGGAAACAACGAATTAGTAATATTACAGATTAAAATTGCATTCATCATACTGGTGTTGAATAATACATTTTCGCTTGGTGATTTATTTATTCTGTGATTAAAACTTTGAAATATTATTGTTGATTTTCCTTTCAGATTCCTGTCTTTCTATTCGACAGCATATGGATCTAAACAAGGAGATGGACCATATGTCTACAAAGGATAAGGGTTAGTACCTCGGTTTCATTGCACATGCAATGTAATAACACATATGCTTAATAGTTTCATCCTAGCACCACCAGTTCAGGTTTCTAGTCCATCTTTCATTTACCTGCCACTATAATGCGATTGCAATGCACTTTTCCCGATGTTTTCTTTTATATTTTCAGTTTATTACATAAAATTAGCATTATATACATAATATAGCATTATTTAATTGAAATACCTCAAAATTGAAATATTTTTTTTGTTTAAAGTCAGTTTGGCATTTTACATTTTTTACACATATCTCACCCCTTCTCATGAGATATGTGCATAAACGTAGTAGACCTTAAAAACTTACCAAAAGACGGCAGTTTTAGTAATGAATACCACCCTATATCTTTAATTTTCTTTAATATTTGGAGCAAATAAGGTGAACACCCTCATTTTTTGTTAAATGCTCAGACTAACTACTATTAACATAAAACAACGATGACTCTTCGTTGCAGCAAAGCCCGAGTTTTAAATGCAGTTCTTGTATCTCCTCAATGTTCCTAAAGAAAGATCTGGATTTTATTGGCAGGTTGAAGCTCTACAGAAAACAGTTCTGTTTAGTTCAGCTTTGATTTTAGATGTGGGGATAAAAAAAATGTATCTTCATAACTCTATAGAAGGAAAATATATCTGCTGCTTTCAAGTCCAACTTGTCCCAATCAAATACAGGCTCTAACAATGAATTGACACCCCTTTTTCAAATGGATTTGCCAATCTAGATTTATAAGAGATTTAAATCCACTTCAGCTTGTAGTAGGTCAGCTTTAAGTAGCCAACTGACATGTAAACAGTTCTTTAATGGGCCTCCTAATTTCCAAATGCTGCCATTCTATTCATCTACTTGATTATGTTCTAGCATGTTTGACAATGCACAAAAGAAGAGAAGTGCTTGTTGAAGAATGTTGTGGCATCCGTCCAGTGGGTTTGAACCATTTGCAAGGCTTCCAAGTCACACTGAAGCCCTTCTAGTGGCTGTAGTAACACCAAATGCCTCAATTAGATACTTGATCTTGGTGTTTCTATCACTCAGACAGCTGGTTGACAGCATTAAGCCAGAGCTGCCAGTTGATTTTTATCTCCCTTACATATTTCTGCAGATGTTTTGCAATAGTTGGAATGAAATAGTGTTCAGTTTGATTACAGGAAAGTAAAACTAACAATTCACTAACTCATTCACCTTCCCAGAGGTGAATGAGTTCATGCACTCGATGGTTGTCTTTGTAATTCTATGTGGTAATAGGGTTATTATGTTGTAATGAATGGGGGTGCCTCCAGCTCTGTCATTCGCACTTCAGCCACGATCGTAAAGAAGCTACATGCTCAACATTCCTCTTCTCATAAAAACAGTGAGACTGAAGTGGGCTTTGCTGTTTGTGTTTGTGTGTGTCCTTGTGCACATTATTGTCTCTGCGCGCTTGTCAGAGGGATGAATGGGCAGGAGTGGGGTGTATAACAGCAGGGAAGCCCACAGAAGGGCATAGGGGGGCTTGGAGCCATTCAAATGGTTTAAATTAAAGGACATTTGATGGAACCATGACAGGGATGTCTCATAATACCAGTCTTTGTCAACTTAATGCATAACTACTATTCTTTGTAGTATTTCATTGTGTGAAATGATGTGGTGTGACAAGTCATGCCACTTTAGGGATCAGGAGTTCTTTTAATCCAACATTAAGGAACTTTCATAAAATATTTTCATAACTTTTGTAATTTTGTGTCGACTTACAACTAGTTGATTGGTATCGCTTTCACCGGCACTAAGAAACTTTGAGGAGGGTGGCAGTAACCTTGCCATACAAAACAACTACAAATGTGCAGACTGCTTTACGGCATTCGTAACTTTCCCCTTCCGTTATAAAGAAGGAAGTCGATGCGACTAAATTTATCTGAGAGACTGCTTATCCGTGCACATTTTGCAGGGTTAATATTCAGGCAATGCGGCACCCACCTATTGGGATCTATACGTGTGTTTACTGTGTCTTGTCGGATGTGCAGGAATACAGTACAAAACCAAGGTTGAACGTTTGTTATTTATTTTCAACATCGCCATATGAAATTGTTTTGCCACACTTAGATAAATTACTTCATCGCTATTCATCTTTCACACAGCCAGGGAACAGAAAGGTAGTTTAATCCAACTGCAGACATTGACTGAGAACAACTGAGAAATTGTTCTTTAGGCAAAACATCACAGCTTTTGTTCAGTAGGGGAGCCAAAGTGGACCAATACTGAACTTTTTTAGAACTGCTTTAAGTACATTCTTGGTAACCGAGAATCAAGTTTTCTATAAGCAAAGTTACCTAGAGGTAACTGTATTGGTATTGAAGCAAATTAGCTATTTAACAACTTTTTAATAACTCTTGTTTTTGAGATGAAAATGATGAATTGTGTATTTTTCCAGTGGCTGGATAATCTTGTATTTATCTGAGATCTGTGTTTGCTACAAACACAAAACAAATGCAGTAACGTCAAAATCAACTAATAATCCCAAATAATTTATTTGTAACTTTCACCAATACATTGTATATTACATGCTGCCCTAATATTGTCCAGCCTTAGTTACTGGAAAAGTCTGGAGTTTGCTTAAATCTACAGGAGTATAGAAACTGTCCAACATTGGTGCATTTATTCACTTTCCATCTTTTATGAATTCCCTTTTTTGTTCTTCAAACATTCTGTCCATCATCTCATCTGTTCCCCTTTCTATGCATCTGTCATATCATATTCCATCCATCCATCCATCCATCCATCCATCCATCCATCGCCTTACATGTATATAAGTTTGCATAATATTTTAGATCATGCAAAGTAATTCATGTTTGTTTGTAAGTAAAACATTTGGTAAATGAAACAAAAATTTCAAGAGTTTCATATGTTCAACAAGAGAATTGAGAAATGTTGCCTAAAATTAAGAACCACAACGTGTTTTGCTAAAATGGATTAGAGGGCTTTGGGCCTGCTTTCCCAGGCTATGTTCAGGAAGGCTTTATTTTTTACAGCATGACTAGCACATAGCCTTTTTCCTGGGGAAATCCGAGACAAAATCAAGAAAGCCTGGTTGCAGGGAGGGAGAGAAGAACAGGAAAACTAGCCCTGGGAAGGAAGCGGGAGAAGGTGAGGGGGTGCAGGTAGGCTGGAGGCCACACAGCACGAGCGACTAAGAGCGAATCTGGAGCTCCTGGGAAGGATCAGCGAGATGTATATGTTTACACTCACTTCTGATTCTAGTTGAAAACTCCTCTATTCAAAATAATTTGGCCTAAAATGTGCTCGTTTTTTTTGCAGACCATTCGAGCTGCAGATTTGACTGGAATGCAGAGCTAATGCTGTGTTCCTCTGCCGTCCAAGCAGCTTCAGCTGTTAATCTGCTGTTATAGCCACTCTGCTATGCTTGTTAAAGAAATTATATCTGACGTAATTTGTACTTTACTGTGCCTTGTTTATCGAAACCATTTTCCTTTAGCATGATATTGCTGATGAAGCTTGTATAACATCTGGAGGAAACATTTTAATAATGCTGTTATTACCTCTAGTTTCAAACAATTTTCAAATTTCAAAGAAGAAATGTCAAGAGGTTTAGCTTACAAATCCAACAGCATCAGTGGAGTTGGAGATAATATTCAATATTTTGTGTTAAAAATAAAGGAAAGAGGAAACAATCCATTGTTTACCCTTTATTTTTAGTGCTGTAAATAGGTGTAGCTTCTAAAAAAAATCCTGTACCTTAAATTTTATTTCTGAAAGTCAAACATTTTTGTTTAACTTAAAATGAAGCTTGAAATGCTTGATTTTAAGTGTATTTTACTTACTGAAGCCACTCAGACTCCACCATCTGTTCTTTTTTTTATTCCTTCAGGTCTTGACCCCTTAATGCTTTTGGACCAATTCTTTGAGCTGTGGAACAATGATGGTCTGAAGATGGTAAAAATTACCCTCACAATGTCACTTTCACACATACTTTAATGCATATGTTTGAACGGCGGTGGAAAATAGGTCGTGTGTGTGTTTGTGTTTGCAAGAGTCCCAGGAATGAGCAAACAAGTGAGCGATCCTGGCATCTTTGGCTGAACTATGAATGTGTTTGTGTGTTAATGGGGAAAGCAGAAGGAAGGAATTTGTGTTGCTCTGAATGAACTTGAGAGGTGGATATTGAGTGGATGACATCTGTTTTGTAAATTAAGACACCGTTTAAGGTATTCTCACACAGATATCATTTTCTCTTGTTGGAATTTCCTAATGCCAAGCTTTGCATTCTTATACCACGACCCCTTGTATAACCTTAACCTCTGGGTCTCTTTGGCTCATAGAGCAAGCTTTCTTTGTGTTTCATGAAATAAGATTTGTCTGTCCTACAAAACAGTTTCTCAGTAGAAAAGGAAATCTGCAGAGGATCGGGGTTCCTGCCCCGTCCCAAGTTTCATTGAAGTGTTTTCCAGGCCTGCAACCTGGAAACAAGTTTGGAAAAAGAAAAGAAGAGGATGGAAAATGGGTTTTGTTTCCAGATTCATCCTGCATCGTTTGATTCAACCTTGTTTTTGTCCATCCATTGATATGTATTTGATGCCATTGTGCTGTCTTTTAAGATAAATGATTTCCTTAGATTTTCATCAATAATATTGGTGAAGCAATTATCAATTAGTAATTTAAAACAACAATTTATTATTAGCATTTAATCTAGTTGATTGAATTACAGTTTCACTAGATTGACCATATCAATAAGCAGGAGGTGACTGACACTAAACCTTATACACCTCCATTCACCATTATGCCTCTGGGATTTACAGATGGTGTCAAAGGTTTTTCTTCCTCATTATTGAAATATCTGTTGGTCAGAACTTCATCTGCCCTGAGAAGTAGATTGAGGAACTTTTCAGCTTTTTGTCTAGAAGTTCTTTGTTTGTCTCCAGTGTATCAGTTGGGATCTTTAGTCATAGATATGATCTCACAATATGGTATCTCTGTGGCAAACCTATGATCACATATGTTTCCACTAGTTTCTACATGGTCAACTCATAGACTTAAGAGATTATACAGTATTTTGTTAATTTCTGCACCAAAAATATTGTAAGTATATCAAAAGCTGTATTTATGATGGCCATGTTGAGCTTAGTGGAGGTGAATGACCAGACTAGATACACGATATATAAAGTTTGTCTAAAGGGTTTGAAGAGACCCACCTACAAGCTGTTGTTTTCCTATCTTGAAAGTCACCTTCCCCTCCTCCTTTTTCAACCCACAGCTACATTTGGCTGCCATCCAAGGATTTCCAAAGCTGTCTGAGCCTCTAGAGGCCTTGCTAACAATCCTGGAGAGATGTCCGGGGAAACAGAAGGGTCGAAGCCACACCCTGGGTTCTCACATTCTCATGGAATTCCAGACGTGGATAAAGGAACATCCTCAGGTAGTTAAGCCAGGAGCCGTGCATCAATTACATCAGCTGCAAGTATTGATTGTGAGCTGTTCAAGTGCTTTAGCTTCGTTAATGTCTACACATTCCTCCTGGAAAATGTGTTCTTTAGACTTTCACAGCAAAGGCTTTCCAATCTGTGCTAAAATCATCTTGATAAAATACTTTATTTTGAATTAAAAAACAAAAAAAAAATGTTCTGATTTTTCTTCTATGGTCAACAATAAACTAAATAAGCAGCATCTTAAATGAAAGAGAGAAATCTTAACAGGAAAGGCTGGTTCGGTCACACATTTTGCATTATTAAAAGGAAATTCCAATATCATAAAGTGGAAGAATTATTTTTTTTCATTTATTTTTTTCATTACAAAATGTTAAACTATTATTGGCACCAAGAAGGGGGTAATGATGACTATTTTTTACAAAATACTTTATTTCTCTTACCATGTTTATTAAATGGGTATTCCTAGTCTGCTTTTGAGTGCATGGTCCTGTTTACGATGAAATCCAAATGAATGCACAATGAGTTATTAATGATTAATTAAAGAAAGTACAACATTGTGGGGGTTAAATAACAGTTTGGACTGCTCCAAATCATTTATGTTCGACGTTCCGATGTAGAAAATTGAAATCCCTTCAAGACGTACCTCAGTGCATATTTATACCAAATCAGAATTGTTTTAATTTTTCACCCCACCAGGTGATCCTGAACTCTATCTCTAAAGACAGAGCAGTGGAGCTTCAGATCCGGGCTCTCGGCCTGCTGACAGACATCCAGCCAGACTTTGTAGACGGTCTCATCAACATCTACCAACTCAAGTCCTTAGACCCCTCCATACTGTGTTTGCATATTGTCAAGCTCCAGACGCTAAGATGTTATAAAGAAGTGAGTAACTGATCTTACACTTTTTTTTTTCACAATGAATTCATGCCAGTTGATATAATTTAAAGTCGTAACTTAGTTTTGGCCCTTTTTAATACTCTGTGTTCTTCTCACAGGCTATAACGCTTAGCATAAAATTTGAATTACAGACTGAACTCAATCCAGAGGAGGTGAGACTTTTAATCGTTTGTAATCTAGAATTGGCACAATGAATTAGAAAGATTGCCTCAAGCTAGTTGGAAGGCAAATTCTCAGATGATCATTGTTCTGATCCTCTTTTTATTTCTATCATCAACATTATTTTACAGATGCTTGTCCCACTGATTTTACAAGACAAGTTGCAGTTGGCAGAGTCCTTTGTCAAAGGACACAGCCAGTTAGAACAACGGCTTGTCATGTTACTAGACTCTTGGTGTCATCCGGACTTCAACTTGGAAGATATAAGAAAGTAGGCTGCCTGGGGTGAATCTGTGGGAACAGCGTGTAAACTGTGCCTTTGATATTTATTGCCACCATTGGTTAACAGGTTTAGAAGGCCCTGAATAAGCTTAATCTCACAGTGGAAATCTAACTTTTAAAAATATATTTCTGGCAAGATGAAATTTGCAGCTGAATTAATGTTAATCTGACTAACAGTCTCTTTATATTAAATGTTGGAATTTTTAACACACCTGAACCTAATAATAAGACAACGAGTAGGACTCTGGATAAGCTTAATGCATTTTTTACTATTATTATATTTGACAAGTTGATATGTTTAGATTAGAAGAGTTGTCTTTAGAACTTCCAGGTGGGATTACAGAACCCAAGTATGACTTTAGAAATATCTATAACACTGATTTAAGGGAAATCTTCATGTTATTATTAGAATCAGATTCTGTGGATCTACTTATTTTTCTGATCAGACCAGCACAGTAACATCATGTCGTGACTCTGCGCTGTGCACATCACAGCCTTTCCAATGCAACGGCTGCTCCCCTCACTTTGAGTTGTGACTGTTTGACACACTCATTATTACTCCTCACAATAAAGCAGTTAATGGTTCCTAACAGACTCCATGTGGGTGGATCAGTGTAGTCTACTTGAATTACCCATCTGTACTGGGGCCTCTTAGCTGGTTCTAAATTGTACCAAGTTTTTGTAGATCATTAAATAAACAGTTAATCTAAAAGGATATTAAGATAGTACCTTTTTTTTTTTTAGTAGTAGTAATCAATGGGTTTGATTACAGATTTGACTGCAGATTACCTTGGAAATCTGCTTAGAAGATATGACAACATATATACTTTAACTTATATCTGTAAGTTAAATAGAAATCTAGTGGAAACCAGTAGAATAAGTGAATAAAAATGCTTATAATGAATAATAATCCAGTCTACCAGACACAAAATTTGCATTTTTACAGTTTTTATGTGTTCACTTAATCTATCTAAATCCTGTTCATATGCCAACATTGTGAAACATCATAGTTGAAGATCATATATAAGGGGAAAAGGTTAAGATAATTTTTTTTCCAATGTTGAAATAATGAACCTTAATATGATGTTTCAATATACAGAGTCTTTAGCAGATCATTCGCTGCAATGAACAAAATGATTTCTACTTTTTAGATCTTTACCAGCGGTGCTGATAAATATTACAAGAACAGTATGTGTAAGCATCTTCATCCTCTTAATTTCTCCATAAGTTTAAATACCTGTGGGTGTATTTTTGCTTCCGCAGGCATTTTCCTCAACTCTCTCTGTCCAAACACTACGCAGCACAGATTCAACCTAAATTGCTCACCAGACATGTGTATCGACTAATGGAAAAATTCAAAATTGATCAAAGTGAGTGACTAACATTTTATTTTTAATGTATTTTTTTGACTTTTCTGCATAACCAGAACTTAACCTCCTCTTTTGAAACAGGTCTCTGTCCAAATGCTCTTCACAAAAGGAGACTGGACACTCTGCGTTACCTTATGTTTAAGAGATTTGGGGAGGTAAGTAATGCAACAGGCTCTTGCAGCCTGCAGATGTCTAAACATGGTAAATTTAATTTTAACAGTGTGCTATGCTGTTCATTTCTTGCTAGATGATTGTGCTTTTTTTGTTGTAGAAAACAATGACAGAGGAAAATTGGACTGATCATGTGCAAGTAGGATTTGTTTGAATACAGTCTTTAATCTGATAGTTTAATATATAATGTTTTTATTGTACTGTTATTATGTAAGATATCCAGTGTTTAATTTGTGTCTCATATGCCCAGTATGTTGTGGCAGATGACCTCCAGCTGCAAGTCCATTTGGTAGAAATGTTGGTGAAGTACAGTTGTCTTCAGAAAGCTGCTCAGTGGTCACTGATGTACAAAATTCCCAGAAATAGACTTCCACTGGGGGTATGGGAAATGCAGCAGTCCCTGCCACCTGATCAACAGTGAGTTGAGTAAAAATATGCATACAAACAATGGAACTAAAGTAATGATCTGGTTTCATGCTCTCTATAATCTATGTTTTTGTTTTTTTTCTCCTCCTTGCTGTAGTCCAAATTTCTCTTGTTTTACTTGTACTTTTGTCTCCTATGAAAACCTAGAAATGGCATATTTCCTCTCTGTGCTCAGACAGATATGTTCTGATCCCATCACTCCAGAGGAGTGGGTGCCACCTCAGTCTCACTGCCAGAAGTTCTACCAGGTGCCGCTCACCAAAGACAAGGTCTACTTTATAGATACGCTGGAAACTCTTCACAGATGCCAAAGCATTGTCCTGAAGGTAAAGAGATCTACACGTTTTGCTCAGTTTACTTACGTTTTTGTATCGACACATTCCTTTTCTGTATCCCGTAACAGGAAGGTGGTATAGTAGGAGTCGACATGGAGTGGCAGCCTACATTTGGCTGTGCCTCTTCTCAGAAAGTGTCTCTCATCCAACTCGCTATGCTGGACCAAGTTTTCCTGTTGGACCTCTCAGCAAAAGCGTTCTGTCAGCAGCCTGATCTACTCGGTTTCATCAGGGCATTGTATTCTGAACCAAATATTCTGAAACTGGGTAAGAAACGATCTAAAGAAAAAGAAGTAGTATCATCCAGATATTTACTTTAATTACAAAGAAATTCCCCTTTTTGTGCAGGTTATAGCATGAGTGGGGATCTCAAGTGTCTCTCTGCCACCTGGCCTGAGTTATCAGAGGAGCCGCTGAAGATGGAGGGCTTTCTCGATCTTCTTAGGGTACACCAAAAGGTGCCTTTATCCCATCAGTCATAACACAACAGCAAATTAACCAAAAAAGGTCCATAAGTTTGAAAAGATTATCCACTCAAACACTGAGATTTCCAAGCAGCTGCATTCATTTCCAGATCCAGCTTGTTTTATTAAACACAGAGGCTCAAAGCTTAAGAAACTGACCAACTCTGCGCTACACTCAGCCTTCCTTTTATATTTATATCAGAATCCAAAAAGGAACCAGTTGAAGTGGTTTGGACATCTGATCCCTCATCCAGACCAGAAGTTGTTAGAGAGATTATAGCTACCATGTGGTCAGGGGATGACTTGAGAATGAGCTTGAGCTTTCTCTAGAGGGATGAGGTGTAGCTGGAGGTGTCTGGATTTTCCTCTTGGACCTGTTAGATTTATGTTTGTAAAAAAAAAAAGACTAAGGATGGAAGGAAGGATAGGGAGGGAATAAAGGAACATAGTCAAAAAGGAAAATAGCCAGCAGCCTACAAGAACAAGTTTGATATATCTGACCAAAGTAACAATACATTAACTAATAATGATTCTACACTTTAATCTCCTTTAAAAACTTACATTTAAAGGGATTCACAGCTTTGGAAACTTGCTTTTTAAACAAAATAATCATTACCTGACTTTGATTAATTTTAGCTTAGCAACAATATTTACACTGAAGAACGTTGGGCTTAGTGTTGTGGTTTCAGTTTGATATGGTGCGCTCACTGACATTCAGAAGCACTTAGAATGAAAACCAGTTCTTTACCATCCCCAGCCAATTTTTTGTTGCTCTTCTAGGAGAAATATGTAAAGGCATCAAAAGAAGAGAGCTCCATCTGTGTCTAATATTACAATACAAATGTGTTTTCTGCTTTACTTGTACAGATTCAGTGTGGAAAGGTGAATCAGTTACCAAGTGGCCCTAGGGAGGTCCTGGTTGGTGAGGACAGTGCAGAAAAAGGCCTCAGTCTGCTTGTGCAGCAGGTCCTAGGAAAGCCTCTGGACAAGACACAGCAGATGTCCAACTGGGAGAAGCGTCCACTACGCATCAGCCAAATTAGATATGCAGGTAAGGCATTATGCATGCACAGACAGACAATAACAGGGAGCCAGATGGCCGCTGCTCTCCTCTCCATAGAACATCAGAGATTATTTTGTTATCCTGTGACAAAATGCAAACTGATGAATCCACCCCCCTTGTTCCGCTCTCTTTCTCCTTTTCCAAAACCTTTCTGTAGTGGCAGATGCCTACTGTTTGCTAGACGTGTTCTCCACTCTCTCCAGCGACCCAGCAAGCTTTGGGCTGCCAGCTGACCTCCGCAGTATCACTTCAGGCCAATCAGAGACAAGAAAAGACAAGAAGCAGAAGGAAAAAAAGGGCAAGAAGACGGAACAGGCTCAGGTAAGGCCTCAGCTGGGAATAACAACACTCTTAAGAATGTAAAAAATTAATAGTTTATTAATGTACAATCACAAAAGTTGATGTTAGTTTCTGATACCTTTAAGAATAAATGTTATATTTTACATTAACTGTTTGCTAAATCACACGCATACCTCCTAAATTATAAATCATGACTTTTTAGATTAATTTTAATATTTCAAGGTTTTCTGTATTGTCTATCAAACACATGAATTTGTAAACTTGTTCTAGATGCATTTAGGTTTTCCTAAAGCTCCCAGGCCAGCAGGGGGCTCTAAGCAACAGCAAAGAATGTTTATAAACTTAGCTGAGGCTGAAGGGTACAGACATTATTCCTGCTATACCATTTCTACTCCTCCCACAGACCTAAACCCGATGACTGTTTTTTTTTTATCTCTTTGAAAATAAAACTACTCCTTGTTCAGCCTGTCAGTACTTTTTAGTAATTCAGTTGGAAATCAAATGACTTCTGAAATCGTAAAGGGCAATGACTAAAAAGACTATAGTAGTGATCTAAACCTGTTTGAGAGATTTCCTCACTGTGAGGAATTACATGAGTATTTTTTTTTATTTATTTAAGGTAATGTTATCTGTACTTGATACTGTCTTGGCATATCCTTTTGTAAAAAATAAAAGGTTTGACCTCCGATCTGAAATTGCAATAAGTCCATACGATTGCAATACCCAAAGACCAAGGATCTATATTGGTTGGATCAACAAAGCAATTTTATAGGAAATTAGCCACAGTGCTACTTTAAGGCATATCTGCTTTGGAAAGATACATATTTAAATGTGTAAATCAAAACAATTTGATTCTTTTATAAAAATAAATTTGTCACATATACTTTAATTTATTCATTTTTTGGTGTTGCTTTTTTGATTCAGAGCCCTGTAACCAGATTTTGTTTTAATTTACCATCACGTGGACAAACTTTTACTGCCTTTTCTTTCCATACTAGATGTATGTTTTTCATTACTGCTACTTTGAATGTCAAAAGTGATTTGGGCGTTAAGATTAAGTAAAAATTGGTCAATATCATAATTAGAAATTAAGCAATACTATCAGTTTCATGATGTCTTGATGTTGTGCTGCTCTTAATTAACTGATGTTGTAAATAAGTATTGTTGTTTTGTTTTGTTTTTTTACACTTTACTGTGTTTTAACTTGTGGGAATGCCTGTATATCATTTACCATTTAGAGAAGTGCAGGTATGCTATTCTCAGACTGTAATGATAAGCCACAAACAGCCCTTTTTGAAGACCAACTGTGCTAATTTGACAATTCTTAAATCAGTGATAACCTGTGACCTTTTGTGTGACTTGTGAGAATGAATAAAGACAACCTCCAGCTGAAGGCCCTGGGTTTGAGCATCCAGCCTGCAGGGAGTGACAAAGAGTGCTTGACAAAGGCCCTTCACGAGTTCCTATCAGCTCCAGGGGTGCAGTTGTATAACTCACCCTGTGCTTTGACCTCTCTGAACTGAGGTGCAAGTGAAAAGAAAATCCCCCTACAGGGATCGGTTAAATATCACATTATTCTCTGTGTCCATTTAGGAATGTCAGGGGGCTCGGAGGGTCACTCCCTCTCATTCTGACAAAGTGAAAGGCCTCCTGTGTGGCAAGCTGCCCCCAGAAGATTCCCCACCTCTACCCCCACAGCAGTTGCGGGTGGTGTGTGACAACATGCTGCAGGGACTCGGAAGATATCTGCGGTGTTTGGGAGTTGATGTAGTCATGCTTGAGAACAGCGACGATCACAGAGTGGCGGCACAGGTTGGTTAGAAATAGAGCATTTCCATTTTTTTAAAGAGAAAAAAAGAATAAGCTACCTCAGTCAAAACAAAAACTCACAGGGGTTAAGTCAGAATTTTATCATTTTTGCACCAGTAAAGCAAAGCATCCTAAAGGCATCAAAGGCATTCTTATTGAAATGATTTCCTATAAATACATTGTTTGCTTAAAGGCCCTCCAGGTTTTATGTTCAAAGAATGGTATTAATCTAGGTTAAATTATGTAATTCCATCTACTAGAGATTAATGAATACAGATTAACATTCATCTTATTATTTTGACATCAGTCTAACCAATCCTTGATATGCATTCCTGTTTTTTGAAGACAATATTGATTTCTTCCTCCGTTTAAATGATAAAAATGAAAAATAAAACAAATGTTTTACTGGTCTATATATAAATGAAAAGAAGCATTTATTAGCAAATCAGACAAAATCATAACAATGGATAGCAAATGTAGCGGGTGACAATACATGCACATGGTGTGGACATAATATGTAGATGCTGAATCAGCCAATGCATGCACATATCAGCTGATACAAGAAAAAACTAATATTGACAAAAATGTGTGCTCATCTGTTATCTGCACCCTGCTTGAACTAACAGCTACTGTTACTCACTTTTTAGCCACAATGCACAATCTTATATAAAATAATCATAAGTCCTTTATTCAGCAGACAAAAGCTGATGGAACAATGTGATGTCATAGTTATACTATTAAGGTGATCTATATGTTCATTTTGGTACTTGGAGATTAGATAGTTCCACCTCATGTTAGAAAAATACTGTGACGTCATTAGCTACAGCATTATTATGGTTTTAAACTTAACTTTAGCTAAATGTTGCTATATGTCCAGGTTAAGGTAACCTCTTATCTAACCTTATTTATCCATTTTTTGTATGGTTTTCAATAGTTAAATCATATGAGTTATATCTAATGTACAGTATACAGCATCCACAAGTTTGACTTTGATGCTGCATGATGGATATTAAATAAAAATCAAAGGCTTGGTGCAGTTATTTAATCTGTGGCTTTTATTGTATATTTCCAGCTAGCACAAGCTGAAGGCCGTGTCATCCTGACATGTGGTCAGCCATTCCAGACTGTAAGTAAACATGGAGTCAAATATGATCTACAAGCCAAATAGTTTCTGGTAGCTCTGATTTTTCTCTATATATTTATGTTAACATTAGCTGCTTTTTCTAGTTGCGTTCCCAGGTGGGTGAAGGTCGCTGTCTTTCCTTAGACTGTTCAGAGAAGGCCAGAGACCAGGCCGTTCGGGTCCTCAGACACTTCAATGTCCAGCCTTCTCCCAGCGATATATTCAGCCGCTGTCAGGTAAATTTCCTTCTAACTGTGTTTCTGTAGTCTAGTCAAAGGTAAAGATCATTTAGTGGCTTCATTTTTGACTGCCCTTTGAATTAAAATGCTGCACTTACACCACCTTGCAAAGTTTTTCTGCATTTTCGCATTAAAACTAAAAACTGTAATCACTATATTGGGTTTGCTTGTGACTGACGGTCAGAAATAGGATACATTTGTAAAGTGAAAAAAACAAAAACACATTGGTATTAGACAGTAAATTCTGAAAACAAGTATTTGCTTTTCTGGCTTACTATGTATGTATTTTTTATTTTTTTTTTGCAACTGCTGCAATGA
The DNA here is from genome assembly GCA_030533445.1 of Cyprinodon diabolis. NCBI lineage: Eukaryota > Metazoa > Chordata > Actinopteri > Cyprinodontiformes > Cyprinodontidae > Cyprinodon > Cyprinodon diabolis. Next base: position 28,542,089 of record CM060069.1, on the reverse strand, counting down.
TCGTTTAGATCACGTTTTGCCACACTTTTATAAGTGAAAGTTTCTGGTTCAGGGCAAGGACTTTTTGCATTACCTCTGTAATGTTAAAGGTTCAGGGTTGAAGAGGATTGCTAAAGCATTATGCTTCATTCACACCAAACCAGCTTTGAGCAGCAGGAGGTTTACATGCAAAGTGTATGGTTAACGGTTAACATCAGAAAATCCTGCAGCTCATTTCGAGCAGCTGGTTCAGCTTGTCATTTGCATCTAAACATCTGAGGCGCTTCACACGAAGTCGACGCTTCAGTTGGACCACATGTCACAACAACCAGATAGGCTCTGCTATGTTTTTCTCGGTAGGATATGTGGGCACAAATGCAGGTTGGTCTGGTTGTCAAACTGGGTTTGGGTGTGACAATATAGCTCTGGAAATGACCACCATCATCACGCATCTCTCTGAAGGAAGGTGGAGAAACTCTCCACAAACAGATAGCCTCCAAAGTATCTGTGAATCCAGACAGCACCGATGTGCCTAATGACAGCGTTATGTAGCTTTATTTAGTAAATAAAACCAGGTCAATCTTTCAATTTCCAACATAATTGTTCAAGACACAAGCAAAGAGAAGAGGGTAGCTCCCCCAAATGCTGTGTTAAAGAAGAAGCACCAGATGCTTCTTTGCTGCTCAAAGTGTGTTTTAATGTGAAAGCAGCATTAATGAGAGATTGATATAAACAGACAACAGTTTATTACACTTTCTATGAACTCAAACATCATATTGGTTTATAAAGATATTGGTTACTTAAAAGCTCTTTGCTTCACGCTGTTATAGTTGCTACACAACAGATGTTAAACTGTGATAAAGGTGCTAATAGGTAATTCAAGTTACCACCACCATCATTGAAAAGATTTCAATGATAATGTGGATGAATATTATGATAATCATCTCAGTAACGACAAATATCTACAGTTTATCATCTTTGATGTCTGTGCTTCCTAAATTCCTCTTTGCAATATGATAAGACTGTTTAATAGTGTGAATGTATTGTTGGTTTTCAAAGTTTGTATTCCTGACATATACAGCGCACTACCTGACAATATTACATCCCAAACAGACCTTTGAGATTTTGTTTTTTCAACAATTATTTTGCAAGACCCAGATATATTTAATGTCCTGAGCAGTCCAACACGTCTAAAGTATGACACAGAAAGACTATATTATCATATGAGCATGAAGTGGATGTTAAGCATCTGGATGTTAGTTTTAACTCTGCATTATGTTTAACCTATCTAAACTTTGCTTCTATAATGTTTTTTTTTTTGCATTTTTGTTTTGCTAAGCTGTCTGTGAGAAAGAGGAAGAACGTCTCTTTTTTTTAGAGGGAACTCTAACCAAATTGAATAATGAGGAAGTACTTCTGTGGTTTAAAAGGTTACTGAGTTCTCAAATTATATAAGCAAAATCTGCTGTGGTCATAACTTATTTTATAATGCATACGAAAGCTGAACAAACTTGTGTAAAAGATGGGAAAGTTATCAGGGGCAATGCTGTCGTGTAGCAAGATGTTGCAGAGGCAGTGGAGGTTGATGGGGAACATGCTGCACTCTCCTGGAGATACAGGCCCAGAACAAATTGAATTTGACCTGTTTTTGCTCTGTATGCACTAAACATCTGAAAGAAGTTGCTCTGTATGCACTATTAGTCTGAAATAAGTTGTTACATAGCAGTAAAGCTGCACAAAGGGGAAGTGAAATGTTAAATAGAAGTAATCAGAGTGCTTAGTTTTGTGTTGGCATTAATGTGGGTATTACAGTGCGATTTAGAGGCTGAAAAAAAGCTTATATTGAACTGTTGGGTAAAGGAACTGCTTTCATGTGGAAAGCTACAGATTAACGTCTCACTATATCTAATTAGTAAACCTCCTGGTAGCCTCCTTGTGGAGGTATTCCAGGCATGTCCAGATGGAGGGAGGCCCTGAAGCAGACTCAGGAGACACAGAAAGGGATTGCATTTCCCATCTGGTCTGGGAATGCTTTGAGACCCACAGCAGTGACTGGAGGATGTGGTAGGGAGGACAGACGTCTGGATTACATCGTTCAGCTCAGGGGCCACCAGAGCTCAGACTTTGTACCGATGCTTGACAGTAGAAAGAGATATTCTAAGCAGTCAGGAATTGCTCAATACATAAAAAAAAAACTTTTAAGGACTTTATTTAAAGGGTGATGGAAGGAAATCTGATCAAGAAAAGCATTAAAAGTTCTTCACTCCAGATTTTGTACAAGAAATATTTAAAAAATCATTCATAGATGTAAAATTTATTTTTTATTCCAAATAAATTATGTTGGTTCAGACCAAGCAACCTATTCTATGAACTCTAATGCTAAAAATCTGAAAATGATTTGATTGAAAATTTACCTGTTACTAAACTTTGCATAAACATGCCAGATTTAGCATAAAGGTTAATGATATAACCAGCGATAAACCACTTTGCCCTAACTTCTCTAAACATTGCAGGACTTTTTGTCTAATTGTCACTTGCATTGGCTTTTTCTCAGGGTTTTCAGTTTGCTTACTTCTAATTTTGTACCCCTCTATGGCCTAATGGGGCTCTAAACCGCCATCATTGTTTCTTTCAGTTAATAGAAAAGAAAAAAAAATCAGTTTTACTTAATTGTACCCTAAAGGTATTAAAATAACTAATTCCTTTCCATAATGACCTCCATTTTGGATCCTGGATAAAAAAATATAGGCAGTGACGTGTGATACTGTGCGTGTTTTCAGATAAATTATATTTTTACAGTAAGATTGCCACCATATAAAAAAATTCTCAATTTTATTGGCTTTAAATATTGAAATATTTGTTCCTTTCAACTATACATGTATTCTGTCATGTTTATGGTGTCAGAATTATAATTCACATAGAGTTATCAGCGAGGCCTCTGATTTATGCTACCTGACCTGTGGTTGTATCTGTGGGTGGCTGTTTAAGGAAGCGTTGCGTCTGCCGCCGACTCTGTTTGTGTTTGTTGTTCAATGGGGATCTTTGCGAGAGGGTTCTTAAACCTGGGTGTTCTGACCTGCTCCTTGAGGATGAAACAAGAATGTCAAAATACGTCACTCGGTGTATCTCTGTCAGGCTTGAAATGTTACGAATGTGGACCACCTTGATGCTCCCTGTCCAAACCCAACTAAACCAGTTATACCAAGGCAATAATGTGTTTCACTGCCGTTAACTCCTCAAAGGGATGATATTTTTGCAATAAAAGAACAAAAAGTGAGGCAGATTATGTCTTTAAACTAATAATTATTAATCCAGTGGAGGTGTAAATATGCCAGCAAAAGAACATCTTGCGTCTTTTATCTCATTGCTTATGCTTGTCTGATATTCATCTTAATGCAGTGGTTATTCTATATTCATTTCTAATTAAGTATCTCAGAAAACTGTCTTCTCCTAAAGTTTTATTTCAATATTACTTTTTCCCCCTACGATTTGACAGGTTTGATAAAAGTTAGTATCCCTGCTGTGTGTGTGTGTGTGTTCTCTAGAGAGGCTCATGCTTGTGCAGCGTTTGGCCCACCCAGGCAAACTTAACCCCTTTGTTGTCTAAATGCAAAGCCTTCTGATTAGCGTTGGATGGGTCAGTTTCCCTCCTTTGTCACCGTTTGTCTCCCTCTCATTCACACACACCAGTGATGAATGTCACATGTAAAAATAAGTTAAAAAGAAGAAAGAGGAGATCAACTACTGAGTAGGGTACTTGTGCCCCAGTGGGTAGAGAAAAAGTTTTTAGAGGCCTTGGAAATTTTGTAAAGAGTAAAACGAATCTGAAATTTTAAAGCAATATTTCATGTCGGGTGGTTAAAACTAAATATTGCATTGCCTATATTCATTTTCTGGATTATTGAACTTTTTTGATCTCACATTGGAGAAATTTTCCTCTGCATTTAACCCATCCCCTTGGGAAGCAGTGGGCTGCCATCGTGGAGCGCCCGCGAAGCAGTATGGGGTTAAGGGTTTTGCTCAGAGACCCAGAGTGGCAGTCTGCTGGAGTGGGTTTCGAACTCACAACCTCTGGATTCCAAGCTCTATGCCCTGACCACTAGGCCGCCACAATGTAACTCATTAATATTTAATATTAACGTGTTACAATTAATCTAACCTTGACTCCAATTTTAAACTAAAGATCGTTAGATACTCAACTGGAACATAATTCCTTCTGTATTATGAGCCTCCATTTAGTTTATTTATAGGGGTGTTACTACTTAAAAAATCTAGACACATAATAACATGTGACTAGAATCAGATTGATTATTATAAATATGTTTGCTTTGTTTTAATTTTTTTTTCTGATGATAATTCTTAAATGCCAGTAGACTTCTTAAAATGCCATCAATTGTTTACCGTACACTTAGGGTTGTAGGATGTGATGTATGATTGTTTATGATGGCTGTGGCAGCAGCAATGTGGTTTTGGTAGCTGAATTTTTAAAGTAACTGATTCAGAGTTTTGCTGAACTTCATTTTTTGTCTGTTAGGGCAAGGCTGCTCCTTTTGACCATGGAATGTGTCCGAACATCACACGTTTTTGCTCTGTTTGGCTGCATTTTATTAACGGATAAAAGCCTAACCTTTGTCTTCAGCTCTTGTGTGTTTAGTATGAGTTAGTGGTGGGACGCGGCTTTTTAAATTTTTCATCGACGTTATCACAGGTTCGTAATTAATTGCAATTAGCCTTACGGTCCTGAGCCTAATATGAATTCAAACCAAAACTGGATTATTTCTGTGGTCAGTGAACTATTTTCTAATGTTATCAACACACAAACCGTAAAGAGAGGTGTAGATAGAGAAGCCTAATTTAAAAACCTCAGACGAGTGTTCTTTTTAAGTGAGAACTGAAGCTCAGTAGAGAGGGAATAAAAGTGAAAAACCTTGGCTTTGGAAAAGTAACAAATGTGCTACTGAGAGCAGGTCAGGTGTTATTTTTGGTTTTAAAAAAATAACAATTGAATGTTGTGAAGCATACAAAATGACAATAAAGTTTGTCTAAGTCTCAGTCTAAGTGAAGTTTATCATTGACAATAATCCATTAGCTTATGACATCACAGTTTTTCTTCCCTGACAGCATTTTCAATCTACAACAAAAAATTCCCACTAAGAAACTAATAAAGAGGCAATTTGCACTGAGTGTTTTAAAAGTGTATAATATCCCAGATCAATACTGTAAAAAATCCTCTTATGGCATCTGTTTTCCACAGGTAAAGGTGACAATGCATATAAATTATGTTGTATGTAATCTGAGTCCCTTTCTTCTTTATTTTTCTTCTTCCTGTCTCAGAAAGAAATAGAGACTGGCATGATATGATTCCAGTTTACTATTAAAGCCCTCGTTAAGTCATTTTATTGCTCCTATATACTTTACAAGAGAAAGATTCATTCTGAGTAACAATGCCATATGAGAGCCATATCCTTCACACGCTGCCTCACTGGATAATAAGGTGGATATTGTAACTGGTGTTTAACAGTCTGGCGGTTTGTATTCACTATTAGATATTAGGTAGAACAGTGCAGTGATAGAGACCGTTTTATTTCTAAAGAAAACTTCAAATCCTCTCTACAATCATCTAAAGATTAATGGAGTAAAGTTTCATAATTCATAAAAACAAAAGTAATTCCTCTATTCTAAAGGGTATATTTGGCACAAAAATAAGTGCATCCTACCAAAACGAACAGCATCCTCACAGTGAAACATGGTGAAGGCTGCATCATGCAATGGCTTTGAAAAACTGATAGAGATTTAAATGTTTTCCCATAAGGAGCTGAAACATGGCTTTGTTGTATACTTCTAAAAAAAATAATAAATGCTGAAAATGAATAGTCTATTTCCTCAAGGATTAAGAGGATGAACTCTGAAACAATCCAGGTTATCACAGCTAGTTTTTTACCTTCTCTCCTCAGCATATTGACTTCGTGATAGTTTGATGTGTACAAGATATGTGTTAAATTAAAGGCCACAAAAGTGTTGTTTAATTATTTATCACAGTCACATTTTTTAACATCACAAAAAAGGATATTATCATGGCTGTGTGTGCTCTCCAGTGACGCTGTATATTGTACATTTCACAGCCTCAATAGTTGTTCAGTTTTAGCTCTGTTTTCCCAGCACTGGCTGCTGCACCTAAACTTTCCATGCATGTACACACTCGCACACACTTCCTTTGGGTTGTGCAGCTCCATGAAATGTGCCCACTAGCCTTTTATAGACACGTTAAGATCGTCTGTGGGATAGATGTGCGATAAACCTAACAGACACACACTTTGGAGATGCATTTGCATTACTCAAGATATGATAAAAGTGCAGAGCCATCAAAATACTCAACACACAGGCATCTTAGCACCTTCAAAGGCTCGAAAGGTCGCAGTTGTGCTCAGGCTCAGCTGTAGACGCTGTTGCAGCAAAAGCACCGGTTCCCACGCACCGCTCTACTGGGGAAGTGAAAACAAGAGCAACAGGAACCGCCAAACTGTGAGAGGGAGGGGCGGGAGAGGGGGGGGTGAGAACAGAGGAGATGACAGGGAGGTAAAAAAGATGAGAAGGAATTTAACCAATTGAGAGAGTTTGGAGGAACAAGAGATGCAGAGAGAAGAAAAAGAAGCAGGAATGGACAGCATTGTGCGCGAGTGAGACGAGAGTTCCTTCAATGAATGATAGCAGAAGGAAGAGAGAGTGAAGTAAGAGGAGGGGTGGAAGAGAGCAGGGCGATAAAAAGGACTCGTCTGTCCTTTGATCTTCTTGGACAGCCGCAAGCTGAGAAACCGGAGGAATGTGAGAGGCTGGGGCGCAGTTAATGTTAACCTTCACCAGCTATTAATCAGGGGCAGGTCGGATGGATATGTCAAAAAAAAACAAAAAAAACTCAAATCTGTTATTCAACTCAAGTCGATGGCATCTGATTACATCAGTACCTTTTTTATTTTGATATATAGGAAATTTAAGATGAGCATTTCACTTATCTGCACCATATGTGTACGTTTACCAGGAAACAAGAGGAAGACACAGTGATAAGGGGTTGGAGTGGAGGGGCAATGAGGGGGGACAGGGGGCATTCCATACACTCGCCAAGACATTCCGAGGGAAACCATCCCAAATATTTCCCACTGTGTGTGGAGAGGGCTTCACATCTCCTTGTTGCACACATACAGTTTCACATGGTGTTAGAGGTGAAACTCGTTAATCTCTCACTCATTGTTCTGCTCCGTACACACACACACACAGAATCATACAGTAATTATTTGGAGTTTTAAAGCATTAAAACCCAGCATGATTTTTGTGGTTGGCAAGTCAGCAAAAGCCATTGTGATTGAACATTTATGCACAATTTTAGAAATTAAAAGAACCATTACCATAAATTGAATACAGCCTAGTTGTGGTTACACTAGGACTTATGTTTGTTGTGGATATAACCTCTTCAGTTTAATGAGAAGTTGACTCATGGAGGTAGAGTGTTCATCACACATGAAAAAAGAACTTTAGTTCAAGGGAAAGCATTTGCCAACATTTTGTTTTATTTATGTATCTGTGGTGTATTTTTTTTCTTTTGCTTATAAGGTTTCATCTGGCACATTTACATGATGGATTACCGTCATTACTTCATCCACAAAATGGATAAATGCATAACAAGTAAAAAAAAAAATAAAAAAGGAAATGACATTAAGAATAAAAAGCAAAGAACATCAGTTGAAAAGCCTGAAGCTTGAAGCTGTAAAGCTCTCTGTTTTTTTTCTGCTTTTGAGAAAAGTTTGCCCGGGCTCAGTTCGAACTGCCCGTTGAGAAGGTGTTAGAAGTTCGGGATAATGTTCAGGGATCAGTTCCTTCACCGCCACTGAAACAGATCCTTAACAGATGCTGCGTTTGAGTTTTCTTAGGCCCCGTCCACACGAAGTCAAAACGAACATGAAACGCTGATATTTTCCAAAATGTTTGCCGTAAAGACGGAGACGTAAAATAAATGTGATCGTCCACACGAATGCATGAAAACGCTGCAAAATGTATGCCAGGCCTGTAAGTGGCGCTGTGGTGCCAAAGCAAAAATAGGCGACGAAATGTTGGGCATGCGCACTAATATTTATACATTGTTGCCCTGCGGGTCCATTTTCGTGGTTCAGTCAAATTCAGGTGCTGAACTATGTTGTTGATATTGCTCTGTTCTTCCTGGAGATATTCCAGAAGAAGAAGATTCTGTTGTAAGCCCGACAGCAGGGTGAGTAGCACGAGCAGCAACCATTCAACACAGTACGGCGCCATTGTTGTTGTGATACTGTGTCGCGCATGCGTGTTTAGAGGCGACGCTATGACGCATGCGTGTAAAAAAAAAAAATGCGGTTAGAGCTTAAAGATGGAAACGCGAAAACGGCGTTTCAAAATCTTCCCACTCTGGAGGCTGAATAAAAAAAAGATCGTTTACAGACCCCCGAAACGCCGGCTTCGTGTGGATGAGAGGCTGGTTTGGTGAAAAATTTGTGCGTTTAGGCCAGGGTTCGTCTTCGTGTGGACGGGGCCTTAGAAGCTTCAGCTGGGAATAGGGTCACACCTGAGTGTGGTTGTAAGTTGAAAAATGGTGGGATTTACTATATGTTATGGTGTTTAGTGCTCTTAACTTCTCTTGTGTCAACTACTGTAACCTTAGAAGTGCAAAGTTTATAGATTATATTGTTAAATATGCCTTTGAATGCTGTAGATGGAGTTAGTCAGGACCACCAACTTAATTAGTCTAATTACACGGAGCGTTTCTGTTTTACTCTGAGAAAATTTACCACCAAGTTTCAGACGAATATAGAAAATGAATGTTGACACAGCTCAGTAACCCTCCCAGCTCCCCTCCCTATCTATTGCAGGGCTCTGTAGTTTGCATTATTCCTGTCAGAGCCTGACAGAAGAAGCAGTTTGGTAAACAGTCTGGACAGCAGCTTTGATGAAGATAAAGTAGCAGCCATTCAAAATGGCCCTTCCCAGTCATAAGCCAGCCAAATGGCAGCAAAATTCCCTCCAACTTCCAGCCACTGGCCTTCTCATAGACGTGCATTATTTTTTTTTTTTTTACTAAAATCCACCCTTTCACTGAATTACAAGGCCTTAACAGGAGATGATGCTTCTCTTTAGATCTTAATGTCCACAAATCATGACAGAAAGAATATTTTAGTACAAAGATTGATGATTATAAAGGAATTGTAGGGGGCTAGCCAAGGGCCCATCAAGGAAAGTGGAGAAATTTTAAATGGCTACTACTGTATATGGATGTTTAAAAAGAGTGATTGATTGTTTTTTTGTTTTTTTTCTGTCTCCTCAGAAAGTGAACTCGCAGATTGACCATGATTAGTTATTTTAGCCTCATATTTTTCTTAACGATTTGTTTACCGCTTGGATATCATCTGTTGGCAATCTATTTTGTCTTTAATAACCAGAGTAAGAAGGCTGTTTCTAGCTTGGCAGAAATATTTGAAACCTGGATGTTTTTTGATCGGGCATGGGAGACTCCACCATCCGTGCACAAATTTATAGCTGTACATAGTAAAAACAGAAAACCAGACACCCTGGCTACAGTATGTGCTACACTGAGTCATACTGTAGGGATGTACTGGGGGTTGTTAGCGTCTCATTAGTTGGCATCTGTCAGCACACCTGTTTATCTATCAACAACTCTGAGAAAAGCAGATATCTGCAGGGTTTTTGTGTTCTCTATTTATTTCTATATATTTTTCATTTCATGTCAGGGAGTAATTAATATGTTTCCCGTTTAGAAAAAAAAATCTTTATCATACAATAAATTGTTCCTTGTTAAATGTCAATTTCTATAAGAAATGTAAAAAAAATTTATCTTTAACAACTTTTTAAAAGAATGGGCCTCATTACAGAAGTAAAAAATAAAATAATACAAATAATATAAAAAGAAAAGTCATATAATCTGAAAACTACTAATAAAAACTACTGATCGAGGCAAGATGTGCAACATATCATGTGAATATTTAAGTGCAAGATCAAGTAACTTGACAACATTCTGCTAAATCTCCTTTTATTACACAGACACACCTGTACTGTAAATCTCCAGACCACATCTGTCACCCCTTCATCTACTCTCCATCTTTCTCATAATGCATAAACATATATGAAATATGATGGCAAGACTCTACTTGAACAAAGTGAGAAATACCCAAACATTCCATGTTTAGTGAAATAATAAAGCCAAGGAGGTGCGATGGAGTGCAATGAATTAAAGTTTGACTGTTGGAGGAGTTTTTCTGAACTTCCCATCCATTTACTGTTCCAGATGTTATTTCAATAGCAGCTCTAACACTTCTTTCTTTTGACTAAATGAGAACCAATCCAACTAGTGTCCTCTTGATACCGACATGTCAACTGCAAGTGTTGACCAATAGAATAAAATTTTAATTTATAATTGCAGAGTCGCATTATATATATGATGTAGCCTAATCGAAGGGACAATTGCTTCTAAGAAAAGCAAATGTAACCCTTTAGTGAAAACTGGATAACAGCTGACTGATTGCGCAAGAATACTATGTCAAGTTCGGAGCACTAGTAAAATGTGTCTAACTTAGAGAAGATTAGAAATAGGAGAAAAAATGTGAATGTGACATTATCTCCTCCTAAATCACTCGTAAAAAGTCTTCTTGCATGAGGCCCACTAGCTTTAAAAGAAAACAAATTGCAAGAAACTACATGAAACCCAAAACGTCAGTCAGTGACACATGCTGTAATCTTTGACTTTAGTGTTTTATTGAAGTATCGAAAATGTAACATCACTGATTTTGAATAAAAATATATTATATATGATACATATATTAGATATGAATACATTTCCTCCTAATTTAACATTATGTACATCCAGACATATTATTCCTTCTACTATTCCTCCTCCTAAAATTCAACTTTTTTATTTACTTTAATCCAACTGTTTTTGGTATTCTTTTTTGTTTCAGCATTTTTTATTTTATTTATTTATTTTTTTTTCTACTTGCTTTGATTCTGTTTTATTTTCCTATATTTTAATCATGTAGAGCACTCTGCATTGTCCTTGTACTGAATTGTGCTATACAAATAAGTTTGCCTTGCCTTGCCTTACTCTTGTTCCCTTTCTGTCATCTCAAACCTTTCTTTCCTGGCAACTAAACCAATATATCCATGCAGCTGCTGTCCTCCACTGAATGTTTTTTTTAGGGTCATCCTTTGTAAACCCAATGGAAAGCCCAGTATATCAGCAGCTTTTGAAATACTTAAACCACTCTACAAGTCACCAAAAACTCTGCCATCTTCATATTTGGTTTAATCCCCTTGCTTCCAAATTAGATTTCTTGTTTTAAACTTCAGTAAATCACCGTAGGCATATCTAGATGCACACATTAAATTTCTGCCATGAGACTGGATAAGAAGCTGTTTTTATTTACCAAACAAATATGCAAATGTACCTATTAAACTGACCAGCAAGTGTTGCATTATTTAATATATTTATTCATTCTTTAAGCATGCATTTTTTGTAATTATTTTCATCTTTTCACTTTAATTTTGCTGATTATTTTTTTTGCTGAACTATACAAATATCTTCACAGAAAATCTGCCGCCCTTTGAGAACAGAGAGCGGCAGACATTGGTACAATCAGATATATATCACTCAGCAAGCATTTCTAATCGGATCTCCTCTTTTTTTTCCCACAGCTTAGTTGACATCAGTTTAGCATAGCAATGCAATGACACCTGTGCGGCATGAGTGTACTTGATAGAGATCTCTGTGTCTGCATACTTGTCTGAGGCACTAGGTGTTCGAGCATCACTGTTTTTCTCTCTGGAACATCTGCTTTTTAGGATAACTGATGAACTGATGAATGTTGGGAGTTTTGCTTCAGGGATTACTAGATATAAACACAGTTTTGAACAAAGTTGTAAGTTTAGAAAAATTACAGATCTAAGTTATATTTATTTTCTCTTGTTTTTCAAATTTTTGCTTGTTTCTGTTCTCTGTATTTAAGGAAAATGGCAGCTGTAAAATCTGTAGCTCCACCGAGTTCAAAATGTTCCTGCCTGGGATACATTAGAATCTGATAGTTTACATAAACTTTGCTTTTTTTAAACTTAATACAAGAGTGAGAAAAGAGCAGCAGCATCGATGTGTTTCATGGTTCTAAATTATATTAACCAATTTACAATTAGATGTACTCTGAACCTTCCAGTTGCTATTTTTAAGAACAGTTGATTGGATGTTTTTATAGTCTGAATATAGTCTGAAACTGAATTTTACTTCTTTTTATGGGACTATATTTTTATAGACTATATTGTTCTTAAACGTTTCTGATATAAAGTGTATTTCATTGCATCTATAGCTAAACAACTTCAGCAAATCAAACAGGAGACCTTTAACGCCCTTCTTAATTGGATTCCCACATCTGTTATCTAACACAGGGTGGTGCTTATATTCAACTCGGATCCAAGGTTTTTCAGTGATGTATTATTTGGTGTGGGAGTGAACTGTATGTGGGAAACATATTCCACTTTATTTTCAGCATTTGAGTTCTACTGACATTTTGGGTACTAGCCTGACTTTGAGTGCATCGGTAGAGTAAAATAAAATTTGGTTTAAAAGCTAAAACAGGCAGATAAAGTTTACTGCGAAATAAACCAGTCTTAAATTGATGGGAAAGAGGATTGTGAATAAATGTATATACATAGACTGTTGCTCTAAAGTCTGTGTGTATCTGAAGAAGTTCTTTAGAGTGATTATCTAAAATAACCATCCATTCAAGTTGAAAACAACTTTGCTTATAGATGGTACAAGTGGTTGTTAAAGCTTCTTTTCCTTTTATTCTGCTTCCAATTTCTCTCATCACTTGTTTTCCATTTTGTTTCTACGTAAATTGTCAAAAAAAAAATCTGAGCAAACCACACCTGTGTATCCTCTCCTGTTCCTTTGTGGATTTATTTTGATGTCATTCCGATTGCATGTATAGATAACAATCTCATCACATTTTAGAATCAACACCAGCTGCCCATTGCAGTTTTTTTTTTTTTTTTTTTTTTTTTACATATAGTGGCAAATAACAAGCTGGTTTTATACTGGAAATAGTAGTATTCTAGGCTTTATGAGGTAATAAAAAAAGATTTAAGATGTTTAAATAAAAATGAAATTTGGCCCTACTTGAACATACATATGACAGTAAAATTAGAAAAAGCAGATCCTTAGATTAAAAACCTGTTGAAATATATTTTGGCCCCTTTTCCGGTTAACGCAGACATGCCAAGTATTGGAATTTCATTATAATAGTTATATTGGTGCTCCCTGATTGCGAAATTGCGATTGGTTTTCATTTGAGCGGGGTCTGTTACTATCAAGACAAGAAGTTTATTCTGGAAGTTTTATGTGATGCCTTCAGGAATAGAGCGTATCACGCATGTGCTGCCAGATTTTATTGAAAGGTTAGTGCACACTTAAATGTGCCTTTTCCCTACTTAAATAGCAAGGAAACAGTGTTTTATATTGTTTTTGCAACATTATCTGTCTCCTACAGACGTATGTTTTAATTGTGACTCCCGCTGGCACTTCGCCAAAACTAAATTCTGCGCATCATCCTGTTAAATCTGTTTTGACAATAAAAACATCTCCAAGAAAATAACATAAATATACATTTGAAAGTTGTTGTTTTTTGAACATTTTTGAAAAAAAAAAAAAAAATAGAAGTTATGGGCTATTTTGGTCACATATCTAGGTATTCAGTAAATTCTGTTCTTCTGTCTGAGCCCCAAAGCAGGACACAGTCAACTGATAAATCTTCCTCTTTTTCTGATCCCCTCCTGTCCTCACCTCGGTATGAGTGATATCACCCCGAAGCAGGATAACCGTTTCGGATCCTGGACAGACAGACGCACCACGGGAAACGATTGTCATCCAGCCGTAGCTCCTAGAGTTATCTCTTGAGGATCTAGTTGACCTGCAGGGATGCCGGGGCCTTTGTTCGGCTTTCCTCCTTAAATAAATGACTGTGTGAATGTTGACTGCAGGTGCTTCAATCTTGATGTTAATTTCCCCAAGCAAGAATAGCAGAAAGCAAATATGCCATCCTAAATATTGAATAAAGTGAGCGCGGAGTCCAAAATGGTTCTATGCTTACACTTTTAGATCTTAAATAGTATGATTAAGTATTATGTGTTAACTTGTCCACATTATTCTCCATATTATCACATATATGTTTAATTAGTTTACAGTAGTTGTGTCAATGCTTTGGGTCCCCTGGGATAGAAATCTGTCTTTAAAGCTTCATATCCGTTAAGTTACCTCTGTTTTTTCCTCCATTCATCTCTATTGATATAATATATAAATTGTTTGTAGCAACATTCCCATTATTGTATAGTTATGTCCTCCAGCAATATTGAAATCTCTGTTGAAGCAAAATTTTGCCCTCCATGGCATGACAATTTTTAATATATGGATAACTTATAGTGTTGTTGTATATTGACTTTCAATATTTTCATATTATATTGCATATTATATACACTATATTGCCAAAAGTATTTGCTCACCCATCCAAATTATTGGAATCAGGTGTTCCAATCACTTCCATGGCCACAGGTGTATAAATTCAAGCACCTAGGCATGCAGACTGTTTTTACAAACATTTGTGAAAGAATGGGTCGCTCTCAGGAGCTCAGTGAATTCCAGCGTGGAACTGTGATAGGATGCCACCTGTGCAACAAATCCAGTCGTGAAATTTCCTCGCTCCTAAATATTCCACAGTCAACTGTCAGCTGTATTATAAGAAAATGGAAGTGTTTGGGAACGACAGCAACTCAGCCACGAAGTGGTAGGCCACGTAAACTGACGGAGCGGGGTCAGCGGATGCTGAAGCGCATAGTGCGAAGAGGTCGCCAACTTTCTGCAGAGTCAATCACTACAGACCTCCAAACTTCATGTGGCCTTCAGATTAGCTCAAGAACAGTGCGCAGAGAGCTTCATGGAATGGGTTTCCATGGTCGAGCAGCTGCATCCAAGCCATACATAACCAAGTGCAATGCAAAGCGTCGGATGCGGTGGTGTAAAGCACGCCGCCACTGGACTCTAGAGCAGTGGAGACGCGTTCTCTGGAGTGACGAATCGCGCTTCTCCATCTGGCAATCTGATGGACGGGTCTGGGTTTGGCGGTTGCCAGGAGAACGGTACTTGTCTGACTGCATTGTGCCAAGTGTAAAGTTTGGTGGAGGGGGGATTATGGTGTGGGGTTGTTTTTCAGGAGCTGGGCTTGGCCCCTTAGTTCCAGTGAAAGGAACTCTGAATGCTTCAGCATACCAAGACATTTTGGACAATTCCATGCTCCCAACTTTGTGGGAACAGTTTGGAGCTGGCCCCTTCCTCTTCCAACATGACTGTGCACCAGTGCACAAAGCAAGGTCCATAAAGACATGGATGACAGAGTCTGGTGTGGATGAACTTGACTGGCCTGCACAGAGTCCTGACCTCAACCCGATAGAACACCTTTGGGATGAATTAGAGCGGAGACTGAGAGCCAGGCCTTCTCGTCCAACATCAGTGTGCGACCTCACAAATGCGCTTCTGGAAGAATGGTCAAAAATTCCCATAAACACACTCCTAAACCTTGTGGACAGCCTTCCCAGAAGAGTTGAAGCTGTTCTAGCTGCAAAGGGTGGACCGACGTCATATTGAACCCTATGGATTAGGAACGGGATGTCACTTAAGCTCATATGTGAGTCAAGGCAGGTGAGCAAATACTTTTGGCAATATAGTGTATGTAGATGTAGAGGTGTGAATGGTAATTAGTTGCTTAAGGCTTTTTTCAAATGTGTTCATATTGTAAGTTATATGTTTAAAGATAGTGGTTTAAGTCTTGTTTAATTATGGTGCCATTTCACGCTTTTTAAATGCATCGTTTGTTTGGCGTCTGCGTTAATTGTGCATTTCTAGTCATACTGGACCTTTAAAGCGCTTTGCATGCAAGCCACATTGACCATGCGACACCCACAAACCCACAACTTTCCGACTGCTAGACGACTAGTCTTCCCATTGAGCCACAGCTGTAATCAAGTAATATTGATTTGCAATTTATATTAATCAGAATATAATCCTGGGTTAGAATTGAGCACAGCTTTTGCACTGTCCTTTTCTCAAACTTCTTTCCTTTAAAGATCCTAATCAGTTCTTCAACACTTGTTTTCCCTCACTGTATCAGTTTCTTCTCCTCTTCCTTTATTTGGCCTTCTCACTTTCCATCTTTGTCGCTCTCCCTCGCTTCTGGTTCTCACCCGGTCTCCGTGTTCTGCTCGGCTCCACTCCCTGTCTCACTCTCCGTTTCAGATTAGCCAAGGCGAGGAATCCGGTGCAGCCGGCAGCTGGAATGTCCTGTTTGTCTTGCTGTGTTTGTGTGTGTGTGAGAAGTTGGTGAGGTTGGTGCTGCTTTTTTGATTTTGATGTGTTTCATTGTCTGAGAGCCAAGCTGCTTCCTGTCCCTGCTTTCCCCAATCGCCTCGGAGAAATAAGAGAGGACAAACAAGACGATAGAGGGAAAAACTGAGGATGAACAAGTGGGGAAGAGAAGGGTGGGATGTGATGGGGGTGGGGGGGCTGTAAGGGGAGAGAGGGGTGAAGCAGGAAGTGATGGAGGGATGTGTAAGGGATGAGAGCTCAGTATAGGAAGAGAAGTGAAAAGGAAGGAGAGAGCTTCAATAGGGCTTTTCCTCCAAACACCAATACAATGAAGTAGTGCGTAATTTCCCATACAGAGCACCTCACACCCCCCCATACACAAAAATACAGTGCACGAAAAGTTTCTCATAGCAGGTAAAGCTGATTTCTCCCAGTTTGAGCTCATAACTAACTATTTCGTTGTTTTTTAATGTGCTCTGGCTCTGAACTGCAGAGGAAGCATTGGTATGAAAGGATGAGGGAAGAATTGGCAAAACAGCAGAGGAAATCTAGGAAGCAAGCAATAAAAACTAAGAAATCGTATAAACTAGTAAAAAGATTAAATGTATCTGAGCCTGTCATATATTTTGCTGTAAAAATGTGGATTTGTTTATGTTTGTACGCGTTCCTGTTTGACCACCTGAGCTAAAACCATTTTTCATATTTTACAGTTGAAGTGAGGTCCGGCTGTTGGAAAGGACATTTTCCTGGTCCTACTTTACCAGGGTTAGAGTTAGAGCTAAGGAGTGAATAAAGTTTAGCTTAGCATTAGGGTGAGTATGCACTGGTAATGATGAGGGGTAGGGGAGAAAGGGTAAAAAATGACTAAAAGTCAATGGTAATCAACCCATGGTCCTCACTTGATATAGCAAGATGAGAATATCTGTGTGTTTGTGTGTGTGCGGCCTGGTCTTTGACGTGGCAGAGCGCAGCATTCCTGCTGGGTGGTGATGTCATGAGAACTAGATCTCCACTTGCAGACAGAGAGCCCTGTTTATGTTCCCCTCCAGAGGAGAAACCACACTGCGTGTCTGCGTGCGCGTGTGTGTGGGTGTGTGTGTGTGTGTGTGTCTGTCTGACTTGGATATTGGCTCATGGGGGAGGTGGGGAAGCCAAGAGGCACTCGAGAGGGTCTACTTTCCCCTGCCGCTCAGGGAGAGGGAACCACTTACTGATACCTTCCTCTCAAACATACCAGAGAAAGAGGAAGTTTCTCATATTTTGCCGAGCACGGTAGCTGCACAGCCAGACTGTGCTGCTGTGAGTGATTGCCCTATGCTTCCAAACAGTCCCCTAAGGGAGGTTAAATTCTTTGCAGTATAATAACAAATCTTGGGTCAGCTAATGACTAAAATACCACTCAGAGAAACAATCCTACAGTATTATTTTCGTCTCATAAAACCGTATGTCAGTTTATTCTGAAAGTGAAAAAGTAGGTTTGGGATTTCTTAACACATTTTATTCCATCCGGATGATAATTAAAATCTCTTGATTCAATAAAAATGGAAAGGTAATGCTTTGGAGGTGTTGTAAGAACAAACCCACACCATCATGCTTTTTCTCTCACAGAAACTGCTGGTATGATTCACATTGTGTCTGTGGTCATGGTTTAATGGTTTCCCTTGCAGTACTGAAATGTGATCTTTGGTCTTTTCAGCTTTGTGAATCGTAGATCATTCTCCCACACTCTGCACCCACCACAACATAAGCGAGCCTTCCAAGATCTTTCTGCCCCATGCTGCACTCGCCTGAGGATGATGAAGAACTCATGTCAGCAGGGCTAATACCTGCCAGTGAGAAATAGCTGGGAGGTTTAGGGCTGTTATTATCACAACTCTGAGGCACACGGACCCACTTTAGCGGATAGAGTGACTCTCAGCATATTCTCGTGTTCTTTTGGCAGCTGTCTACTTGGGATAATTTTTTACAAAGATATTTTATAGACATTTTTTTCATGTAATTAAAACAGCAAAACCTGAGCCACACGTTTGGGGAGGTTGTTAATTGCTCTATAAAACGATCGCTTGATAAAACTACATGTGGCCTGTGAACTGATGCAATTTCACATAAAAAAAAAAAAAAAATCAAACCACTTTTGAGCTTGATGCATTGTCCTTGAGCTTCTGATCATAACCAAATATAAGTATATTGCGTTGTGTAAAAAACATAACGCATCATGAAAGAGAGAGGGTAAAAGGCGAGAAAAGACAAAAAAAAGAAAACACGTAGAGCATCTGTGGCTGATTTCTGATCTCTGGTTTTGATAAAGGTTCGCCCAGTAGGGGATACCAGTCCCAGATTCTCTGCCAGCTATAATTGACAGACTGAAGTTATTCCTTTTAAGCCTTCTTGATGTGGGCAGCCATTTTTTTAAAGCAAAGACAAAGACTGTTTTAAAGGTTAGTATATCAACTTTAAAACTGTATTTCACAATGCATCAAAACCCTTATTTACTGTAAATTTGAAACTTAAGAAATGTTTCAAACCTGTCAAGTAAGAGATTGAAAGCTCTAAGAAGTAAAGCAGAGCAACTTGTCATATGTGGCCTTCCTGTTACTCCATCCAGTTCAGTTTTCTGGTGTTATGAAATTCTCCTAAAGTCTCGGATATCTGCCACATTTTCAAGATATTCCATCAGACCAGAAATGACGGGGATTAAAGGAAATCCTTGTGGAGACACACAGGAATGGTTTAACAGCCTTGCTGATGAAAATGAGGTGGCAATGGTAGAAGTCTGCTATGGAACAATGAGTGGCGCCAATTTAGGAGGGAAATTCAACACTGCTTGTCACTTCAATTTTATTAGTTTAGAATACTTTTGCAATATTTTTTTTATTCTGTGTGGTTTAGTTCTTGCTGAGAAAAAATGTTATGATTATATTGGTTATAATTGTTTTTCTGTAGCTACTAAGTCCTTGATTCAGGAAAGTAAACCTTCCTGTCAGGAGGGGTATAAAGCTGGAGAATTAGCTGTTTTGCAAATGTATAATAATGATCTTTATCTAACTTATTATATTTTCTTTAAGGGAGACAAAATTATCCAACAAAATCCTATTTTTCATTAAATAAATGTGTGTTGGATTAGTTAAAAAAAAAAAAAAAAAAAAAAAAAAAAAAACTTGTTGGCTCAAGCCTCTCAAGAGTAACTATTATGGATGGATTTATTGAACTAATACAATTTGGTAACTCCGTAGATTAAAAAGTATGTGCCATCAAAAAAAAACACCAAATTATTTAATAATAAAGTCACATTAGCTCTCTGAATTTCATAAAGAAAGTTGACTTTGACTTTAATTTGCAAGCACTTAGGATGCTGTGCTTAACCGCCGAAAAAGTTTGAGATTATGTAACCAGTATATTTGCTTATATTTGCCCCAAATCTCTCAAAGTTTCAAAAGCTTGACATGCATAACCACATCCTAACAGTGATTGTCACCCTGGAGAATGAAGAAGATCTTTTTTCATAATCGACACAACACAAAAGGGGAGACACTCGGTCCTTTACTTTGCTTACAGTAAAAACTTCCTCCTTGGTGTTAAGAAGTTGTTGGTGGTAAATTATCTCATCCTTCCCTCCTGTGTTTCCCTAATGCTAGGTTACTAACTGCATAATTTCAGTTACAGCTAGGCTCATGATTGCTGTCTCTCTGCATGATGAATGTGTGTGGTCTATTGTCTGTGCTTATTGTCACGAAGGAGTTAGGATTTTTAAAGTCTGTGGTTTTATTGCTCTTCCTGCCTCATGTTTACAGTTTTGGACCGTTAAAACGACAGTACCAGTGAAAGTAAAATAAATTATGACCTGATTCACACCTACAGTATTAGAGGCTGACATGTAAAACCTGCACCCACATGAGGAGGAATCATTGACCTACATACCTTTGACATAGTAAACATAGCTTTACCCAGCATACATACAGGCTGTAATAAAGTGCAAACTCAGAAGTGTGTGAGATTCGTGAGAGTTAACAAACAAATCTAAACCTCATGTAGATGTAGATCATACATGGAATCCCCCCCCCCCCCCCCCCCCCCCCCCTAGATTTTGTGGTCTGTTAGCTGAACCACAGTATTTTGTGTGAGTGCGTCGTGTTTGAGAGTTGATGCTCCTTCAATGATCTGCTCTTTTTTCTCATGAGCCAAACTGTGACTGTTATATTCGTGACTGGGTGTACATTCAGTTCTGAATGTAGATGTGTGAAAACTGTGTACATAGTTTTAAATCTGCGATCTGTTTGTGCATGTGTAGCTGAGGTTTGAGGAATGTGCGCCTTGTTCAAGCCTAAAACCCCTAGCTATGTTT